>OZ007492.1:10153561-10881582 GCA_963931815.1 Caenorhabditis plicata | reverse complement strand
GTTCAAATCTAACTTTTTGGGAAGGTATTCATATTTTTAGATAGTTTAAGACAAGCTTAACAAAATTGTAGTGAAAATTTATTTCTTAAAAACATGTAAAAAATTCCACACACGTTTAAAAATCGCAAAATCACTATTTGGATTTGGCGTGCTCTGGATCATTATCTTCTTTTCATTTTTCTATTTTTACTTTTCACATTTCACGTTAAATGAATCGTTTAAAAATGAAGCTCAGAAAAGTTTCTCAAATGGTGAATCTATTTCCCATAAAGTTTAGAATATGCACGCCAATTGGAAATAGTGATTTTCTTATATTTACGCTTGTCTTAAAACTTTCTTTACACAAATATTATCTACGTCATTTTGTTATATGTTCCTTAAACTCTATAAAACTATTAAAATCTTCACAAAATATTAGACTTGAGCAGGTTTTCTGATGTCGATTTATAAGTCTTCAATTTTCCGTGAATAGGCGTCACAAGATTACGTGAAACACTCTGAACACAGATACACTCCACTGCCACTATCACGGCGTATCTTGCAAGAGTGTGGACAAATTGCAAAACCACGCCCTTCACATTTTATTTAAATTCTTTTGTTTTTTAAGAATTCTAAAATCGTTTTTGAAAACAATTTAAACACCATTAATGAATAATTCTAAACCATTCTAAAAACAAATTCGAAGAAGTTACGATTTCACGCCAACTGGAAATAACGATTTCCCAATTTTTAAGAGTGTCTGAAAATTTTTACGTCTTTTCAATAAAATATTGTTTACGAAAATTTAAATAGGCTTGTCTTAAACTATTTAAAAATATTCATAACTTTATAAAAAATAAAATTTGAGTAGGTTTACTGAGCTCTTTTTATTACCACACCAGTTGGATTTTAAAAATATAAAGAATTTAAATAAAGGGCGGGGTTTTGCAATTTGTCCACACATCTTTTTTGCAAAATTCACAGGGAAGTGGAGTGCGTGAAAAGTAATATAGAATGAGTAAGTGTAAAATTGTATTACTCGTTTAAATATGAAGAAATTGTCGATTTCATTTGGCGTGCTTGATCTTCACGATTTTATGGACCATCTTCTGATCCTGCTTTGGTATTTTTTTAGAACACTATGTCACTCCAACTGCTCAGCTTTAACTAATAGCTCTATAAACCCTCTATAACCTAACATTCCTCAAAGAAATTAATTCTCAGTGGTAGTTTTTGATGATTCTGTTAAGATCAGACAAAAAACAGCTTACAATTTACACGTAGAATTATAAAAGAAACACTTAAATATTTTAAAACTGCCTGTTGGATTTGGCGTGCTATGTCTCTTTTCTTGTAAATTCTATTCTTTATTAGAACTTCATTAGAACATATAAAAATAAAATAAGTCACAATTATAAAGGAGTAGAAAGCCATACAGTCAGATCCACGATCACCATGAATTCAGAAAAGTTTTCGCGTCACCCTTTCCGCAACAATTAAATGCATATTCATCCACACCTATTGTGAATACATCCGGTGTTTGATCCAATTATTATTGATGCTATTATTGTTATTATTATACCAATAATACAAATAATTATTGTTGTTGGTTTTTTTTTCATTCCCGACAATATCCTCAATTTTATTGTTTATTTAATTTTCCATATTATATTTTTCATTAATATTATTATATTTAATTTGTTTATATTTTAATGGGAATTGTAGAATCAGAGAAAAACTATATATATATATATATACTTTTAGCCATAATCTTAATGGTCTATAATAAACTTTTTTTTCATTATTTTATAAATTCCTATATTGCACTTTTCAGAGCATAATGTAAGAGGAAAAAATAAGAAAAAATAATGGTCTCGTTTGGGCGGCCACAAGACCACAAAGGGCTATTTCTCTTCAATGTGTGTTGTCTTTTTTTGAGACAACACGCATTGATGATTTGAGACAACACACATTGATTCTACCTGCAATTTAACAACTAATTTTTATGTCAATTTTTCACGCTTTTCTTGAAATATCTCTGGCGCTTTGAATTTTTACGAAATTTTAGATTTAAGTGATTTTTCTGAGGACCTGATTTTACGAAATCATTTGGCGGGTATCAACTCTAATAGTGCGAATTAGAGAAAAGGAACAACGAGAACCCGAGAGGCGCGAAATTTTATCTTTTAAATGATTTAAATATCAAAAATTACTAAGATTCTTTGCTCGTTACTATTCTTTCGTTTTTGTATGAAAAAGTCCTTCGACTATAAAGAATCCCAATATATATTTTTAAAATAACTCCAATTACACACTAAATGGAAATATACATTTTCCTAATTTAAAGTTTTTTTTAACAACTTTAATGTGTACCTTACACACACATTCTATACGCCAGTGCAACCCAGGACAGAACGCATCCAAAACCCATTTGGACGCTGAGCCAAGAAGGATACCATCCTTTTTTGCCAAAAGGCAAGCCTTCTTGGCTCCATTTTAAAATTGCATGCTTCAAATTTGGGACATAGTTTTCTATTGTTTTTTCCTGAACTGCCAGTGTGTTGGAATTATGAAAGTCTTTACAAAATTCTCGATATGAGCATGTCTACTGAGCTCATTTTGTTAATCTTCCAGTTGGCGTGCAATTTAATGCTCGAAAAGTTAAAAGATTTTCATTTTGTCTTTGAAGATGATATCAATTTTTTAAATTAAAAGGAAGTGTTCGTGCAATTGCTGCGAAGTGCAATGCGGCACGGTTTCGTGGAATTTGAGTGCGTCAGTGCAGTCGGAAATTATTTTTATTTAAAATTGAGCAGCACGCAAAATAAAAATAATGATTTTGCTATTTTTGAGTGTGTATGAAAATTGTTACGACTTTTTAAACAAAACTTTATTCACCGCAATTTAACTATTCGTTTCTTAAAATCCTTTAAACTATTATTATCTCTCCAGAAAGTTAGATTTGTGCAAGTTTAGTTTGCTCAAGTATATGCGCTCATTGAAGAAGATTGACCGTCTAAACGGGAACCTTTGCAATAATATATTATATCGTTTGTTTTCTTATTCCGGGACCTCTCTTTTTTCCCACCCGGGGCTCGCGGCCGGGACCGGGACTTCCCTTTTTTTTTAGAAAATACCCAGGTTGGGGGGGGGGACCGGGGGAGAGTCCCTCCCTTCACTGATACGCACTTAAAGTTTCCATTAAAAGTGCCTTATTATTATTAAATTAATTTGTTTACTTTTAAGCTTTTTTCAAAATGATTCAACGTGTTTATGAATCGATTTATACACCACTAATGTGTCCTTTGCTTATTAAAGTGCATGACACAAGTAGGTTTACAAAAAAATGTGAACACTTTAAGTAGTAATTAGACGAGGAACGCAATAACAAAAAAAAATAACAACCGTTCCATGACCTTTGAATGAGAAGAACAGTTATGTGGTTTCAATTAGAGATAAATTTTGTCATTAAATTGATGGTCTGCTTCACAACAATTATGATTTTTGGTGAAATCCATCCGTTCGCTATGGATATATTGCGTTTTTGATTTATCTGTTCTAACAACAGATGGTTTGTAGTTGTTTTTAATATTTATTGATTTTTCAATGAGCCTTTTAAATTTATTTTGTTGTATGTACATTTAAAGAGCAAATCAGCTTACTCAGTTTTATATTTTGTTATATATTGGTTTTTAAACTTTCAAACAAGAGTTCTAAATATAGTTTTTTGACAAAAAATTGTGTATTTTAAGAAACTACATTGGTCAATCCGAACGCGACCGCTGCGATCAAAACACGCTTCATTCACCAGAGAAATCTTAAAAACAGCGATTTTAAGTATTCAGAAGCAGGCTTAGAGAGAAGACATATGCATATGTTTATTGGATACAAACTAGTTGAAGAATTTAAACCTACCGTAACTTTTTTTTAAATTCCAAAATTGATTTAAAAATGCTTTTATTTCAAATTTAATTTATTTTAATGACCTTGGCCCTAATGAGCTTGAAAAACGTTTTATATCATTAGACTTTAATTTATTTCTATATTTTATTTCAATTGTCGCGAGAAAGCCTGGGCTGCCAAGATTTGAATAATTCTCATTAAAAGCTTTTTCGTCCGTCACCGAATCGTTTTTTGTTCTCAACCGACGCGTTCGGATTCACCAGTTCTATTAATAAATCTTAATTGAAATTTAAAGAGGATGATAGTTTCAAAATTTATCTAACAAACAAACACACATACAAAAATATTTCGGTTGGAGGTTTTGTTGGATTTATAGGGCTGCCGTACCTAAATTAAACCGCATTTTATTAAATTGCACGCGTAATTTTAAAAATACTTTTTAACATCAATATTGTAGAATTTCCTTAAAAAATCTCTTGCACTTCATTGCCACGAAACAGCGCCGCATTGCAAAAGACTTCGCACCAATTGAAAACAAGCCCTTTTAATTTATTTTCAATATTTACAAGTCACTTATATTGACGATGAAGACTCTTCTTGTCCATTAATCGAGGTAATAAGAATTTCTTTTCATTAATTCATCAGGATTTATGCAGAATGAAACGTTAACTGATAAATAAAATATTTAAAATAAAAATAATAAATTAAAAGGCTGAGTTTGCAATTGATGCGAAGTCTTTTGCAATGCGTCGCAGTTTCTTGGCAGTGGAGTGTTCTTGCCTTGTAACCTATTTGCGATGTGCTAGGTTTTTTTTTAATTTCTTAAACTCCTTTGTTTCACGAATTCATTTGGCATGTTTTAAGACGTAAAAAACAGGATCTCAGAAAAGCCACTTTAATCTAACATTTTGTATAAATTTAAAGCGTCAGAGGCATTTCAAGGGAAGCCTGTAAAATTGATGTGATAATAAGATAATACTTTGCAGGTTACCTTGCGGTGAGAACTTATTAAAATTGGTTTGAATATTGTTAAATTCTAATATTTATTTGGCGTCTTAATAGTTTCATTTTTTGTTTATCGTCTATTATTGTATACGTCTATTTTTTCTAACAAGGGAAGTGTCTTTAATCTATCAATGGTGCAAGTAACATCGATAATAATTAGATGTAAATTAATTTGATTTTTAACTGACAAATAAACCGGCGTTGGCGGCTCATATCTCGGCTCAAAGAAAAATTGCGCCAATTTTAAGAATCTATCAATGGTGCAAGCAATGATATAATAAAAATCTCAAGCGGGCGCTAAAATCACTTCCCTTGTAATTTCTCCTTATTAAACGCTAAATTACCGAGATTGTTTCTTATATTATTGTTACATGGTAACAGAAAAGTTTTGCATTTATAGTATTTCTGTAATAAATTCAGATTTTTTTAATATTTTAAGACACATTTAACAATTTGATGCGACCAGTAGTTTGAATAGTTTTATTAACGCTTGGTTGTATTTTAATTAAACAATCTAGAGCATTAATTTTCAATAGCTTTGAACGGTTTATTCTTTGCTACGTGTTTGGCATAATTCTATATTCCATCTATTGAGGAATAAGTTCGTAGAGTTTTTTCACAAATATTTATTTGAAGAAAAAACAATAATTATAACAATCAATTAATCAATTATGTATTCGCCGTTAATGTTTACGACTTCCTCCCGCCTCTCGATCAATTTGTTGATGCCGTTCCGCCAAAAATCGCCCGGTCTGGTGTCGGAGAAGTTGTTGAGCCAGTTTTTGAGGTCCGCGAAGGTAACACCCCTCATTTGGTTTGACAGAGAGGGGAAAAGGTGATAATCGGATGGCGCAAGGTATGGAGAGTACTGTGGATGCTGAAGAACCTTCCATTTGAGCTCTCGGAGGGCGGTTTTGACGACTTGTGCAACATTCAGCCTGGTGTTGTCGTGGAGTAAGTTGTCTGGGCCTTGTCGATCGGGTCTTTTCAGTCAAATAGCCTCATTTTCAGTCAAATAGCTTCATTTCTTGTTGACCGTGGCATTTCTTTCGAGAATTTCCTAGTGCCTTCGGATGCTCTTCGTCTAATTCTGCAGGTCGTCCGCTTCGAGGCGTATCTTCAAGTTTAAAGTCGCTATTTTTGAACTTTGCGAACCATTTTTGCGCAGTAGAAACGCATAACCTTCTCCATACACTCTTCATATTTCCCGATCTGCTTTGGCTTCTTTTTGCTTTTTTTGCCTCTCGGTTAGTTCAATTATGAGCCGGAAAAATGATGAAAATTTAAAACTTCAGAACAAACTAAGAACACAGTTTTATAGAGCAGAAAAAGCGCTATCAGATAAATATACACACATTGCCAAACAACAAGAAAATTGTTGGGAAACAAAAGATAATATAAAAACTCTGCGAACTTATTCCTCAACCCAATATATTACTATATTATATTGTTATTTACAAAATTATTTTAAAAGCTCTTTTTTTCTATTATTTTTCATAAATTACTTGTCTCAATAACCTACCCCGTGAATCAAAATGGGCGCCCAGTTTTTGGGTGATTCAATATCAATGTTATTATATTTGTATGTGTCAGTCACCCTATTCAAACACACCTTTGACATAGTTGGTTGATCCCAATTGAATAAGATCATCATAATGTTATAAGATTCAACACAAACTGTTTGAATACGCTTTTTGTGTTGATTTGTTATCATTTATATTGTTGGCTAGTTATGGGGAATATTATGTGATTGTTAGTCTTTTGTTTAGACATTGTTTTCCTTTTATTGATGTGAGTTTTGTTCATCGTTGTCATATTGGCCTTTGGGGAAGGAGGATGAATATTAATAAACCATATTAAATGGATCACAGAAAAATTATTTAAAGGATAAGATGAAACAATTATTCGCATCCGCATAACAAAAAGTTCGCATCCGCATAGCACACCAAAATATTTTATTTCATTTCCCCTGTGGTTATATTGCATAACTGCATGCGGCAATTTGCCGGCCCATTGTCGTGTTTGGCATAACTTTAAGCATTTTTAACGGCTCGAATGAAATGTTTTTAACATTTTTCCATCATAGCTAAAAAGAACAGATGCCTAAATACTATATAATCATAAACTTGTTTAAAAATAAACCACCTACAACGGTTCCCAAGCGGGACAAAGTTCAACAAAATCAACACGTCTTCAATGAGCAATATCTTTATTCAATAACTTTCGATTTTTTCCTACCTATATCATTAGAATCCGTGGATCATGGTGATTCTAATAATACCCGCAATTTTTAAAATTTATCGCTGAATTATTGAGTAATCTGCAATTTTCCTTGAACCCTCTATGAACTCCATTGTCTAAATACGACAATGGGCGTGCAAACTGCAGCATGAAGTTATGCAATTCAACTGCAGGAGAAATGAAATAAAAATAATTTGGTGTGCGATGTGTATTTAAACTACGAAAGAAACATGCAAAATTATAGTATTCAATATTGCGAGTATCCAACAGTATCCAACAACAGTGCGAGTATCCAACAGAAGAATTCAGACAATGTGAATGCACATTTATGACAGGATTTGGATACATGACGTATTTCTGCGGATGCGAAATAATTTATTATCCTTTAAAAGAAACGTGTAACTCTTAAACCAGTTTCAGACAGTTTAGCACAAACCGAAAACGCTAAACAATTAAATTATACAATCATTTAAAATTGCATCAATTTGAATTAGTAGAGAGAATGAAGAAATATTTTTTCTTATTACTCTTTAGCTCATATTCTGTCGTTTTCTTTTTCATTGTAGGATATTTATTAATTACAGAAAGCGAAGGAACCAGAGAGATTAATTAATAAATAAGTTTTTTTTTAATAATTAATTGAAAGGGAGTATTTTGCGCAGTTGGTGCGCTAGTACTTCGTGTAAGTGGAGTGTACACGTATTTTATTTTAAGATTACGATTTAAGATTTCATCTGAATCAGAATTAAATTCTCTAAAAGGCTACAGTTTAGTTTTGCTAGAATTTATATTTTAAATTACATTTTAACTTCACTAATTTATAAAAACTATTATAAAACAATTAAAATATAAATCACAGCAAAAACTAAATTGTTATATTATAGAGAATTTGATTCTGATTTCGATGAAATGTCTCTTAAAATAAAACAAAAGCATTCCACTGCCACGAAACCGCGCCGCATTGCAAAAGACTTCGCACCAATTGCAAACTCAACGTTTTAATTTATTAATTTTATTTTCAATATTTACAAGTTACTTATATTGACGATGAAGACTCTTCTGGTCCATTAATTGAGGTACTAAGAATTTCTTTTCATTAATTCATCGGGATTTCTGCAGAATGAAACGTTAACTGATAAATAAAATATTGAAAATAAAAATAATAAATTAAAAGGTCGTGTTTGCAATTGGTGCGAAGCCTTTTGCAATGCGGCGCGGTTTCTCGGCAATGGAGTGCAAAAGTTTAATCATAATTATTCAATTTATACGCCACCCGCAATACCAAAATGACAGGCTCATTTAATACGTTAGCACGTCAAACCGAAATTAAAATTTTACGATAGTTAAATGCTCCTCATTAATTTCCACGTGAGAATTATAATCCAATTTTCACGCCTTTAGAATTGTTTGTCTTAAACTATGTAGAAACCTTAAAATCTTGACAAAATGTTATGGTACAAGGACTTTATGTCCTCTCACTTTCATTACTCCAATTGGTGTGCGTTAGATCTTCATTCAGTAATAAAAATGGATGTTGTATGGATTGTCTACATTTAAATACCTACGATTTCCTTAAAACTATGCAAGAAAAGTTCACGTAATTCGTAAAAAAACTTCGTAAAACTTCCATGTGCGAGTGGCGTGCAATTTAATGAAACAGCAAAAAATAAATCTACAAAAGTATTATTTTTGTAACCAATTCGTTCAGCCAATTATTCTACTACTTCTAACACAAATAGAAACTTAATTGAATATATTGTCGTTTTCAGAGATCGGTGCCTAATAGAAGAGCAAAAAAAGAAGAAAAAATGATGGGGCCACAAACAACTTTTTCGTCAATTCCTCTTCAATGTGTGCTGCCAATTTTTTTGAAAAAAAGAGACGTTGATATGGGCACCGGTCCCGTTTTTGGACCCGGTGTAGATGTGGACTGGAAGTTGCCTACGATTTAGAGATAATTTTCCGGAAGATGATTATTGACGTGCTTTTTGGATTATTCTTATTTAAGAGAATGTATAGCACACCTGGTAGAGAATTTCTCTGCATTTTGCGCTTGACGTTGGCTTGACGGTGTTTTGCACGAAATAGTTATCAAAACACGTGCAAAACTGACGCAAGAACATTCCATTCAAACCGAAAAAGTAACCAAAGTTTCATCAAAATTACACGATGCGTCCTCACTCCAAAAAACAACATCAAATTTTAACAAAGATTGATAACTTGTTTACGCTATATAACAGGATGAGTCTGTTTTCATGCAAAAAGCACCTCGCGTCCTAAAACAGGAGCACTTTTCGTGCAAAACACAGTCACGCCACCATCAAGCGCAAAGTGCAGAGAATCTATGATGGCTCGATTCTTCTGAGATCTTTTGTTTTTTTTAATAAAAATGAAAAGAATCGAAATTTAAAATGAGATGGTTGTAATAATCCGTGATTTTTTTGCGGAGCAAATTTCGCTTTTCCTAACATCCCCGATTTTGGATCGGGTGGGGTGCAGACTGGAAGCACGCCAAACGAAAATGATCATTTTCTAATATTTCAATGAATATTTAAAGATTACACGTGTTAATTGCCGATTAATTTTACCATAAATTTGTGAGGGACATTCTAAACTGTATAGGTTATCGCTTCCCTTACGGCTGAACTATATCTGAGTATTTTTTCTAAGCTCTTTGTTTAAACGCTTCATTTGGCGTGCGGAAGTTTATCAAGATTTAGAGATAAATGTAAATTCTCCGGACGATGCTTATTGACGAGCTTTTGGGATTCTTCAAACATTCCTGCATAAAAAATGTTTATATACTTAGGTCAAATGTTTTCTACTAAACCTGTGGTATGTTTATTCTCAAATTATTATTAATATAAACAAACAAATTTTAAAATAAATAAATGTATGTGGTTCTAGTATGTGTAACGTATGTTCAGTTTCTCTTCATCCGTCCTCATACTTGTTCAGTTTGCAATCAGAATAATAATAATAAGTTGATTGATTGATATTATTGATGTCAGCTAGTTACTACCATCAAGACAAACGAGATTCATTACGTTCCATTCATCTGATTATTTTTAAAATGAATTAATTTGATCTTCAATTGAAAAAAATTTTTCATTTTCAGAAGAAAAACGATTCTTTTCATTTTATTAAACAGTTTTTTTTCATCGAGACCGGTTCATTCATTTTATTCAAGTGTTTATAATTTTATTTTAATTTTAAAACAAATAAGAAGAGAGTTGTTGTTGGGGGGAAACCCCGATTGAAATTATTGAACCGAATGATATAAGTTTTTTGATGAACTTGTTACCTAGTTTCGTGTACTTTTTTATGTTGTTTTATGAATGTTGGGTAACTAGTTTATCCAATTTTTATGGTTTAATACACTTGGGTTATCTTAGATTTCTTTTTAATGTCTTACATGTCTAATATCTTACATTTGGTTAGCTTCAGACAGTTTGTTGTAACTATTGGATGCGTTTTAAAGTTTTGCTAGAGTTGTTTCATATTTATCTGTGTAATGTGAATTCCACGAATTGTGACTTTTCATCAGATAATTCCGAATATTATATTTTTATGGTTTTTCCAAGTTTCTGCAAAACTTTCCTATTTGTTTGTATGTCCTATGAAACAACTTAAACCATGATTCACTACTATAAGTGACTTTCATGGCTTTAGTGCGGCATTGGGATTTTAAATTTGTAATCAAGTTAATTGAAATAACTTATTCATTTGCACTATAAAGATGTATTTGATATGAGGCCGTATGCAATAAATTATTTACCCGTTAAACGGTGATGGAAAATCATTGATAAACTGCATTTCAAAGAAAATGTAAATAACTTGTATAGCACGCCAAATTTAAATAGTCGTTTTGGAATTTTAAGAGTGTCTGGAAAACATTGTTCTAGACAATTTAGACAAGTTATTCTTAAACTACCTGAAATTATTAATATCTTGCCGCAAAGTTTGATTTGAGCACGTTTACTGAGCTCATTTTATAACCATACCCGGTGGCGTGTGTATAGAATGAGCTCCATAAGTATTCTAAATTATAATCTATTAGAAAGATATTATTTATTTTAGATAGTTTAAGACAAGCTTAATTAAATTGTATTAAAAACTTGTTTGTTTCAAAGTCGTAAAAATTTCCACGCACGTTTAAATATCACTATTTCGATAAGTGTACTTAAAAATTAGCACGCCAAATGGATATGAACATTCATTTTTCAATAATTAAACGTTTATTACTAATTTACGCGTATTTTTTCTATATCACGTGATACGTAATTTTTTCAAGCCCGTCTCAAAATAACTAAAACATGCTCTTCTTGCCGAAATTTGCAAAATGTGCTTCCTTTCTACTTAAAACTCAACTTAATCATTCAATTTGGTGTGAAATCATTATTTCCAGTTGGCGTGCCTGAAAGTTTTTTGAAATGTGCAATATTCCGTTACAGGGCAGTTTAGTGTTTTGTGGACAGGAAATTTTATTTTCTGAAGGGGGCAATTTTCAATTTTTTGGCGTGCAGTCGCACTACGCGTAAAACCAAGACACGCCAATTGAAATTAGAAAAGTGATTGCTCATTAGTACTGAAATCACAAAATTAATTAAAAAATGTAATGTCGTGGTGTAGGTTAATGAAAAATCAGGGTTAAAGGAGCATTCCGAATAATAAAATGGTATCCCTTGAGACAGGTTTAGATTTAATTTGCAATTTGTTTATTATTTCGCTTTTCTTTTTACATCACAATTTTGCTTTCTCTTCCTCAACATTTTGTTTAAATTTAAAGTGCTAGAGACATTTCAAGGGAAGCCCAGAAAGTTTACGTGAGATTAACATTTTATCTTGCAGGAAGAGCTTATTAAAATGAGTTTGAATATTGAAATTAGAGTATTATATTAAAATGATAGTAAAATGAGAGTATATAAATGAGAGAAAATGAGAAAAGTGTTAAAATGAGAATAGTAAAATCGTAATTTTCATTTGGCGAGCCGTTATATAATTTTTATTAGTTTGGTGGGACACCAATTGAATTTGTAAAAACAAGTCATGCCACTTAAATCGAAAATTTTTAAACAATTTTAAAGAGCCAGAAAGATTTTAAGGAAAACCTGGAAAATTGACGATAGAATAAGCTTAAAACTTTCACGTTGAAACTAATAAAAAATCTAAGAAAATTGTAATTTTCATTTGGTTTACCGTGGATAAAGCGCCTCTCCTACAGAGATAAAGCGCCTCTCCTCGCCGTTCTTCTTCTTCTCTGTTTGTCATTATTTTCGTTGTCTCTATTCTCTGTTGTATCTCATAGTGAAAACATATTTCCCTCGACTACCCAAATTTGGGCCCAAACCCCACAATATTTAAAAACATATTGCTTCGTTCCACTTCTTGGATTATTGATTAGTTTTTGTTTATTTTTATTGATGAAGTCTATTTTTATCATTATAATCATAATTATCACCCGATTTGCACTAATATCAATCAATATTTACCCAATTATAAGATTTCTAGTGTAAACATTTTTTCGCTTTTTTATTTTTAATCATTTAGTGTTCTGAAATGTTTACGTCTAAATGGTATTGATCATGATCTGGTGTCTTTTATTTCTTAAATAATTAGTGACACTTAATTAGTGTCCAAGGGTTTGATCGGATGGATGACACCAAATGTTCCGTCGTGATTGTTATTTGAGATAAAATATTTTGTTTATTTGCTTTTCTTGACCATGAGGTTTACTGGTTCGTTTGTTTGATTATTTCTTGTTATATGGTTTGTTTGTATACTATGTGTCGTTGGCACGCTAAATGAAATGACAAAATATTCGTGCTCATTGATGGGCTAAAATATTAAAATTTATAACGGTCTTAAGGTTTGATTTTTGTAATATGTTTCAAGACGATTTCGCTCATGAATTAATGTCAGAATGCTTGTCGCTATTTACCGAACAAAAATACATTAGAAGGAGCTGTAAATAAGCGTGTGGCCTTTGGATTAACATAGACTAATACTTCGACGGTAAAAAACAACTTTAATTTGGTGTGCATACATAGTTTTTGATAAAAATCTAATAAATTTTTAGTAGTGATACCAACTGGAAATAGCGATTTTTCGATTTTCACAGTAACTGAGAATTGTTACGTCTTTTCAATAAAATAGGCTTTTCTTAAACTATCTAAAAATACTAATATCTTTCCAAAAAGGTAGATGTGAGCCCGTTTACTGAGATCCTATTATTGCCTACCAGTTGGCGTGCAGGAGTAGTTTCCTTGAGTTTTAGACTCTGTAGACTTTTCTTAAAATACCACAGACGCTTTTAATTTTTAAGAAATTTTTGATTTAAGTGCATATTCTGAGCTCCTGCTTTTTTTCAAATTAATTAGGGGGGGGGGGGGGACACTGTATAATTCTTTTCGACATTTTTGATTTTGCAACATTTAATTACGTTGTGCTTAATTCTGGGGGGGGGTCAATTTTATGTCGTTCGTGATAATTTAATGTTAAACAGATCATTGGAGCATTTATTTTGATAATTTCCCATTATTATTTTGGCGCGGTTATGTTTAATATATTTTGATTATATTTAAGCGTTTAATCGAAGAAATTCAATTGCTCTCATTTTCGATTTAAAACATTCGTTTAAATGATAATTTTACTAAATCTTTTCGAAAAAAACAAATATTATATGCCAGTTGAATTATCAAAAATCTGTTCTCCATTGAGATTCAAAATTATAGAAAATAGTTACAATTTTGAGAAAATTTGTGACAAATCATTTTATTAGCATATCAGTTGACGTGCAAATGGAGCGTTTAAACTGAAAGCGTTTAAGCTAATATACAGAAATATACACACAAAAACAAATATAATAATGTACAAAATATACAAAATATATAGCTAATACACTAGCTGACAAAAGTTTTGTCACAAATGTTTTTTCGGGTTTAACTTTTTTGTGACTTGACCAAATTGGCTGATTTTTTGATATGATAGATTCATATGGTTGTAGATTATTTTACAAATTCCCGCTTGTGATTACGATGATCCGTTTTACAGTGACAAGCGTTTATCGTAAAACGCGTAGCTCAAAGATATTACGCACTTTTCTTGCACTGCATTTTTTAATAATTTTTAAAGTTCAATTATATTTTTTTCATAATTTATTGAAAATAGCAGTAATTGGCAACATTTTAGAGATGACTCCACGTAAAGAAACTGCAATTGCCATCGGGCAAGCTGTTATCAATATGAGGGAAAACGGAATGCGTGGTACCGAAATTGCCATGGTAATTTAAACCAAATTTTGCTACAATAACATTTTAAACACTGATTCACATAAAATATCAAAAAATCAGCCAATTTGGTCAAGTCACAAAAAAGTTAAACCCGAAAAAACATTTGTGACAAAACTTTTGTCAGCTAGTGTATATAATATACACAAAAGCTAATATAAAAACTCTACGAACTTGTTCCTCAACCCAAAAAGGACCTTAAAAAATTGAAAATTTCAAAACCCGGGTCCCGGGACTTCAATTTTTCCCTACCCGGGGAGTCCCTCCCATCACTGGTGCACATATGCAAGACATAGCCAAGATAGTATGGTTGCTGAAAAGCCGTCATCTCTTTATTTCGGAGCTAACATACGTAGTTTGAGTGAAATCTGCTAAATTCTTCGAAACGGGTATGGCAATTGTATTTTACACGTGGAAAATTTATTAAGCGGTCAAATGGAGGAATGCTCGGCAGCAGAGATGGGCGGAATTACGGATTCCGAAATTGAAAAACTTTATCAAAATATTTCTATAAAGAAGAAAATATCTAAAAACAATCGAAAAAATTGGTTGTCAATTGTTTTATTTATAATATAATATAATATAAACAAAAGAAAAAGTGAATAAATTGAATCATCGGATATATATCCCTTTTCCCTCTTGATTTCGTTTTCATTATTTTTTGAAAAGCTCGAAACAATTGAGAATGTGTTGTTAAGTGAATTTGTCCTTGTCAATGTCACACTCGTTTGTGTTATTAGTAATAATATTATTGTATTGTTGATTATTTATTATTACATCTTTGCACTATGCAGCTTGGTTTTTTTTATTTTCTGCAAGTGATGAATTGACAAGTGTTGCTTGGGCTCATAGATTTGAAAAAAACCATCTGAATCTGCTTTGCTTTATCGTTTTTAAGTAGTTTTATGATAATTGTTTATAGGAATCGTTTAAAGAACATAGAAGACGGTAAAATCTTTCTGACCGTTGTTACTGTCCGTTAAGTTCTGTGCTGTTAAAGTCTTAAAAGTGTTCATAGCGGTGATATATAGAAAGTTTTGTAACTTCATAAAGATGGATATTTTTAGGATTAAATTATGTGAACATGTATTAATATTATAATAATTGTTTATTTACCACGTAATAACAGTTAAACATATATAACGAGGGAAATAAATGTTGAGATGAACATTTGACCCCGCAAGAGGTCGGTAGCTAAAATGCATAGAAATAATTTAAGCATATTATGGTTAGTACAATAAAGTGTTAGGGATTGATTCAATAATATAATTAATATTATGCATATATGTTAATATCATTCTATTATATTAATTGAAGATACCCGCACTCCACTTTCACGAAACCGCGCCTCATTGCAAAAGACTTCGCACCAATTGCAATCACAGTCTTTTAACTTATAATTTTTTTCATAATTTTATTTATTAATTATAGTTTAACCGAAGAAATAGTTTAAATGTTATATAGTCGTCGCCAAATGCGATTACCAAAATGTGGCGATTATTTGTTCATTTAATTTTTATGATTTTTATTATTTTCCACATTTATTCCACGATTGCAACAACATCTAAAACATATTCTTCAATTTATTTAAGCAAAAACAGTATAGAACAAGTATAAACAAGAAAATAATCATAAAAATTAAATGAAAAAATAATGTTAAAAACAAAGTGCGCCTCACTTTGCGGCGGTAATCGCATTTGGCGACGACTAAATATTGTTCTGAAAAATATAATATATGAATATATATATATATATATAATAGTTAGACAACAATTAATAAATAAAATATTGAAAAAATAATAAATTTAATGGTGCAATTTGTGCGAAGTGTTTTGGAATGCGGCGCGGTTTTGTGGCAGTGCACGTGAAATTTAAAAACTAATTCACGCCAAATGAAAATGATCATTAGATATTATTTAACCGTCTCTAATTAAATTTCACGTCTGAATTAGAAGATCAGATTGTCTCTAATCTATCGAAGAAACTTAATATCGTTACGAAATACTGTCTAACAGCGGCTTTATTAGCACATATTGCAACAGTTAAATGCTCCTCATTTATTTCCACGTGAGAATTAAAATCCAATTTACACGCTTTTAGAATTGTTTTTCTTAAACTATTTAGAAACTTTAAAATCTTGACAAAAGGTTATATTACAAGGACTTTATGTGGTCCCACTTTCATTACCCAATTGGTGTGCTAATTTTTAGCTCAATTTTGTAGAACTTCAAACGAGTTTTGAAAAACCTGCTGAAATTTAATATTTTGGGAAGATATTACTGTTTTTTCGATAGTTTAAGAAAATGCTGACTAAATGTCGTTTATTATGTTTTTGTAAATTACACGTATGAATTTTATGACGAGCGTAAAAATCAGAAAATCGTTATTTCAATTTGACGTGTTGTAGTCTTCTCGCGCTTTAATGTAAGATTTGGGTGATTCTTGTGAGGATCAGTGAGTTTAGCTCTTGCGATTGAACATACTTCAAACATACTTTAGTTGGGAAAATCTTGAAAAGAATTAATATAAATAAGTATACACGTCTAAAAATGAATTAAGACTATAATTTTATCGTGCGCACGCCAAATGGAAACATGGATTTTCTTATTTTTTAAAACTTGTTGTACTACTTTCACGTGTGCTTTACACAAATATTACCTAAGTTTCTCAGTTTCTCAGTTTTTCCTTAAACTCTCTAAAAATATTAAAATCTTCACTAAATATTACATTTGTGCATGCTTTCTGAGCTCGTTTTATTACATTTACAGTTGGCGCGCGTTCGTGAAAACTTGCTAGATATGCTAAAATGCGTGAAAATGGAATATGAGATCGAAGTTTTAATAAAATTCGACAATTTATTCTTTCCAGCCAATTCTGCACCAAATTTGATTTATTTTGAATCAGATTAGATGGCTATCGATGTTTAGTTGGGTCAGTATACATTTCTACGTCATTTTTGGTGTTCTTCAATTAGAGGTTATATATGCGCTGCCTTGTGCGTTTGAATTTTAGCGAATATTCGTAATTCACATCAGATGGAGGATTTTAAGAACGTATCGGACTATGTAATGGAAGTTTCAGAATAGCTTTGAGTGAATTTACACAAGCCTTATTTTATTCGAACCACACAGATTAATTAAGCTGGAGATATAGTTGACGAGTTTTCGTTCACGCGGAAAGTAAACTTGAACTATGACATTTTTATCCTTAAAAGAACCGCAAAATTTTAGAGAATAATAACTTAATTAGAAGCCAGTGCTTCCCTTTTAGTCTCTAACAGAAGAGCAAGATGAGAAATTATGATAATGTGAACGATTCGAGAATATCTGTGATCCACGTTTGTAGACGGCGGAGCGTTCGTTATTCTATTTGAAGAAGAACAAGAAGAAGAAGAAGAAGAAGAGAAGAACGCCAACGATGGAAAGCTAAAGGAATGCGGTTTATCATTGATATAACTAAGATGGGGGGAAAATAGCATTACATGTATGATGAATCATTGGCAACATTGTTTTTGGAGGAGAAGTATGATGAAGCAGCTAAACTCGACGGGCAACAAATATGATGACTGAAGGGGAGGAAGTGAATGTTTGAAGGTCGAGGTTAGGAGAGAAGAGAATCGTCGGTTGAATTGATTTCAATTTTCCGTTGACTTTGCGTTTATGTTTTTTTTGTGTTTCTTGTCTTTTCTCGATTAATAAGGATTGACAATTGGATTATAATCCGATTCGAATTGTTTCATTTGGTTTTGAGGCCGTTGTATCAATTTTGTATTAGTTCTTATTCTTCACCTTAATTCTGTATTTTTTTCGTGCGGAAAGTTACTGCAGGACTGGAAATTATTGTATATAAAATGGGTTATATGTTTTATCACATTGTGGGAAGAATGGAATTGGTTTTATTTTTATTAACTTCTATTTTGTAATTTAATTGCCTTTTATTTGCTCAATTCTCGTTTCTTTTTTATTTTTAGGAATTCGGAATGTGTGAATATATTGATAGTTTCATTGTTAGTTTGTTTTATTGCTCCTTAATGTTATTTAAATATAGTTCCTATAATCGTATTAAAGCAAATTTCGACAAGTGCTTTTAAGAATTTCTCAGTTTTGGTTGATTTTATTATCAAGTTGTGAGAAATTGATAATTCTAATTTTTAATTTCATAAAAAATAAAAATAACGAATAGGACGTGAACTATAAATTTTGACGAAATATAACAAAACATGATGAAATAAGGCGAAATTATTTAAATAAATTGGAAATTTGCTTCACGTTCACACTGAGACCATTTGAAATTAATTTAAAAATATTGGAAATGAATTGTCAATTTCTTACACTTCGATAATATTTATGTGAAAAAAAAATCCCAAAAGATTTTGCTAAAATATCTCAAAACTATAAAATTTTATTATTTCTATTCCGAGCTCGAAAATTCCTTTGATGTGATTTCAAACCATAATTTTTCACTTAAACTATTTTTTCCATTCACTGGTCAATTCGAACGCGTCCTATGCGAACTAAACAAGCTTCGTTCACGAGAGAAATCTTAAAACATATGTTTCAAACACATAGGAATACTATTTTTTGTTTAAAAATTCCAAAATTGATTATAAAATCCTTTTATTTCAATTGTAATTTATGTTATTAACTCTAAAGAGCTTGAAAAAAGTTTCGTTAATATGTCATTTAAATTCAATTTAATTCTATATTTTATTTATTTCAATTGCCGCGAGGAAGCCTGGACTGCCAAGATTCGAATAATTCTTATTAAAAGCTTTTTTGTCCGTGACCGAAGAACGTTTTCTTCTCATCTGAAAATCTAAAAATTTGTACGTCTTTTCAATAAAATAGTTTAACGACAATTTAGGCTGGATTTTCATAAACTATTGCATTTCGGTCAAAACGAAATTCCACCCTTAGTGTTTGTATTTTTCTCTGCGTGTTGCCTTGTGTGATGTGTTGCGTTTTTCTATATTCCTCTTCTACAATAGACGATGATTTATTTCAACAAATACAATTTAAAATAATTTAACACGCAGACAACGAAACATAAAATGAAGAGATATAGCGTTTTTCGTGGATTTTTGACCGGAGTGCTATTGTCCTTTTCAGAGATCGGTGCCTAATGGAAGAGCAAAAAAAAAGAAAAATTATAGTCTCGAATGGACGGCCACACGGCCACAAAGGACTTTTTCGTCTATTCCTCTTCTATGTGTGTTATCCATTTTTTTTGAAAAAAAGGGTCGCCGTCCAAACGAGAACCTCATTACTTCCTAATTTCTGATCTCTGAAAAGGACAATATTTAAAAAATAGCACGCCAAATTAAAATGACTACTATTTTGCCACATTTAAAGGCATTTATTAAATTCCACGTGCACGTTAAAATGTTATTTTTACATAAAGTTTGTAGGCTTCTTTTAAACTATCTCTGATACTTTAAACTTTTTAGACTATTTTTCCAACTAAGTAATAACTTTCTAAAAGGTTAAATCTATATATATATATATGAGCACTCTGCTGGGCTCATTTTATTACCATAAAAATTAGCGTGAAGTTTTTAGGTTATTTTAGGAATATGAGTGATTTTATGCACACGCGAATTACATTATTCTCTCGTTTGTTCTTCGTGAAATTCTGATTTTTTTGAAATAAAAATTACATTATTATGGCAATCGATATCTACTGTATCACTTCAAATGGAAATAAGAATTTTCTAATAATATAATGCATTTACCGCCGAGTTATAAAGGCTCACAAATAGGCAATTCGGCTGAAAATCGCCAAAAAGGGGTATTTTTAGGGGTATCTTTGACGCTTAATATCTCAAACATTTTAACTGCGCCGGACCTCTTGCGTATGTCATCTCGCATCATCCAACATATTATTGTGGACTGACATTGATAATTTGCGATTACAAGATAATGAAGTAAAATGCAAATATCATAATATGCGTTTTTCATCCAGTACTTCCTGTTTCATCCAGTATTACTAAAACAATTCTTTTAAAACTTTTTTGACATTTTTACGTTAGAATTTTAATTTATTATCAAAATCTGAGAAATTGACAATTCAAATTTTATTTTTATAAAAAATAAAAGTAATAAATCTGACGTGATCTAGAAATTTTGAAGAAATATAATGAAAAACAGAGAAATTTTTAAAATAAATTGAATATTTATTCACGTTCTCATTAAGACCATTGAAAATAATTCAAAAATGATAAAATCAAACTATTCATATTCTTAGATTTTGATAATAACTTGGCCTAGTGTCGTAAAAAGTCGTGAAAGCGGGCATTTCTAATATTTTTAATTTCTAGAAATCGCCGTTCTATCATTGCACGGGATGCAAATATATTATGTAAATATATCAAATATACACAAATTTAACTTTTTTTAGACATAAGATATAAAAATTAAGAAAAATAGCCTTAAAAACGACAAAACAAGTGCATAAAACTACTTTAAATAATAAATAATACCACTTTTCAATTCTAAATTTAGACGAAATAAAAGTATTCAGTGTTTGCGTCAGGTCCAGTCTTACTCCGTGCTAATCTGTTATTAATTGATTTAAAGATACTGATCCATTCATAAATAACGTCAGAATGCTCGCCACTAATTAATTAAAAAACATAAATTGGAAAAATCTATAAATACAACTTTAATTTGGTGTGCAAGAGTGATCAGTGAGTTTGGCTCTACCGATTACGATCTATTCGTAAGATTCACTTTAAACATTCTTTAATAGGGAAAACATGAAAATATAAGTTTATTGGTTATTTGGAGCATTTTAAGAACATCGTATAGATCACAAATTTTAATAGAAATATCTTTAATTATCCATTGATAATTTTTGAGAATAGAGCATAGAACGGTAAGCAATAATGTTCTAAATTGTACACCTTATTTTGCTTTTTAATAAAGTGATGATTTTTTTAAGTCTAAACTTTTTAAGCGAGCATTCATTAGATCAAATCAATTACCGTAATCATGTCATGTTTCATTTTAAAAAACTTATGAACTTTACGAGGAACAAAGTTAGGTAACTCGTGTGTCGTAAAATTCACTTGTTTTTCTAAAATTACCTCAAAACTGTTTTACAAAAAATAACAAAAAGTATAAATTTGTTGATGACGAGATTATTCTAGACTGTTCGAACTATTTAATTGTGCTCTCGTGTTGAAAACTTCAATCTTGCATTCGTCACACAGAAAATTTATAGTCGTCGCCAAATGCGATTACCACCGCAAATTGTCGCGAACTTTTTTTTTTTTTTTTTTATTATCTTTTCATTTAATTTTTTTGATTATTACTATTTTCCACATTTATTCCACGATTGGATCAACATCTAAAACATATTCTTTAATTTATTCAAGAAAAAACGGTATAGAACGAGCATAAACAAGAAAATAATCATAAAAATTAAATAAAAAAATAATATTATTAAAAAAGTGCGCCACATTTTGCGGTGGTAATCGCATTTGGTGACGACTATAATTAGCTTCAACAATATTTCTTTAATGAGATTATTGGATAATATAAAACAATCAGATTAAGTTAAATGGAAAACGAGCCTGGAAATAGTATAGCCTATTTCAAAATGACGACGCAATCACGCTGCAAATGCGGCATACTAATTCAAATTCATTTTCAAAACGATTATTTTATTCCATATAAGCAATAAAAACTAAAAAATGTCACAGAAATAAAATAAAATAATCGTTTTGAAAATGAATTTGAATTAGTATGCCGCATTTGCAGCGTGATTGCGTCGTCAACTATTTTGAAATAGGCTATATTTAATTAAGACTTTAATTAAAATTCAAATACTGTATGTTCTTTTGTTTACATATGATCCGCTTCCTGTTATTTACTATTAATATAGTCTGTTTCAAATTTTTTGACTACGAATTGCAAAAGTTTCTACAATTATAATAATAGAGATTTGTCTTTTGTGTCTCTCTATTCATAATGGTCTTGCTGTGGAGCGGTTAGCAACGCGCCGTCAAAAAAATTGAAATAGTCTATAATAAAATTATTTTCTAAATAGATTAAAATATATTTAAAGAAAATTGAACAACAGTAATTCATTCAAACCACCCAGGTGAATTAAACCGGCGATATTTGATAGTTTCTGAAACATATTGTAATTTGTTGTGGAAAAAATGCACACGCCAATTGGAATGCTCATAAAATGAGTTCAGAAAATTTGAAATTAAAAATTTCTAAAAGGTATTAATAATTTTCAATAAATTAAGAAATAACTGACAAACTGAACTATACTAGCCTTTTGTAATGTGCACGTAAAATTTATATGACGAAATCGTTATTTACAATTGGCGTGAATTCATAATCCATATTCATGTTTTTTCCTTTGAACTCAAATATTGTTTCCTCGATCAACTTGCTCATTGCTCCATTTTATAAAAATTTATAATTATTTAATGACTTCAGATAATTTGGCACCGTTACGGACGGAAGGAACTGCAGCGGATTATCAGCACGAATCGACACACACTCACACGAAGATCAATGCTCTTTAGTTATTGACACACAAATTCATGACACGATTATTATTCCAATTATTATTATCATTAATAATATTTGAATAGATTATTAACATTTTATCAACTCTAGTCTTTCAATCCGCTTCCGTGCATTTTTGCGGTAACCGTTTTTCGTTACTATGCGATTGGTTGGTTTATTTATTTATTTTTGTGATAATAAGTTTCTTTTTTGCAGCGCCCTGGTTATAGGATGCCAATATCTCGACCGCTATTAATTGTGCTAATTGGAATCGGGTTGGGATTCACAATCACGTTAGTCTTTTTAATGTTTTTTTTATGAATTGGGAATAATTTTTTAATCGGAATTTTAATGGAGAATGGTTAGAAAAACAAGTGGGACAGTTTATTTTATTACGATGGAATTTTAATTACCACAAATTTGGTTGATGTTGTTTTGATAATTGAATCATCATACTAATAATGAGAATATTAAATTGGAAGTAATATGGGAGAAGGGACATTATTCATATTGTTTTAAGAACATGTTTATTTGGAGAGTAAATTGGGAATTATTGTGGAAGATCAGAAACCTTATACAATAACGTATTTATCATTTAAAACGGTAATGGTAAATCATTGATTAAATACGTTTCTAAATTCATGTAAACAAGTGTATGCAATAAGTAATATTTAAAAACATTTAATTTACTTTTGTCCTTTTCAGAGATCGCCTAATGGAAGAGGAAAAAATTAGAATGAAATGAGGTTCTCGTTTGGACGGCCATCTTCTCATCTCTCATCAATGTGTGTTGTCTCAAAAAATGGATAGCACGCATTGAAGAGGAATAGACGAAAAAAACTTTTGTGGCCGTGGCCGTCCATAATTTTTTTCTTCTTTTTTGTTCTTCCATTAGGCACCGATCTCTGAAAGGGACAATAGAAAAAGTAATTTATCAATGACTTTCCTACGCCGTTTAACGAATAAATACCTCACATATAAAATTTGCATTTGAAAATCGCGATTTTTTCCGTTTTAGACCCATTTTTACCCACTTAAACCATTTTGTGGGTCCTAATTTTTTGTCAGTATACTATTTGGATCATAAGGAATCTATCTGCAAATTTTTATTAAAATCTGAGATGGAGACCTTCAACACTTCCCTTGTCAGTATCGTGAAACTGCGCTTTTGTTATTCGGAAACAGTGGCAGTTATGAAACTTTTAATTCAAATAGACAAAATTTCAGTAGAGCGCGATTTAGAAACGTATAAACTATCACGAATTATTATAATGAAAAAATAGAAAAAGAATAGTTTCCCTTAATCAGCCTTTTTGTGAAACCATGTCGACTTGCAGCACAATATCAAGTCACACCAAATGTAATGATCAGATTGGGTTCCTAAGAAAAGTTACCCACAATGCAAACTTTGGTATGAAGCGCATAATTTTAAATAGTTTTCGACGAATGTCAAGTTAAATGCATTTTATACGTGCACACCAAATTATTCTGAATTGTGTCGTGGCCTTGTAAATTTTAGTCCACGTGTTTGTTTGGACTTTACTGTGGGAACATGTGTTTTTTCTTGATTTAATTATATTTATCCGCTCATAAATTTACTTCAAAATACTCGTCACTATTTAATTAAATAAAATATATTAGAAAGAAATTTATGGAATAACACCACGACGCTAAAAACAACATTAATTTGGTGTGCTAAAGTGATCAGTGAGTTTGGCTCTACTGAGTACGATTTGTATAATTTAGTTCAAACATCCTTTAATAGGGAAAACATGATAATATAAGTTTATGGGTTATTTGGAGCATTTTAAGAACATCGTTGTGTGTTTAAATATTGACAAAAGGTTCATTTACATTTGGCGTGTCAAGGTATTTCATTGGCTTCCATTATGACATTTCTTAATATGAAAAAAAACGAAATATTAATATCCTTTTGGCAAAAGCTTTTGGTTTAGATTTATGAGAAAACTGGCTTAAAGGAACATAGGGATAACATTGTGGTCTCGCATGGGCAATGAGAGGAGAAATTATAAAAAAATGATAATCTCTTTTGTACGTCCACTCTTTTCTATCTCATCAATGTGTGTTGTCTAAAAAAATGGATAACACATAATGCAGAGGAATAGACGAAAAAGTCGTTTGTGGCCGTGTGGCCGTCCAAACGAGACTATCATTTAATTCTTATTTTTTTGGTTCTTCCATTAGGCACCGATCTCTGCAAAGGACAATAGTTTCCTATTTCGCTAACCTTTTGTCATTTTCGACCGGAAATGACACAGAAAATAATATTATTATTAAACTAACACCCAATTTATTAAGAAAAAAAACAAAATAATATACAAATTGCCCACGGATCCAAATACGGGACTGGTGCCAATTCCGGTGCCAACAACATGAGTATCGACGCTTTTTTTCAATGCAGGCACAATTGTTGTCATCTTTTTTTATTTTGTATTGTCCTTTTCAGAGATCGGTGCCTAATGGAAGAGGAAAAAGATTAGAATGGAATGAGATTCTCGTTTGGACGGCCATCCTCTCATCTCTCATCATATTGATGAGGAATAGACGAAAAAGTCCTTTGTGGCGGTGTTCCATCCGAAACTATCATTTTTTTCTTCTTTTTTAGGATCTCTGAAAAGGATAATAGAAGTTTATTTTTTGCTATTTCATTAAATTGAATATTAAAAATTTTAGTTGAATAAAAAATTAATAAATTGAAAATTAAATCGAAACTTCTATCTCTTTGCCCCCAGCACGCCAAATGAAAAGTTATAAACAGAAACAAGAGTAATTTAAACCTAACATATCTTGAAAATTTAAAGTCCAAGAGATATTTCAAGATAAACCTTTATTGTTGACGTAAGAATTAGGTGTTTAATTTCACGTGGATGGTAATGAAATTCGTATAAAATTTACAATATTTTCAATTTCATTTGGCGTGCTTCAGTCGATACCAAACTTTTGCTCCTTTAAGTAATTTTTCTCATTAATCTACACCAAGATAATATAAAATTATTACAATTGCTTACATTTTTTAATTGATTGAAATTGTTGTGCTTTATTGAAAGCTACAAAAGTCACAATCAAATAAACAAAGTTTTACAGATATTTCTCGAAGACGTTATTCGAACTAACCGCGCCGATTCGATGCAGCGCGGCTCGTCATTTTGGTGCCTCCTCGGCCGCTCTCAACGGAAATGAAAATGACGTGTACCGCGAAATCGCGTACCGGACAGCAGACGGCGACGTGTTTGCACGTTCGCAGCCGGTTCCAGGTCACCGTCGCGGACTAATCCTAATCGCCATCATGACTGCCGCCAAGTACGTGGATACACGCGCTTACAACGTCTGGAAGACGTGGGCACAGCACGTTCCGGGCAAGGTGCTGATATTCGTGGCCGAAGGAACGGAAACGATTCACGCTGACATGCCAGTTATTCGATTGAAAGGCGTCGATGACACGTACCCGCCGCAGAAGAAAAGTTTTGCCATGGTCAAGTGGTTGGCAGAGAACATGGTTGGTATTCAGACATGGGATGGTTGAAGGGTTCTTTGCAATTTTGCAGGCTGATGAGTATGATTGGTTCTTGCGGGCAGATGATGACTTGTATATACGGGGTGAAGAACTAGCCAACTTTTTGAGATCTATTGACTCTTCAAGGTATTTATTTTATTCAATCATAGCTTATCAGATCAAATGGCGAATAACTTATTTTAAAATTATCAAAATATTTAGGGCCCATGTGATTGGACAAGCCGGCTTAGGTAATTCAGCGGAATACGGCCTGTTGGCTCTCGGTTCAACGGACAACTATTGCATGGGTGGTCCCGGAATTGTAATGAGTCGGGCGACGCTATTGTAACGCCTAATAACGATTCCAAAATATGATGTCTTTGTTTAGGAAAGTTTCGCCTCATCTTGAATCTTGCTTACAACACTTACTCACATCACACGAAGACGTTGAGCTTGGCCGATGCATTCGGAAGCACGTTGGCGTGGCGTGCACCTGGAACTATGAGATGCAGAAGCTGTTTCACAATAATCAGAGTGCTGTTAAAGGCTGGTATGCCAAGAATATGAAGGAACTGAAAGGCGCCATCACTCTGCATCCTATCAAGGATCCAGCGGTGATGCGCAAGGTTCATCTACGAAATCGCGAATTAAAGTTGCGCGAGGCACGCGCTAAACGAAGCCAGCTCGAATCGGAGCTTAGCAGCGCCAAGAAGCCAACACTAGTACGTCTGAAACCCAACCGCACGGCCGATCTCACTCCGTGGGACTACATCAACAACAACAAGATCCTGTTCTGCGCGGATCGTGTCAACTGCCCTCGACATACCGTTGATCTGAGCATTCGAAGCGAAATATCGGATATTATCAACCAGCTGTTTGACGAGTTTAACGAGAACGCTCGCCAACGTGGACGAGTTCTTCAGTTCCAGAGCCTACAGTACGGTTATATGCGCGTGGAGCCAACACGAGGCGTTGACTACGTACTCGACATGATCCTTTGGTTTAAAAAGTTCCGACCTCCAAATCGGACAACAATGTCTGTGCGCCGCCACGCCTACGTGCAGCAAACTTTCGGAAAGCTGAGAACGCTTCCCGAACCTATGATGCGGTAAGAGGAAAATATGTAAAATAACAACTGCGTTGACTGATTTCAGACGTAACGTCAGAACTAATTCGAGTCTTGTTGAAGACCCAACTCTTCACATGATACTCCCATTACGTGGACGAGCAGCTATTTTTGCTCGTTTCGCTCAACATCTGAAGAGTATTTGCGCACGAGGGGCCGAAGACCTATCCGTATCATTAACAATCGTTTTGTACTCGAGTGAGGATGAGTCTGAAAATAGGTAAAATTCGTCCAATACTTTCACTATTCAAGCAGAAACATTCAGAAAGACCATAGAGATTCTGCGTGACAGCCGAATACCTGTATCTGTTATTGATATGGGCGACGCGGCGTTTTCTCGTGGAATAGCATTGATGCGTGGAGCTGCAACCCTACCAACCAATGCACTTCTCTTCTTCACCGACGTTGACATGCTGTTCACGTGCGACGCGTTGAGACGCATAAAGCTGAACACAATCCTCAACGCGCAAGTTTATTTCCCAATAGTATTCTCGGAATTCTCGCACGAGAGCTGGTCAGAGAACGATAAACTGCTTGCTGATGCTTTCCATTATGGTCGTCGGCGCGGCTACTTTCGGCACTTTGGCTATGGTCTGGCGGCGATGTACAAGGTATGCCAATTAGATTTTTTGATTTATAATGATGAGTTATTCTCAAGGCCGATCTCATGAGCATTGGTGGATTTGATACCAAGATTGAGGGATGGGGAAAAGAAGACGTTGACCTGTTTGAAAAGGTGAAATATTAATAGTTCGAATTTGTATGAATAATAATACAGGCGGTGAAATCAGGAAAGCTGAGAGTGATTAGATCGCCCGAACCAGGCCTAGTGCACATTTATCATCCGATTCATTGTGACGAGAACATGCCGACAGCACAAAAGGATATGTGCCATGGGTCGAAAGCTGCCAGTTTGGCGTCGATTGACACGCTCGTTGATCAGATCGAGCAGTACATTTGAACACTTTGTTAATTCTATAATTATTCATTTTCTTGTTATATCTTGTTCTAGATAGGGATTTATTATTTTCTTTTTCTACTCAGCGGTTGGCGACAATCGTCGCTCTTTCATACCAAAAACAACAACACACGACGAGATTTTTAAAAATTTTTCATTTCAATCATTGCGGGTAAAATGCTCAACTATTTTTATATTTGTAAAATTATTTCTTTACCTTCTTGCCTGATGAATTTAAAGTGGCCTTGCCGTCCCTATCCCCAAAAAGTTTCATGCTCAATTGTGATTGCACTATTTTTAAGTTTTCACTTAACATTTTCCTTAGATTCTTCCAATTAATTTAATACGTGAGCATTCTCAATTAATGCATAGTAGACATATTGAAACAGCTTTAAACCTATTGATTTTTGTGTTGCCATTGCCCCCTTCTCATAAATTTTCCCAGTTATTTTTTTTTTGGATTTACATCGGTATTTGTATTCGAGTTTGGATTTTGTTACGAAGAATGTAATAAAATATTTTGGGAATTCCCTATGTGAGTATTTTTTTTCTCATTTCTGAATGATTCCAGAAAGAATGTTAAATATTCAATATTAAGGCAATTTTGAATAAAATGACTAAAATATATAGCAATCTGAAATTAAACGCTAAAAAGGTAAGTGTATCAGAGGAATTAACGATGAGCAATTCATTATTTTCGTACTATAAAATTCCGAATGAGGAATTTTAAAATATGAGTGAGTTTGTGAACTGTATAGAAAGTGTAAAATATATTTCACAAGCTCAAGGCAATTTAAATCACCAAATTCACATGTAAATGTCAAAAACGTGATTGAGCTTTTAAAAATACTTCATGTAGAGGCAATAGATTTTTGTCCAAATTTTAAAAAACCAATAAATAATAAAAAATGTACTTCTGTGGAAGCACATATTTTCCGAACCATACAAACGGTCTCTATAAATAAATATTCACCTTCATTTTATTCAAAGAAAACTTCTGAAATAAAACCTGTCATGACAGCAGTTTTGATAAGGCTATAAACAACAATTGACCCAATTAAAATAATTCAAAACATGAAGCGTTGTAATTCATTTGGATGATTGGCCCAAACAAATGTCTTAAATATAAACAAGTAAAAAATAAATGCTAACAACAAAATGTTTGATAGTAATTCCAAACATATTAAATACTTACTAGAAGATTTAATGGAAAGCCTCCACAACACATATGGAATGATATAATATCTCATTTCGAATAAATGAGCAGGCACAAGAACCAAAAACGATGAAAGTATAAACAAGAGTTTTAAAACCCAACCAACATTAACAGACTCGTTCATGAAAATTATAGAAAAAATGTACAAAGGAGCCAATGCAACTCTTATTTCAGGATTAGATAGAAAACGTCGCCAAATATAAAATGTAAAATGCCTATTATCAGCTAGGAGATAAGGATGATCATAAGAAAAGTAATAAACAGAGACTGCTGTGATTACAATAAAGCCAATATTGTAAACATTAAGAACCTTTCGAATACATTTTCCAACTACACTTAATAAATGAGGCCAAGCATGAGCTGTGCAAAACGCAACCATGTAAAAGAACTGAGCTAAATGAAATTTGGGGACATGTGCTTGGGCATCACCGAGAACTATTTGATAGTTATTCCAGTAGATAAAACCGCAAAACAAAAGGGCCAAGAGTTCAAAGGGCCATAAGCTAAATAGTGTATAGAATAATGATGAATACGGTTTCTTATAGTTGAAATTAATTAACAACTGAGCTGCTGAAAACATTGCTGCCCATACTATATTCGTTTGTCGTGTTAAAGTCGCAACTGTAAATATTAAGGCCGACACAAAGGGAGATCTAAAACATAGACTCGAAATACTCACTCTAACAATAAATTAAAATAACCTTATAGTGAATCCCCAAACCACCGCCGTCAACGAAAGAAGATCCGTATAAAATAAAGTCGATGATTGTACCAATATCGGTAGAAAAGAAACAACGGACGATGACAAGAAAACATCGGACTGAAATTCCCGAATAACTGAATTAGAAAATAACCTAGGAATGAACCCGAGAAAACATTCGACGAAATCTGCAAAATCCGGGAACCGCCAAAAACATTAAAAATGAATTCACATAACGTTCATAACCACATAATGGCATTGAAAGCACGTACAACGCAGGAGGCGTTGTAATCAAAGGATTCCAGCTAAAATTTCCGTTGCAATAAGACCTAGTTTGTCCTAAATTCCTTTAAATTCCGTTGTAGTAATATAATGCTACCTATGTGAAATATTTCATCCATATACGGTTGTGGGACAAAATGATAAACAATTGTAGTGAGAATGACATGTATGGATGCAATTACAATTGCAAGTAGAAAGTCACCTGAAATAAAACAATATTAATTGGCAAGCAATATAGCCTACTTTTATGGGTAATTGGCGAATATTCAATGGATAATAATTTATTCCTCATGATTGGTAATGTATTTTTTAAAATTTATAAACAATAAAATTAAAAATAAACAAAAAATTATTTAAAGAAAATGTACGCAATTACTCTAACGAATTATTACACAGCTTAGAATATATGAATCAATTGTAAAATATGATAAGCTCCTAAAGAGGCTTTTGAATTGAATCACGTTTCATGCTAATATGGCAGAGAACGAAATTTTAAATATTGATTGGGAAACTCAAAATTGTTTAGAATTTGATATTTTCTCATGACGATACAGAAACAGTTTTGCAATCGCTCATTTCAGTGTCCACTGTTGTGTTTCTACCAATATTGGTAACTTTTTGAGTTCATACAAGAATGTGCAACTGAAATCGAAAATATTCGAACGTTTAATCGATTAAAAGTGTGTTAAGAAACCCAAATACAAAATGAGCTACTAATTTCCATCTTAAAGTGTCCGCAATTTAAGTATTTCGATGACAATGCTCAGTAGATTTTTATTGAAGGTTATTTGAACATTCTATATCAAAAAGATTCTCTCTTATTCTGTTTCTGAATACTTAAAATCGATGTTTTTTTAAATTTCTCTCGTGAACGAAGCTTGTTTAGTTCGCCTGGGACGGGTGCGGATGCACGAGTTGATGCTACTGCTCAGTAGACCTCGTTTTTGATACTTATCTGGGTTGCACGGGTTTCCATCTTCCATCTTCCATTTTCAGTTTTCCGCTTTCCGTTATAAAAAATTTATTTCCGTGCAACCCCGCTCGGTATGTAAAATGTGCAATTGCCGTGCAATGCCATGTGCAATGCCATGTGCAATGCCACGGTTCCGAGAGAAACAAATCCGATGCGCAATCATCTTGCGAGATTCCATACACTTTTTCTTCAGTTTCAAACTTGACTTCCTGATTACTTGATTGTCGGTCGTCATTCCGAGTGCGTCGAGATGCGGACCAGCTTTCTCCAGATTGTTCATCTTCGCCCGTGAAAGCAGATTATGTCGAGAGTTTTCTGAGAAAGGCGCCAAGTTTCGAGAAAGACCGGAACGATGTTATGATGCAATAGATCTTAATTTTTCTTTTGATGGAATGTGAGGAAATGGAAGCTTGCATTTGTAGAATGCCAAATATGGAGTCCTTCGTTCGTTGAATATTCGTTGTGTAGGATCATCGCCTTCGTCAAGTTGATTTCTAGACCGGGATTTATATTTCTAGACCGGAATTTTTTTTCCTTTTTTCGAGTTGATTCAGACGCCTAATTTTCTTCTAAGGAACTCCCGATTAGCACCAGGTCATCAGCGAATTCGAGTTGTTTAAATTTAAATTCATCGAGAATCATATGGAGAGAAAATGTGATCAGAGCTGGTGATGCCGAGTCAACTTGACGCACCAATCTATTGAACGGAATATTGATGTTTTCCATGTATTCTGGTTTCTGATGAAAAGTCGATTAGAGCTAGTTCCAGAGGGAATTTGAATTCATTACATTTTTCAATGAGGTGTCGAACAGAATGGATATTGTCGATGAATGATCGGTGAGACCATCCTTCCTCTTTTCGATCTTCTGGCATTCTTCTTTCCGTCAAAATCACGCACGTGAAAAGCCAAAAATTTTGGTAAACAAAGATTTTTTCCGATTTTTTATTAAAAATTTAAAAAATGATATTACAACACATGCAAAACAATTAAGTAAATTACGCCTTCGAAATTCCACCAAACACACAGAAGTACCTTCTTTGAGAAACGATTACATTTTGCTACCGGGTTCCAACCATTGATTTTGTCTGTCCGTATTACTGAAGTAGACCCACTTTTCAGCACAAGTTACAATTCTACCAATAAAACGGTAATCTTGTAAATTTTCGAGCAATTTTCGGCACGTCTCGACACGTTTTTGAGCTTGAATTTCAGTCAATGCATGAGATACTTATAGGCAGCGTCTATTGACTTTCCCAAGGACGTGAAGATGTTGTGCAACTGATGTTTGAGTAATATCGAGCTCTGCCGACAATATTATTGATCGATTGCTCTCCACAGCTTCACGGATTGCTTCAGAATCCACTGTCGTCGATCGGCTTGAATGTGTCTTGTCCTCGAGATCAGTGTCGCCGTCGTTAAATCTTTTGAACCAATTTCGCGTAGTACGATCCGAGACCATATTGTCGCCTTCAACTTCGCATATCTTTTTTGCTGTTGCAGTTGCGTTGAAGCCTTGTTTCTAGTATGGCGTAAAAAAACACGAATTTCGGATTTTCTATGTTTCTTCTACAAGTTAAAAAAATTTAAATAAAAGACCAATGAAAATTTTTATATATATATATATATATAACACATGCACTCCACTGCCACGATCATGCAAAAAAGTGTGGACATATTGCAAAACCACGCCCTTCAAATTTTATTTAAATTCTTTGTTTTTTTAAAGGTTTCTATAATCGTTTTTGAACCTTAAAACAAAATAAACACGATTAATCAATAATTCTAAACTATCCCAAAAACAAATTAAATCAAATTCGAAGAATTTACGATTTCGAAATATAAAAGAATTTAAATAAAAAGTGAAGGGCGTAGATTTGCAATATGTCCATACCATTTTTGCAAAATGTGCAGTAGTCGTGGCAGTGGAGTGCACATGTATATAAAAATCTTTACTTGCCAAAAAAAAACAATTAGACAAAAAGATATAGGAAATCGGAAAACAATTTTGGTTCGCCCTAATAATAGTAGGCAAATATAATTAATAATAAAATAGTTACTGGGCGAAAAACTATCTATAAGTATTAGTGGAATCTCAATCTGTGAATGAACTAGAGCTGAATAATGAAAACAACAAATAATAGAGACATACTCCACAACAGCAAAAAATCTACATTTCATTCCTATTAGTTGAATTTTCTTCACGGAATTCCATATTCCATCTTCCGTTTTCCGTCGTCTTTCGAGTTCCATTTCCGTTTTCAGGCCTTCCGTTTGTAAAAAATCGATTTCCGTCCAACCCTGGTACTTATCAAGACGTGTAATATGTTTATTGAAGGTTATTTGAACATTCTATATCAATAAGCGCATAATTTTTACGTGGTACCACTGATTCATTTTTTCCGACGATAAAAAGTTGAGCCTAGCGGGTCCGTATGAGTTTCTACCTTCAACGAAATTTAAAAATAGTGCAGTTAGATGAAATGAAATTGAATAATTTTCATATTTCAACTTGCAAGTTTTTTAATAAATCGGATGTTATTCAGTTGCAAGTAGTCCGATATAAATATTATCTTTATGATTGATAAGGTTTTAAATAAACTAAAATTTGCTCATTTCAATCAATGATATAGCAATCAATCAATATGTGCATTCAATTGATAGATAGACAATCTTATCTTAAAAATATTTTATTTTATTTATTATATATTTGATTTTTCAACCAATAGTGCATTATTTATATTCATTTAAGTAACTTTTCTTTCCAAATCCAATTTGACTCATTTCCATGTCTTGCCCATTATCAATCAACGATAAGATCTTAGCATTAAGCCCATTTAAAATAATCAATCCATTGATTCATCATTGTCACAAGTTTCAGTGAATGATTGAGTAGAAGAAGCTCCTAGATTGAGCGAGCACATTGCCAGACACATATTTGGGTAGTTGATTGTCCGAGACTAGTGTCCAATTCAATTCCTGTGGGCTGATATAGCAAGGAGTGGTGTTGTTTAGAGTTGGCTCAAGAGACATGACGAAGCACTCAATCATTCAAAGCTCTATCTGCCAAGGGGTTGGAGCATGCAGCAGCACAAAGCAATCCATCTAACACCTCCTTAAACTAGAACCACCTCGATTTGGGGTTTCTTTTTACTCAAACTAATGATATATTTAGTATTGGAGCTAGTAATTTTATGATAACTCTTTATTGTTGTTTTTGTTGCTTATTTATTCATTCATTTGTTGTTTTCTTTGTGTTCAATGGAGAGAAGGGCAACAAATCAGCAAAATGGGGCAGAAGTGTCATCGAATGTGTTTTATTGCACCAATTCAATTGCTCCTAACAATTCAATTTGTTTAAATAATTGCAAAACTTTCTTGTTGATATTATTTTTGTTGGAAAAATATACTGATGATCAAAAAGTTTTCAGGCCAGGGAAAATATGGAATTTTAGTTTTGAATATTTTCTGAAAATTCAAAACTTAAATGATATTCATTTTTTGTTAAACTTATATTCTATTGCATAACCTTTAAACTTTTTATTGCTTTACCTTATTTAAAATAGGTATGATATTACTACACTTGCAAAAATGTAAAGTTTGTCATTAGGTAAATTGTTTCAATATAATATCATCGCATTATTTTTTACTTACTTTTTAAGTATTGTCTTTTAAAGAGAATGGTGCCTAATGGAAGAACAGTAAAAGGGCGGCCACACGGCCACAAACAACTTTTTCGTAAATTCCTCTTAAATTTGTGCTGCCCATTATTTCGTAAAAATGAGAGACCGTCCAAACGAGAATCTCATTCCATTCTAATGTTTTCCTCTTCCATTAGGCAATGCGTAAGTGTTCTCTATAGTTAACTGTTCTATTATTAGTTTTACGTGGAATTATTTTTGTATTATTGAGCAAAGCAGCACACGGTCGCTAAAAATGAAAGAGCGATTAAACCTACCGTGGCCTATTGCAAGAAAATCTACCGGGGAGTCGTAATGGGGAAAAGTGTGTTCATTCCCTATTAAGTTTACCTTATATTTTATCGGGTACCTATTCTTTTACAATCGATTTATTCTTTCCCCAATAGATTTTTTAAGATTTCCCCATCGTACTTGCAATCGCCCTAGAATTGGAAAACAACGTCAAACAACCCCAAATCCAATTTAACAATATTTACGCTCGCCTAGTCATTCTCTACGTGCATATTGCAAGATACTTCTCACGTAATCTAAGTAGAATCGTCTCAATGTATATATCGTCCCTTTCAATTAAAAGTGAAGGGCGTGGTTTTGCAATATGTCCACACCTTGTTGGCAAAATAAGCAGTGCAGTAGTTGTGGCAGTGAAAGTGCGGTTGGTATACAAGCACGTCCAACATATTCATCATTTAAATTACTATTTGTGATTAACAGTTAATGAAAGAATATCTTCGTATGATGCTTTTAGACTAATCTTAAATTAGTTTTAGGTAGCACGTCACCCTTTATAGTAAAATACGGTTTAAATCGATTTCTTCAATTAACTTACAAGGGAAGTGTTTTACCCATTTTTTACCCACTTAAACCATTTTTTGGGTCCTAATTTTTTGTCAGTATACTATTTGGATCATAAGGAATCCATCTGCAAATTTTTATTAAAATCTGAGATGGAGACTTACAACACTTCCCTTGTTAGCCGTTATTCTTGATATTTTGTGAATTTTTGACTGGAAATACAAAAATTAACGCTTTTCTGAAAAGTCGTGGAAATATTTTTCTTGATATTCTCTCTTACTACTTAATTATTGTCCTTTTCAGAGATCGGTGCCTAATGGAAGAGTAATAAAAGAAGAGAAAATGATGGGCGGCCACACGACCACAAACAACTTTTTCGTCGATTTCTCTTAAATCTGTGCTGCCCATAGTTTCGTAAAAAAGAATGACCGTCAAAACGAGAACATTCCATCCTAATTTTTTGCTCTTCCATTAGGCACCGATCTCTGAAAATGACAATAAAAGTTCTTGAGATATTAACCTAGAGTGGCTTTTTTGAACTCTTATTAATAAGAAAGAACTTGGCGTGCTTAATTACATAAAATAAGCCAAAATTGTCAGCCTCATTTTGCAAATTTTTCATCAATATCCGGCACTTATTTCAAGAAATATCCTCCTGCCTATATGGTGGAACGTACTTACAATGTGGTTGAACCTTTGGAATAAAATGCTTCTTTGTGTTAGGTAATATATAGTATTTTCTAAGAATTGATTCTGCCGCTAAAATCTTAATAAACTTCTTTCTGTGTAATATAGTTTAATATAAGGAATGACAGTTTGACATTAAAAAGTATATAATTCACTATATATTTTCTAGGAGACACTATGAGAAACCTTACAAGTTCAGATTGTCTAATTGGTGTGTTATATTGACACGCTTTTTAAGGGTCGAACTAAATTTTCAGATATATTAGTGTCGTAAAAAATAATTAGTTTGAAAATCTATTAATATTATTATTATTATTAGTATTATAGTCGATGCCAAATGCGATTACCGCCACAATTGAGGAACACTTATTACACGCCAAATGGAAATGAATATTTTGAAAAATTTAGACGTTTATTACTAATTTACACGTATCATTTTCATATAACTTGTCACTTCATTGTTACTAGCCCGTCCTAAATTATCTAAAAACATGCACTTATTACCGAATTTTGTAAAATGAGCACAATTTTGGAGCACGCAACTCAACCATTCAATTTCGTGTGCTTATTGAAATTTTTTGATTTCTATGCGCCACAATTAATATGAGAATAATGGTTGAACAGTAATGCTTCTAGGTGATTAAATTTAAGATATAGTCAATTTAGAAAAATCTAGTCATTTTGCATAAACGGAATTCAGAAGTATTCCTTTGAGGCTTCATTAATAAAAAAATGTGTAATTTTTCAAAAATCTTCATTTTCATTTCGCGTGTCTATGATTATTATAGTCTATTTCAAATTCTTTGACAACGCATTGCAAAAATCAGCGTGTTGCGACAATTATAAAAAGAGAGAGTTGACTTTTCTGTCTCTTGCTGCGAAGCGATTCGCAACGCGCCGTCAAAAAATTTGAAATAGCCTATATTTTCCACATTTTCTTGTTTATTACCGTTCTACACCGTTTTTGCTTAAATAAGTTGAAGAATATGTTTTAGATGTTGTTTCAATCGTGGAATAAATGTGGAAAATAATATAAATCAGAGAAATTAAATGAAAAAATAATATTTACAAAAGTGCGCCACACTTTGCGGTGGTTAAAAAAATGATGACGATTTTAAAAAAGATTTATTTAACGTTTACACGTGAAAATATGCTATAGACGTATTAAATCGATATTTCCAGTTGGCGTGTAAATGTTACCCACCTTGGTTTATCTCGCATACGAATACTATGTAAACTATTCAAAAGTTAAATTCATTACCCACATGACCTTAAATGTCAGTTATGTTCGAAGGATTCTCTTTCTTTCTGCGTTAAAACAAGGCCGCTTTAATGTAATTTTTCATGTTACCTAGTCGACATTTGTCAAATGGGTTTCATTTTAATGTTTTATTATAACAGCTCTTTTGATTTATGTTGTCCTATTGTCTTTCAGGCTCTAATTAGCGTTATTAATTATTAAGGGATAAAATGTCAAAGATTAGGTGCAAGTTTTCCGAGAGTGGCTCTATCTATTTGATATTTTTCAAATATTGGTTTTATGAATTTCGACGCGATTCTTATTAGATCATCTGCATATTTCAAACATATTGCAGTCTGCGGTTTGCATTAATTTCAATTAATTGAGAATGAAGACAATTGATTGATTGAGCTGGTTGTGCGAGCAATTGAATATTATTTTGTCGGGTAATTAATAATTCATGCGGCTGATGCAAAGCGAGAGATGTTGTTATTTGAATTGGGTATTACTTGTTATTTGTTTAGGTAATTGTAAAAAGTACTGGAGACAAGTTAAAGTAAACGCTGTGTTTTTTTTGTGAATACTTTTTGTGAATTGTCTATTTAATTTACATACTCACGCCAAATGTTTAGGAGATCAGAAAAGCTTCTCAAATAGTGTTATTCGGTACGAGAATTGGTTTTCCATGTAGTTTAAAATAGGCTTGTTAAGATTACGTTAAGAATATTTTAGGATTAACAAGGATAAAATTGTAAAAACCATTCAAATATGAAGAAATGTTAGATTTTATTTGGCGTGCATGCTTTAAAAAGACTTTTTTATAATACAGCTTCACGTCAAATGGAAATAACTATTTTCCGATGTTTAAACGTGTAAAAACCTTTTTAACGAGTTAAATTAAAATCCGTATCTAAAAAATGTTAGATCGGGAAAGGGCGGTCGGTCTACAAGCGCATTATTGCGGATATTTTTTTTGTTTTCTTTTCTTCTGGGCCCTACTTTCCCTAATAAAATGTCATTTAAGCCTAAATTACAATCAGTAAAAGTTTAATAGAACTAAAATAATAATATAATTTTTCCTATCATTTTCATGAGCACGCCAAATGAAACGTTCAAACTTAAAACTTACAAAACATACTCAAATATAGTCATGCGTTCGGAGAAAAAGTGCGTGCGTTCGGAGAAAAATTGTATATAGTTTAGAATGCGCGTGACAAGTTTACGTGAAAATATCCTGAAGATAATACGTGAAAGCTTATAATATGCATTTAAGTATTAGAAAATTCTAATTTCCATTTGACGTGCATGAGTAAATAAACAAATGTTGCGAGATAAGGCTAACCTAAAAGGTCAATTTTCCGCATGTAAATCACGTTTTTGACACTCAGTGTGTCATCCATTTTAGAAATGTTGATGAAATATAGAATCTTAATAGAATTCTTACAAAAAATCTAGGCAAGCCCAGGTTCAACGAAAGTAGAGAAACCCTTGAAAAGCCTGACCCAGAAAAATGGATACTTACGTGATTCGTAAACATTTTGCCTGAAAAACATAAAAGCCGTGAAACTCTTTCTCGGAACTTTCTACGGAAAGTTGCTCATGAACCTCATTATTTTTTCTTATTTTTTCCTCTCCGATCTCTAAAAAAGAAAATATTTTGAGATTTAGTTAGAATTTGGTTTAATTAATTGGGTAATGCCAGCAAACCGCTATGATGCAACTAAATCCGTCGTATGCCACCTCCTGTTGTCTTTGAAACAACATTATTAATAAATAATATGAGGTATGATTAATGCATCCCAAGAGGTCATTAGAGTTGTCTCATAATGAACCATTGATCCAAAAGAGCTCTAGCAGAAGAGAGTCGGCATACATTTATTTACACCGCCAACGCGTTTCATTATTTTCTTTATTATAATTATAGCGTTTTGGAAGATATCATCGAATTGAGTGAATATTCTTGGCATGATCTATTTCAACAAATCGTTGTGTTATTGATGGTTTTTCAAAGGAAAAATGACGAAAAAAAAAGAATTTGTTTTGATATTGTTTGAGATTCCACTTTTCTGATTTTTATCGAATTTGATTGATTCGTTTTTTCTCACTTTGTTGCTTATTTTTATTTGTGCTTGATTAAGTTTATTTATGTTGTATGAAATTGTATTTCATCATCGGTTTTTATTCCACAATTGGATGGTCCACGATAATTTTATCATCGTATATATGCACTAGAAAAATGTTTTTTTATTAAATTTAATTTGGAGGTCGAAGGGTTTGCGAGTTTATTTCAACTTGGGTATTTATAGTATAGTGAGATCAGAAAACTAGTCATAATGTAATTTTTTGGAAATATAATAAAATTTTTAAATAATTTAAGACAAGTCTAGTTAATTATTGATAAAGAAAATTTGATATTGTCGTGGTGTAGGTTGATGAAAAATTAGGGATAAAGGAGCATACCGAAAAAAAAGATGGTCTCGCTTGGGCTGGTGTAGATTTAATTTGCAATTTTTTTATTATTTCGCTTTTTTTCATCAAGATTTTGTTTCATTTTGTTTTCTCTTACTAAATTGGTTGTTAAATCAACATAATAATTATTATAATAAAAATTTTAGGTATAATTTATTATATTTAGGATCGAAATAATAAACAAATTGCAAATTAAATCTACACCAGCCCGAGACCATCTTTTTTTTCGGTATGCTCCTTTACCCCTAATTTTTCATTAACCTACACCACGACAATAAAAGAACGCAAATTTTTTACTCGCTTAAAAATCGAAAAATCGTTATTTCTATTTGGTATGTTATGTGCCAATTGAGCATCATATATATGCCCTAGAAAAATATTTGTATTATTAAATTTATTAAAGTTTTAAAGTTTTATTTAAGTTTGTTTATTTTAACTGGGGCACGCCGTCTGGAAATAACGATTTTCCGACTTTTCAGCTGGTCCGAATGTTTTTACATATTTTTTAAGAAAACTACTTTTACGCAATTTAACAATGCTTTTATTGAAATATCTAGAGAATATGAATATCTTTCTAGAAATAGACTTTAACACGTTATATTAAGTACATTGCATTACCACACCAATTGGCGTGCTGGGGTATATTTAACTTATGTGCATGACAACTGGAATGAATAATAATAATGGCGGCTTTGGGCGTTACCGTTATCGTACACCCCTATTTCAGGTTCCCACCGTTCAAGGAACCAAACGGGGATAATCGTAGTAACAGTGCCTGCGCCCGGGGGCTGACCTGTCAGCAGCGAGTAAGCAGCTCTTTTGTGAGCACAAACTCAATTTCGTTTCCTCATCATTCTCTCCTGACTCGGATAGTCGGTCATCGTCAGAGGTGATTGGACTAATCTTTGAATGTGCAGGCTCGCCACAGATCAGAAAACATGTTAAAACATAATTTTTCGGAAAGATATTATTGTTTTTAGATAGTTTAGGACAAGACTAGTTTAAATATATCTGAATTTGGTTTTGTAAACATCTTAAATGTTTTTTATCTTAAATTATATCTTAAAAAATTAGTTTTCTGTTAACTTTAATTGGATTGGACCACACCACGAAAATGAGAGAATTACTCGGTGGATTTTTGCGAAACTTTGTTAAATCAGTAATCATACCTTGTAGTACATATGTAACAACATTTCATTAAAATTCTAGATGTCATTGATAAGATATGGACCATCAAAATTTTGTTTTATTAAATTTTCCATGTTGTGGGTCTCATAGCGAAAACAAATTTACCTGTCGATGAATATTGAAGAAACTTGGTGACCATCACAAGCCAATTGGAAATAGTGATTTTCATATATTTACGCTTGTTTTAAAACTTTCACGTGTACTTTACACAAACATTATCTACGCCATTTTATTATCTTTTCCTTAGACTTTCTTAAAATATGAAAATCTTCACGAAATATTATATTTGAGCAAGTTTTCTGAGCTCGTTTTTTTTTGAGATCCAATTTCTCAATATTGAGAATAATGCATTTCCTATTTGTGGTTAATAACAATAATTGGAAGACTAATAAAACGAGCTCAGAAAACGTTCTCAAATCTAATATCTTGTGAAAATTTTAATGATTTTAGAGAGTTTAAGAAAAACCTGACAAATTGAAATAGAAAGTAATTTTGTTAAATACACGTGAAAGTGGTAAGACAAGCGTAAATATAAGAAATGTACCAATTGCTCAATATTGTGAATAATAAATTTTAGTTGTGGTTAATTTGATGAGCTCCAATCTATCATTATGGGAAACTTTTAATTTAGAGAGTTTAAGAAAATGATAACGTAGATAATGTTTCTGTAAAGTACACGTGAAAGTTTTAAGACGAGCCTAAAGAAAGTTACCATTTCCAATTGACGTGCTAAATGGACACAAAACAAGTCAAATTTATGCAAACTTTAGATTTCGATTATTTATCTTCGTATCTTTTCACGGTTTCTGATTAGGTTTTTATCCCTAAGACAACCTATATATAAATTAAATTGATGATAGTTTTTGTTTATTGGGAGAGTTTCTGACGATTTTTTGGGTCTCACCACGTTTACGTTCACAACGTACACAACAGAGATGGGCGTATTCCACCCCAAATGGAATGATTAAATTGAGGGCTCAGAAAAGATGCTTATATTGCAAATTTCAGCAAGAAGCTCATGTTTTTAGATAATTTAAGACGGGCTACTAAAAATGGCGGGTAAAGTTATATGAAAGTGATACGTTTAAATTAGTAATACACGGTTAAATATCGAAAAATATTTTTTTCCTTTTGGAGTGCGTATTCCGGATATTTTTCCATATTCCGTATTCCGAAATTTTAAACTTTGGTTCCGTCTTTCAAAACTTCATTTTTTATAAAACGTTTACATCGAATACTTTCGAAAAGACTGATTCCGCGTTCCGGATTCCAGACATTTTTTCATTCCGAATTCCTTAAAAAAATTTAAAAACTCACTCCGGCCATCTCTGGTGCACTACAGTGGTGGAAGGGACTCCCCCGCCCTGGGTATTTTCCTAAAAAAATGGGTTCCGAGTCCCTGGTATTGGAATTTTCAATTTTTTAAGCCCCTCCCCCCAACTCGGAATTCCAAAAAACGGGATGCCCCTCATCACTGCCCGGATCCCAGGAGCGAGACTTCACCTTTTCAATACCTCGGGAATCGTTACCGGAACCGGAGCCTTTTTTTAGGAATCGGGTAGGAGGGGGACCACTACCATAACTAGTACACAACGTTTTTTTGCTTTTCGTGAATTGTTTCTTTAAATTACATAATCACGCCAAATTATTTGTTTGAAATAGAAGCTCTGAAAAGCTTCTCAAATATTGTTATTCGGTACGAGAATTGGTTTTCCATGTAGTTTAAAATAGGCTTGTCAAGATTATGTTAAAAATATTTTAGGATTGACAAGGATAAACTTTTAATAACCATTCAAATAGGAAGAAATGTTAATTTTCATTTGGCGTACATACTTTAAAAAGACTTTTATAATACAGCTTTACGCCAAATGGAAATAACTATTTTCCAATGTTTATACGTGTAAACACCTTTTTAATGAGTTAAATTAAAATTCGGATTTAAAAATGTCAGAACGTGAAACAAGCGCATTATTGCGGATATTTATTGTTTTCTTTTCTTCTGGGCCCTAGTTTCCCCAATAAAATGTCCTTTAAGCCTAAATTAATTTCAGTTTTATAGAACTAAACTAATTATATAATGGAAATGACTATTTTCCGATGTTTAAACGTGTAAACCAGTTTCGTTTACAACTTGAATATTTTATAACAAATAACCATACAACATATAATTATATACTTTATTCATTGACCATATCATGATACAAAAAAACTGGAGAATAAATAATTAAGATGAAAAACTGATCCCGCAAGAGATCCAAGTTAAAATTAGTAAATGCATACATATTAGTGATGGGAGGGACCCCGTTTTTTTGAAATTCCGGACGGGCGGGAGTTTAAAAAAAATTGAAAATTTCAAAACCCGGGAGCCGGGAGCGAGACCCCTTTTTTAATATCCGGGACGGGAGGACCGGGGGAACGCCAACTGGTATGGTAAAATGCGCTGAGTAAACGTGGTTTCGGTGGGAGTCTCTCCCACCATCACTGATACATATTTAGAGGCTTCAAAAAAGAACATATTAGTATATAAGAAAATAAAGGTATAAAATACTTTAATATTATAGCACATGTTATAACACGGATTTAATTTAGCGAACATTTGACAAATTTGGCATAAACATATTTTGATTCAAACCAGCAGGCAACTGTAACATCCTAAACGTTAGACCACCCAGGTTAATTATACGTGCGATATTTTTATGCTAAATGGGACAGTTTCGGATACATTATTAAGTTGGGAAAGAAATATCCAGCCGTATATTCAGGTGGAGTCCTATTTTATGAACTAGAAGTCGTAACATTTCTGGTTCAGGAACTTCTAAGAGTTTTTTTATTGTGAATATATAATAACACCAATGATAAAATTGTTCATGGTCCATTTGGTATGAACAGGTGTGCACAATCAAATGAATGATAATATGTATCTCTAATGTCATATAATGACCAAGAGAAGGAGAGAGAGAGAGAGAGAGAGAGGGAAATCATCTTAAATTTTTGTTAATGATGTTGTTGATTTCAACAAGTGGTGATTCGCGCAGATGTTCTTTTTTCGGTAATGTTTGGTTCATCAGCTTGTCAGCCGTCCGTCCTGACATTTGATACAACCATTAATGTGGCTCTCATTTTCTATATGTTTATTTCTGCTTATATCACTTGATTACACCCAATTGTGAATCGTTTTGTATTCTTGCTTCTTCTTCTTGCGGCTTTTGTTTATTAATAATCTTTTTTTGTTTTAGATTCGATGCATCAATAGGACGGAGAAACAATAGGAAGTACAATTGAATAGTCGTTATAAGATGTTTAGTGTATTCTTTTCAATTCTGTTACTCCAATTGGGAGAAGCTCAGCAGGTAATCCGTTTTATGGGAATATTTGATGGTATTTGGTTATTTGTTGGGAATACTTTTTGGAAATATTTTGCTTGTTTTTAGTTGGTATTGAATGGAACATTGAAGTTGGGGGAGGTTAGGTTGTTTAAAAACTATTTTGTGGAGTTTTAATCTATTTTAAATGTTCATTAGAAATAGAAAAGTTTGCAAATGTGCTTGAAAAGCTCTTAACCGAAGATTATGGTGTATGAGGAAGTTTTTTAAACGCTAAAAGAACTGCTTTAGAAGAAGATGATTAAATTGGTTTAAATTCATACGCTAGCATAGGTTTTGTTCAAGAATTTCTGAAAACTGTATGCAACAAAACGAATCTTCCTTCTTGCCAATTGGCTATCAATACCCACAAATTTGCTTTGGAAGAACAAATGGACTTATAATTTTGGTAAAACATGAATATTTGTTTACGGGAAAAGACAATTCTGGCCGTTCACAAAATCAAAGAATCTTATCTTCAAGACCGAGAACCACCAAAATCGCAATAAATTCACCGTTCGGTGTAGCGCAGAGTTGTTTTTCGTCAAATTTCGATCCCCAGACCTTCCTTCGCTGAAAAACAAAATTATGTTTGTATTTTTGTTTCTTCGAAGATCCCAACACATTAAGACGATGGGATTTTGTTCGTAGTAACAAACATATTCATTGGGTTGAGGAATAAGCTTGTAGAGTTTTTTTTCACAAAGACTATAATGATAAATTAATAAATTATGTATTCACAGTTACTGTTTGCGATAAATTTGTTGAGGCCGTTCCGCCAAAAATCGCCCGGTCTGGTATCAAAGAAGTTGTTGAGGTCCTAGAAGGTGGCACCTCTCATTTAATCTACAATTTTCTATGATCAAATGAAGTAAAACAAATAAAACTAAATTTTATTATTATGAGCGGAAAAGGTGATAATCGGATGACGAAAGTTCTGGTGTCGAAGAAGTTGTTGAGCCAGTTTTTGAGGTCCTCCAAGGTGACACCCCTTGTTTGGTTTGAAAGAGAGCGCAAAAGGTGATAATCGGATGGCGCAAGGTCTGGAGAGTACGATAGATGCTGAAGAACCTTCCATTTGAGCTCTTGACGGCGGTTTTGACGACTTCTGCAACATGCAACTTGGCGTTGTCCTGGAACAAGACGCCTTGGCCTTGTTGATCTGGTCTTTTCAGTCGGATAGCCTAATTTACGCTGCGCAACATAAAGCTCCTTATTGACCGTGGCGTTTCTTTCGAGCATTTCCCAGTGTTCTAAGCCCTCCCAGTTCCACAAAACGCAGATCTTGGTCTTTTTCGGGTGAAGATCTTCCTTGACATTCGGCTTTGGCGTATCTCCTGGAGCACGCCAACTGGTATGATGACAAACTGAGCTCAGTATACGTGCTTAAATACAACTTTTTGGAAATATATTAATAAGTTTAGATAGTTAAAGATATGCTTAATTAAACCGTAGTAAAACGTTTTTTGTTAAAAAGACGAAAACATTTTCAGACACGTTTGAAAATTAACAAATCGTAATTTCCACTTTGCGTGCTGGAGCCACTCACTCCTTTCTTTGCTTTAGATTGACGTACATGCACCATATTTCGTTTCCCGTGGCGATTCGGTACAAAAATCGATGTTTATACTCGATGCGAGCGATATGCATAGCTGCGATTTGAAGGCGATTTTATTTTTTTGTTTGTTGGGCTCATGAGGTATCCAGGCCCCGAGTTCGAATGAAGATGATTACGGATTGTCTTTTGATCACAGTTCATCTTTTCGGCCAATTCACGGCTTGTTTGGTGAACATCTTCCTTCAATCGTGCCTTCAGATGCTCTTCGTCTAATTCTGAAGGTCGTCCTCTAAGAGGCGTGTCTTCAAGATTAAGGTGCCATTTTTTGTACACGCCAAAGGCACCTTCTCCATACAAACAACATATTTGCCGAGCTGCTTAGGCTGCTTTTTGCTTTCCGAAGAAGAGCAGATGTCGAAAATACTGATTTCTGCCTCCTGGATAGTTCATTTCTAAGCCTGAAAAATGATAAAAATTGTTGAAAAATTCAGACCAAACTAAAAGCACAGTTTTGTAGAGCAGAAATAGCGCTATCCGATAAATATATCCACTTTGCCAAATAAGAAGAAAATTGTTGTGAAATGAAAGATAATATCAAAACTCTTCGAACTTATTCTTCAACTCAATAATTTGTTAAAGAGCCTAAAAATTTTCAAAGTTATACTCCATACAGGCCAACTGCACAATTGCAGGCTCGTTTGACAGATTCTAATAAAATTTTCTAGGTCAATTTTAAGGATTTTAGGTATTTTAAAGCAATTATATTGAATATGCATAGGGATTTATTGTTTTAGAAAATTCAAAAATCACGGTTAAAAATGGCAAAAAATTTAGTTTTGATTTGGTGTGCTCCATACATTTTTTTAAGCTATTCACTTGCAATAAATTCATTATTCTACCCAAATAGATATTTTTTAATACATGTATCAGTTGAAAAATCCGTTTTTCGGTTTACTCAATGAGTAGAATTGGGTATTAGGATAGCGTTGTGGAATATATTTTTTCTTACGACTCACCGAATCCTTTGAATATACACTTTTTCGTCAATTCCTCTTCAGTGTGTGCTGTTCATAATTTCGTAAAAAGAATGGCCGTCCAAACGAGAACCTCATTCCATCCTAATTTTTTTTCTCTTCCATTAGGCACCGATCTCTGAAAAGGACAATAACTATCTATCAGAATGTATAAAAGACACATTTTCCCAACAATAATGAAATGAACTTAATTTTTGTGCTCCAAAAACCCCATATTTACAGTCACGGCTGTCGTCTGCTGCGATATCATCAATAAGTATGCCAAGCTCGAGCACAAGAAAATGCGAGCCGATTACAATTCCAATGTGCAAGAACCTCGACTACAATACGACCGTGTTTCCAAATTTGGTCGGTCATCAAACGCAGACGGAAGCTCATCCGGCGATCACTCAGTTCAATCCACTCATCAAAGTCAAGTGTTCCGAGGATATTCGCTTGTTTCTTTGCACGGTGTATGCTGAGAACTTTTAAAAACCTATTATTTGATAGTTGAGTTTAGATTCGCTCCAGTTTGCACAGTTCTCGAGAAGCCAATACAACCGTGCCGTGAGCTGTGCTTGTCAGCAAAGCGTGGCTGTGAGTCGCTGATGAAAAAGTTTGGCTTCCAGTGGCCCGAGCAGTTGGACTGTGACAAGTTTCCCGTGACTGATTTGTGCGTGGGAAAAAACTCGTCTTCCTCGAGCTCAGCGCCTTCAATGGATTCACCGTTTCGCGGCGAAGCTCCGTCGATATCGACGTTTTCCGTCTATGCGCGTCCATCAACCATTCTGCCGTCGTCGCTATGCCCACGAGTGATGCGAACCACGGCGTCCGGCACTCGATTCTCGCTCCCGATGATAGCTGGCCAGCTCCCCGAGTGTAGTCTACGGTGCGAAGCTGACAATCAAGTGCCAATGCTGTTTGACGGCCGCGTACGTCGTATTCTTCGTATATGGACCGCCGCGTGGTCAGTGGCGTGCTGCGTGTGCACCATGTTCACACTTTGCACGTTTCTCGTCGACTTGTCGCGCTTTGCTTACCCCGTCCGTCCGATTCTCTACCTCGCCATGTGCTACTTGGCCATTTCGATTGTCTACATGATTGGTATGTATCTGATCAGATTGCAGAAATACAATTATCTTCAGGCGTTCTTGGCGAGGACAGATTCGCATGCGGCGCTTACGGCTCAACGCCAACCGAGTTGGTGACGCAAGGTGGCGAAAACGTCGGGTGCAGCGCGCTTGCCGTCACTCATTATTACTTCTTCATGGCGAGTTGCGCATGGTGGCTGGTTTTATGTTTGGCGTGGTTTTTGGCCGCCAACCTTAAATGGGGCGCTGAGTCGATTGCGGCCCTGGCGCCTTACTTTCACGGAATGTGCTGGGGAGTACCGGCAGTGCTCGCTGTTGTTGTGCTGGTGACGAATTCGATCGATGGAGACGTTTTTACTGGTAAGAAATTGAGATTAATTTTTTTGATGAGTTGAAGTATATTTTTCAGGAATTTGCTCAGTTGGCAACCTGAACCCAACAGCGCTTGTTTATTTCTTTTTAACACCATTGGTGTCTTCGTTAGGTAGGTGATAATGTGGTTTGAATAGAGTTCTAAAATGGATGAAGGACCAATTATTAAAAATGTTAAAGCAAAACTTTCGAGTGAAATTAAAATTCGGATTTAAAAAATGTTAGGCCGTGAATTCACGGCAGGTGTACAAGCGCATGATCCAGCAATCTATTGAGGATGAAATATGCTTATTAACAGCTCATCTTATTCTATTTTCCAATCATTTTCGATATATAATGTTTTTAGTAAATAAATATACAATTTTAAGCCTCCAAATGTTTTCTCAATATTTGAATATATGGTTTTTATTTGGTTCCGAGTTTATAATAAAACTAATAATTTAATATAGACCTTTTGAATCACCTTTTTATTTCACAGTTTCACGCCAAGTGATTTCTTAAAAATAAGATTTCAAATAAGTCACTTTAATCTAATCAAGACTTTTTAAAGTTTAATATATATTTTGAGACTATGCTATTCAGAATAAGTGAGATATATCTTGAAATTTACACGTAGGGAATGACTAGACAAACGTAAATATTGTAAAATTGGATTTGGTGTGCAGTTTTAATCGAGTCTTCAATACACTGGTGAATCTGAACGCGTCCGCCGCGAACTAAACACGCTTCGTTCACGAGAGAAATCTTAAAAACATTGATTTTAAGTATTCAGAAGCAGGCTAATAGAGGAGAAATATATTTAATGTATACAATATAGTTGAAACATTGAAGCCTACCGTCAATATTTTTTAAAAATTCCAAAAATTGATTTAAAAATCCTTTATTTCAATTTTAATTTTTTTATTGTTTGAAAAAAGTTTCGCTTATGTCATTAAATTTTAATTGGGCTCTATATTTTATTCCAATTGTCGCGAGAGAAGCCTAGACTGCCAAGATTTGAATAATTCTTATTAAAAGCTTTTTCTTCCGTCGCCGAAGCGCGGTTTGTTCTCAACCGACGTGTTCAGATTCACCAGTGTGGGGAAAGGTCGTTTGCTGAAAAATTGAGAGTGAAAAAAATAGAAGTCCCGGTCCGGGTATGTCCTAAAAAAGGGGTCCCGGGTAAGAAAAAAAGGAAGTCCCGGATTTTGTACAGATTTTCTAGAACCTTGATTTTTCAATTTTTTTTGCGTTTTTGTTTTTTTGCACATATTTTCAATTTTTTTGTGAGCGTTTTTAATAACCGAAGGCATACTGTAACAAAATTTTTTGCACAATTTTTTTCGGCGGATTTTAAACAAATTAATACTCCAACTGGTTTGGTATTAAAATGAGCTCAGTAAACGTGCACAAATCTAACTTTTTAGAAAGATATTGATAGTTTAAGGAAAGTATTGTTAAACAATCTTAAACAATGTTTTATTGAAAAGACATAGCAATTTCCAGACACACTTAAATATTGAAAAATCGTAGTTTCCAGTTGACGTGCTCATGTGTATATTATATAAATTATTTACTAAAACGGCCAAAAAATAAGAAAAAGTTTTAAATTTTTTTCCTGAGGTCGTATGCACCCCAAATCGAGATTGAAATTTTCCGTTTTTTAAACGTGTGTGAAAATTTTTACGTCTATATAACAAAAAAGTTTTACCTACCATTTAATTAAGCTCGTATTAAACTATCTAAAAATATCTTTTCAATTTCTCAATTATGTCTTTGACCGTGGATCCACCAGCTCCACCCATAAGCTCCAAAACCCAGGAACTGACAAGCTCATGTTCAAGATCAAGTCGTCAAACAACGAGCACTACCGTATTATCCCAGTCTTCGGATTCGTCGACCCATTTGGATCCAAGGACGTCGTCATCACTCGTACTGCCGGACCACCAAAGGATGACAAGCTTGCCGTTCACTTTGCCCCAACTCCAGCTGATGCCACTGATGCTCAAGCTGCCTTCGCTTCGGCCACTCCAGCTGGAAATGTTACCATTCCATGCTCGGCCACAACCTAAGAAAGAGATGTTTATGCATCCTAGAGATGAATTGAATCTCATTTTCGCTTTTTAATTGAATATTAATATCTTTCTAAAAAATGTATTTGAGCATGCTTTCTGAGCTCATTCTATTACCATACAAGTTGGGGTGCGTATGCATTTTACTCGTTAAACGGTTGATGGAAAATCATTAGGAAGTTGTAATTTCCAGTAAATTTATTTTGTATTTCTTCCGTCAAGTATTTCATTAGAATATTATTTCTTGCATAAGCTTATTCATATTTTCTTAAAAACGTATTTTATCAACGGTTTTCCATCACCGTTTAAAAGATAAATAAATTCTTGCATACCGTCTCTGATGCACGCCAAACAGGAAATTACCATTTTCGGATTTTTAAGCGTGTCTGAAAAATTTTGCGCCATTTTAACAAAACTGTTTTTACTACAATTTTATCAGGTTTGTCTTAAACTATCTAAAAAGATTAGTAACTTTCTAGATTAATACCTTTCTATAAAGTACAATTTGAGCATGTTTCCTGAGCCCATTTTATTCTCATACCAGTTGGCGTGCTGATGTGCTTCAGACTATTATTTAGAATGTTTTAAAATAACCGCATAATAGAAAATTTAAATTAAAAATACAATTATAATAAGAAATGATTGTTTAGTGATCGGAACGATCTTATTGGTGTGCGGAATCTGGTCAATGATACGCATCCGAAGTTATATCAAATTACAACACGCCGATGTTGAGAGAAATATAAGCAAGCTTGAGAAGCTGATGTTACGGTATGAACAGCGTAACCTAGTGGAGTTCAATTACTTCTTTATTTTTCAGAATTGGCGCGTTTGCAATAATGTATCTTCTCCCAGCAGCCATGAATGCTTCGATTGTATGGTACCAAGCGTCGCATTTACCCCTGTGGATTGAAGGATGGATGCATCATCGTTGTATTCGATTGACGGATCGGGAGCTGTATGGATTCAATTATCCGATAAGCGAATGTCCGGAGGATCCGAAGGTTAATGCGCCGGAGTTGGTTGTATTCTTAATGAAGTATGTTATATGGTTTTTGTTGGAAATAAGAAAACAATTTAGATATGTATCCCAATTGGTTGTTGGTATAACCTGTGCTATATGGGTGGTTTCATCGAAGACTCTTTCGAGCTATCACAAAGCTTATTTGGCTTTATCAACAAGACCAAATCAAGCACAAGATCATGTACGATAACTGTTATTTATTTGTTCTTTTCATGTTTACTTTATTTCTTATTTATTCTTCTTTTCATGACTAATGTTGATACTCATTGAAACAAATGATACAAGGTATTCATTTTCCTAACAGGGTGCTCTTTGTTTTTGCTTAATAATATACATCTATCATTTATTGATTATTTTTGAAATAAATATTATATTTTAGTAGTAAAAGTCATGAAAATCTTTGAGTATGCTCTTAGAAAGACAGCAAGCAAAGCAAACGCCAACGAGTTGAATTGCGGCCAACACGGCGCAGATGCCACCGACAAGAGCACCGTTTTGAATGGTCCAATCTTTGTTAGGAGAATGTTTTAGATTAGTTTAGACGCGGGAATACCTTCAACACTTTTGAGACAGCCGTTCTCAAAGAGGGGAGCGTTCTCGCGAGAGCAGCCTTCCATCATTTCGAGACAGCACGAATCGGGAACTTTGGAAATTGTGTCGATCCAGTCGGTGGAGTTGGTGACTCCGCAGCATTGGAACAGCTTGAAAGATGATGTTGGCAGGATTTATGGAAGTGGATTACCTGATGTGTTTTATCCCAGGCGGATGCAACTCCGCGACTTGTTGCGTACCGGCTCATTCCTGTCTGCAAAGAGTTTAGAAGTTTTTGAATGTCTAATACAGCGCTACACTCCACTGCCTCGACAGCTGTGCAATTTGCAAAGATAGTGTGGACTAATTGCAAAACCACACCCTTCACTTATTATTTAAATTCTTTATATTTTTAGTATCGTAACTTCCTCGATTTTGTTTTTAGAATATTTAAGAATAATTGATTAATGGTTTATTAATTGGTTTTAAGATTCAAAAACGTTTTTCAAATTCTGAAAAAAAACAAAGAATTTAAATAAAAGGTGATGGGCGTGATTTGGCAATTTGTCCACACTTTTTTGCAAGATACGCATTAATCGTGGCAGTGGAGTGCCGCTATAAAATATTAAAAATTAAATCAAAATCAGTGACAATAGAACAAATACATTCTATTCAAACCGTATCCCTTATTTTTCTCTGATATCCCACGCCAACTGAAATGTTCGATTTTTGAAACTTTTAGATTATATTACACCAAGTCACGCCAAATCGCAATGAATAATTTAAACGTGTCTTACTAATTTACACGTATTATTTTCATACAACTTGACACACCATTGTTACTAGCTGGTCCTAATCAATCTTAAAACATGCGCTTCTTGCAGAAATTTACAGTATGAGCATCTTTTATGAGCCCCCAACTTAACCATTCAATTTGGTGTGCCACGTGAATATACCAATTTGATTTTTTGACAAGCTTAAATACACTAGCTGACAAAAGTTTTGTCACAAATGTTTTTTCGGGTTTAACTTTTTTGTGACCTGACCAAATTGGCTGATTTTTTGATATTTTATGTGAATCAGTGTTTAAAATGTTATAGTAGCAAAATTTGGTTTAAATTACCATGGCAATTTCGGTACCACGCATTCCGTTTTCCCTCATATTGATAACAGCTTGCCGGGTGGCAATTGGAGTTTCTTTACGTGGAGTCATTTCTAAAATGTTGCCAATTACTGCTATTTTCAATAAATTATGAAAAAAATATAATTGAACTTTAAAAATTATTAAAAAATGCAGTGCAAGAAAAGTGCGTAATATCTTTGAGCTACGCGTTTTACGATAAACGCTTGTCACTGTAAAACGGATCATCGTAATCACAAGCGGGAATTTGTAAAATAATCTACAACCATATGAATCTATCATATCAAAAAATCAGCCAATTTGGTGAAGTCACAAAAAAGTTAAACACGAAAAAACATTTGTGACAAAACTTTTGTCAGCTAGTGTATATATCAGAAACTATCACTATTCTATAGAATAACTCTAGTATTTATGATCGGGATGGTCTAAAATGAAGCACGTTTTAAACTCCTTCAGTTGGCGTGCTGTCCAATTGTCGAATGAGCACTTACCTGAAGCTGATTGGCAATGCCCAGACGGAAGTTGTCATGAAGTGCATAGCAGATAATGATTGCCGCGATTTCACAAGTCTTCAAAATATATGAGCTAAACCGATTTAAGGAAAGTGAGCCTTACGATGAGAAGAGCCAGAAGGACGGCAAATGAGACGGTGAGGCAGTAGTTTTCGCGAATTGAACCGCAGCAACCAAGAAAACCGAGTAGGGCGCATAGTGAACCGAGAACAAGTAGAATTATTGGAGTGGCGAGCCTGGAATTAAAAAATATATTGAATCTCCATAGACACCAGCGAGTGATGGAATAGAAATTTTCAATTGCGGAATACATTATACGGAATACGAAATAAAATTTTATTTTCCGGAAGACGTAACTTGGAATACGGAACACGGAATTCTGTCCATCACTGATAGACACGTCTTTGAAAAGGTGCAAACTATTTTAAACTATGTTAATCGCACTCCACTTCCACAAAGTACGCGTAAATGACCATTATTTTAAGGACCATTTGCGCAATTTTTTGTTCATTTTTTAAACGTAGATTGTTCTTTCAAACATCATGATGTGAAAAAAATAAATGGTAACGTGCAATGGAATGCGATATAAAAGATCGTATTTATCCGTTAAACTGTGATAAAAATCGCTGATAAAATACGTTTTAAGAAAATATGAGAAATAATTTTCTAATTAAAGACTTGACGGAAAAAATACAAAATAAATTTACTGGAAATTACAACTTCTCAATGATTTTCCTTCAACCGTTTAACGAGTAAATACGTTCTTGCATATGACCATAGGAAAGAACATTTAAAACTTTTTCTTATTTTTTGGCCTGAGCACGTCAACTGGAAACTACGATTTTTCGATATTTAAGTGTTTCTGGAAATTGCTATGTCTTTTCAATAAAGCATTGTTTAAGATTGTTTAACAAGACTTTCCTTAAACTATCGAAAACTATCAATATCTTTCTAAAAAGTTAGATTTGAGCACGTTTACTGAGCTCATTTTAATACCAAACCAGTTGGCGTGCATGAGAATTAATTTGTATAAAAAATCTTGTTACAGTATGCCTTCGGCTATGAAAATGATGATTATGATAGACAACAAATCATTCTAAAGATCCATCAGACCAGAATTTTCAAAAATCCGCTTAGAATTTAAAAATAAAACTGAAAATATATTCTAAAAGCAAAAAAATTAAACAATGTTTTCCCACTTTGCGTGCAAACGCGTGGAAAAGCACGTGGAAAGAAAAATTATATGAAAATCATAGTTTTAGAAAATGGATCCAATTAAATTCAGAAAGACTCAGTAAAGAACCTCACGCTTATTATTTTAAACCTCACGCTGACTGTCCTAGTCAGTCTATAAACGTCAGGTTAATTTGTTAAAGAACCAAAAAATCTTTAAAGCAAACCCATTTTAGAATATGAATGCGAAATTTTCCATCGACAATACCCAAAAATCTTTGAAGTTCTTGAAAAACCACTCCTATTCTATTCTCGCATGGTTTGCCAAAGATGTAACATTAAGTCATTAATTAACAACTCATATAGCGATAGACTGAGAATATATTAAAATAAGGTGTATTTAATGGTTGACTATTATTTTATAATTAGTTTTAATTATTAATTTAATATTGTCCTTTTCAGAGATCGGTGCCTAATGGAAGAGGAAAAAAATGAGGATGGAATGAGGTTCTCGTTTGGACGGCCACTCTTTTTTACGAAATAATGTTGAAGAGACATTGAAGAGGAATTGAAAAAAATGTTGTTTGTGGCCGTGTGGTTTTCTCTTCTTTTATTGCTCTTCCATTAGGCAACGATCTCTGAAAAGGACAATAATTAAAACTTATTATAAAATAATAGTCAACCATTATCATTTAAAGAATATGCCTGCTTCTGTGATTCTCGACGTAACCTCAATACTTAAAGCAAACAAATCTTATAAATTTTGCAATAACTTCTTCAAGCCAAATGGAAATGAATATTTTCAATATTTAAACGTGTATTACTAATTTACACGTATTATTTCCCTATTACTTGTCACCCCATTGTTACTAGCCTGTCTTAAACTACCTAAAAATATGTGCTTCTTACAGAAGTTTGCAACATGAACATGTTTTCTTGCCCCAACATATCCATTCAATTTGGGTTGCTTCTTTATAACTATCTTGCCCCTATGGAATCGTGTCACGATCTATTTTCTAAACGTAAATGTCCCTATGCATAATATTGTAAATATTATTGATGATATTCTAAAGTCATTACTGTGCTAATATTCATTTTTTACACCTCTCTATATCTGTGCATTCCCTAATTTATTCATTTGAACTTGGATCTCTTGCGGGATCAGTTGTTCATCTTAATTATTTGTTCTCCGTTATTTTTTGTATTGTGAATGAATAAAGAATGTAAAGCTTATACTCAATATGCTGTAGCACACCAAATTATTTTATTTCCTTTCTCCTGCAGTTAAATTGCATAACTACATGCGGCAGTTTTGCCGAGTACATCGTATTATTCATCTATTCAATTTATCCTATAAGTTTTACGAGCAACTGGTAATATAATTGGAATTATGTCTGTAATAGTACATTTTTCATTATTTATTCAGATTTCCAGTACATGTTTCCATCATTGGATTGTTCATAGTCACCAATTCATTAATAATTGATGTCTTTTTAATCTGCAAGTCGATTTGATCAAATATTCGATCGAACAACATCGACTAGTCGATGGAGTTCATATAGGGTTCCGCGGAAAATTGAATATTACTCAATAATGAAGCGGTAAAGGTTCAAAATTTCAGGTATCATCAGAATCAGAATGATCCAAAATTCTAATGACATAGGCTAGAAAAAAATCGCACGTTATTGAATAAAGATATTGCTTAATGGAAATGTGTTAATTTTGTTGAACTTTGTCCCGCTTGGGAACCATTGTAGGTGGTTTATTTTTAAATAAGTTTATGATTATATAGTATTTAAGCATCTGTTCTTTAGAGTTATGATAGAAAAAGGTTAAAAATCATTACATTCGACCCGTTAAAAATGATTAAAGTTTTGCTCAATGGGCGGGCAAACTGCCGCATGAATTTATGCAATTTAACTGCAGGAGAAATGAAATAAAATAGTTTGGTTTGCTGTGTCAAAATTCTTAATGCAAAAAATAATAGGACCAGATATTTTACTATAAATATGTGGCCAACCAGTCAATATTCAATGCATTCCTTACATTTTAACTGTTATATAATAAACCTATTATTCATCATAACTGTCGTCACCTTCGCAACAATGGCGATTATCTGTTGCATTAAGAATTATGCAACACAATATATTTTTTTAAAACGATTCCCTTGCAATGACTTCAATATTCGACCCAAATAAATATTTTTTTTAAAACATGCATCAGTTGAAAAATCCATTTTTCGGTTTTCCCAATTAGAGCTGTATAAGCGTTCGATTTGCTCAAAGCATTTATAATATCATGCTTAAATTGAATTGAACAAAACGAGTGTCTATCTGCCTTTTTTGTTGTTGTTTCCGGAATTATGTAACAGCCATTTTTTTAGAAAAGAAATGTTAGAATTATGTGAAAGAGATTGATAAATATTGAGTAAAGATATTTGATTTTAAAAAAATTGTATATTATCGAAACAGTGAATTTGGAGTTTACATTAGCACGCCAAATGAAAAACAGGATTCTGTTTATTTTAAACGTGTTTTATTAAAATCCACGTGTAATGTAAAAATAATTTTACGGCAACATTACATGCTTCTCTGGAATTATCTGCTGGACTGTAGGTTTACACTATAATTTCAGTTTACATGACATTTCAGATCCGTTGTTTTTACGTCCTCATTTGGCGTGCATAAGCAACTTTTAGTTTGTTAATTTTAGTATAGTCTTGAACAACATTTTGCCATTTTAATAGGACCCTCAATTTACAATTTCTAAAAAGTTGTTTTTTGAAAAAAATTCGCCATCAAGACATAAAACGAAACAAAGTGAAAACAGAAACCCCTCTGGCCACTTAAAAGTTTCTGAAAATTTCAATTAATTTAAATCTATATAAATTGTTTCCCATATCATTCAAGACACACTTCTTTTTCCATATAAAGACACAATTAACTAAATTTTGTCTAATTAGATTCAAGCAATCATGTAAAAAAACCAACAAAGGAAATGAGAAAATTCCGCGTAATTTTGTTATTTCATATCTCATACATTTTTCTATGATTAGTAAAGCGAATCCTGGAGACCTGGAGTTAACCTGGAGTTTAAGTGGAAAACTTAAAAATACTAGAGAATTAAGTTAATTCCAGGTAAAGATCAGAGAAGAAGAATAGAATAGAATAATATAGACTCGAAAAGAATTGCATAGAATAACTTCACAAATGAAACGGGCTATATAAATACTAAAGACACGTCAAGTGGTTTGCGATAACAACGTAGAAAATACAACATAGTTTACGCCAATCTCTCCGCTTTTTCTTAAAATATCCAAAATTACTAATACCCAATGGTGAATCCGAACGCGTCGGTTGAGAAGAAAACGCGCTTCGGCGACAGAAGAAAAAGCTTTTATTAAGAATTATTCAAATTTTGGCAGTCCAGGCTTTCTCGCGACAATTGAAATAAAATATAGAGCTAAATTAAAGTTTAATGATATAAAAACGAAACTTTTTTCAAGCGCATTAGATCCAAGGTCATTAAAATAAATTAAAATTGAAATGATAGCATTTTTAAATCAATTTTGGAATTTTTAAAGAACATTTACGGTAGGCTTAAATGTTTCAACTATTTTGTATCCAATAAACATATTTCTCCTCTCTTAGCCTGCTTCTGAATACTCAAAATCGATGTTTTTAAGAGTTCTCTCGTGGACGAAGCGTGTTTAGTTCGCGTCGGACGCGTTCGGATTCACCAGTGACCGTCACCAAATTTTCTGCTATCGCTGTATGCTAATGGAAGAGGAAAAATTAGAATGAAATTAGGTTCTCGTTTGGAGGGCCACTCTTTTCTATCACATTGTCTCAAAAAAATGGACAGCCCACTTTGAAGAGGAATAGACGAAAAAGTCTTTTGTGGCCGTTGTGGCCGTCTGAAAAGGACAATAACAATTCCATTTGGAGTGAATTTATATTGAATAGTTCTCTTGGAATATCGTTAAAAAATTCCAAATATAGTAATGTTGGAAGAAATTATAAATCAAACTTTACTTTTTTGCTTCTTGCGTAAAATAAAATCCAACAGATTTCATTTCCGTACTTTGTGCATATCTGCGGTTATTAATTGCAACGCGAAAACGAAATGACAATTTAGCCATATGTAAACGCATTTTATTAATTTCCACGTGTAAACTAATAGCTAATTTCATCGTCAATCTTACAGGATTTCCTTCAAAAGTCTGTGACACTTAAAATTTATACAAAATATTAGATTTAAATGGCTCTTCTGAGGTATTGTTTTTACTAATTCATTTAAAGATAACACAAGTAATGGTGGTTAAGCTTAATTTAAAGATAAATTTTTTAATGCAGGAAAATATTAAAAAAAAAACAAAATTAAGAACAACAACATCTGACGAATCAATTAATATTCAAATATTATCATTGGTCGTTATCAAAGGTGGGTGGAATTCCGGATTCCGTATTTTTCGAATGTTATTCCGAATTCCGCATTCCGCATTCCTGATCCGAAATTCAAAAACTGCCCATCTCAATCCGCCCATCTCTGGTCGTGATATACGAAAAAATTTTGAACTTACGCATTTTATTTTACGCAATAATATAAAAAAACGTAAATTTTGACTTTTAATAGCGTCAGTAATATCAAAAACTACAATCAACGTTCCAGTGAATTTTAAATATATTGTCAATAAGTTATTCTTTATCACAAACATCCATTGACTTATTTCCATAATCAGAGAAATTTTTCAGGCTTAATCTTCTGTTATATCACTAAAAATCAGCTAATTTGTATGTCGACGCTATGATAAACTGATGGCTTCTTTAAAAATGAAATAGAACCAATTTTAAAAGTCACCAATTTTTTCCAACAGACCATATGAGCAGAAAAATCGCTCTTAAATAATGCCATGAGCTTATCGAAGTCTGATCCCAAATATCATTTTATTGTGGATCTTTTGGATTCCAACATTTTATCATATCGTGTGATGTTGTTGCTCTCTTCTGATCCCTCTGATAATCATTTCCAATGAATGTAAACATAATTGTTATTGTTTCGGCTAAAGTATTCCTTGCGAATGTGAACCTATAGTCGACACGCGCACCAATTGCAGATTTTCGTCAGAGGTTACAAAAAGCCCTTATCTTAGAGCTCTTTCAAAATTATTTATACTATTTTAATTAACGCGAATAGACAGAGAAGAAAATTAGGAATTTTTAAAAACCTATTCCGTAAAAAAGGAAGCAATTAAAAATCAAACTTTGCGTTTTTTGGTTATTGCGGAAAATAAAATCCATTCGTTGTTATCTGCGTACTTTGTGCATATATGCGACTTTTTAATTGTATTAGTTTTAAATGAAATATGATAGAATGGTAAAAATAATTTTATTGATCAATTATAATATAACTTTACAAAATAAGCTTATTTAAATTAGTAATAATATTTAGTAATAAAATTTAGTAATATTTAAATAAGTAATGGTAATAGATTTTATGAGCATAATTTAAAGCTTAAATTTTTAATTAGGAAAATAATTAGAAAAAAATCAAAAATGTGAACAACTGATGAACGCTGCTGAGGTTAGAACTTCCATGGATTCTATGGAAACACATCACCGAACAATTAATATTCTAATTTTATAATTCGTCGTGATATTCGGACAACATTGCACATTTACACTAGCTGACAAAAGTTTTGTCACAAATGTTTTTTCGGGTGTAACTTTTTTGTGACTTGACCAAATTGGCTGATTTTTTGATATGATAGATTCATATGGTTGTAGATTATTTTACAAATTCCCGCTTGTGATTACGATGATACGTTTTACAGAGACAAGCGTTTATCGTAAAACGCGTAGCTGAAATATATTACGCACTTTTCTTGCACTGCATTTTTTAATAATTTTTAAAGTTCAATTATATTTTTTTCATAATTTATTGAAAATAGCAGTAATTGGCAACATTTTAGAGATGACTCCACGTAAAGAAACACCAATTGCCACCCGGCAAGCTGTTATCAATATGAGGGAAAACGGAATGCGTGGTACCGAAATTGCCATGGTAATTTAAACCAAATTTTGCTACTATAACATTTTAAACACTGATTCACATAAAATATCAAAAAATCAACCAATTTGGTCAAGTCACAAAAAAGTTAAACCCGAAAAAACATTTGTGACAAAACTTTTGTCAGCTAGTGTATTTCACGCAATAACCAAAAAACGCAAAGTTTGATTTTTAATTGCTTCCGTAATAAATTTACGAGAAATAATCATTTCAATGTTTTCTTTCGAAATCTTCGGTTTTAGTTCAAGATATTTTAGGAAATAATTTAATTTTAAAACGTGGAGAAACTCTCCAAAGCATTATAATACCATACAACATTTAAAATAATATTCCTATTAACAATAAATAAATTTTTTAAATAATTCATAGAATTTTGCGCCATCTTTTGCAATTCGACGCGTTTCCGTGGACGTAGAGTACATTAATATTAAAGAAGCACGCCAAATGAAAATGACGAATTTTCACACAATTTTTAAACGATTTTTATTCAAAGCCACGTGTAAATTAAAAACACACCAATTTGAGTCAGTACAAAAACGTTTGATAGGTCAGAGATAGAGTGGTGACGAACATTTCTGCATTTTTATGAACATGTGTGTGTAGGGAGACGATAGGTGTACATTTACGCGACATTTTTAATTAAAAATAAAATTTTATTTTTATCATACAGTCTTCTATTAATTTAATTTTTAACGATATGTTAGGTTTAAATTGCTTTTCTGCACTTCAGTTTTGATCAATTCATTTGGCGCGGAGAAGATTTTAGAACTTGTGGTAGAGTTTTACTTGACTTGATAACGCCGATTAAAATACGATTTAGAAAAACAAAATTATACACATCGTCTAAAATTCCAAAAGTTTTTGCCGTCTAGACGGTGTTGAAATGATGTTGAAACAAAAAGTTGAAATGATTATTCGAAATCGAGAGAGATCAGATAGGTCAGATAATAAAATTCGAAAAATTCACGAATTTATTGTTTTTTATTTCAATTTTTTGTATCATCGTCTCGTACTGTTCTATTTTTTTATGTTCCCATCACTAACCAGTGTAATGGTGTGCCGTCTTAAATCTAAAATATTACAAATTTCGTATTTATTAAAACAGACACCGATTATACCATTTCAATTTACGTAAATAAAAATTAGATTGACCACTACAACATACCTTTCATCCCCTAATATATCCAGGACATTGTCATATTTTAGCTGAAGTATCGATCCAACAATTATCAATCCAATCCCTCCAACCTTAAAATGCAAATTATTACCTAAAATATTTTCTAAACCAACCCATAGAACAAGATTGGACAAGAATAAAAGATATTTGACAATTGTCACTCCGCCTTCAACCATTGTCCCCGTCAAGATCAGTTTTGATTCAAATCATAATCAAACAAACTAGAATAATCAATAACAAGAACCGAAAATTTGCCTTAAAAAGATTGTGCTCTGTGTCCAACTTAAAAATAAAAAATAAAAAGAGTAAAAATTTAGTGAGAGGGATACACTCCTCCCCGGATTGATGTGTCCAAATCGGCACATATAGAAATGGATAAGCGGAGGCGAAAACAAGAAGAAGCACAACAACACAAACGCTAGTAGTACATATTTGATAGAATGACTATCGAAATCCCAATAGAGTTTTTGGAAAATGGTTAAAATGAAGAGTTAGGGAGGGGCTGATGCCACGCCGCCAGCAAAATGTTAACAAGAAAGGCATCGAATCAAATTGTGCGAGCAAATTTGTGCTCACAAGATGAATGACATTGGACAATTGGTTCAATGGGAATTATTAGAAGATGTTTGCAATATGAAGAAGAGAGATTCTGAGCTTGTTGTCAGCTGGATCAAGGAAGCGAAAACAGCCTAGAACTGAATAGAACTCGGAATTGAGGTAAATCTCATTGAACATTCCACGAAAACGAATCTGATAATTTTAGTTGTTAGATAAAGCGAAGCAGTCTAATAATAATAATAATAACTGATAAATGGAATGGAATAGCTAGGGTCCAACAATAGCGTACTGATATATTTCTACACATCTTAACGTAACATACAGAACCGGACAAAAGGTTGTAAGCCAGAGATGTCGTTTTCGTTTTTTCGTTTCGTTTAAACGAAAGCAGAAAACGAAAACGAAACGAAAAACGAATTGAGGTTAGGTTCCGCACGGAATGACGTTAAAGTGTCCTAAAGACCTGTTCTGCCAACGCAGTTTTCCCGCGAAAATTTCGTTGTTTTGCCGTTTTTAAACGTGTACAATGCGGACCGATATTTACCAGCATTATCGGGAATTAAACAAACCGGGCAAGCTGTCTTGCAAACGATGTAGTACGAAGATCAAGAAACGCCCCGATAAGTCAGCTGGCCCCTTCTTGAACCACAAGAAGCTCTGCGAGAAGAAAATTGAAGCTAACGGCGAGCCTTCTTGCAAGAAGCAGAGTCTTTTGGAGGACTTCACACTGACGCCTGATGATTCAACCCGCTTGCCTGAAGCTCTGATACTGTTCTTACTGCGCTGCATTGATTCATTCTGCAAGAAGCCAGTTGAATCCGCGTTGGAGCGAAGCTTCATTTCCGCGTTCGTCTCCGCACTGGTTGGCCGAAAACAAGAATACGACGACTGCGATCTTCTGCGCAAAGCTGCATTCTTCGATCCGCGCTTTGTTGGAAGGAAGGAACTGTACGACGACAATGTCTGGAATGAAGTAGGACACGTCGCAGAGATGTCAGTGGCAAAAATTCAAGATTCAACGCCATCCTCCTCTTCGCGAAGCTCTGATACCCACTGTACCAGTTCTACTGCAGCCTTCAAGGCGAAAATCTGGTCTCAAGAACAAGATGCAACTCCGATGCGAACTGAAATTGCCGCATATCTCAGAGAGAATCGATTGAGTCCGCCAGGCCGGGCTGCTGACAACAGTGAATATTGGGCGACAAAGGACCACGACGTCGGCTTTCCTCAGCTGGCTCGCGAAGCTAAGAAGTTCCTCTCGGTTCCTGCGAGCTCATACAAACCGGAGAGAGTCTTCAGCTATTTGCACCATCTGCTTTCGAAAGAGAAACGTTCGAACCTTGCATTATCCACCGTGCAGGACCTGGTGACCGTTCGCCAACAATTAGCGATGAAGAAGATGGACGTGATGAAAGTGCGGAAGACAAGGAGTCGGATGAATATTGCGATGAAAACGGAAACTTCGACGAAGTTACTTACTTGCTTACTTGATTACTTGATTGTCCGACGTCATTCCGACTGCATCGAGATGCGGACCAACTCTCTCCAGAGTGTTCGGCTTCGCCTTGCCAATGTTGACCAAGCCGTATTCTCCTCGAGAATACCGATTCTTCTCCGTGTTGCCCGGGTAGTAGACTTCTCGTGGACGAATTTCGCGACCCAGAGCTTGACTGTGTCCGACCACCTTCCTTTGGGTCTCCCTCTTGCCCTTGACCAACCTCGTTGATCCCATTCTGAAAGAAGTCGGATGCATATTGCGATGAAAACGGAAACTTCGACGAAGTAGAAGATCTTTTTTGATTATGTTGTTGATTCATTGTTGTTATTGTTGTTTAAATTTGTTACGTGTTAGTCACAGTTATGTCACCGTGTTATAAACAAAAAATTTCGTTTTCGTTTCCGTTTTCGTTTAAACGAAGATTTCGTTCGTTTCCCATCTCTGTTGCAAACGCTGGGTTTTTCGAGCATAACTGGTTTTCGAGAGCCGGTATTGAGCCGAAATTTTTACCAGTTGTTTCTGAAAGCGTTAGAAAATTTGTGGACAAGAAATCAAATTTTGACCTTAATTTTTCAAAAAATCATGATTTCCAAAAACGTTTATTCAACACATAACATATAAAAACTAACAAATTGTGTCTAATACTTTGTTGCGAAGCCACGAGAGTCAATGTCAGCCTGTCATCTGCGCTTCATGGAGTCGAGCAAAGTGTCGATTACTGACAGTGGGATCTTCTTCCATTCGTCTACCAGTTGCTGATACTTCTCTTCCGAATTTGTCGCTTTTTTTCCTCCTAATCGACTCTCCAACTTTTCCCACAAATTCTCAATTGGCCAGGGGACTGGTTGGGCCAGTCCATAACGCAAATTCTACGCCTCGAGAACCAATCCTAAACTCCAAAATATTTGAGATAATTAAAATCTATTGTACCTTTACAAATTTGGAAGTGTGTTTTAGATCATTGTGCTGTTGGAAAATGATCCCACGACTCATGGCTTTGTAATGTGGCAGCAAATTGTATTCTAGAATATCCTTGTAGACGTGGCGATCCATGAAGGTTCTGATGCGATGAATTGGAGCAATGCCTTTTCCGGAAAAGGAATCCCACACAACTTCGTCCACCGTAACTGGTATCTGGGATCATACCGGGAGCCAACTGGACGTTGAATATTTTGTTGAATTCCGTCACTTTCGAAGAGCAGGAACTTGCTTTCGTCCGACCATAAAATTTGGTTCCAATCTTGACGAGTCCAATTCAGGTGCTCCTTCGCCCAGGCAACTCTGGCTTTTCTGTTCTTCTCCGAAATAATAGGCTTCTTTACTGGGCGTCTTTCCATGATTCCAGCTGCTCTCAAACGATGTTGGACGGTCGAGGTCGATGGGGAAACCGGACAATTCATGAAAATGCCTCTTCGAATCGCACGCGCCGTCAGCCTGGGATTGCTTCTGGAGACGCGCACGATGTTAATATCAGCGAGACGATAACACGTGGACGGTCAATGTGAAACTTTACTCCTTTGCTCTTCCAACGTCACAAAAATCTACAGATGCATGGTTTTCCTACGCCAAACTGAGAAGCAAGAACTCCGAGAGATACACCAAGTTGGTGTCCCCGAAAAATGGCTTTTTGCTCCTCAATCGTCAAGTTACGATTTTTACCAACTCTAGCATACCTGAAAACTGAAAGCTACAAAAACCAGTGAAAACATTGATAATTTAAAAAAATATGTATAAGTTTGTAAAAAATATGCAAGAAACCCACTTTTCGAAAAAGTCGCAAAATCTTCAGAAATGCGTAAGAGTGTTTGCGTACGGTTTGATTACTGTTTCGATATTTTACAAATTGCCTTAGTAGTGACCAAAAAAATCATGGAAATCGGTTAGGTATTCGTACAGTTATGCTCGAAAAACCCCGCGTTTACAACATTTTTACCGGTACTGTATCTATCATAAAAACCATATTGTTACATGCAGTACGTGCTTCAGAACAATCTCAGTCTCAGGAAAATTAGAACTGAATTGTTAACTGGGAAAAAATAAAAATGTGGGATGATAAATATTGGGTTGAGGAATAAGTGCGTGGAGTTTTTCACAAAGATTTATTCGAACAAAAACAATAATTATAATAATAATTAATTAATCAATTAGGTATTCTTCGTTACTGTTTACGACTTCCCCCACCTCTCGATCAATTTGTTGATGCCGTTCCGCCAAAAATCGCGCGGTCTGATGTTGAAGAAGTTGCTGAGCCAGTTTTTGGGTCCTCGAAGGTAAAACCCCTCATTTGGTTTGACAGAGAGCGGAAAAGGTGATAATCGGATAGCGCAAGGTCTGGAGAGTACAGTGGATGCTGAAAAACCTCCCATTCAAGCTCTTGGAGAACGGTTTTGACGACTTGGGCAACGTACAACCTGGCGTTGTCGTGGAGAAAGATGAATTGGCCTTGTCGATGGGGTCTTTTCAGTCGAATAGCCTCAGTCGAATAGCGCTGGCTACATAGATCTCCTTTTTGATCGTGGCGTTTCTGTCGAGCATTTCTCAGTGCAGTATGCCATTCCAGTTACCAAACGTAGATCATGATCTTTTTTGGATAAAAGCTTGACTCTCGTCTGTGGCATATATCCTGGAGCCACCCACTCCGTTCTTTGCTTCAGATTGCCGTACATGCACCAGTTTTTATCTCCGTGACGTTTTTATCTCTCGTGAAATCGCAGTTTATGACCGTTTGTTGCTCGATGACGAGCGAGACAGTTAAATTTTAGTCAATTAACGAATAGGCCGAAAATGAATCCATCAATAGTGCCTTCGGAACAGTGATGGGATCCCGTTTTTTTTTTGGAATTCCGGACGGGCGCGACATAAAAAACGAAAATTTGAAAACCCGGGACCCCGGTCCGGGACTTCTCCTTTTTGTATACACGGGACAAGGACTGGGATAGGGAAAGGGACTTCAATTTTTTTTGTTCCGCTCTTGTTTTTTCAGCAAATGACCTTTCCGCATTATCTGTAGTATTCTTAATATTAAAAATTCGCGGAACCGGGACACTTTTTTTAGGAAAATCTTTCCCATCACTTCTTCAGATGCTCTTCGCCTAATTCTGCAGGTCGTCCGCTTTGAGGCGTGTCTTTAAGATTAACGTCGCCGTTTTGAATTTTGCGAATCATTTTTGTGCAGTAGTCACTTCTTAGACACCTTCGCCATTCACACTGCATATTTCCCGAGCGGCTTCGACTCCTTTTTGCTTTCGATGAGAAGCGAAGAAGAGCAGATGTCGAAGATGCTGATTTTTGCCTCCCGTATAGCTAATTTCTAGACTGAAAAATGATGAAAAAGTAAAGTTTCAGAACAAACTAAAAACACAGTTTTGTAGAGCAGAAAAAACACTACCATATAAATATATATCCACTTTGTAAAACAACAATAAAATTGTTGTGAAACAAAAGATAATATAAAAACTCTACCAACTTATTCCTCAACCCAAGAATAAAGTAACGCAGCACAATATTAATAGTAATGATAGTTTGTTGGGGAAGAATTGGGTTGTGGAATATCCACGTTTTTTTTACGACTCAGCGAATCAAATGGATTCAAAATAAAGATGGCATTTTCTTTTATAATCTAGACGAAATGAGCCAGAAAATCAACATTTCAGTCGCGCCCCAACTTGTATGGAAATAAAATTCGCTCAGTAATCATGCTCAAATATAACTTTTTAGAAAGATATTAGTATTTTTAGATAGTTGAAGACAAGCTTAATTAAATTTTAGTAAAACAAAACATAAAAATTTCCACACACGTTTAAAAATCGCTAAATTGTTATTTCGATTTGGCGTTCAGTCGTTTTTCTTAAGAAAACCGCACGCCAGGTGATATTACAAAATTAGAAGCTCATAAAGCCGCTGTAAGAGAATATTTAGTAATCACACACCGTGTACAAACAGTATTAAAAAATTTAAAGAGGAATTGGAGTGAGAGTAAACTCACACGAATGACGAGGATCGAACTGTAGCGTAGACGTGACTATGTTTACGCATTGTCGTAAAATAAAATGCTCACTTATTTAACATTTTTTCGCAATATTTTTCTTATTTCTAATTTTTAGCGATTGAATGTCCAGTTGATCATCACATAAATTAATTTTATCAATATTAAACATTGAAAAGGTATTAAGAAACATAAGAAAAAATACATTATTCAATAAATGAGCCTTTTATGCGTAAGCACAGTCACATCTACGCTACAGTTCGATCCTCGTCATTCATGTGAGTTTAATCTCTCTCCAGAAAATGTGAAAAAATGTAAGAAGAAACGACTAGGTCGGCCACGTTGTAGATTTACGAGCAATTTAATACATTATTTAATAGAAAACACTGAAAAAAAACATTTTTTGCAATTCATTCATTGATTCTTAAGGTAATCAAAAAATCTTTTTTGCAATGGGGACATTACATCACTTGGAATGTTTATCCACTTGTTTTTTTATTGATTAAAGATGGAATAGGAGCTTTTTTTCGCTTTTGAAAATTTTATGCTCATTTTTCACCACCAAAAAATTATCAACCTATATTATTCCCTATATAATTAGAAAGAGAATATTATGAGGACATATTAGGTCTAGAAATTAATTTCCGCGTTTATTGTTTTCAATATTTTGTCAAAATAAAATAATTTTTATATAACGATATTTAAGTTATAATGTTCTCTGTATTATCAGTTTTCTACTTATATGTAACTTTCTTAACGTACTTTATAAAAAAACATTATTTTGGGTTCAGAATATGTCCACCTTTGTACCAGGAAAATGTCATTTGCGGGAAGCTCTTCTTTCCTTTTCCGCCTCAAGAAGAAAGTCACTGACGCGCACCAAATGCTTGCCCAAGCTTACGGTGATGCTGCACCATCCATAAGAACCTGCCAAGAATGATTTCAGCATTTCAAACCGGGAGATTTTGACGTCAACGACAAAGACCGATCAGGTCAGCCAAAAAAATTTGAAGACGAAGATGATTTTTCATGATTTGTTGGATAAAGATTCGGCTCAAACACAGGAGCTCCAAGGAGAAAAAACACAGAGAAAAACAACTTCACAAATCTTGTTCAAAGAAAGTCTTTTTTACACCGCATCATAACTGGCGATGAGTGTACTACGACAATCCGAAGCGAAGAAAATTGTGGGTTAGTCCTTTTTTGTAACTATTATGAAATACTCATACATACATAGTTTAAAATAAATTCAAAGCTCTCTGTTGCAAACCACATATTTGTATTATAAATGGATAGTTAAATTTTTTAAAATAAGCGATTTAATTTGTTTTTGCACGCCAAATGAAAACGAAAATTTTGCAAATTTTAAACGAATTTTATTAAAATCTACGGAAAAGTAAACAGCTGATCTTCAAGGCAATATTATAGGATTTTCTTAAAATGTCTCATTGACTTTAGATTATCACGATATGTTAGGCTTAAGTGAGTTTTCTGAGCTTCTGTTTTTACTCGTTTTTTTGTATTTCTAGTTTTTTTTTCTTTTTGCCCATCAAGAAATGGTGCTCGAAGCTTCCTTGCCCAATTTCTCAATCCAAAATCACTGTTGTTTCAAATCGAATCTTTATTATAGAATACAATGGATCGAAGATTAAAGAAGGCAATCATGCAAAATGCGCCTTTCATGATAATTAGAATATCGAATATCTTCTAGTCATTGCGACGAATCCATAGATAGTAGACAGGTAAACAAGGTTATAAGTTATTCGGAAGGGAAGCGAATCGATTCGACCCAATTTCTTGTATTCTTCCTCATGCAAAAACAACTACCACATACACATCCGCACAAAGATGTTTAGTGTCTTGTTTAGATATTACATTAGATACAATTGTTTCAAGCATTTATCGAAACCCTTAACTTTATTTCGGTTGTATATAAGTATCTTTGTATGGTCGCCAATTATGTTCTTACATATATGGTTTCATCGCCTTTTTGTAAGCTTGTATGCTGTTGGACAAATAAAAGCGAAAATGTTTATAGAAAACCTGTAAGATTTAGTTGGATCGTTTTTTATACAATCATTTTGATATGGTTTTGTTGCTAGATTTTGTTTTATTATGCATTTGTAGTTTTATTTCTATAATTGTTCTTTGTATTCTCTAAACCTGTTCAAACTTTTTTTTTGTAGGAAGTAATTTAAATTTTGCTCAAGCACGCCAAATTGAAATAGTGATTTTCCCATTTTGAAGAGTGTGTTAAAGTTTTTATGACATTTCCATAAAACACTGCTTACGACAATTTAGACAAGTTATTCTTAAGCTACCTATAAGTGTTAATAACTTGCCGAAAAGTTCGATTTGAGCAGGTATTCCAAGCTCATTTTATATACATACAATTTGGTGTGCTCAAGTTATACAAAATTAATTTTGCAAAATTAATTTTAATCTTATTTTTCAAAAAAAATGTTCGAATTAAAAACATATTCTAGAAAATATTTGATACATAAACTGATAAAAATATATATAGTCGTCGCCAAATGCGATTACCACCGCACAATGTGGCGCACTTTTTAAATATTATTTTTTCTTTACATTTTTAAGACTATTTCCTTGTTTATGCTCGTTCTATACTGTTATAGCTTAAATAAATAGAATAATATGTTATAGATGTTGTTTAAGTAGTGGAATAATTGTGGAAAATAATTATAATCATAAAAATTAAATGAAAAAATAATATTTAAAAAAGTGCGCCACATTTTGCGGTGGTAATCGCATTTGGCGACGACTACACAAAAACATTTCGCCTGGTTAATTTATTTTGGTGGTCTTATTGATGTGTTCATTCGGGGGGGGGGGGGGGGGGGGTGAAAATATAAATTAGCACCTTTAATCGTTTAAATGTGTATATTGAAGACTAAATTTTAATTTAAATGTCTTGTCGATTAATAGAGAGTGGGATATATATATATATACACACTAGCTGACAAAAGTTTTGTCACAAATGTTTTTTCAGGTTTAACTTTTTTGTGACTTGACCAAATTGGCTGATTTTTTGATATTTTATGTGAATCAGTGTTTAAAGTTTTATAGCGCAAAATTTTGTTTAAATTACCATGGCAATTTCGGTACCACGCATTCCGTTTTCCCTCATATTGATAACAGCTTGCCGGGTGGCAATTGGAGTTTCTTTACGTGGAGTCATCTCTAAAATGTTGCCAGTTACTGCTATTTTCAATAAATTATGAAAAAATAAAATTGAACTTTAAAAATTATTAAAAAATGCAGTGCAAGAAAAGTGCGTAATATCTTTGAGCTACGCGTTTTACAATAAACGCTTGTCACTGTAAAACGGATCATCGTAATCACAAGCGGGAATTTGTAAAATAATCTACAACCATATGAATCTATCATATCAAAAAATCAGCCAATTTGGTCAAGTCACAAAAAAGTTAAACCCGAAAAAACATTTGTCATAAAACTTTTGTCAGCTAGTGTATATAGGAATTGGAAATCGTTGTTGTTTACGTAGTTTTATTCAAAAATAAGAATTAAGATGGGTAATTCGTTAAGGACAAAAAATCATTAATTCTTTATGAACTTTTGTTAATAATAATAAATAGAGAATGTCAATAATTTTATTTTTTTTCAAATTCCCTTAAAAAAAATTATTTAAGTTTGCGTGCAATATTATAAATTATAACTGTAGCAAATTTTTTACGCCGCATTGCGAACCATTACCCAGTTATACTTTATAAACAGAGAGAAAACTCTTTCTAAAATTTCGAAATAAAACAAAAAATAAATAATAAAAACAAAAAATTACGAAATGAACGCCAACTTGTATGGTAATAAAATGAGCTCAGTAAGCATGCTAAAATATAACTTTTTAGAATGATATTAATATTTTTAGATAGTTTAAGACAAGCTTAATTAAATTGTAGCAAAAACTTTTTTGTTATAAAGACGTAAAAATTTTCATGCACGCTTAAATATCGCAAAATCATTATTTCCAGTTGGCGTGCAACGGTAATCGAATGAGCTCAGTTAGCATGCTAAAGTATAACTTTTTAGAATGATATTAATATTTTTAGATAGTTTAAGACAAGCTTAATTAAATTGTAGCAAAAACTTTTTTGTTATGAAGACGTAAAAATTCCACACACGCTTGAAAATCGCAAAATCGCTATTTCAATTTGACGTCCAAAAATGAAATAAACTAAACTTTTTCGTTCGTAAGATTAAATTAACAATTTAATTGCTCTTTTCATAAAAAAATTGTATTGCTATTTTGTTTCCCTTTGGTTTAATTATAATTTTAAATTGAATTTTTCATATTTTTCAGTTCCTTTTCTCCGCAAGCCAATGAAAATTCCACATAAAGTCACCAATGTTTACAAAATTGTTCGCAACATCATCTACGAAGACGCTGACGGAAATATGGATTACTCGAGATTCGAAACAAAGTAATTTTCATTACCGATATATACAATTTTCATTTTTCAGACTAGATGGCTCGGATGTTGTTACGTTTCGAGAAAATGACAAAGAGTTTCGATTATTTGGAACCAATATTCACGTGAAGGTTTTTGTTGAATTAAAATGTGTCAGTTATTATAAACTGTCTAGATTGGTGCTTACATTGCATGTGCCATTGGTTTTGCTGTTACTGTTGCCTTCTGTATATCTTATTCATTGTTTCATAGCCGTGGAATGGGTCGCAACCCGTTCATCGATCATCTTGAAATTGGTTTGATATTATTACAAATATTTCGGAATTTTGATAGATTTAGTCGATTTAATATTTGCGTTCATTGTGGGATTACCATGCCATATTTTGCTCTTCTATGGTTTGCTCAAAAACCGAAAATCGTTTTTCAGGTATATGTGTTTTAAAAAATTAAAAATTAGACCTTTAAGCAGTTAAAATTGTGTTAAAGATTAAAGAGCAGCAGAGATGGGCGGAATTCTAGATTCCTTCCGAATTCCAGATTCCGTCTATTCTTTCATTCTATTTTTCCACAGCACTCCAACTTGAATGAGCTCAGTAAGCATGCTCAAATATGACTTTTTAGAATGATATTAATATTTTTAGATAGTTTAAGACATTCTTAATTAAATTGGAGTAAAAACGTTGTTGATATAATGACGTAAAAATTTCCACACATGTATAAAAATCGCAAAATCGTTATTTCGATTAGGAGTGCACTTTGGGTGTAATTTATTTTTCTCGTCACTCTATTTTGTCTTGAACACTCAGAATCTTTACATTCTTCAAGAGGGTTAAATTAGAGTGAAAATTAGATATAATTTTTTGCTTCATTTCTATCAATATTTCATTTATTTCATTCTCTGTCCTTTGTGTATCGCTAAAGTTATCCCGGGACGTGGGACTCTTTTCTTTTAGGAAAAGTCCCGGACCACAAATACTCCTCCCCCCAGGGCTTTCCATCACTATTCTCTTGCAATCGAGCAATCGAGTTATGCTTTCCCCCAAATAGATCTTTTAATCAGGAATGGACCAATCTAGAAGAAAGAATAAATATTTTCTCATTTACACTCACGTCTTTAATTTTCCAAAAATACCACTTCAATACTATAAAAATAACCGCAACAATATTTGAGCCCGTTTCTTGTCTTCTACATAACCAATTTTGTGCTCAATTGTGTTTTCACGGTGCTCACTCTTGCCGCATTCGCATTAGACGCTCATCGCCAAGTATTCGGCAATATCTCGTTCGATCTCGGCTGGTCCGTATTTCAGGTGAATTCAATTTCCATTTGATAATTCTCAATGACCTCGTTTAGATAATGTTCACAGCGGCACAGGGGCTCGCGATTTATGTGGTTATTCGTGGACGAAGATATGTGGCAGCAAAGACATATTGGAAGCAAAAATATCAAAATGTAAATGAAGCGGGAGAAATGAGCATCTGATTGAATATTTTCAGCAAACGAGGTCGTTGGATATTGATAATGTTTGACTTTGGTAATAATTTTGAAATAATGCATTTTTGTATTGTTTGTATATGGATATAACTATATTTTCTAATAAATAAAAAATGAAAACAATTAAGTAATTAAATTTCAAGAACACGATTGAAAATAAATTACAGAAAATAAATTATATAAATATCTTAAAAAAAAACTTTTTTTTTCAACCCACGCCAACTGAAATGTTTGGAAATTCTTTACAATATTCCACGTGATTATAAATATTAGAAATTTTGCAAGACTAGATATATATATATATATATATATAAAAACAGTCCAGTTAAAAAGTATCGCTTATATACTTAATCTGGGTAGTCTTAATGGATCGTGGTTAATGATGATTTGGCCTGCAATCCCATTCTAAAATGTAGTTACTTACTTTACAGTGGAGACCGAATGATTCTTGAAATGAGAAGCTGACTAACTCTCTCCAAGTCGAGCGACTGCGTCATGCCACTGTCGGCCATGTACCTCTCAACTCCGGGATTCCTATCCTTTTGAGATCCAGAATTTGAGGGAATCAGACCAGCGCGCTTAAGGTCGTCCTTTTGGTCTAGCTGATCCTCTGGGGTCCCATTCTGTTAGGCGTCTGCACCAACGGTCCTGTCCTTGTAATACCTTTCCACTGACAATCCTTTCAATCATGATGGTATCACAATCGGCATAGAAGTAAATGGTGTCAATTGCTCTTTGCAGACGCGTGATGTGCTCAGAAAGGAGTGACCATGTCTCGGAGCCATAAAAAGTATCTCTCATATATATTTAAATACAGATTAAATCACAAAATACTTTTTAATGAGTTAGTTAAATTAAATCTAACGTAAATAAGAATCTTCTTCTTTGGTTAAGAAATTTTTTGATAGAACGTTCTTTTATGGTAAAAATTCAGGAATCTTTATCTGATCCACATCCGATAACTTTTATGTTAATGATCTTCATCATTTCACCATCTGTATCAATTTCTCAATTAATCAGGGTGGTCTTAATGGTTATTGTTGATTTGGCGTGCAATCCCATTCTACAATGTGGATATGTGTAACAGTTTGTCGAGTTCTTCCGCCATCCACTAATTGATCATAAATTTAATAACGTGCCCGCCAATGAATGATCTTCCGCACAAGCGAGTCAAGAAATCAAGACCATTCGAACACATCGTTATCGACTATTTAGGATCATTACAAACTAAACTTATGTATGGATATATAATGGCATTCATTGAAGTTGTTTACCATTTATCAACAACAGCATTCTCGAATTCTATGACGAGATTAATTAGGGTTTAAACAACATTTTTTTCCTGATTTTTTATTAATAATTTAAACATAATTATTGTCGTGGTGTAGGTTTATGAAAAATTAGGGGTAAAGGAGCATACCGAAAAAAAAGATGGTCACGCTTGGGCTGGTGTAGATTTAATTTGCAATTTGTTTATTATTTCAATCCTAAATATAATAAATTATACCTAAAATTTTTATTATAATAATTATTATGTTGATTTAACAACCAATTTAGTAAGAGAAAACAAAATTGTGATGAAAAAAAGCGAAATAATAAACAAATTGCAAATTAAATCTACACCAACCCAAGCGAGACCATCTTTCTTTTTGGGGTATGCTCCTTTACCCCTAATTTTTCATCAACCTACACCACGACAATATACAAAATATGAAAAACAATTGTTCGATCCCGCTGCGGTACCACTCCTTGCTCTTAGAGGCGAAAAACTCGCGACACCCGTTTTCGACATCGGCAAGGTCATTGAAGCTACGACCACGAAGAAAGTGTGCCATGGATTGGAAAAGGTGATAATCAGATGACAATGAAGAAGGTGATAGGTTATAAAAAAAGGGTGACAATCAGATGAAAATGAATTCAAATTCCCTCTGGAACTAGTCGACATTTCGTCTGTTTTTGTTTTTTCTGTTCGCAATTGCTCTCCAAATGATTCTCGATGAAGCCGGCAAGGAGAGTGTGGGAGAACCTTGGTGGACAGATGGTCGATGTCGCAAGACTGCCGTACACGTGTAGTAGCAAAAATTGTAGCAAAATTCTTTCAGAGTAGAATCTTCGAAGTTGATCAAGAGCGAGAGAAAGGAGCCAAAGGATGGTGGTCGAACACAGGCGCGTTCTGGGTCTCTAAATACGTCCACGAGATGTCTACCACCAGGGCAACTCGAAGAAGAGTCGCTATTCTCGAGGAGACGTCGGCGAAACACAACTTAATGAAGTTAATTCGTCGTCGCAAGTCCGATCCATCTGTCAGTCAGTTGAGTGTTCACTGATACTCACTGATAACCAGGATTGGTTTGTATGCAGCGAGCGAACAGTCACTGCTGGAATAAACTTCCTTTAGGAACAATATTAAATTGCTTAAGTGATGAATATTGATGACAGGTAAACTAACACTACAGTTAAAAATAATCAATAAATATAATATTTTACAAAATAATAAATTGGAAAGTTGTGTATTTTCGCAATTGGTGCCTTTTGCAATGCGGCGCGGTTTCTTGGCTGTGGAGAGTCATGACATGGAAAATTATTCGAGAGACTCATTTTTAGAGCCGATTTTCTCGACTCGCAGATTATTTTTTGTATTTTTCGAACATTTTATTGAGATTATCCGAATAAATTATAAACTGATTTTAATATAAAGTATATCCATCAATTAACTTTAAACCTTAACGAGTTATTGATAAAATATTTTATTGAATTGGTAACAACAAATGGAAATCATAATATTCTCACATCAAGTTTACCTTGACGATTTTTAGGTATTAATGAAAGACTTGACACGTCATTTTAAAAGTTTTGTCTCATACAATAACTCAACAATGATTAAAACAATTCTTTAATCAAAACAAAATTATTAAAGGCAAAAACATATATAATTAAAAACACCAATTAAGTGTCGAGCACTTTTGAACGAAATATGTCTTGAAGACAACTATTAATTGGCTCAATCAATGTTATATTGGTGAATATAACAACTTTCAGAATAATTATTATCCTCGTTCATCAACATTCGACTGCTTCAATTTTATTTATTTTTTCCTTTTTTTCGACAGCAATTAACTGGAGAAACAAACAAATCTCATTCTGTTTTTTGTTTATTATTTTTACACATTGATATTATACGATTAGAGATTCGATTTAGTTACTAATAATTCTAATCTTGATTTCATGAAATTGAAGATGATTGTGGGAATTTTTTTGGGATTGTTTGCTCACATATTTCGAATAATCGACCATTTGACTTTATATTTGTTATTTACTAATTCCCTTTATCTAGATAGTCAAATCGATATGTTCTAAATGGGGGAAAAAACGAATATATTCGTTGAGATAAAGTCTAAATAAGGATATTTCGTTGTATTCGAAAATACAGAGTCATTTGAATTTGTTTTTTGTGTTCTCTGATATTTTTACTTTTTTATAATCGTCATCAGGAAAAGCTTCCACTCCCGAGGAAAGGCAAGACAATTGGTCGGGCTTTACCATTGATAGGAAAATTTCTAAAATTTTCTCTTCCAATTTTGTCCTTATTAACTTTAATTTACTGTCATTTTCAGAGATCGGTGCCTAATAGAAGAGGAAAAAAATTAGGATGGAGTGAGGTTCTCGTTTGGACGGTCACATCAATGTGTGCCGTCTCAAAAAAATGGGCAGCCCACATTGAAGAGGAATAGGCGAAAAAGTCATTTGCGGCCGGGTAACAAACAATAATATTACCAAAATATAAGAAATTGAAAATTAATTTTCAATATTTTAACTTCAAATTATTTTTAAATGGCCTCACTGAGAAAGTGAAACAAATATTCAATTTATTTTAATAATTTCCTTTTATTTCATTATTAATGTTATATTTCTTCAAAATTTCTAGTTCACATTGAATCGGTTATTTTTATTTTTTATTATTATCATTTTCAGAGATCTCTGCCTAATGGAAGAGAAAAAAAATAGAACAAAATGTCCAAACGAGACTATCAATTTTCTTTTTTTTTTGCTCTTTCCTTAGGCATCTCTGGGATTTAAAATAAATTTAAAATGAAATTACCAATTTTTTAATTTTGATAATAATTTTAAAATAATATTGGGTTCGTAGAGTTTTTATATTATCTTCTGTTTCACAACAATTTTCTTATTGTTTGGCAAAGTGCACTTTGCTTTGCAAAACTTTGCAAAGTGTATATATTTATCTGATACCGATTTTTCTAATCTACAAAACGGTGTTTTTAGTTTGTTCTGAAATTTTAAATTTTCATAATTTTCAGGCTTAGAAATGAACTATCCAGGAGGCAAAAATCAGCATTTTCGACATCTGCTCTTCTTCGCTTTTCATCGAAAGCAAAAAGCAGCCGAAGCAGCTCGGGAAATGTGCAGTGTGTATGAAAGAAAATCTTTCGTGTCTACTGTACATAAATGATTCGCAAAGTTCAAAAATGGCGACTTTAATCTTGAAAACACGTCTCGAAGCGGACGACCTGCAGAATTAGATGAAGAACATCTGATGGCACTATGGAGGGAAGATGGTCGCCAAACAAGTCGTGAATTGTCCTAAAAAAGAGAGCAACACGTGGTCAAAAACTGCGATTTTTGTACCGAAAATTGTCACAGGTGATGAAAAATGGTGCTTGTACGTCAACCTGAAGCAAAGAAAAGAGTGGTGGCTCCAGGAGATACGCCAAAGCCGGGAGTCAAGCAAGATCAATACCCAAAAAAGACCATTATCGGCGGTGGAACATGCTGCACTGGGAAATGCTCGAAAGCAACGTCGCGGTCAACAAGAAGCTCTATGTTGCCCAGCTGCGCCGCGTATTCGACTAAAAAGGCCCGATCGACAAGGCCAAGTCATCTTGCTCCACGACCGCATGTTGCAGAAGTCGTCAAAACCGCCCTCAAAGATCTCGAATGGGAGGTTGTTCAGCATCCACAGTACTCTTGAAACTATGCGTCATCCGATTATCACCTTTTCCGCTCTCTGTCAACCCAAATGAAGAATGTTACCTTCGAGGACCTCAAAAACACAGCATTTTCGACACCAGACCGGGCGATTATTGGCGGAACGACATCAACAAATTGATCGAGAGGTAGGAGGAAGTGGTAAACAGTAACGGCGAAAATAACTGTTTCCATTAAATATTCTCATGACAGACGAGTGTGTGGAGACATAAGATGCGAAAGGGGAGGAGCGTTACTCTCCCCCTTCAAAATTCGGAATAGTACACGAACGAAATCCAATGAAACGTGTATTTAGGGTACACCCTGTACCCTAGGGTACATAATTGATTAATTTATAATTATTAATTTATTAAATTAGGGATGGAGAAATGGTCTTGTTTAGACAGCCACACGGCCACTAAGGCCATCGAATCTCTTCCTCTTTTGTTTGTCATCAATTTTTGTTATCTATTTTTGTTTATTGTTTGATGAAAAGAAATGAAAAGTTTAATTTAAAAATGAAAATGGATGAAATAAAAATATTGATGACAAACTAAAGAGGAAGAGATTCGATGGCCTTAGTGGCCGTGTGGCTGTCTAAACAAGACCTTTTCTCCGCCCCTAATTTTTTGCTCTTCCATTAGGCATCGATCTCTGAAATGAATAATATAATTTGTGTTTTTGCTCAATTAAATATTTGTGTTAAAGCTCTTCGAACTTATAGCTCAACTCAATAGGTATTCAGAAGCAGGGTAAGAGAGAAAAAATATGTTTACTGAACACAAAATAGTTGAAACATTAAGCTTTCCGTAAAGATTTCTTAAAAATTCCAATATTGATTCAAAAAGCCTATTATTTCAATTTTAATTTATTCAATCACCTTGGTTCTAATGCGCTTGAAAAAAGTATCATTTTTATATCATTAGACTTTAATTTCGCTCTATATTTAATTTCAATTGTCGTGTGCAAACCTGGACTGCAAAGATTTGAATAATTCATATTAAAAGCTTTTTCTTCCGTCACGGAAGCGTTCGGATTCACCAGTGGTATTGGTAGAGAGCATCACCCTAATCAGTCATGTGCTAAAAACAACAATATAAAATATAATTTGGCTTTTAAGCAAAGTATTATCAAAATCTGAGAAATTGACAATTCAAATTTTATTTTTATAAAAAATAAAAGTAATAAATCTGATTTGATCTAGAAATTTTGAAGAAATATAATGAAAAACAGAGAAATTATTCACGTAAATTGAATATTTGTTTCATTTTATCTATGAGACCATTGAAAATAATTCAAAAATGATTAAATCAAACCTTTCATATTCTTAGATTTTGATAATAATTATTATTATATTTCCGTTATTTTAAAAACAATTTTGAATTTGACCCCAAGTTCACAATCAACGAGACAAAAACTCCAAATACGCCCACGATATTGAACGAAACTTTCGTGCAAATAAGTGAATTAATTCTCTTGATTATAAAAAAGCGAAATAACCATGTTCCACCTTCATAGATTCCACTAATTTTAGAATTAGCATCATGACTCAGTGGAGACAGGAAGTATTAGCAACTGCATTCTCATTTATTTTGATTTTATTTTTCACGAATTCCCACCCATGCCTATTCTATATAAATAAACAATCTTGTTAGATATATATATATATATATTTGCACGAAAAAGAACATCTAATAACATTACGTGGGGAGGACACCACAACGGATTTATTCGTTTATTTTCTGCAATAGTTTTGGCATATCCATAGTTTGTTTGTTTATAATCATCAATTCGGTTTCATATCGGCGCTTTGTTTCGCTTTATTAGAGAGTTGGATCCAGCAGCAGGTGAAAATTTTTCTGCTCTGTCCGTCCGGAAGTTGTTTGGTGTGGCTGCTGAAGCGTTTCAAGAAGTGTTCATTTTGCTCAAAGACTCATTATTCCATTTTTGGGCTTCTTTGATAAATAGTTGACTTTTCACGGTTTCCTCGAACAATGGGTTGGCAATATTTTGTTTATCTTTATTTTCGTTTTTTTATTGTTTACTGGAAGGAAACAAAACTAATTTTTGAACCACACCGGATTTATGCAGAATTGAGCATTGTTGGTCATTTATTATTACCTACTTTTTTAAAAAGAAAGCCTATCATTGTGTAGTTGTTCGTTCGAATTTAATACACTTTTTTGTTGATAAAGACCATGAGGTGAATATTTGATTGACTGCCCCCAAAAAAACTTTGAACAGCTCCTTTGGAATTCTTTCTTTTTTTTAAAGCTTTTTTATGTCTCTTTTGGAAAGATGGCATAAATATGATTGATTGCTTGTTATTGTTTATTCTTTTTTTTGAAATAGATGGGTTTAATTGTTTCTTTTTTGATAATTTTGTTATACATTTTATTTTTGAGTTTACTTTATCACGTCAAATAATCAGTTATAAAGAGTAGCTCAGTAAAACCTCCACGCCAACTTGTTTGGTTATAAACTGTTCTCGATAAACGTGCTCAAATCTAACATTATGATAAGCTATTAGTATTAGTATTTTAGATAGTTTAAGAATAAATTGTCACAATTGTCGACAAAAGTGTTTTTTGGAAAAAGTGTAAACACTTTAAAACACTGTTAAATATTGTAAAATCACTATCAAGTTGCACGGAAATCGTTTTTTCACACGGAAAACGAAAGATGGAAGATGGAATTCCGTGATGAAGCTTTTTTGCTGTTGAGAAGCGTATTTTGCTTCGCATTCACGCATTCGATTTTGACGGGAGGAATAATACCATAAGATTGGAAAATTACCAAAATGAGTCTCCTACCAAAGAGGAATGATAGTCTAAGAGATCGACAATATCCATTATTAAAGAGAATGTTGTCTGGAAGAACTGCAGAAATCAGAATCCATGGAAGGACAATAGATATTCCGCTGAAAAGATGGGTGGGCCAAGTTGACTCGGCATCACTATATCTCTATTATTTGTTGTTTTCATTATTAAGCTCTAGTTTATTCACTGATTGAGATTCCCCTAATCCTTATAGATAGTTTTTCGCCCAGTAACTATTTTATTACTTATTATATTTGCCTACTATTATTAAAGCGAACTGATTTCAAACCTCTATAATCGAATATTTCTCAAAGAAATTAATATTCATAGGTCCTTCAAGATGACCTTATAAGGTCTCGTGAAAAGAAGAGTTTATTAGGTCTAGAAATTAATTTCCGCGTTTTTCTGTTGTTGATATTTTGTTAAAATATTAGGGTGAACTAAAATTGTTTTCCGATTTCCTATATCTTTTTGTCTAATTGTTTTTTTTTACCAAATAAAGATTTTTATATACATGTTTTATATATATATATATATTCTTTTTAAAGCTCTTGAATAGCTGTATCATAATATATATTGAAGTTTTTAATTGGTATTTTACTATAAACTTTTTAACTAGTAGAAGAAACATGGAAAAATCCGAAATTCATGTTCTTTTTACGCCATTACTGGAAACAAGGCTTCAACGCAACTGCAACAGCAAAAAAGATATGCTGAAGGCGACAATATGGTCTCGGATCAAACTGCGCGTAATTGGTTCAAAAGATTTAACGACGGCGACACTGATCTCGAGGACAAGACATATTCAGGCCGACCTACGACAGTGGATTCTGAAGCAATCCGTGAAGGCGTGGAGGCCAATCCATCAATAATATATAGACTATGCCGAGAAGTACCTCATGCATTGACTGAAATTCAGCATCAAAAATGTGTCGAGACTTGCCGAAAACTGCTCGAAAATCCACAAGATTACAGTTTTATTCGTAGAATTGTAACTTGTGATGAAAAGTGGGTCTACTTCAGTAATCCGGGTTGTTTCAATGGTTGGAACCCGGTCAAACAAATCAATGGTTGGAACCCGGTCAAACGGCGGAACCTGTAGCAAAATGTGCTCGTTTCTCAAAGAAGGCAGTTCTGTGTGTTTGGTGGAATTTCGAAGGCGTAATTTACTTCGAGCTAGTTCCAAATGGTCGGACCATCGACGCGGACCTCTATTGCGCCCAACTTGATCGAAGGCACTCGGCCAGAAATATCCAGCATTGATCAATCGGAAACGGATACAACTTCAACAAGACAATGCAAAACCGCACACCGTCAGACAAACGAAGGAAAATATCAAAAATCTCGAAGCCATTAAACTTCTTCCATATCCAGCTTATAGTCCGAACCTTGCGCCATCTGATTATCACCTATTCCGATCCATGGTACACTTTCTTCGTGGTCGCAGCTTCAATGACCTGGCGAACGGGTGCCGCGAGTCTTTCGCCTCTAAGAACAAGGAGTGGTACCGCAGCGGGATCGGACAACTTGCCGATTGATGGGTTCAAGCTATGGTCTTTACTTTGAAACCTAATTGTTGTGTTGTAAAATTATGTTTTAATTTTTAATAAAAAATCGGAAAAAATTTGGTTCACCCTAATAAATTAATTAAAAAGTTTTAAAATACTTTTCGAATGAACTTTAATTTAATTATCGTAGTGAATTTTTTATTGTGAACAAATAAAACAACAACAAATGATATATATATATATATATTGAAAAAGTTCAAAGCCACCTGTTTACGAAATCCCAGCTTGCATTTACCAGAGTCGTTGAAATGTACTTTCACTTTTACAATAAAGAAAATAACAATGAAAATATGACTATTAGAATAGATTATCTTAAACTATTTATAAAAATCAAAATAGCCTTGTTAAAGAATATTTATGTATGACGTATGAATAGATTTTCTTTGTTGTTCCAAAAATTGTTATTAAATTATAATTTAGTGTTATTATTAATTGCAGAATAATTAATTTTTTCTTCAATTGTATTTAAGTCCAATTATTTTTAACAGTGAATATTTCATTCAAATTAAAACTTTAATTACTAATAAAGTTCGCAACTATATTATTCATTGGTTAGAACGTTTTTGGAAATTTTTTATCTTATTTTTTTTGTTTAAAAATATTCAAGAAAGGATATAAGTTTTTCGAAATAATTTCTTAAATTTACTTTTTGTTGAACACTATGAGGGTTTTTAAACACAAAGCATCGGCTCAGAGCGGACGACACCGTTCCCATGTTAAAAAATTCCACTATTTTTTAACAGTAGAAACATTTTCAAATGCCTGATTTTCAAATTGTTTTGTCACACAAAAGTTTTGTCACAAATGTTTTTTCGGGTTTAACTTTTTTGTGACTTGACCAAATTGGCTGATTTTTTGATATGATAGATTCATATGGTTGTAGATTATTTTACAAATTCCCGCTTGTGATTACGATGATCCGTTTTACAGTGACAAGCGTTTATCGTAAAATGCGTAGCTCAAAGATATTACGCACTTTTCTTGCACAGCATTTTTTAATAATTTTTAAAGTTCAATTATATTTTTTTCATAATTTATTGAAAATAGCAGTAATTGGCAACATTTTAGAGATGACTTCACGTAAAGAAACTCCAATTGCCACCCGGAAAGCTGTTATTAATATGAGGGAAAACGGAAAGCGTGGTACCGAAATTGCCATGGTATTTTAAACCAAATTTTGCTACTATAACATTTTAAACACTGATTCACATAAAATATCAAAAAATCAGCCAATTTGGTCAAGTCACAAAAAAGTTAAACCCGAAAAAACATTTGTGACAAAACTTTTGTCAGCTAGTGTAGAATAACGCCAAATGATTTGTTTAAACTGCGTTTTCAGAAAACCCACTCAGATGGAGTCAAACGGTATCCTATCACAGGCGAAATGGGGATGGTCCGCTAACCGGCGTATGACCGGTTTTACATCGGTTTTTCTCCGGTTAGAACCACGTTTCACTAAAGACCTGAGTGCAACCGACGGGGGAGAGTGATTTTCCACAAAATCAACATGTGTTTTGTTGACCATTCATATATATAATTCAGAATGTTCCTAAATTAATTTAAGTTAAGCCAATTCTGGAATTTTCACGTGAAATATTATATTAGCCACTTTCATTTCATTTGGCGTGTAGAATATCAAAATTTAGATTATATATTACTATATCCACGCCAAATCGAAATAGCTATTTTGCGATTTTTAAATCTGTGTGGAAATTTTTACGTCTTTATCACAAAAAAGTTTTTATTACAATTTAATTTAGCTTGTCTTAAACTATCTAAAAATAGTGTTATCCTTCGAAAAAGTTAGATTTGAATATGCTTACTGTGCTCATTCTATAACCATACAAATTGGGGTGCTATATCGATTGTTTGTGGTCTGAATAAACACGCAGGTGATTCAATATGAGCTCGTGAAATCCAAACTAGAAGAATGCACATTGTTCAGCGCAGTCACTCATCCCAAATATTTTTATTGTGCATATTCTTGAACAAAAGCATAACAATTTGGCTATATATTGTTAACGACAATAACTTTGTTTTTGTTATTTTATTATTTTTTATAGAATACAATATTAAAAATAATAATAATCATCACCATCAATGGCTCTTATTAAATATAGAACAAAACAAGAATTGTTTTATTTTCCTTCCTCTCTAATTAATAACTTGTCTGAAAGTTTGTGCGCACATTCGTCGATGATTTATGAATGAGCTCGTCGTGGCTTTTATGTTTGTCTTTCATTACGATTCAATGCACTTTTAGAATTGACTTCAACAGAATGAGCTTTTAAGTATTTAAATGGATGGGAGATGATGTTTTAGTTATATAATAACAAGATTAAAGGATTTTGTTTTATTTTTGCAAAAAGTTTCAGTAAGCGAGCCGGTGCCCATAAAATAAGACAAATTGTTTTATTGTTGTTGTTCTTGTCTTCGTATTTACTTTATGGAATAAACAACGAATTAACACAAGGAGATGCTTCGGCTGCTTGCTGCTTGTACCACTTATTGAACGCTTTTTAAGAAAAAAAAACTCGCGAAAAATTATTGAGAAAAACAGAAATTAAATATTTCGGAGATGTGGAGCAATTCAGCTTCTTAATGTTTCCTTATTGTTTTTACTCGTTTTCCGGTTCATTGCATTCAGTTCCATGAATGTTTGTTTATACTAAATGAAATTGTTTAAACATTGTTTCTATTTAAGTTACCTATTTTATTGTTTGACTTATTCCTCCATTTTAATGCATCACCAAATAATATTACCTGCATAATTATTTTTTCAGTAACGTCAAATGGAAATAGGTATTTTCTTATTTTTTACGATCGTCTTTTTCGTTAAACTCTCTAAAATTATTAGACTCTTTATAGTTTTGTAAAGAGCTCTTTACAAAACACACCCCAACTTGTATGGTAATAAAATGAGCTCAGTAAGCATGCTCAAATATAACTTTTTAGAATGATATTAATATTTTTAGATAGTTTAAGACAAGCTTAATTAAATTTTCTTGAAAATATTTTGCTAAAAAGACGTAACAATTTTTAGACACGCTCAAAAATTAGAAAATCGATATTTACAGTTGGCGTGCAAAATATTAAATTTGAGCTCGTTATGTTAGTCTTTCTGTTGGAATGTTTAAGTATTGCCAAAGTGTAAGAAATTGATAATTCATTTTGAATATTTTTGAATTAATTTCAAATGGTCTCAATGAGAACGTGAAGCGAATTTCCAATTTATTTAAATAATTTCGCATTATTTCATTATTTTTGGGCCCAAGACAAAGTACGGCAACGTTGGTACGATAACGAATGTTTTGATGCAGTCAGCGTTGCGGTTCGCGTTGCGGTCGTAAAATGTCGGGTACACCTTGATTAGCTGTCTGTGTCTCTACATACACTAAAGGAAGGACAAAAAGCTAGGCCGTATTTTTAGAAGGGTTATTTTGAAATATTCCGATATTTTATGGAGATGGGGATGAGGTTATCTTAGACTGTTTCGAATGATATGCAGGGAAAGGTTGAAATATTTTTTTAGAATAATTAAATAACAAGGATATTGTAGTATAAAGCTGAAAAAACAGCTACCACAGCAAATAAGGCTTAGGTACCTAAGCCTAAGCCTTTCATCTGAAAATGAACTTCCATCAAAATACTATTATATTATTATCATATTTATTTGTATTGTATTTATAATTATCTCAATATAAATAGTTTCCAACAATAATGGCCTAATATTCAAATGATTCACTATTCGCGTCCACTCTCTCGCTTTCGTGTACCCGACATTTTACGACCGCAACGCGAACCGCAATGCTGACGGCATCAAAACATTCGTTATCGTACCAACGTTGCCGTCCTTTGTCTTTGGCCTATTTTTGTTATATTTTGTCAAAATTTATAGTTCACGTCCTATTGGTTATTTTTATTTTTTATGAAATTAAAGTTAGAATTATCAATTTCTCACAACTTGATAATATTATAGATTTTATTTGAATCTGAGAAAGATAAAAAAATAAAATTATCAACGAAATCCGGTTTTACGAAACTGAATTATTTATTTAATATTTATTTTAGTGTTGTAAACATTATTTTTACAAAATTCAACGTATTATATACAAATAATGATATTTATTGGCCATAAAATAATTATAAAAAATTATTCACAAGAAAATGTGGAATAAAATTAACCCAGCCAGTCTGAAAAAATGCTCAGACAATTTAGAAAACAGTTAATAAATGGTCAAAGGGGTCCCTGTGAAGTAGCAGTAAGATGAATTGTTGACCCCTCACTAGGTCGGTCGTTCAAATGGCACAGGTTAGTATATATATTCAGAGGGTATGGAGTTTACAATATTATTCACGTGCCATTCCAATAAATTAAAACTAAAAAAAAAATATTTACAAACACGGCTCCACTGCGGTCAAAAATCCACGAAAAACGCAATCTCTCTTCATTTTATGTATCGTTGTCTGCGCGTTAAATTATTTTAAATTATATTTGTTGAAATAAATGATCGTCTATTGTAGAAGAGGAATATAGAAAAACGCAACACTTCACAAAAGGCAACGCGCAGAGAAAAATACAAACACTGATGGTGGAATTTCGTGCGGCTCCAAAGGGAAATATAACTTACAAAGAAATTATCACACAGACATTTTACATTTAAAAAAAAATTATACGTATACCCCCCACCACCACGAAGTACGCCCGATTTGCAAAAAACCGTGCACCAATTGCACGAAACACACTTTAAAGCAGTTCAGCAAATTATTACATAAACTAGCTGACAAAAGTTTTGTCACAAATGTTTTTTCGAGTTTAACTTTTTTGTGACATGACCAAATTGACTGATTTTTTGATATTTTATGCGAATCAGTGTTTAAAATGTTATAGTAGCAAAATTTGGTTTAAATTACCATGGCAATTTCGGTACCACGCATTCCGTTTTCCCTCATATTGATAACAGCTTGCCGGGTGGCAATTGGAGTTTCTTTACGTGGAGTCATCTCTAAAATGTTGCCAATTACTGCTATTTTCAATAAATTAAGAAAAAAATATAATTGAACTTTAAAAATTATTAAAAAATGCAGTGCAAGAAAAGTGCGTAATATCTTTGAGCTACGCGTTTTACGATAAACGCTTGTCACTGTAAAACGGATCATCGTAATCACAAGCGGGAATTTGTAAAATAATCTACAACTATATGAATCTATCATATCAAAAAATCAGCCAATTTGGTCAAGTCACAAAAAAGTTAAACCCGAAAAAACATTTGTGACAAAACTTTTGTCAGCTAGTGTATATTATACCTAATACGAATTGGCGTGCGCCTGTCAACTATTGCAATGGACGTTTATGACGTTTAAGGTGTAGGAATTCCTTACTTCGTTTTTGAAGTTTTTATGGCGAAATTCTGGTGGTGCATTATGTATTCTGATTTTGGATTATTTATATTCGCCGACCAAATTAAAGTTGCCGTTGCTACCGTTGCTCTTTTTATTGTATTATTGAATGTTATGTAGTGGCAGTATGTCAGAAAGTTATTTTATAAACCGAACAATATCTTAAAATCAAGAAAAAACACGTGAACACGTAGTAATTCGAAACAAACAGCGGACTAAAATTTACAAGGCCAGAATAATTTGGTGTTCATCCGTCAATTAAATTAGGATGTTACTAAATCAAGGAAAAGCGAAATTAAAATGCATTTCCGCAAAAAATCAAGGTATATTACAGCACATAATTTAAAATTCTTATCAAGCTTCAATGAATTAATTAATAGACTATAAGAGAATACGTATGAATGCGTACCTGGTAGAGAATTTGATTCTCGAAATCAAAATTTATGCTGGTTCGATTCTTTTGAGATATTTTGTTTTTTTTTTAATAAAAACAAATATATATATATACTTTTCCTAGATTTAATAACATCCTTAAATTTGTGGTTATTTCTCGTTTAAAGCTAAACTAATATAACGGTTTCAAAATACGACAACACTTCACTGCCAAGTACGCGCAAATTAACGTTGAATGCCATTCGAGCGCGACATATGGTCGAAGATTTTAATCGATCGATTTCAGCCTGAAAACATACGAATTTTATCATTTTGTAATATGCAAAATAGTAAAAGCTATACCATATTATTTTCTTATTACTCCACTACCACGAAGTACGCGCGGATGGCAAATGTGCACATTCTTTTCAAAAATTACAAAAAGTCAGACTTGTACTATTTTAAGTTCGGCGAATAGACAGAGGAGAATGTGATGCATTTTTTGATACCTAATTCGTAACAATGGACCAGTACATTTTTGAGAAATGATCATTCTTAGGTGGTCTTTCAAAATCTTCGGTTTGAGCTTTTCTTTCTTTGCAGACTGAATGAACTTTCCAAAACAGTTTTCTATTGAGATCGAAGATTTTTTATATTATCTTTTGTTTGAGAACAATTTTCTTGTTTTTAGGCAAAGCGCATATACTTATCTGATAGAACTTTTTCTGCTCTACAAAACTGGAAAATTGCTCCGCATGGCAAAATACATCGCACCAGCGCAGAAAAGGAGGAATTCTTTAATACCTGTTTTGTAAAAATAAATTAATACATTTTCGAGAAATCATCATTTTTATGTTTTCTTTCGAAATTTTTGGTTTTAGCTCATTTTCCGACGATTTTTTTCTTTGCAGAGCTCTCCAAAGGATTATATTACGATACAACATTTGAATTAATGTTTCTGTTAGAAATAATTGTACGGGCGGGTTTTACGTAATTGGTGCGTGGTCTTTTGCAACTTGCGCGTTACCGAAGAAGTATTACGATAAGAAAATAGGAAACTGTTTACCGTTTCTTGTGTTACTGACACCCTTTCTCTGAGCTTCTTAATTCCGCGCTTTAGTGTATCCACATAGCGCTCGGCTTGTGCGTTCGGATTTTCCCGCGTGAGTTGGAATATCATCCTGATCACCACTGTTACGATACTAGAGGGCTGGTGGTGAGACAGGCTAACCGTTTATTGACCGATGAAATATAAAATCATAACTAGATAATAATACCGTTTTTTTTAATAATTAATTGAGAGGGCGTATTTGGCGCAAAACTCATACTTGGTGGCAGTGAAGTGCGACTCTTTGACGCATGCAAAATGACAATTAAGATTTTCACATATCGTATGAACTTCCACGTAAAAAATCTATTTTTGAATCTTAGCCGAATATAGCATATTTGAATGAAAATATCTTAAAATGGTGTTGTTTTACTAGAATACGAATATAGACCGTTTTATTTGACATTACATTTTGATGATTTTAATTGGTATGTTTGACGCATTATAATTTCCACATTTTAAATTCTTCTTTATTAAACATCATTCTAAATTCTGGACTAAAAAAATTTGAAAAATTTTTTATTCCCATTATAACAAATCTCAAGGAACTCTGTCATGTTTTAAAAAGATGATGATGCTTTATTTTCATATATTTCTTCCAAATATTTTAAGAAATACAAACCTTTGTAAGACTCTCTATCATATTTAGGCTCATTCTCTTTACTTCTCTTTTCCTTTCCTTTTTCTTCTTTTTTATTTGTTTATCAATACAAAAAAGAACCATTAATTAACGCGGTTTCGAATGCTATTAAAAAATATTAAATTACGTTCCCACTATAATTCTAACGCCAAATAAAATGTAACTTGATATTTCATTATATTTAAGCGAGAATTGTGAAGGCAATTCACGTGTTTTCGACAAAAAACTGAGTTTCCCTTAGCACCTATTCTTATTTTTTCTATTGTTTTTATTTTGATTGGGGGATTAACGTTCCTCAATGTTTTCCGGATTAATTTAACGACTTTATTCCTTGAATACTCATAGAAAAATTACCTAAATCGTATCAAATTTCAGGAAAAGAAGAAGTCGTTGAATATTAAATGTCTTCAGGAAAGTCCATTAATTTGTTTTACTGAATGATGTGATGACGGACCATCAGCGAACGCCAACGCAACACGATCAACTGATCGACATTCGTGCCGGCACTATTTTAAGAGACCAGGCAAGGTAAGCGAGTCAATTATTCATGTGATGACGTCGTTGTGTCGCTTCAGTGAGCAACAAATGTTTTATTTGCAGGAGAAAGGAATCACAATATCTTGGGTGTCCGGTTAACTTTCTTCTCATATTTGTGGTCCTTGTCAAGTGTTCTCTTATCACTATTTGGATTATTCATGGTAGGGAAAAGGGTTAAAAAATAGAGCTGTTCCATCTCTAATGAAATGGACGTTTTAGTAAAGTTTAGAAGAAATGTAGGAAATATGTTAATTGCCATAGGTAGCTATCTCGAAAGATCATAACCCTCCGGTCATAAGACGATAATTACGTTTTTACCGCATTTCTTAATTTTTACAATTTTTTCGCATTTTCAAGCTCGTTTTATTTGTAAATATTAGGGAGAAGCAAATTTTTTTCCGATTTTTTATTAAAAATTTAAACATAATTTTACAACACATGAAAAACAATTAGATTTCAAAGTAAAGACCATTTGACTCTATGGCTTTAACCCATCTATCGGCAAGTTGTTCGACCCGCTGCGGTACCACTCATTGTTCTTAGAGGCGAAAAACTCGCGGCACCCGTTTTCGACATCGGCCAGCTCATTGAAGCTACGACCACGAAGAAAGTGTGCCATGGATCGGAAAAGGCGATAATCAGATGGCCACGCCAAATTGAAATGAATGTTTTCAATATTTAAACTTGTATTACTAATTTACACGTATTATTTTCATATTTCTTGATCGGTCATTTGTTCTAGCCCTTCTTAAACTATCTAAAACCTGCGTTTCTTAAAGAAATTTGCAAAATGAGCATCTCTTCTGAACCCCCAACTTAACCATTCAATTTGGAGTTAATGGCGCAAGGTCCGGACTATAAGCTAGATGTGGAAGAAGTTCAATGGCGTCGAGATTTTTAATCTTTTCCTTCGTTTATCTGGCGGTGTGCGGTTTTGCATTGTCTGTTGAAGGATTATCCGCTGCCGATTGATCAATGCTGAATATTTCTGGCCAAGTGTCGCATACATTCGAACAAGTTGAGCGCAATAGAGGTCTGCGTCGATGGTCCGACCATTTGGAACTAGCTCTAAAAAAAATTACGCCATCGAAATTCCCCCAAACACACAGAAATTCCTTCTTTGAGAAACGAGCACATTTTGCTACCGGTTCCGCCGTTTGACCGGGTTCCAACCATTGATTTTGTCTGTCCGGATTACTGAAGTAGACCCACTTTTCATCACAAGTTACAATTTTACGAATAAAACGGTAATCTTGTGGATTTTCGAGCAGTTTTCGGCAAGTCTCGACACGTTTTTGAGATTGAATTTCAGTCAATGCATGAGGTTCTTTTCGGCAGCGTCTATTGACTTTCCCAAGGAAGTGAAGATGTCATACAACTGATGTTTGAGGAATATCGAGTTCGGACGACATTGCGAGTACTTATTGATGGATTGGTCTCCACAGCTTCACGGATTGCTTCAGAATCCACTGTCGTAGGCCGGCCTGAATGTGTCTTGTCCTCGAGATCAGTGTCGCCGTCGTTAAATCTTTTGAACCAATTTCACGCAGTGCGATCCGAGACCATATTGTCGCCTTCAACTTGGCATATATTTTCTGCTGCTCCAGTTGCGGTGAAGCCTTGTTTCCAGTAATGGCGTAAAAGAACACGAATTTCGGATTTTTCCATGTTTCTTCTACAAGTTAAAAAAAATTTAAATAAAAGACCAATTAAAAATTTTAATATATATTATGATAGAACTGTTCAAGAGCAAATATATTTATAACACATGTATATAAAAATCTTTATTTGGTAAAAAAAATTAGACAACAAGATATAGGAAATTGGAAAACAATTTTAGTTCATCCTAATATTTTAACAAATTATTTAAAAAAAAAGCGGAAATTAATTTCAAGACCTAATAAACTCTTCTTTTCACGAGACCTTATAAGGCTCATCTTGAAGGACCTATGAATATTAATTTCTTTGAGAAATATTCGATTATAGAGGTTTCACGCCAAATTGAAATCAAGAAAATTGTTTAAAATAAACTGTACGAAATCATTCCTCAAGCCAATATATCGAATATGAAAAATATAAAATTTAGAATATGAAACGTTTGACTTCCGTTGCTCGGCTATAGAATGGACCAATGAAATTCCAAATCTTTCTCGTGTCAAACGCTGGGATCCTCGAAGACAATCGCACGGATCAAATAAAACCCCATTGCATCATGGTTTGTTTTGTTGCGCATGTTCATGAGTTAAACATAATCACTTAGGATCTAAACGAAGAAACTCGAGCCTCAATCGAACTCACGTCGATCCGAGCCTCGACTTTGGTCCGCTTCCACCGATATTTGGCGGAAATTATAATAAAATGGATGACGGAGGTGAAGCAGAAGAGTTATCGACTATGGTGACTCTAACGAATACTCAGGTTATCCCTAATAGTGGTGGTGGAAGTGTAAAGTTTGCTGAATGTAATTGAGAACAATTTTTAATAGAAGAGCTTTAGGATGAAGACAATTCGAAATAGAGTAGAAAGGGTGGGATCAGATGAGGAACAGTTCATGGAAATTGAGATAGAAAATGCGCCGACAATTTATGTGTCAAAGATCAAGTCTAGACACGAGGATCAGGTGAACACAGCTCGATTGGATGAGCAGGATTTCGAGGTCTTGCAGATTTTTGTTTTATTTGTATTAGTTTTTTGAAGGACTTGAAGAGAACTCGACTTGAAGATAATGAAAGAAGAAGGGAGCGAAAGAAGAAAAAGAAAAACAAGTTAATGAAAGGAACAGAAAACGTAGAAGAAACAACGGAAAGGGAAATCAAAAAAAAGAAGAAGAAGAAGAACGATGGGTTGACAAAAGAAGAGCGACGAAAAATCCGGAAAAACAAGAAGAAGAATGGTTCAAATCACCTCACAGAAAGCTCATTCGAGACTACCAAGATTCCAAGACACTTGCTTGCCGGCGCCATAAATTCTCCGACGCCTTCTCCGGAACACAAGATTCCCGTAAAAGAAGGTCAAATAAGGGATTTTCGCCTGAGCCCTGCTACGAAAGTTCCAACCACTAGAGCATCGATTTCTGTGGAAGATGTTCAATCAACTACTATGATACCAACTAATACAATTGAAGAAGAAGAAGTTATTCGATTATCATCGAATACAAGATTAATGTGGGATATGGATGAAAAGACTTATACAACTTTTATTTCTCCAAAGACCACACAGTCGACATCAAAGAAGGAAGAGATTGTTGAACAGGAAAAAGTAAAAGAAGATGAAGAAGAACAACAACAAGAAAATATTGTTGAAGAAAAGAAACAATTTATGGCAAAACCGATGCTTGAGCCAACCACGGAAACGTATCATGAAGTGAATGACGCTGATACGGAAACGGTATCAACATTAACAATTTTAGTGTAACAATAATAAGAAATATTTAGGTACACATTAATAAACTAAACACAATCTACAATCAACCGAAAGAACATTTCCCGACTAATCAGAAAATATGGACACAAAACGAAAATGTAAGACACGAGAATGAAGTGTTGCGGCCTGTTCAGCCACCATTATATACGAGAGAATGGCACTCGTCGTCGTTTGCACTGCTCACAACTACATCAATGCCTCCGGCTACCACACAATCTTTGGAGATATATGATCCGAAGCATTTTCAGGTGAGAATAATACTGTGGAGTCAAGCATAAACATCGACAAACCCGGAGGAGTCCCAGAAATTAAAAGAAAAGGGTCGGCTAGAGCAAAACATAAAAAATACGAGAGTTACAGTACCTACAGACTCGATTTTCATATAAGCGGACTGGCAGTCGCATTTTATCATTAATACACGCACGCACTGCACAGCCACGAAACCGCGCCGCATTGCAAAAGATTTCGCACCAATTGAAAACTCAACCTTCTAATTTAAGAATTTTTTCATTAATTCATCAGGATTTCTGCAGAATGAAACGTTAACTGATAAATAAAATATTGAAAATAAAAGTAATAAGTTAAAAGGTGGTGTTTGCAATTGGAGTGAAGTCTTTTACAATGCGGCGCGGTTTCTTGGCAGTGGAGTGCGCACGCCAATTGCAAACATCGATTTTTTAAACGTATTTTATTAAAATCCACGTGAAAGTTCGAACCCAATTTTCACGCCAATATTACAGGCTTTTCTTAAAATGTCTCCAGAACTTTAAATATTCACTATACCTTGAGTTTCGATGCCATTTCTGACTAGGGAAATTTTTCCTTTTTCGATCCAAAAGGTTTAGGGGCTGAAACTTTGCATGGTGATAGCTGAGCACATTTTATTAGTGCACACAAAAAATTGTCCTGCACTGGGGGAATTTAAGTGGGTTAAAAAAGGTTCAAAGTTAAAAGCCTCAAAATTCCTATAGCAAAAAAATTTTGTGAGAACTAATAAAATTTACTCAGCTATCATCACTGTCGCCACGCAAAGTTTCAGCCCAAAACCTTTTGGATCGAAAAATGCCCTCTCTCGTGATCTCCAGTTTTTACGAATTCATTTGGGGTGTACATGACTTATGGAGAGATTCGCACACACTAGACTGCGACAAAGTACGAGCAAATTGCAAAAGATCGCTCAACAATTTCGCAAAATAAGAATAAAATAGACGTTTTGCACTTTCCGGCATGCTCACCGGATCTACTAATCGGGAGAAGCTTAAGTCAGTTCAGTCACGTTTACAAAAAAATGGACGTCAGTTTTAATTTGTGGAGGAGCTGAAAATTGGGTAAAGCTCGCTAGCATATAGACCATAATGTTTGATGTGATATCTATTAACTTAACGGTAGTTCTACTAAATATTAATGTATAGTCGTCGCCAAATTCGATTACCACCGCAAAATGTGGCACACTTTTCAAATATTATTTTTTCTTTAAATTTTTATGATTATTTCCTTGTTTATGCTCGTTCTATACTGTTATAACTTAAATAAATAGAAGAATATGTTATAGATGTTGTTTAAATAGTGGAATAATCGTGGAAAATAATTATAATAATGAAAATTAAATGAGAAAATAATATTTAAAAAAGTGCGCCACATTTTGCAGCGGTAATCGAATTTGGCGACGACTATAATTTTTATGAATACGCATGAAAATGACATTATTTGCGGGGTATGGTATAGTTATGATGCGGCGTTTTTTTCGATTTTCGATAAATGCTCCTCAAAATGTGGGCCGTTTTTGATGAAATCCCTGGGTTTTTCATGATTCTGAATCCAATTACCTCAGTTTTGGATTATTTGATCAACCGTAATTTTCTACTAAATTTGCCTTGTTCTCCACCAAATAGGGAGGTAATTTGCGAATGAATTTTAACTTTGTCTTGTAACTATTGGATTGACGAATAAGTTCGTAAAGTTTTTGTTGATGCCGTTCCGCCAAAAATTGCCCGGTTTGGTGTCGAACAAGTTGTTGAGCCAGTTTTTGAGATCCTCCAAGGTAAAACCCCTCATTTGGTTTGACAGAGAGTTCAAAACGTTAAAATCGGATGACGCAAGGTGTAAAGGGTACGGTGGATGCTGGAGAACCTCCCATTCGAGCTCTTGGAGAGCGGTTTTGACGACTTGTGTAAGATGCGGGCTGGCATTGTCGTGAAGCAAGATGACTTGGCCTTGTCGATCGGGACTTTTTAGTCTGGGTAACATAGAGCTCGTTGTTGACCCCTGACGTTTTTTTCGAACATTTCCCAATGCAGCATGCCCTCCCAGTTCCACCAAACGCTGATCATGGTCTTTTTTGAGTGAATATCTTGCTTGACTCTCAGCTTTGGCGTATCTTCTGGACTCCTTTCTTTGCTTCAGATTGACATACATTCACCAGCGATTTTCTTTGTTTTGTTCGTTGAGCTCATGAGGTATCCAGGCCCCGAGTTTTACGGCAAATCCCATTGAATGAAGATGATAAGATATTGTCTTTTGATCGCAGTTCCTTTTTTCGGTCAATTTACGATTTGTTTGACGCCCATCTTCCTATCTTCCCTTGCCTTCAGATGCTCTTTGTCTAATTCTGCAGGTCGTCCGCTTTGAGGCGTGTCTTAAAGATCAAATTCGCTATTTTTAAACTTTGCAAACCATTTTTGTGCAGTAGACACGTCTAAGACACCTTTTCCATACACACTGCATATTTCCCGTGCGGTTTCGGCTTTTTTCGATGAAAAGATGTCGAAAGATGTCGAAAATGCTGATTTTTGCCTCCTGGATAGTTAATTTCCAAGCCTGAAAAATGATGAAAATTTTAAATTTCAGAAAAACCAAAAACACAGTTTTGTAGAGCAGAAAAAAGCGCTATCAGATATACACTTTGCCGAACAAAAAGAAAATTGCTGTGAAACAAAAGATAATATTAAAAAAAAAGCTCTACGAACATATTCCTCAACCAAATATAGTCGTCGCCAAATTCGATTACCACCGCAAAATGTGGCGCACTTTTCAAATATTATTTTTTCTTTAAATTTTTAAGATTATTTCCTTGTTTATGCTCGTTCTATACTGTTATAGCTTAAATAAATATAAGAATATGTTAGAGATGTTGTTTAAATAGTGGAATAATTGTGGAAAATAATTATAATCATAAAAATAAAATGAAAAAATAATATTTAAAAAAGTGCGCCACATTTTGCGGTGGTAATCGAATTTGGCGACGACTATAGTTATTTTCAAAAAATTGTTTATACTGTAAGCAAATTGAATAGACAGAGCAGAAAAGGAGGAATTGTTTGATACCTGTTTCGTGAAAATAAACTAATACATTTTTGAGAAACCATAATTTATACGTTTTCTTGGGTACTCTTAGGTTTTATCATTTATGTCTATCTTTATCCTATTGTGAAATAAAAGATAATATAAAAACTCTACGAACTTATCCCTCAACCCAATATTATAATGCTTTGGAGAGTTCCGCCGCATTCTGCAAAGAAAAATAGCTCAAACCAAAGATTTTAAAAGAAAAAACAAAAAAATTATTATTTTTTAAGAATGTATTGGTTGATTGTTACGAATCAGATATCAAAAAATTCCTCACATGCTGCTCTGTCTAATTGCAGGACTTAAAATAGTAAAAATATTTTTGAAAGAGCACGCCAACTTGTAGGGTAAAAGAATTAGCTCTTTAAGCATGCTCAAATTTAACTTTTCAGAATGATATTAACATTTTTAGATTGTTTAAGACAAGCTTAATCAAATTGCAGTAAAAACGTGTTCCTTGGAAAAACGTAAAAATTTCCACCCACGTTTAAAAATCGAAACATCGTTATTTCGATTTGGCGTGACTTTTCTTGAAATGAATGTGCACTTTTGCATTTTCCGCGTACTTCATGATAGTGGGGTAATCATAAAATAAAATGGTCTCGCTTGGGTTCAATGAGACAGGTGTTACGTTTTTAATTTTTGAAGGAAACATGCAATTGGTACGCGATCCTTTGCATTTTGCGAGCACTTCCTGGCAGTGGATGTTATTAAATCTAGGAAAATCGGAAATTGCTCCCGTCGGAAAATAAAATGCATTTTTGCAAAAAAAAAACACGGATTATTACACCATTTCATTTTAAGTTTCGATATTTTCATTTTTATTAAAAAAATCAGAGATCTCAAAAGAATCTAACCCACATAAATCTTTCGTGAATCACTCTGCACTTTGTGCTGGACGGTTCCTTGACTGTGTTTGGCACGAAATTGTTATCAAACCACGCGAAGACTGCCGTCAGAACATTCAATCCCAACGAAATAAACAACCGAAATTTGATCAAAAACACGAAGCGTCCTCAAGATTGATGACTGTTCCCTCGAATTGTTCTTTGTGTTTACGCTATATAACAGGATGAGTCTGTTTTCATGCAAAAAGCACCTCGCGTCCTAACAGCAGCACATTTCGTACAAAACACAGTCAAGGAACCGTCCAGCAGAAAGTGCAGAGCAAATACTCTACCAGGTATGCTACGCATCCTTTTTCGTTTTAATTAATTAATCCGTTGAAGTTTGAGGATGTATTTTAAATTCTATGGTGTAATTATCCGTGATTTCTTTTGCGGAAATGCATTTTATTTTCCGACGGGAGAAATTTCCGATTTTCCTAGATTTAATAACATCCCTTGGTAGTGGAGTGCCCACACTATTTTGCATATTACAAAATAATAAAATTACTATATGTTTAGGCTGAAATCGATCGATTAAAATCTTCGACAATATGCCTTGCTCGCATGGCATTCAACGTCTGGTGTCTATTCATGGTTAAACTCATTCAACAGCACTCCTTTTAAAATCAAATTAACTCATTTTTCAGCTTTTCTCCTGTTTACCATTCCTCAGCGGAATTTGCGTTCCTCGATGGAGCTTATTCGTCTTTCACATAGTCTTCGATTTTCTCTTCATTATTATCACTTTCGTAAGTAGTATGACAATTGCCATAATGGCAATCATTGTCTACTTTTCTATCAATGAGATGACCATTGATCAACTACTTCAATTCATTCTAGTTTCTTGCATAATTGGTAAGTAAAACACACAACGATTCCATAGAAAAATAACCAATTCCAGATGTTGTTCTACTAATTTACTCATTAATAGTCTTCATTTCGTATCGATGTTGTTGTCGACTCGTCAATAATGCCATAAAGGACGCAAATTCGAATTTAATCGGAGTTCATGTGTAATAATCAACAAAACTGCCAAACAATACGGGAAATCATTTATTTAATAAGTTAATAATTCATGCAATAAAACTATTCACATATCATCATCATCACTGTTCGCTGCAAAGTGTCGATTCTTTAAGCCTCTCTCTAGAAGTCTATCAGAGTCATTGGCACCAGCAAACGCCGACAAATGCCTTCTTGATTGTCGTTGACAGCACTTCTTGAGCAAAGAATATAAAATAATTGTGATCAAAGCCACCGAGAATCCAATCATTGCGGATTTGAAAGTCTGATGGTGGTTCGATATCTGAAATATTCTTGAATCTACAAATAAATTTATCGAAAAGTTTACAATCCACTCATCCACATCATCGCTGAGTTCATTGTAAAATGACTTGAGCATCTCGACGTCTTTCTTGAGTTCTTCGGTCGTCTTATGTAAAAATGTTTCTGAAACAGTACATCTTTTTTTAAATAAGATAAACGCATGTATGATACCGTTTGATGAGGTCTTCGCACTGGTGGTAGATGTCGTGTGGGAATCCGTCAGTTTCTCTAAAACATCCGGAAATCATAGATTGATGGATTTAAAAAATATCAAGATATCGAATTAAATTCTTAATTTTTAAGTTAAACGTGAATTATCTATCAGAGAAATTTAAGTATGGAAGGAATATAAATTTTATAAGTTGTTTTCTATAGGCTGTCTCAAATTTTTTGACGGCACGTTGCGAAACGCTGCGCAGCAAGACGAGAGACACAAAAGAAAACTTTATTTTTATAATTGTAGCAACAAAATTTGAAATAGTCTATATATTATAGTTTTTAGAGCTTCAAAACAAAGCTGCAAAACAAATTCACGCCAAATTCAAATAGCGATTTTCGGATTTTTCAGAGTGTTCTAAAGCATTTTACGGTCTTTCTAGAAAACACTGTTAACGGCGATTTAAATAAAATATTCCTGAACTACCCAAAAATATTAATATCTATCCACAAACTTTGATTTGAGCATGTTTACCGAGCTCATTTGATAATCATACAATTTGGCGTGCAAATTTGTATTTTCAAATTCTGAAATATGGTAGACTATTCTAAAATCTATTTTTAAAACCCAAATTTACCGAAAATGTAACCTGAATTTCTAATAAATTTGTCAGCTTTTTTTTCAAAAAATATTAATTTTAAAAGAAAATTGAAATATCTGACGTATAGTCAAGTTTGACTGCATGCGAAAAATAATCTCCAGACACGTTAAATAGATTGGAATAGATATTTTACAAGTCTGCGGTGGAAAAATGAAGATTTGAGCATGTGAACTTGAACGATAATAAAACTAGCGAAGAAAACATGCTCAAGTGTATTGTTTTTTGAAGATTTTTGTATTTTTATAGAGTTTAAGGGATAGCTGATAAACTGGAGCAGATGATATTTGTGTAAAGTACACTTTATTAGGATTTCTCAAAATATAAACGCATTTTATTAATTTCCACTTGCAAGTTGGAAGCTAATTTTTACGTCAATTTAACAAGTTTCCTTCACTGGAGCTTAAATTTTTTCGAAATTTTGGATTTAGGTGACTTTTCTGAAGGCTCTTTTTTAGGGGATTCATTTGGTGTGAAACAAGAGTCAATATAGGAAAATCAGTATTTCCATTTGTAATATATTTCGATTTAAAACAAAAGAAAACTACCAAAATCGAAATAGTTCTCAATGTCGGTCAATTAACCAAAAACAACGACTGTTCAAATTTTTAAAGCCCTTTCGAAATAAATTACCCTAAAATCCTCATTTTTATTGTTCTCTCACCTGCCACCGAGTCATTTTCATGCCCAACGAAGGGAATTGGCACATTTTGAACAGCTTTGATCATATTTTTAAGCATGTGCTCGACTTCTTCGCCAAGAGTTTCTTCATGAGCCAATTCATGGGTGATCTCTATCACTTCAGGTTTTCTCGTTGTCGTTGTTGCTGTTGCCCTATTAAACATCGAAATTAGTGAATGAATTGATACAAAACGATACTTTTTCGTTACATAAACCTTCGGATGATGTTCATTAGCACGATTATGTGTATCATTTTGAGCACACACGGTTAGATGAATGATGAAGGCCACGAGAAGCATTAATTTCATTATTAGCGAGAAAATATTAAATGTTGAAAAATAAAATTATTTCAGATGAAATTATTTTCAGCTTTTAATTCATCTTTTTCTCAGTTTTATTTTCCCGCCACAGATCAAATGCATTTTTTATAGAAATAGTTTCTTGAATTTTATCCCGATTATAGAATAATTTGCAGAGATGAACGGGATATCTCTCTCGTCGGTGAATTAGAAAAATGTTCTTGTTTCTTGGCAAAGTTTAATATTTATCTGATAGCTCTTTTTCTGATCTACAAAACTGTGTTTTTGAAATTGTTCTGAAATTTAAAATTTTAATCATTTTTCGGAATTAGAAATGAACTATCCAGGAGGCAAAAATCACCATTTTCGACATCTGCTCATCTTCGCTTTTCATCGAAATCAATAAGGAGTCGAAGCCGCTCCGAAATATGCAGGTGTCTGTGGAGAAGGTGTCTTAGGCGTGTCTACTGCACAAAAATGATTCGCAAAGTTCAAAAATGGCGACTTTAATTTTGAAGACACGCCTCGAAGCGGACGACCTGCAGAATTAGGCTAATATCATCTGAAGGCGCAATTGAAGTATGATGGTCGCCAAGCGAGTTGTGAATTCGCCGTAAAATTGAACCGCGATCAAATGACAATTCTTAACCATATTCGATGGGATTTGCCATACAACTCGCGGCCTGGATATCTCATGCGACCAACAGACATAACAAAGTAAGTCGCTTTCAAATCGCAGCTCAATATCACGCTCGCCATCGAGCAACATCCGGTCATAAACAACGATTTTTGTAACTAATCGTCACGGGAGATGAAAATGGTGCCTGTACGCCAATCTGAAGGAAAGAAAGAAGTGTGTAGCTCTAGGAGATACACCACAGTTGACAGTCGAGACATGCTCGAAAGAACAGGCAACAAGTTGCTCTATGAAGTCCAGCTTCGCCGCGTAAATGAGGTCATTCGACGGAAAAGACCTGTTCGACCAAGCAAAGTCATCCTGCTCCACGACAAGGCCAGGCCGTATGTTGCACAAGTCGTCAAAACCGCTCTCCAAGAGCTCGAATGGGAGGTTCTCCAGCATCCACCGTACCCTCTAGAGCTTGCGTCATCCGATTTTAACTTTTTGAACTCAAACCAAATGAAAGGTTTTACCTTGGAGGATCTCAAAAACTATCTCAACAACTTGTTCGACACCAAACCGGGCGATTTTTGGCGGAACGGCATCAACAAAAACTCTACGAACGCGTTCGGCGCGTTTAGTTTGCGTTTTATTTTTTTTGTTCACGAGAGAAATGTTGAAAACAGCAATTTTAAGTTTTCAGAAGCAGGCTACGAGAGAAGCAATGTGTTTACTGTATCCAAAAGAGTTGAAACTCTTAAGCGCACCATAAACTTATTTAAATAGATTCAAATTTGATGAATTAGGTCTAGAATTGATGCATTAGGTCTAGAAATTAATCTCCGCGTTTTCTTTTTTGTTGATGTTTTGTCAAAATAAAATTATTTCTATATAACGAATTTTATGTTATAATGTTCTCTGTGTTATCAGTGGGTGTACGACAACAATCCGAAGCGAAGAAAATCGTGGGTTAGTCCCGGTGAACAGACAACTTCGACCGCAAAACGCAACATCCACGGGAAGAAGGTCTTACTGTGCATATGAATTCTGATCTCTGAACTGCTTCAACCTGGCGAAACAATCACTGGGAATCGCTGTCAACATCAACAAGTGCAGTTGCGCCATTAAATCGCAGTAAAAAGACCAGAATGGGCGGGTCGACACGAAAAGGTCATATTGCTTCATTCCAAATTCCGCGAGGAAACCTTGACTGCCAAAAGTTAAATGGCTCTCAGGAAAAGCTTTTTCGTCAGTGGTCTAAGCGCGTTTATATATGCTCAACCGCCGCGTTCAGATTCACCATAATGAATAATACATAGTACAGGTTTTAACGTGAATTTGTTGATTGTATTTTTCTTCTTCATGATTCTAAACTCCTCGTGGTGAAAAAGGATAACTGTCCTACGACAAACCGAATGGAGTTTGCCACCATTCGGAGGGCAGGCTAATAGAATCGGCCCTCACACGGGTGTAGTAGCGGCAAATACTTGAACGTTTTGTGGTCCTGGAAGGCCTGGAAAGCCATCTCCATGGATTCAGGGAAACTACCATTACCCTCAAAAGAAGAAATAAAAGAAAACCTATGGGAACAGTTCGGGATTGAGCGCCTTTGATATCACGATCCTCACAGCAGAGGCGTTGCCGAAGGATCATGGGAACGGAAGACCAACGATTTGGATTACCCCTAACTAATGGGATCCACGAGGCTGGTCAAGAGCAAGAGGGAGACCCAAAGGAAGGTGGTCGGACACAGTCAAGCTCTGGGTCGCGAAATTCGTCCACGAGAAGTCTACCACCAGGCAACACTGGAAAGAATCGGTATTCTCGAGGAGAAGACGGCTTGGTCAACATTGGCAAGGCGAAGCCGAACACTCTGGAGAGAATTGGTCCGCATCTTGACGCAGTCGGAATGACGTCGGACAATCAAGTAATCAGGTAGGTAAAGTAAAAGCATAAATATATGCCAGAAACTGTTAAGCTCAAACAATATTTAAACTGTTAGCAAAATGCGGAAAATGTGGACTGTTTAAACTGTTTGCACGCTTACCAGTTTCATTTGCTCTAAATACGATTTTCGTTCCCGAAAAAATACTTGTCAAACGGTTCTATTTTGATTGAGTCCGGAGCAACTAACAAAAATTTTAAAACATTTTCTTTAATTATTATTAAATTCAGAGATCGATGCCTAATGGAAGAGCAAAAAGGTCTTGTTTAGACAGCCACACGGCCATTAAGGCCATCGAATCTCTTCTTTTGTTTGTCATCAATATTTTTATTTCATCCATTTTCATTTTTAAATTAAACTTTTCATTTCTTGTCATCAAATAATAAACAAAAAATAGATAACAAAAATTGATGAGAAACAAAAGAGGAAGAGATTCGATGGCCTTGGTGACCGTGTGGTTGTCTAAACAAGACCTTTTCTCCGCCCCTAATTTTTTGCTCTTCCCTTAGGCATCGATCTCTGAAAAGGACAATAAATTTTTGAATTTATATTTCAATTGACGTACAACTACCAATAATAATTTAGCTTATTCTATAAAAAACGTGACACTTTTAGGATTAATCTTCCTTATTATCGCGATAACCATAATTATCCATATCGAATACTCATTTCAAGAAAAGTTAACTCAAGCCTTAAAAGTGTGAATAATCTACTCGAATTGATAATCATTTGCTACTGAACAATGGTTTAGATTTGTTTACTGCAAGTTTTTCAGTACATTTTTCCAGTTTCCTTACACTTTAACATCATCCTTCGTTATTAATGTAAACGGAATTATAAACATACTCGCTATAATATACATATTCATGGCATTTTATACAAAAACATCAAGCACACATTATAATTCGCCATTAATCGATTGGTATTAACTGACTTAAACTTTTTTTAAAGTCTTTTTTAAATTTTAAGGTACCGTACTAACATGTTCGTTCAAATGGAATTATTAATCGCGCTAACGCCAGAAATGCTATGGAGTGTATTGAATGGCTATAATTATAGCGTGTGCACATCGGGTACCCTCTATTCCGGGCCACTATCAGGAATGGCAATGTTTCTGTGGACTTTGATGAAAATTACCGACATGGCCGAGACGTTTTTGATTATATTTGATTCTCGAAGGCCTCTGCCTATTCATATATTCCATCATTTTATATCGCTTGTATATGCGTTCAATATTTATCCGTTAAATATGGCAATGCACAGGTAATTTTTATGTAAGATGTTTGAGAGTGTTTATTTAAATATTTTTTTCAATGAAAGCTATGAACAAAATGAACAAAGTGTTTTTAAAAATAATATAATCCTAATAGGAAATATTTCTGCACTCCACTGCCACGACTACTGTGTTTTTGCAAAAAAAGGTGTGGACAAATTGCAGAACCACGCCCTTGACTTTTTATTTAAATTCTTTATATTTTTAAAATCGTAACTTCTTCGAATTTTCTTTAACTTGTATTATTGATTAATAGCCTTTAATTTGTTTTAAAGGTTCACAAACAATTTTAGAATTCTTAAAGCAACAGAGTTTAAATAAAAGGTGAAGGGGTGTGTCTCTGGGAGATCTTTCTTCTCAGGTTGGCGTAGGAGACCTTGCATCTGTAGATTTTTGAGATGTTGGAAGAGCCAAGGATGTCAGCCAGTAAAGTTTCATGCGCGTCTCCAGATGCAATCCCTGGCTGACGACGCCTGCGATGCGAAGAGGCGTTTTCATCAATTTTCCGGTTTCCCCATCGACCTCGACCGTCCAATGTATTGGACATGGAATTGGACACATGCCTTTTCTGAAAAAGGAACCCAACACCATACAACTTCTTCCACCGTGCTTAACGGTGGGTAACTGGCTGACATCCTTAGCTCTTCCAACGTCTCAAAAATCTACAGATGCAAGGTTTTCCTACGCCAAACTGAGAAGCAAGAACTCCCAGAGATACACCAAGTTGGTGTCCCCGAAAAATGGCTTTTTGCTCCTCAATCGTCAAGTTACGATTTTACCAGCTCTGGGCATAGCTGAAAACTAGCATAAGGTCATAGAAAAGTTTTCAATTGTGAGTGAATTTAGTAAATGTACGCGTTACATTTTACGGCTTACCCCCTACTCTCCTTATATTAGAGCGACCCGAAGAGTGTATGTTAGGAGATAAGACGCATGTAAACTACTTGGAACCAGCAAGAGGGCCACTGGCCCGACAGCACTCAATCTATTAATAATATTTATTAGTGAAATATATTAAAATATATAATATAGAATACACGAGAATAGATGAACTAGGGGAATAGGAATTGCTCACATCTCGAATCGGCTCGGTGACCACCGAGGGCAGCCACCGACCTGTAACCCTGCTGAGTAGACGACTGACTAAAGCATCAAGGGAAGGAGGCGGGACCACAAGAGGTCCTGTTCCATAATGTATGCTCGCGTGTCTCCGGTCTGTGTCTTCTTTGCGCATGTCGTATCCATGGTTGTAACATACGCACACTAAATTATTTTATTTCATTTCTACTGTAGTTAAATTGCATAACTGCATGCCGCAGTTTTCCCGTATTTGGAAGCATTTTTAACGGATTGAATGAAATGATTTTTAACATTTTTCCATCATAGCTATAAAGAGCAAAAAAAGTGCCGAAATACTATATAAAAACTTGTTATAATGGTTCCCAAACGGGACAAAGTTCAAAAAAATCATCAATATTCATTGAGCAATATCTTTATTCAATAACATGCGATTTTTTTCTAGCCTATATCATTAGAATCCTTGAATCATTCTGATTCTAATGATACCGAAAATCTTGAACGTTTATCACTTCATTATCGAGTAATATTCAATTTTCCGCGACACCCTACATGAACTCCATTCTCCAATCAATCTTGTTATAACACGAAGCTAGACCATTCATCCAGATAATGTCTATGCATCAAGTACAGACAAGAATGATAGTCTGGGAGCCTCTGACAAGTGTTACCTCTACATTCCTCATACTCTTTCCTACATGGTGCCTAACAGTCAAATTCCTGTTAAATAAAATTAAATAAAAATTAAAAAATATTAACTTTTTCTTCTTTTTTTGATTTCTTACTTCTTTTAAAAACTTCTTAAAAAACTCCTTTTAATTGCAGATGGATTGTTTATACAAATCTCTTATCTCACGTGATTCTCTACTCATACCTCTCCAATGAACCAATAATAAACTGGAAGCCATGCTGGGGCTCGGTGTGCATTTCACAAATGGCTCAATTGATAATTCCATTCTTTATTGTGCTTTCAGTTACCGCGGTATGAACCATCAAACATTGTTGTCACACTTAATATTGCAGAAAATGTCAAATGGTGAGCCTTGCAACGCTTCGTCGAAACACTTGCTCTTGCTTCAATTTGGCTTAATGGCTTTGATTGGACTCTTTTCGCACTTTTATTATGTGCGAATCAACAAATATCGTCAGGCTCTTGAAAACCGCGACGAGGTGAAATCGAGAGCTAGTCCGGATAGATCACCAATGCCTAATGCACAGCGAAAAGGTGATGCCACGGTGCTGTTTGAGCAAGAGTTTAAGGACCTTCGATCAATAGTGTTTTCGCCATAATAAATTTAATGTTTTGTTTTATTGATGAGTCGCTTATCAGAGATTTAGAAAGATAGACGTGAGTTGTCATTTCATTTCATCATTTTGTTTCGGCTCTGACTCTGAGCGCGAATCGATGTGAGAGTGAGCTATGCATGTGTGTCTAACCACGGAATATGTTTAATCTTCACTATTCTACGTAACATCTGGCTGGTTGTTTTTTCCAGTTTTTTTTCTGCTTGTTAGCTTGCTTGATTCTTTTTATTGTTTGGCCTAAAAATGGTCATTTTCATGGCTTCTTTGTGTTTGAGTTGCAATTAAAGATTATCACAGATTTGATTAGACTAAGAAATTAACATGGAATTATCTATTATGATAATATTTGGCAACAAACCAATGGTTTCCAAGGAATGATAAGTAATTCAATTATAGTGGCGTGTTGAGTTTATAAGAATTTGAGCTTATAAGTAATCGAAGTTAGGGTTAAAATGAAAATTTTTCAATAGCGAGTTTGCTACATACTTATTTTATTGAGTTAATATTATACTTTTATCTTGATTTATATCTTCCAATTGGACAATTTGAATTTTATGTATTCTTCATTGTTAGGTTAAAGAAATAAATATAATTTTGCGAATTTTCACTATTCGGTTGGTTCTTGTTTATCATTTGGTGCACGCCAACTGGAAATAATGATTTTCCGAAGCGTATGTGAAAGTTGTTACGTCTTCAATAAAACATTTTTACTACAATTGAACTATGCTTGTCTTAAACTATCTCAAGACATTAACATATTTCCAAAAAGTTAGATTTGAGCACGTTTACTGATAATTTTGCCGTGTCTATTGCGCAAATCTAAAAATTCACATTGTAACATTTTCAAAAGTGGGTATCTTTCATTAAGGTAAATAGAACATTTAAGTTTAATAATAAGATTAGATTAAAAATTAATAAGAAAACATCACAAAATCGATTTAAAAAAATATATACACTAGCTGACAAAAGTTTTGTCACAAATGTTTTTTCGTGTTTAACTTTTTTGTGACTTGACCAAATTGGCTGATTTTTTGATAATTTATGTGAATCAGTGTTTAAAATGTTATAGTAGCAAAATTTGGTTTAAATTACCATTGCAATTTCGGTACCACGCATTCCGTTTTCCCTCATATTGATAACAGCTTGCCGGGTGGCAATTGGAGTTTCTTTAGTCATCTCTAAAATGTTGCCAATTACTGCTATTTTCAATAAAATATGAAAAAAAATATAATTGAACTTTAAAAATTATTTTAAAAAAATGCAGTGCAAGAAAAGTGCGTAATATCTTTGAGCTACGCGTTTTATGATAAACGCCTGTCACTGTAAAACGGATCATCGTAATCACAAGCGGGAATTTGTAAAATAATCTACAATCATATGAATCTATCATATCAAAAAATCAGCCAATTTGGTCAAGTCACAAAAAAGTTAAACCCGAAAAACATTTGTGACAAAACTTTTGTCAGCTAGTGTATATATATAAATACAAGCCAACGGGAAATAACTATTTTGTAATTTTTGGGCGTGTCTGACAATTTTACGTCTTTTTAACAAAACATTTTTCACGACAGTTTAACTAGGTTTGTCTTAAACTATCTAAAAAGTTAATATTTCTCTAAGAAGTTATTTTTGAGCACGTTTACTGGGCTCATTTTCTCATCATGCCAGTTGGTCTGTTTCATGTTATTGTCCTGAGGTGTTTCGTTTTGTACCAATATATTCCTTTACCGAGCCCTCGCCAAAAGCGATAATAATTTTTGGCTTGAGCAGCTTTACTATCTCATTTGAACTCGTAAAAATATGTTTCTCAAATAAACACAACAGCACACCCAGTAGGACACGGAAATTGCAAAAGACTGCGCATTGCACAGACTGCGATTTTACGATTTTTAAACGTGTGTGGAAATTTGTACGTCTTCATAACAAAAAAGTTTTTACTATAATTTAATTAAGCATGATTTTAACTAGCTAAAATATTAATATCTTTCTAAAAAGTTAGATTTGATAACGTTTACTGAGCTCATTTTATAGCCATACCTGTTGGCGTGCATTATAATGAGCTTATGACCAATTTGTTTATCAATTTAATTTTGTGTCATTGAAGACACATAGCATAAAACAAATAAATTGAAATATAAATCCAGAAACTAAATCAAATGAATCTACCAGCTAAGGCATTTAAATCATAAAAGGATTTAGAAAACATAAAATAATTGTTCACTCCCTGTAAAACAAAATTTGAACCCAAACGCTATCAGCTGGTTAAAGCACAACACACAGAACTCAACGCGTGCGCAGTAAATTTTTACGTGCAATTCAAACTATATCGGCTCATCTATTTGCTCCTTTCTGGCGTCATAACCTGTGCGCGATAATTATTTGTTTGCCAAACTATCGCACCTTATAATATTTTCGAACAAATTCATCTTTATTCTTTGAAATTTTGTTGGCCAGCCTATTTCATTTGACACCAATGGACCCATTTGCAAAACAATTAATATCATTTTGACAAAGGTGTCCTGAATCATATCGGTGACAAATAAGTCATTTTCCAACCATTTGTTTTGTTTTTTAATAATTTGAGGGCAGTCTAGAATGCTCTCGTTTTGTCATTATTCTCATGCATCGATTTTCGTGGGGTAATGTTCTATTGTATTAATAATTTTTGTGCAGAGGTTTAGTGATTAAATTGTATAAAATTGTTTCATAAAATTGAGAAAGTTTCTTAATTTTAATCTGCGGAATTATCTACTAGTTTCTATTGAAATGCGATCTAATTTCATCATGTGCACGCCAAATTGAAATGAGAATTTTACATTATCAAAACCAGTCTCATTATCATCCACGTGTAAATTACAAATTAATTTTCACGCAACTAACAGATTTTCTCTAAACTATAAGAGAAACGTTATATATTTACCAAATATTTTATTACACCGCCTTTATGAGCTCCTATTCTTATGATTTCATTTGGTGTGCATGTGTGAGTGTCATTTGATGTCTCATGAGCAACCCAGCTCAATTGCTAAAGATAAGCTGACGTTTTACTCTTCTGGTTTTCTCGACACACAGTTATTTCTTGAAATATATCTTTTTCTAATGATTTAAAGAAAATTACTTCCTGATGAGCTTGAATCAAGATAAATGAATATGATTGGGTTTAATCTTTAGTTTGAAGTTTTGCTTATTAAATAGTTTGAAAACCTCATATTGCACCCCAACTCGTGTGGTAATAAAATGAGCTGAGTAAGAATGCTCAAATCTAACATTTTTTAAAGATATTGATATTTTTAGATAGTTTAAGACACGTTTAATTAAATCATAGTAAAAAGTTTTTCCTTATAAAGACCTAAAAATTTGCACACACGTTTAAAAATCGGAAAATCGCTATTTCGATTTGACGTGCATATTGTTAAACAACATTACTACGAAATTTTTTTTTCAAAATTTTAAGTAAAAATTTTAAGCGTTTTATGTAATAAATTAAAGCTATTTTTGATATTTTTGCTGTTTGAAGAATTATAGCTAATATTAGGGTGAACCAAATTTTTTCCGATTTTTTATTAAAATTTTAAACATAATTTTACAACACTTGAAAACCAATTAGGTTTAAAAGTAAAGACCATTTGACTCTACGGCTTTAACCCATCTATCGGCAAGTTGTTCGATCCCGCTGCGGTACCACTCCTTGTTCTTAGAGGCGAAAAACTCGCGGCTGGCACCCGTTTTCGACATCGGCCAGGTCATTGAAGCTACGACCACGAAGAAAGTGTGCCATGGATCGGAAAAGGTGATAATCAGATGGCGCAGGGTCCGGACTACAAGCTGGATATGGAAAAAGTTCAATGGCGTCAAGATTTTTATGTTTTCCTTCGTTTTTCTGGCGGTGTGCAGTTTTGCATTGTCTTGTTGAAGGAGTATCCGCTTCCGATTGATCAAGCTGGATATTTCTCGCCAAGTGCCGCATACATTCGATCAAGTTGGGCACAAGTTACAATTCTACAAATAAAACGGTAATCTTGTGGATTTTCGAGCAGTTTTCGGCAGGTCTTGACACGTTTTTGAGCTTGATTTCAGTCAATACTTCTCGGCAGCGCCTATTGACTTTCCCAGGAGCGTGAAGATGTCGTACAACTGATGTTTGAAGAATATCGAGCTCGGCAGACAATCTGCGAGTACTTACTTTACGGATTGCTTCAGAATCCATTGTAGTAGGTCGGCCTGAATGTGTCTTTTCCTGGAGATCAGTGTCGCCGTCGTTAAATCTTTCGAACCAATTTCGCGCAGTACGATCCGAGACCATATTGTCGCCTTCAACTTGGTATATCTTTTTTCTTGCTGCAGTTGCGTTGAAGCTTTGTTTCCAGTAATGGAATAGTAATGGAATAATATTTTTTCCATGTTTCTTCTACAAGTTAAAATAATTTAAAATAAAAGACCAATTAAAATTTTTAATATTTATTATGATAGAGCTGTTCAAGTGCTTTCAAAATATATATAACACATGTATATAAAAATCTTTATTTGGTAAAATAAAACAATTAGACAAAAAGATAAAGGAAATCAGAAAATAATTTTGGTTCAACCTAATAAATCAAAATTAAATCAGTAAACATTCAATTAAAAATCTGTAACTTTATTTATAATCTCACTCGATTCTTTCACATTTTCTATTCACTATTGAGTTATTCAATAATAAGAGTTACAGTGTTTTATAGAGCTCAAAAAAATATATCACTTACGTAAGTCTGAAAAAAAATTATGTATTATGAGGATAAATAAACAAGAAAAAGTTAAAAACATGAACATTTAAAAACATGAACATTGCCGTTTCAATATCTTAGGTTCACTTGGCTTTTTTTCAACTTTTTGGTGTTTTTTTTGGCGTGAAAATTTTGAATATATGAGTGCAAGTTATAATGACTAAATCTACATCAAGTCATCAGCTGATTTCTGGAAATAAGCTGCTCAAACCATGGCGCGAGGAGCACATTTGTCATAAGTTGAGCAAGGTCAAATAACGGCTCTCAAACAAGCTGTTCACTCGAATACGGGCATCGCGCGGCAATTAAACAGATCTTCGGACAGCATCAACCAGTTTCTACGCAATCCGAGTCACTACGATCAACGTAAAACTCCAGGCCGACGTCCAATTCTTAATGAACGACAGCTGTCAGAGTGGCGTTGAGCAGCTACCTGACTGTAAATCAGCTGAGGAATGACCAAGGACTATTGACAAGTAGGCCATGACATGGCGAGTCCTACGAAACACGGCTACGTTGAAATATTCGAAATTGATGCCTGAAACAATGCTTACAGCCCAACACAATCAGAAGTGGTTGGAATTCGCTCGATTTTTTTCTAGGAAAACGTTGAAAAAACTTTAAATACGGATAATTTTTAAATAAAAATGTTTAAGGTGGTGTTCTAAAATGAAAAAAATAAATAATTCGGATGGCCCTGATGGATAACGCTACTATTGACATGATCTGAGAAAAGAGCGCAGAACAATGTCGCCACGGAACTTCGGAGGTGGCCCTGTTATGGTCTGGGGATCATTTTGTGAATCAAATACTGTTAGCCTGGACTTTGTCACTGTAAGGATGAACTTTCAAGGGTATCAACAAATTCTGACACAAAATTTGTTGATTTGGACGTCTGCCTGGAGTTTTATTGGACGTCGGCCTGAAGTTTTACGTTGATCGTAGTGTCTCGGATTGCGTAGAAACTGTTTGATGCAGTCCGAAGATCTGTTTAATTGACGTGCGATGCCCGTATTCGAGAGACCAGCTTGCTTGAGGGCCGTTATTTGACCTTGCTCAACTTATGAAAAATGTGCTCCTGGCGGCATAGTTTGAGCAGCTTATTTCCAGCAATCAGCAGATGACTTGATGTAGATTTAGTCATTATCGCTTGCACTCATATATTCAAAATTTTCACGCCAAAAAAAAAACACCAAAAAGTTGAAAAAAAGCCAAGTGAACCTAAGATATTGAAACGGCGCAATGTTCATGTTTTTGACTTTTTCTTGTTTATTTATCCTCATAACACATAATTTTTTTCAAACTTACGTAAGTGATATATTTTTTGAGCTCTATAAAACACTGTAACTCTTATTATTGAATAACTCAATAGTGAATAGAAAATGTGAAAGAATCGAGTGAACCTAACAAGGGAAGTCACTTTAGCGTCCGCTTGAGATTTTGATGAGACTTGCACCATTGATAGATTCGGATGCGCTGATTCCAAATCCGTTTTCAAAAACGGCACAATTTTTTTCTGAGCCGAGATATGAGCCGCCAAAGTTTATTTTTGACAGCTTATTTTTGATAGTTTGATGTGCATAAACCATAAAATGTCCGACATAAGGAATAACTTAATTAAATAAGAAAATTATTTTGCGTGAGAAATGTGGAAGCAGCGAGTCGATGTATCAAATGGAATGGTATAGTTATTATGGGTGGTTATTTCGATGGGTTTTAAATATTGATAATGTTTGTTTCGATTTTCTATGCAATTTACAACTTTAATAACATCATTTCTTCAATTAATTATTGCAAGTTGTTCTCAGTGTTTGGCGGATGGCGCTAGGTTGGAGGTAGGGCGTCCCCGCTGCGGAGGCAACTATTTCCTCCATCCTAGCTTCCGCGGACACTAGTTTGTGGGCACAAAGATGACACTAGGTTGTCCAGCGCGACAGCATCTATCCATCATCCTAGCACCTGCGGACCATGGTTTGTGGGTGTAAAGAGGGCACTAGTCGTATTTCATAATATTATAAAACAACACTAATTATAATACAACGTTTATTGAAAACAAGTAAAACAATTATATTTCCATTGTTACGTCTCGAACTTGCTTGGCACGACGTCATCCATGTATGGCCATCATTTGAGGGCATCTAGATTTTAAAAATTAGTTTGTTAAGTGAATTGAAAATTAATATTATACTCTTCATTTTTCTGTAGACATGTATACCCATTATTTATATTAATTTTCTTCAATATTTTCACATTAAAATGATATTAAAAGTTATCTTCTAAATTCAAAAATAAATTTGTGGATTATTAATCATTTAAAGTTATTTTTCTTGACACTTGGCTTAGCGTGATAACTTTAAACATCCTTTAACTAACTTTTGTTTTTAACATTTAAATCACGTAACAAAAAAAGAAAGAGCATATTATTAATTTTATCTTATTCAAAGGAAACAGGTAAAAATCAAACTTTGAGTTGTTGGTTGCTGCGTATAATATAATTCGTACGTAATAAAAGGAGTCGTACAATTAATAATTCGAACATATGCACAAAGTACGGAAATGGCATCTGATGAATTTTATTTTAAGCAACAATCAAAAAACGCAGTTTGATTTTTAATGGCTTCATAAATAAAAAGAATAACAAACCCGGAATGCTTCACATGATGAATGTCGTTGTCATGGATGGTGGTAGCTTGTCCTCGTCGCCATGTCCGTGGTCCTAAAACTATCCAATAATAATTAGTTAACTTTCCAAAACTTACAATAGCTTGTCAATTGTAATCAAGAAATTCCTGTGATTTAAGTGGAAATTTTCTGTATACCATGATTTCCTTGTTAATATCCATTTTGGCAAAGTCATCATTCACATTCGAGCCTGAAATATTTAAAATTATACAATTTCTAATTTAATTTCTTGATTATTAGTAATACCTATGATAGGAAAACAAACCATTAATCCGGTTGAATTGATCCAATCCGTTGGAATAATCTAATAGATAAACCTATATATAGGAATATAGGTTTATATGGCTCCGAATATGTACAAGTCATCAGAACTTGTAAGTTAAGAATGAAATAAAAACATAAAACTGTTCAATAAAAACAATAAAAAACAATAACAAGACAAAAAAATAATGACGATAACTCATAAACAATGTCGTCTATTGTTGAAATGCACTTTAAGGTTGCACTATACTCGTAGCAAATCCGCACTGACAACCAAAACCATTCATCGAGTCGTTGTTTGTCTGCCTATCTCCAGAAACGTAAACATCGAGTCGTTGTTGGTCTACTGTTCTGTATTGACCATAAACATAAACATGAGAGAGAAATTTATTTTGCTTAGCGGGTCAACTACACACCTGAAACTCGTTGTTGTTCGCCCTAGCTCCGTCCGCCAAACACTGAGTTGAAAAATATTTCATTCTTTTTTAAAAAGTTAATGGTTAAATAGCAAACAAAATTAACTTTCATTGGTAAAGTTAAATTATATTTTATCAACATTTATGAAAAGAAACAATAATTATGCCGGTGGTTTAAATTTTTCTGGTCGTTGTATATTGAACCGGGACCATGAACCGGGACCACATTTTTTCATAAAATACTTTTGAAATTTTGTTTCATGAGTTTGTCGACATGGAACTGACAAATTATAGAACTGACGATTTTCCGTAATTTTTTTTTAAATTAGTGGAATATTCATACGTCGCGATGTGCTGGCTGACTCCCCTGAACTTTTCAGGAACTACCGAATCATAAATCTTGGTAGTCTTTCATAACGGTGATGCTACCCCGATTATCACCTTTCCTGTCAAACCAAATGAGGGGTGTTTTCTTCAATGGCGAAGAGGATCTCAAAAACTGTCTCAACAACTTCTTCAACAGACGAAGAAAAATTTTTTGTTCAAATTAATCTTTGTGAAAACTCTATGAACTTATTTTTCAACCCAATACCTTGTATAAGCATATTTTCATTCCTTCCTATGGTGTTGCCTCTACCCTTATACACAAAGTGAGCCGTAAATTCTTTTGGTAATAAACTTTTTTAACTGAATCACTTGTTTCCAAAAACATTGTAGGTCTTCAGTTCCATAAAATTTCTGATAGAAATCATGGTACATCTTGTATCACAAATATGCTTGAGAAGATAAGACTGACATATTCTGTGTATAAGGGTAAAGCGGGAAACATAGCAAACATTTTTATACGAAGTAGGTTAAGATAAGGTAGCATAAACGTTGTGAAAGACTATACCAAGATTTATAATTCAGTAGTTCCTAAAAAGTTCCGGGCAGTCAGCCAGTACATTGTGGCCTATGAATATTCCACCAATTAAAAAAATTACGGAAAATCGTCAGTTCTATTGTTTGTCAGTTCTATGTCGATAAATTCATGGAACAATATTTCAAAAGTAATTTATGAAAAAAATTTTGGCGATTATCATCATGCCAAACGCTTTCACAGACATGGTGGCAACTTTTTTCATACTCGCTGGTACCATGGTCCCGGTTCAATATACAACGACCAGAAAAATTTAAACCACCGGCATAATTATTGTTTCTTTTCCTAAATGTTGATAAAATATAATTTAACTTTACCAATGAAAGTTAATTTTGTTTGCTATTTAACCATTAACTTTTTAAAAAAGAATGAAATATTTTTCAACAACTTGCAATAATTAATTGAAGGAATGATTAAAGTTATTAAAGTTGTAAATTGCATAGAAAATCGAAACAAACATTATCAATATTTAAAACCCATCGAAATAACCACCCATAATAACTATACCATCTCTGCACTTTGCGCTTGACGGTGGCGTGACTGTGTTTTGCACGAAATTGTTATGAAAACACGCGCAAAACTGCCGCCAGAACAGTCAGTCACCGCACAGCGTCCTAACAGTTTGCTGCAACTTTGCGAAAAGCTATCGGAGAGCGTCCTAACAGTTTGTTGGAACTTTGCGAAAAGCCATCGGACAGAGTCCTGTCATTTTTGTGGAATTTTGCTCACAGCTTTTGGATTATTTCACCTCGTTTTAATATTGGTTTATATCCTTTACGTTAGACATAACAATATAATATTTATTCACTTATTTATTTATATAAATAACAACTAAATAGCAAACAATAATTAATGCATTTAATTGAGCTCCTTGTATCGATTCAGATAGCTCCATTGTAGTGTTTCAATCTTCCTTGGCACGACGTACTATATAGATTACCACTTCGAAACGGGTAGGAATGCGCAAATGCCGTTTTCTAAAAAATAAGATTGTTACAAAGAAATTGAAGTCCCGGTATGGAAAAGTGGAGTCCCGGTCCCGAGTCCCGGGTAGGGGAAAAGGGAAGTTCCACTCCCGGGTCACGGGTCTATTAATTTTCAATTTTTTAAGCTCCCGACAGCCCGGAATTCGAAGAAATCTTGTCCCTTCCATTACTGATATGTATGAAAATCATTCGAGGGCTTCTAGATCTTTTAAACCTATTTTTTAAATATGCTAAGTCAGTTGAAAGTTCAAATTATACTCATTCATTTGTTTAGACGTCTATTTTTTATAATATGCTTCCAATGAAACGAATTTAAATCACGTCTAATGAAAAAGAAAGAGCACATTATTAATTTCAACTGAAATAACATAAATAAAAAATAATAATAAAATCTAGCCAACCCTGAATTATTTACCTTTGTCTCAAATGTGCATTGATTCGGATGACGGTTGTCCTAGTCTTGAAATATGTGCTCCTAAAATTATCCAATATATATTAGTTCGCCTTTACAAAACTTACAATTTGTGACCACTAATCTGGGCATTCTTCCTATTTATATTGAAATTGTATTATGTTGTTAATCTCCATATTGATAGTTGTGGGTAAAATCTAAAATGGATATATCCTTAAATATTAATTGTAGACTTACTTTCCAGCCAGTCCTTCGGAACGCCTTACAGTATTGAATCCATCCTTGATCGGACCATTCATTCCAATTAGCATTGTAGTCTGAAATATTGAAATTAATATAATTCCTAATTAATGTTCTTGCTTACCTGTGATAGTAAATCAAACCTCCACGTATTGATCCTTTAGAATTGATCCCATCCGTAGAGATAATATATATTAGAATATTATAAGTCTTCAGGACTTATAAGTTAAGAATGAAATGAAAAGAAAAACTATTCAATAAAAACAATAACAAGTCAAAACAATAACAACTATAACTCATAAACAATGTCATCGATTGTTATTGAGCTCGTGATCAAAAAAATCAAATCAAAACAACCATTCCATCCAAATCGAATAAACCGAAGTTGATTACAATTAGACGATGCGTCCTCACTCCAAAAAACAACATGAAAATATAACAAGATTGTTGACTGTTCACTCGATTTGTTCTTTGTGTTTACGCTATCTAACACGATGAGTGTGTTTTCATGGAAAAAGCACCTCGCGTCCTAAACGGAGCACTTTTCGTGCAAAACACAGTCACGCCACCGTCAAGCGCAAAGTGCAGAGATTCCATTTGATACACTCGGTGATTTCCAGCTTACGTTTGCTGTCGACAGTTGGGTCATATGTGGTACCACCTTGCGTAGACATAATTAAATAGTGAGAGAGTTTTCAATTAATTTCCTCTCATTTCAAAATAAAAATAAAAATTCGAATTTTAGCCGTGAAAACGTGATCAGCTGGAGTAGTTAGGATGAGTTGGGAGAATAATTTTCATTTCATTTTGTTTAAAATTGGATTTTTATGCAAAAATATGATAGGCGACGAGAGTCAATTTTCTCTTAACCATGGGAATGCATATCCCGTAGGCAAACATGCATAGTTGGCCGAGAATATGCATATATGTGGACGAGGAACTGTTTGCGAAAACACGGACGCGTGTCATCATTTTTATTTTTTACAAGTTTTTTTCATTTTAATATATCAACGTTATAATTGTTTAACTCTTTCATAAGATGTTTAATAATTGTTATTTTAGATGACATATCAATGTATAAGTCGCCAAGCACGAAATTCATGCAGATTACTTATAATCACAACGTTATAAGAGAAACATATGCAAATTTATATTTGATGTGCCAAATCGTTCAGAAGTTGATGCATAAACAGTCTATCGGAAAACAGGTACTATTTTATTCAATAATCTAATTTGTATAATTAAGATGGAAACAGTCTATAGCAACTATGGGTTTAATTTTTATGGAATTAAATCTATCATCGATTAGTCGGTTTCAGACGTACGAAATGATTATGTTATTAACAAAAATGGATGTAAGTTCCCAATTAAAAAAAAATAATCTTAAGAAAAATTATTGCAGTCGCTCTAGATGGAGAAAAAATGTATGCTATAGTCAGTCAGTATTGTCAGTTGGACTTGAGCTCAGAAGCATGTTGGATTTGCCGATAATTCGTTCATTTTCCTCCAATAGAAGATTAGTCTCTTCTATTCAAGCGGGTATGTTTATATCACTAATTAATAATAATAATCAATTACATTTTAGATTTGCTGTACCTTTTGCTGGTTAATTAAATAGGAAGTAAACTGTTTTCGGCACCTATTATGAAGATTGAATGTGAACGCAAAGAAAATTTTCTCAATGCAAATGAGTGATCAAGAATGTTGTAAGTAAATTTACTTTATATAACGGATATATTGTCCCTGTCAAGCTAACGTGCTCTGGAGGAGAAAAGTTATGTTGTTAAACTTTTATTTCAAAGTAATGACATGAATTGATGAAATAATAGAGAAACATCGTAACGAGACGTTTTGGAATAATTTTCTTTTCTCACATAGCATGTTAGCCTGAAAAATACTACATATCAGGGTTGCAAGGAAATAAATTTTTTCAAACGAAAATCCGTGATGGAACTCGAAAAACTACAGATGGATTTCCGTGCAACCTTGGTAGCAGTATAAATTCGGTAGTTATAATGTAATTAATTGTTACATTTAAAAAAAATGCTAATATCATTGTCATTTTAGTGTAAACAATGGAATTAATCTAGATTGGAACGACAACAAGCTCAGTTGGAAATATCCGTGTAAAACTACAGCAATGAAGACGACAACAATAATTACTAATTTGTGTATTATTATTTTGTAATGTATTTATATTTGTTTTTCTATTATTCTCTCGGGCCGTATACTAAAATTTGAGATTTCGGAATTCCGAAGATTAAATAAAGTTATTCTCTCTGGTATACGGCATCCGGTTGTTACGCTGCTATTAATAAATATTTTTCAATTAATTTCCCTAAAAAGAGAAATAAATGGCAAAGTGCCAAGAATGTGTAGCGATGAGTGGCCAGCCACGCCCAATTCCAAGCAGCGGGAATCGGGTTGTCTGCGTCTCTCATCATCGCATTCTTTCATCCAATTTGCTGGCTATAACCTATTGAGTGCCGCACGCGCTTCCACCTATGCTAGCTCAGAAACGCCGAGCATCGACTCGCTGCTTCCACATTTCTCACGCAAAATAATTTTCTTATTTAATTAAGTTATTCCTTATGTCGGACATTTTATGGTTTATGCACGTCAAACTATCAAAAATAAGCTGTCAAAAATAAACTTTGGCGGCTCATATCTCGGCTCAGAGAAAAATTGCGCCGTTTTTGAAAACGGATTTGGAATCAGCGCATCCGAATCTATCAATGGTGCAAGTCTCATCAAAATCTCAAGCGGACGCTAAAGTGACTTCCCTTGTAAGATATTGAAATGGACTGTAGAAAAAAAAACTTATAAAATTTATATCCTTCCATACCTAAATTTCTCTGATAGATAATTCACGTATAAATTAAAAATTAAGAATTTAATTTCGAAATATAGGTATTTTTCTTTTAAATCCATCAATCTATGATTTTCTATTAGTGTTATTTTAACTAATTCGGTATACAATCACAGATTGAAATTGAAATATTATGTTTACCCTATTATCCCAAATTGAATGGTTAAGTTGGGGGCTCAGATAAGATATATATGTTGCATATTTTGGTAAGAAGCTCATGTTTTTAGATAGTTTAAGACAGGCTAGTAACGATTAGGTGTCAAGTTATATGAGACTAATACGTGTAATTTAGTAATACACGTTTAAATATTGAAAAATATTCATTTTCATTTGGCGTGCATCCATAATGGAATGATTAAATTGGGGGCTCAGAAAAGATACTTAAATCGCAAATTTTTATAAGAAGAGCATATTTTCAGATAGTTTAAGACAGGCTAGTAACAATGACGTGCCAAGTTATATAAAAATAATACGTGTAAATTAGTAATACACGTTTAAATATTGAAAAAGATTCATATCCGTGCTCTATTATAAGAATTAACGCTGAAAATCATTTAGACAATATTTTTAGAAAATCATGTAGACTTTTAATATTTTCAAGTTTAGTAAATTGTCTTTGAAAACCGTCTTAATTTTCATAATCATTATTTTCATTTTGTGTCCAATGTTCACCGTGTTCAAATGTTCAATAGAGATTAATATGATTAATTATCACCGAAGATTTAGTTATTATTGACTATTGTTGAAAATGAGCACAATTGTGTTTTTACTCAAATCTTGTACAATTTGAATTAAGATTTGTTATCCGATTATTATCATTATTTTATCCGATTAACACAGGAATCCATTTTCATTTTTGATACTAGTTTCCTTTATTATTATACTTTATGATTAAAATAATATTTTTCTGCACACCAAATTGAATGGTTAACTTCGGGAGCTCAAAAAGATGCTCATATTGTAAATTTCGATAAGAAGCGCCTGTTTTTAGATATTTTAAGACGGGTTAGTAAAAATGACGTGTCAAATTAAATGAAAATAATACGTGTAATTTAGTAAGACATGTTTAAATATTGAAAAATATTCATTCCGATTTGGCGTGTTTCTGTCTTGATAAATTCATGCGCAAAAGTAAATTAGGTAATAGCTATTATTCAAGTTGTTCTGCAAACACCTTGCTGGTATGATAGTGAAAAATTCTTTAATGTTTTCTAAATTCTTTTATGATTTAAATGAAAGAATATTAGCTGGTAGATCCACTTGATTTAATTTCTGGATTTATATTTCAAAGTCTTTGTTTTATGCAATGTTCTGGAATGGAAACTGTCTTCAATGACACGAAATTAAATTGATAAACAAGTTGGTGGAAGCTAATAATTCATAAGCTCATTAAAATGTGGAGCACGCAAACTGCTATGCTAATAAAATAGGCTCAGTAGACATTCTCAAATCTAACAATTTTTAATAATAATACGTCGAAATGTCATATTTTTATTGTAACGGTGGTACTTAATTCGAAGCTCGACGTGAATATATGCACGCCAAATGGTATGGTAACAGAATGAGCTCAATAAACATGCTCAATTCTAACTTTTTGGAAAGATATTTGTATTTTTAGATAGTTTAAGGAAATCCTAGTTAATTTGTCGTAAACAATATTTTATTGAAAAGACGGAACAAATTTTCCAACACGCTTAAAAATAGGATATTCATTATTTCCAGTTAGCCTTCTGCACACCAAATGAATTCATTAAAACAAGATCTCAATAAATCCACTTAAACCTATTACTTTGTATAATTTTTAAGCGGCAGACACTTTTTAGAAGAAGCGTGTAAGATTAGAGGAAGCGTGTAAGAAGCTTGTAAGAGCGTGGAAGATCGTGTAAATTAGCTTTTAGTTTACACGTTCACGCCAACTGGTATGGCAATAAAATGAGCTCAGTAAACGTGCTCAAATTTAAATTTTTAAAAAGATTTTTATATTTTTAGATATTTTAAGACAAGCTTATTTTAGTCATTGTAAATATTTTTGCACAAATTTTCAATCACGCTCAAAAATTGCAAAATCTTTGTTTCCATTCGGTGTGCACGTGAAAATTATTAGGTCTAGAAATTAATTTTCGCGTTTTTTTTTTGTTGATATTTTGTCAAAATAAAATTATTTTTATATAACGGATTTTATGTTATAATGTTATCTGTATTAAGAATGGTTTCTACTTATATATAACTTTCTTCACGTACTTTATAAAAAATCATTATTTTGGGTTCAGAATATGTCCACCTTTGTGCCAGGAAAACGTCATTTGCGAAAAGCTCTTCTTTTCCATTTCCAACTAAAGAAGAAAGCCACTGACACCAAATGCTTGCCCAAGCTATTCATCATCCATAAGAACCTGCCAAGAATGGTTTCAGCGTTTCAAATCGAGAGATTTTGACGTCAACGACAAAGATCGATCAGGACAGAATTTGAAGACGAAGAACTTCAGGATTTGTTGGATGAAGATTCGGCTCAAACACAGGAGCAACTCGCGAAATCTCTCGGCGTCACGCAAAAAGCAATTTGTAATCGATTGAAAGCAATGGGGAAGATTCAAAAGGAAGGAAAATGGATGAACGCAACAAAGAGCAGAGAAAAACAACTAAAATCTTGTTGGACAGATTTCAATGAAAGTCTTTTTTACCCTGCATCATAACTGGCGATGAAAAGAAGAAAAATCGTGGGTTAGTCCCGGTGAACAGACAACTTCGATCGCAAAACCCAACATCCACGGGAAGAAGGTCTTTCTGGTGGGACTAACAAGGAATTCTGTACTCTGAACTGCTCCAACCTGGAGAAACAATCACTGCGAATCACTATCAACATGAACTAGTGCAGTTGCGGCATGAAATCGCAGTAAAAGACCGGGCGGGACGAAACTAAAAGGTCATATTGCTTCATGACAACGCAAGGCCGCATGTTGCTCAAGCGGTGAAGGATACGCGGAAAGATTTGAAATGGGAAGTCTTACCGCACCCGCCGTACTCTCCAGACATTGCCCCGTCGGATTATCATCTTTTCCGGTCAGTGGCTCATGGTCTCGCGGAGCAGCGCTTTCGAGATCACCAAGACGTCAAAAATGGCTAGATGAATGGACTGCGGCCAAACCAGAAAAATTCTATTATGATGGAATCCATAAGTTGCCCAAACTCTGGGAAAATGTTGCCATTAATGACGGAAATTATTTTGAATAAAAGTTTTGTTTAAGTTTGTCCAGTTTTTTATAGTTTAATATGCGTGAAAAAATGCGGAAATTAATTTCTAGACCTAATAGTAAAATACGTTGAAATATTGCAAAATGGTCATTTCCAGTATTTATTTTCATTTTCAGTTCACAATTTCATTGTCTTATCTATGAAATTAAGTATAAATACAATTTTCGAGAATTGGATGTTATTAAATCTAGGAAAAAGAATTTAGTGGATATTGGTGTTTGTTGCGGTTGTGTTTGCTCGCCTTGTACTCAAAATTGGGTATACAGTATGCATTCTATTATATGTTAATTAATTAATTCATTGAAGTCATTGAAAAATTGTATTCAATTGAAAAATTCATTGAAAAATTGTATTCAAGAATCAATCGTAAGATCATATCTTTTACTGATCCTAACTATCTCTCATATAACGAACGTTTAGAATTTTTTAACTTAGAATATTTGTCTAAAAGAAGAGAATCATTGGATCAGAAGTTTTTGTCTAAAGTTTTGTTGGGAAAAGCACAAGTCAATTGGAGAAAATTATTCTCAATTAAATCTTCAACTAATCGTAGTGGATTTAATTTGACTTTTATGCCTCCTAAAAGAGCAATTCGTAGAAAGTTTTTCAATTCAAGAACAATTCCAGCATTCAGAGACAGGTGTAAGAAACTTTCTTCCACCCTGAAAGAGAGGCTTTTTCAATCAATTCGGGGAAGTCTCGATATTTCCTCTAATTAATATATTATTAAGTACCTAATTTTATTTTGTTTAGTAGCTCTTATATGTAAATTCTATGTATCTAGTTTATTCAAAATTTTCGTTCCTCTGGCATATTTGTTATGACTTCCTTAGGATCCCACTTAATCGGGTAATTGATTGTTTAAAATATTTCCCTATCCCCTTTATTATCCCCTTCAGTTTTCCCTACTGTGAACTATTTAATTTAACCTTATCCAAATTATTTAAATTTTGCCAAACTTTATTTTTATTTATTTTTTTTTAATTGTCTGATTTTGTTAATTTTTTTCTGTGTTGTTTTACATTACTTTTCATCACGTGTCTAGTACACGTATTTTTAAATAAATAAATAAATAAATAAGTTAGAGGAGCAATTTTAACGTAGGTGGTGTAATAATCCGCGGAAATACATTTTATTTTACGACGGGAGCAATTTCCGCTTTTCCTAGATTCAATAACATCCCAAAGATTTTACAATTCCTCACGACGAATGTACTTTTTTAAATTACTTATGTACTTGTTTAAATTTTTTAAAAATAATTTTGCCTATAAACGAACAATACACGATCTTTAAAATCTATTATTTTTCAGATTAAACCAAAGAGCTGCACAAAAATGGACGAGTCGCACAAAATGGGGTTTCTAGGAGCCACTTCCTATGTGATTGGCAACATTATCGGCTCGGGTATCTTTATCACACCAGCATCGATTCTTCGAAATGTCGATAGTATTGGTTTGAGTCTCATCATTTGGGTTCTTTGCGCAGTTATCGCCATTCTAGGTAAATTTTAAAACATAAACGCCTCAGTTTTTCATTTAACCTACAGGTGCATTGTGCTATATCGAATTGGGAACATCTATTAGAGAGGCTGGTTGTGATTTCGCCTACATTTGCTATGTTAAATGGTTGGTTCAATATTATTTCTTCTATTCTGAACCCCTACTTTTAATTCTTAAAGTTCTTAAGACATTGTAAAGTTCGTATGTTCTATAAACTTATTAACCTATGAGTCGATATGTTTCAAAACTAGCTCTATCGAACTTGACAAAGTCAGCTTTCATTTTTTCAAATATCACACTTTCATTTTTCGGTATTCGATTGCATTCGCCTTCATGTGGGTTTCAGTATTAATGACGTATCCAGCAACAATTGCGATCTGTGCAGAGACGTTTGGACAATATTTGATAGAAGGCTTGAAGCAGGTCAGTGTTTTTTATAATAAATAATAGAAAAAATCAAACAAATAATCGATTACTTACACTAACTGACAAAAGTTTTGTCACAAATGTTTTTTCGGGTTTAACTTTTTTGTGACTTGACCAAATTGGCTGATTTTTTGATATTTTATGTGAAACAGTGTTTAAAATGTTATTGTAGCAAAATTTGGTTTAAATTACCATGGCAATTTCGGTACCACGCATTCCGTTTTCCCTTATATTGATAATAGCTTGCCGGGTGGCAATTGGAGTTTCTTTACGTGGAGTCATCTCTAAAATGTTGCCAATTACTGCTATTTTCAATAAATTATGAAAAAAATATAATTGAACTTTAAAAATTATAAAAAAATGCAGTGCAAGAAAAGTGCGTAATATCTTTGAGCTACGCGTTTTACGATAAACGCTTGTCACTGTAAAACGGATCATCGTAAATTTGTAAAATAATCTACAACCATATGAATTTATCATATCAAGAAATCAGCCAATTTGGTCAAGTCACAAAAAAGTTAAACCCGAAAAAACATTTGTGACAAAACTTTTGTCACCTAGTGTATATATTGGCGTGGTGTAAGTTATTGGAAAAATCTGTTTAAAGGAGCATGCCGAAAAATAAAATGGTCTCGCTTTGGGTCACAGAGAGGCCAGTTTTTGAGGTCCTTGAAGATAACACTCCTCATTTGGTTTGACAGAGAGCCGAAAAGGTGATAACCGGATCGCGCAAGGTCTGGAGAATACGGTGGATGCTGAAGAACCTCCCATTCGAGCTCCTGTAGGGTGGGTTTGACGACTTGTGTAACAGTCGTGGAGCAAGATAACTTGGCCTTGTCTATCGGGTATTTTCAGTCAAATGTTTTTTTTTACGCGGCGCAGCTGGCCAACAAAGTGCTCCTTGTTGACCGTAGCGTTTCTTTCGAGCATTTCGCAGTGCCTCCAGGTGCTCTTCATCTAATCCTACAGGTCTTCTGCTTCGAGGCGTATATTGGCCTTGTAGATCGGGTTATTTTAGTCGAATAGCCTCATTTACGCGGCGCAACATAGTGCTCCTTGTTGACCGTTTTTTACTCAATCTTTCTTCAATATTGCATTAAGATGCTCTTCGTATAATTCTGCAGGTCGTCCACTTCGAGGCGTTTCTTCAACATTAAAGTCGCCATTTTTGAACTTTGCGAATCATTTTTGTGTAGTAGACACGTCTAAGAAACCTTCTCCATACATACTGTATAGCAACGTTTAGTTTCATTTCTGGCATCTAGTCAAGCTATTGCCTGGACATATCAACACAACAACGCCGCCATTCATGCTAGTGCTTCAACGACAACGTGGTTGAGGTCAAAGAATATATGTACTGGCCAGCGTGTTCTCCGATCTCAATCCGATGGAGAATCTATGGTCCGTCCTTGCTAGAAGAGTTTATCATCATGGAAGTCAATTCAAGACTGTAGCGAACCTGAAAGCCGCAATTCTTCGTCAATGGTCGCTGATCGATACAAATCTGATTGAAAGCCTGATTGCAAGCATGCCAAACCGAATTAATGAGGTTATATGGATCAATGGAGAAGCAACAAAGTATTAAATAATAAAATTAATCAATTAATGTTGCTAATTTTAGTGTTATTTCCTAGTTTAAAAATGATGTCTCATCGCTGTGAGCACCACTGTTTGTGGAAAATGTACTGTAGCGTAGCGGTAATAAAACCGATTTTAATGAAATTTTCTGGAAATAGGTTTTTCATGACGGAGAGTCCTCTGGTACCACTCATTTCAACTGTAGCCCTACAGTAATATACGAAACAGCTATTTAGTTAGTGGGGGTGTCACGAACCTTTGGACACCAGAGGCGATATGCAAGAAAGTATTTATCCGTTAAATCGTGATGCAAAATCATTGATTAATTGCCCTTTACAGGAAATTGTAAATATTTTACAATCTGCTTTGTATTAAAATATTATTTCTTACCCTTACTTAATTAAATATACCTATAAAAGTAGATTAACAATGATTTTTCATCGCCGTATAAATGATAAATGCATTCTTGGGCTTAGTTTATATTAATTAGAGGAAATTTCGAGATTGACTTAAAAAGCCTATCTTTCATGGTGGAAGAAAGTTTCTTACATCTGTCTGGAATTGTTCTTGAGATGGAAAAGATAGTTTCTTAGCATTCCAATTGGTGTGCGTGTTTCGTAAAAATAAACCAATACACTCCACTGCCAAGAAACCGCGCCGAATTGCAAAAGACTTGGCAACAATTGCAAACGCTACCGTTTAATTTATTATTTTTATTTTCAATATTTTATTTATCAGTTAACGTTTCATTCTGCAGAAATCCTGTTGTTAATGAAAAGAAATTCTTTGTACCTCAATTAATGGACCAGAAGAGTCTTCATCGTCAATATAAGTGACTTTTAAATATTGAAAATTAAAATAATAAATTAAAATGTTGAGTTTGAAATTGGTGCGAAGTATTTTGCAATGCGGAGCAGTATCGTGACAGTGGAGTGTCAATATATTTTCGAGAAATCATCATTTATACGTTGTTATTTTTTATTTTTCAGTACTATGACATTGCTGAAGAATGGGTTCCAACATGTCAACGGTTGTTCTCCTTCTCACTTCTATGTAAAACACATTTTTTATTTTCTACTCAAATAATTAACCTTGTTCAGGGCTAGTCACCTGGATGAATTTTTTCTCGCTAAGCAAGTTCGCCGCGAGATTCCAAATTATCGCCACAGTTGCTAAGCTGTTCTCGTGTTTTCTAATTATTCTCACCGGTTTCTACTATTATTTCATCAAAGGCTAGTTGTTTTACAAATCATAATTTGGATATTATCTAGTTTAGGTTGGGACGGTTATCTATCGCAGCCGATGAGCGGCTCCAACTATGGTACAGGTAATCTCATTCTCGGATTCTACGGCGGCCTTTGGGCGTATTCCGGCTGGGATGTGCTCAATTATAGTACCGGCGAAATTGCGAAACCCAAGCGGAATGTACCATTGGCGCTGCTGTCAGGAATTACTGTCGTTACGAGCGTGTACGTGGCGATCAATCTTGCTTATTTTGTGGTACTTGATGTGGATACAGTCAAGTCTTCCGATGCCGTGGCGGCAGTATGTTGATTATATGCCATAGAGAACATATTAATATAATTTAGGTATTCAGCAAGGAAACGTTGGGCTCATTTGCCAACGTGATACCTTTTCTAATCGGCATCTTGCTCATCGGCTCACTCAACAGCAATTTGTTTTCGGGTAGCAGGTATATGTACGCCGCTGCAAGGCAACAACACTTACCCACGTGCTTTTCGTGTATAAATGTGGCCACCGAATCCCCTCGGGTTGCAGTGTTCGCTCAAGTTGGTGACAATAGGCAATATGATAGTATTATTATTATTTAGAGCTTCTTAGCCATGCTCATCACATTTGTGGGAGACTTGGACACACTCATCGGTTATGTTATGTTCGGATTCTGGGCACAACGAATTTTCTCTCTTGTCGCTCTGCTGATAATACGACACAAGAGAATTCCAGTCCATCCGGATGCCGTTAGAGTTCCGCTTGCCTGGTAAAGTGATTTTTGAATACCGGAAGACCGTTATGTTCATTATGACGGAAAGTCAAGCTAAGGGCGGCAAAACGTACTAGCATAGTGACTTTTGTATATTTCCGTACAAGTAGAAAAGCTTAATGCTCCAATGGAACCGTTTGAAGTTATATAGATCATTTGACTTAATAATATGTATGGTAATGAGCTCAGTAAGCATGCTCAAATAAAACTTTTAGAAAGATATTAATATTTTTAGATAGTTTGAGACAAGATTAACTAAATCATAGTAAAAAGAGACATAAAAATTTCCACACACGGGGTCCAGTCGTTCATCTCAAGAAAACCGCACGAGTTCAATTATAAAATTAGAAGCTCATAAAGCAGTAAGAGAATATTTAGTAATTGCACACCGTGGAAAAAACGGTATTAAAAAATTTCAAGTGAAAATTAAGGGAGATTAAACTTACACGAATGAAGATGATCGAACTGTGGCGTAGACGTGACTGTGTTTACGTATTGTCGTAAAATAAAATGCTCATTTATTTATTATTGTTTCGCATTATTTTTCTTATTTCTAATTTTTAGCGATTAATTTGATTCAGTTGACCATCAAACAAATTAATTTTATCAATATTACGAGATATTTCATTTAAAAATTGAAAAATATTGCGAAACAATACAGAATAAGTTAGCATTTTATTTTACGACAATACGTAAACACAGTCACGTCTACATTACAGATCGTCATTCGTGTAAGTTTAATATCACTCGAAGGGATAAAGACGTCACATAAGCTGGCATGGATGTGCGATGGAGGGCGCTATATTATTTGATTGAAAAATTTCAATTTTTAGTTAATGTTTAAAATTTTTATTATATCTGTATATTTGTATTTCATTGCATATATCATAAAAATTCTAATAAACCTAATAAAAATCTAATAAAAATGCGCACTTTCTGATATATCAAATGATAGCGCGCTCCATCGCATATCCCTGTCAGCTTATTTGATAGCGATTTTTCAACTGCGCGCATTCGGCGTGTTCACGTGATAGCATAAACGGTGACCCATTTTGCAAATATTAATTTGGTGATTGCATCAATATTGAGTAGATGACAGGAATTTATTTCGTTTATTTGCTCGAACACCAAATCAAAAATTAGAATTTAAAAGATTAGGATGTTATTGAATATAGGAAAAAGCTGTAACAGAACGTGAATATGTAGACTTTATTAGTAGTACAATGGTAGAAAATCAAATATACAATAGTAGCTGGGGTATTTATAGTGGTCAAGATATGGTAGATGGCAAATGACAAAACTTGATACATTGGAACAATACAGCTAATGAGAATTGGTGCCTGTGGTCGCGACAGTATTCTAGGAACAATACAACTAATTAGTAATGGCAATGGTGGTCGCGATAAAAGCCAAAGTAGCTCCCGTAGGAAAATAAAATTCATTTCCGCAGAAAAAATCACGGAATATTACACCATCTACTTTAAAATTCTTCCGCAAACTTCAATGGATTAATAAAATAAGATATGATTGGGTGCGTAGCATACAAGTTAATCTCTGATTCCTTGAAGAAATCTAACAAATTCGACTCTTCTCATTTAAAAAAAACTTTTAAAAACTAAAAAAAAAAGTTTTTTAATTTAAAATTTTTATTAAAAAACTAAAAAAAAAGATCTCAAAAGAATCGAACCATCATAGATATCAACTTCTCTACCATATTAGATGTATGCTACGCATCAGTGATGGAAGGGATCCTCGTTTTATGGATTTCCGGTCGGGTGGGACCTTAAAATAATGGAAAGGACCCGGGACTTCAATTTGTTGTTCCACTTTTAATTTTTCAGAAAACGACCTTTCTGCATTCCTACCCGTCGTAATCTTTATAGTAAAAATTCGCAGATTTAGATGTTTGATTCATCCTATAAATGAAATTTGCTTTAATTTATTTATCGCATAACTTAAAAAAACATATAAGTAAATATACAGCGACAATTGTGAACAACGAATAATTTATTATTAAAATTAGTAAACTATAGGCTAAACATTTTATTTGAACTATTCGAAATCTGATGAAGTTTGAGAGTTTGAGGAAGAATTTTACATTAGATGGTGCAATAATCCGTGATTTTTTTTTTTGAGGGAATGCATTTTATTTTCGGACGGGAGCAACTTTCACTTTTTTCCAGATTTAATAGCATCCAACAATTAAAATATATTTTTTAGAATTATTAAGGTTAAGTGTATGTTTTTCACTATTTCATTTATATCAAGTTTATCTATCATCATCTTGTTAGAAGGGAAGTGTTTTCAGTCGAACTCAAATATAAACTTTTTAAACCGTTTTAATTATATTTTTTTAAATTTATATGCATACCAGAGCACTCCAACTTGTATAGTAATAGAATGTGCTCACTAATCATGCTCAAATCTAACTTTTTCGAAAGATACAAACATTGTGAAATAGTTTAAGACAAGATTAATTAAATTGTAGTAAAAACTTTTTTGTTATAAAGACGTCAAAATTTCCACATCCATTTAAAAATGGCAAAATCGTTATTTCGATTTGGAGTGCCAGAGATGGGCGGAATTCTGGATTTTTCGTTTTCGATTACGGATTCCGGATTCTAGATTCCGAAAAGTCACTTTTTATATAGATTGGATTTTCTGTGAGATGATATTTGAAACAGTGCGCCTATATGAGTAAACTTCTCAATCATAAGTTATTATATTTATCATTTTATCAGTCTTAAATTTTGGCAACGTAGTCCGTTTCATCTGGTCGCAGTAGAAGATTCAACACCAGCACCATAAAATATGCATAGTTTCGTATTTCGAATTCCGGATTCCGGATCCCGAAATAGAAAAAATCCCATTTTTCCGCCCATCTCTGGTGCATACTATTTTAGGCATAAGATACCTACCTGCAAAAGTTTTAAAAAATTCTGAGAGTTCGACTCAAAATACTTCCCTTGTTAGAAATTCTAAAATAATTTTTAATAGCTAACTTAGGCCTTACTGATTTCCAATTTTTACAAAATTTGGTGTGCACACATGAAAATAAATCAACAATAATATGATCTTTTACATCAAAATAAATAATTAATTACTGAAAGTCCTGCGTGCTCACATTCTTAGACAAAATTTGATATTTTTTCCCAATTTTTCAAAACTAAATAATTGATTTAAAATGCGTAGACCTATAAACAACATGTTATTGTTCTCAATGTTTAAATTTAGTATTTACGCATTCCTCGGAATTACAATAGCACTGGTAGTCATACCAATCTTCCAAGAGTTTGAGGTAAGAAATCTTCAATCTAACAAGGGAAGTCACTTTAGCGTCCCTTTGAGAATTTGCTGAAACTTGGACCATTGATAGATTCGGATGCGCTGATTCCAAATCCGTTTTCAAAATCGGCGCAATATTTCTCTGAGCCGAGATATAAGCCGTCAAAGTTCATTTTTTGATGTGCTCATTGATGTGCATAAACCACAAAATGTCCGACACAAGCAATAGCTTAATTATATAAGCCGAGCAATTAGCATGAGAAGTGTGGCAGGAGCAGCGAGTGGACGGAACAATTGGAACGGTATAGTGATCATGGTTGGTTAATGCATTGTGTGTACAGTATTGTTAACGTTTCTAGTTGCTATGCAAGTTGAGAGTTCATTTATTTCCTATTTTGAAAATTTTTTCATTTATTGCATATTTTTGAAAAATATTTCATTCTGAACAAACGTTTAAAATAACTGAAAATAAAATTTAACAAAATTAACTTTCAATAGAAAAATTTTATAAATTTTTTTAGCATCACATATAAACATCAACTACAAAAACATTAGAAAGAAATAAAAACTTCTACAATACAGACATGAAATAGAAGATAGTATATATAAGCGAATTCAGGAAGAAACAATAATTTTTCCGATTTTAAAAATTTTTCTGGTCGTTGTACATTGAACCGATCTCATGGCCATGTGGAAGGTGAAAAATTTGCCATGTGAAGGCTTTTAGCATGATGATAATCACCAAAATTTTTTTCATGAATTAATTTTAAAATATTGGTCCCGCGAGCTAATTTAAGCGGTGATGCAACCCTTACCTTGAGCTAGTTCGTATAAACACATTTACACGCCTTCCTATGTTGCCCGCTCTACCCTTTTACACCAAGTATGTCAGCCATAAATCTTCTCAAGCATTGCTACAAAATGTACCATTTTTTTCTATTATAAATTTTTATTTATGGAATTTAAAAACTATTTGATAAAATAAAAATTGAAAATTGAAACCTGTTGATTAAATAAGCTCGAGGGACCAATATTTTTGACGTAATTTATGAACCAAGCATTTTAACTGTCTCCGGAATTTTTTGAAAACTTTTTTAATCCTTCGAAAATTTATACTGCAGGTATTGCTGAATCACTTGAACTCTTCAGTATTCAGTAAACTTGTTAGAATGCTTCAAACGATGATGGTAACCCTTACCTTGAGCTACCTCGAGAAATATATTTGCACGGCTTCCTATGCAGCACAATTCCATAAATTTGTACTAGAAAAAATGGTACATCTTGTATCACAGATATGTTTGAGAAAATATTTGGCTGACATACCTTGATATGGGTAGAGCGAGCAACATAGGAAGGCGTGCAAATGTGCCTATACGAGGTGGCTCAAGGTAAGGGTTGCATCACCGCTTAAATTAGCTCGCGGGACCAATATTTTAAAATTAATTCATGAAAAAAAATTTTGGTGATTATCATCATGCTAAACGCATTCACATGTATGGTGGCAAATTTTTCACCTTCCACATGGCCATGAGATCGGTTCAATGTACAACGACCAGAAAAATTTTAAAAATCGGGAAAATTATTGTTTCTTCCTGAATTTTGTGGTTTATGCACATCAATGAGCACATCAAAAAATGAACTTTGACGGCTTATATCTCGGCTCAGAGAAATATTGCGCCGATTTTGAAAACGGATTTGGAATCAGCGCATCCGAATCTATCAATGGTCCAAGTTTCAGCAAATTCTCAAAGGGACGCTAAAGTGACTTCCCTTGTAAAATACTTTAAACTATTTTAAAGGTAACTGCACTTGCTATTGGCATTCTTCTAGTTGGCTTCGGCCTCTTTTACGTGTTTGTGAACAATCCCAGCCTTCCACTATGGATGATCAAGCTAAATCGTAAGCAACTCACAGTATCAATTATAACAATATTCATAGAGCATGCCACATTCATCTGCTGCGTTGTATTCGATTGTCTACCTGACGTCAAGCCGAGCGCCGGCCCTGCTCTGCTCACTTCTGACAGCTCGCAGGCATTGCTCACAAAGCGATTGTCAGCAACACGACTGTCCGATGAAGACAGTTTGCCCGACCTTCACTCGGATGAGAAGAACATCATGCGGCGGAATGGCAGTTCGGCAGCATTGAAGATGTTGTAAGTCACGCAGGAGTACACTTCGAGGCGAATGTAGATTCTTTCAGCGTTCCGAGTTCGTTAGTCGACCTGATTGATTGACTGTTCAGTGAGCTTCAAGAAACGAGTCAAGATAGATTATAGTTGCATTTGTTTTTGTATGTATCTTTTCTCACCTATGGCAGAGCTGTTGATTATTGTTGTTGTTGACAAGATAAACAAATTTGATTAAGTGTTTGAAACCTTTTTAAAGCATTATCCGAGATTTTTAAAGCCAACGTTGTTAGGTGCAGGATAATAATAGAAACAGTTGGAACTTATAGACTTCTATCATTCAGTAGACGCAACAATTCGCTACAATAATTCTCGTTTACTCAATAATGACGTTTCACACAGATCATTCCGAGTCGGCATTCCGAGTCGGTTTACGAAGAGCAGGAACACGTCAATTGCAAAATGCAAATTTTCTAATATTTTAGTGTTTTGTAAGTTGATGGGTGTTAATTTCCAAATAACCTTCTAATAAATTTGATATAAATATCTTAAAATATACAAGTAACAAAAAAATATACACTTTTCTGATCAATAAACTATTGATATACACTAGCTGGCAAAAGTTTTGTCACAAATGTTTTTTCGGGTTTAACTTTTTTGTGACTTGACCAAATTGGCTGATTTTTTGATAATTTATGTGAATCAGTGTTTAAAATGTTATAGTAGCAAAATTTGGTTTAAATTACCATGGCAATTTCGGTACAACGCATTCCGCTTTCCCTCATATTGATAGCAGCTTGCCGGGTGGCAATTGGAGTTTCTTTACGTGGAGACATCTCTAAAATGTTGTCAATTACAGCTATTTTCAATAAAGTATGAAAAAAATATAATTGAACTTTAAAAATTATTAAAAAATGCAGTGCAAGAAAAGTGCGTAAAATCTTTGAGCTACGCGTTTTACGATAAACGCTTGTCACTGTAAAACGGATCATCGTAATCACAAGTGGAAATTTGTAAAATAATCTACAACCATATGAATCTATCATATCAAAAAATTAGCCAATTTGGTCAACTCACAAAAAAGTTAAACCCGAAAAAACATTTCAGCTAGTGTATCTGACGCATAATTTCTGAGCTCACCATTCAAACGCTTTATTTGGCGTGCAGGAACATAGTTTTATCGCAACCCAGAAGACGTGTCATTAGAGTATAAATAGTCCGTTCAATTGTAACGATATATCATTATTCGAGTCGACAAATAAATCGTTAAATACAACAATTAGCGATCAGGACTTTTATCGCCCTCACAGCATGGATCAACTTCAAGCCGTCTTCGAACAACTCCAGCTTTAACAACAACGGTTCATGGAGACGCAGCACAAGCAATTTCTCGAGACAATTGCTTTAGGGAATCGACCGTAGACAGCACCGCGGTCATCAACTCCATCCATCAACGTTCCCATATGATCCAGAGGTCGAAGATACTTTTGACAAGTGGTTCGCCCGTTTTGAGAACACTAATAATCGAGGGTCAAATCTTAGACGATGCAGCTCGTACCCGCTTCATTGTCTCTAACTAAGTTAGATCAAAAGGAATCTTCTCTCTTCAGAAACCACATTTTGCCGCAGAAGGCATCATATGTATCGTTTGCCGACACGCCATTCTGAAGAAAATGTTCAACGAGACGAAGTCGACGACGATTCGAAGCCTTATCAGTCAAGTTCAATGGTGGAAACCGGAAGGAGTACACATGTGAAGTTAAGGAAAAATTTGAAGCAGCAAGATGAAGCGAAATGGCCAGAGACCAGGCCCAATGTCTACTTTGGATTATTAGACTACAATCTGACGCTAACTTGGACATTCGACTCTGCGCACTTCGTGAGATGGAAGACAATCCAAGGATCACACCGACAAGCTGGACGCCATCTCCGCCTTCCACACTGACGCCGAGTTCATGTCTGCCAGAACCGACGTGAACGCCGTTCGCCGCCAAAAGAAGACAAATGCTGCAGAATCATCATCTTCACCCGAGCCGTCTTCCACGAATCCGCCTTCATCCAACCTGCCGTCGCCGTCACCGTGCATCAAGCACCGCCGTCAACAAAATGTCGCTATTACAAGAAGACCGCACACATCGCTTCTGTCTGCAAGAAGAAGAAAAATAACTCGTCAAACCGCCTAAGCCGTATACATTGAACAATCAGCAGCACCAATGTCGACTCGAATCTAAAAAGAAGTGAAGATAAATGGCAGATCAATCCGCATGCAACTCGACACTTGAGCCGACATGACACTCATCAACGTCAAGGATTGGATATCATTGAAGCGCTCACGACTGCAGCCAGCCACTTTGAATCTCCGCTCCACCAACAACAAGCCGATCGATGTCAAGGGACAGTTTACGTGCCGCTTCATGTTCAATGGTCAAGAGGGATCTGGAGTCGCTTACGTCACCAACACCAACTCTCTGCTTGGTGTATGGATTTCGCAGGACCAAGACCTCATCAACCGTCTCAGTCAAGACACTGTAAACGCCGTCACTCTATACGATGCCGACAGTTCCAGAAGCCGTGGACGATGTGTCAAAGCCAAGGCAACGTTCAAACTCAAGCCGGATGCAACACCGACCTTTCGCGAAGCTCGCCCGGTGCCATATGATAGTTTTTTGATAGTTTAATAAATCCAGTCAAAGTTACAAAAATACAGTTGTCAAAAAAGTTGCAAAAACTTTAATACACACTTAAAAATCGAATAATCATCATTTCCATTTGGCGTGTCAGGGAAGAACAATATAAAGTGATGTTGCACTTTTTGAAAATAAAAAATAAGGGCGTGGCAAGTTTAGCAATTGATGCATGTTATATTGCAAACCGTGCATACCTTTCCAGCTGTTCATTTTATTTTCTACTTTTAGAATAATTCCTAATTAAAGCAATATTAGCGGCGTAATGGTATTTATATTTTTGCATCAATAATATTTATAAAATATTTGAATTGGTTGGGAGAAAAGTTTAGCAAGAATTTATTGTGTTAGGGAATGACAAATTGTAAATGCGCCCAATGGGAAAATGATTGCCGTGAGGTTGGAAAAGAGCAATAGAAAAGAAGGTGGTGGCAAGAAAGGGAAGCTAAAATAAGATTATTTTGGTATCTATTAGGTCGGACAGCGATTTGGAGCATAATTTTATGAAAGTTAATGATACGGAAGAAATCCTGATGAATTAATGAAAGGAAATTCTTAGTACCTCAATTAATGGACGAGAAGAGTCTTTATCGTCAATTTAAGTGACTTGTAAATATTGAAAATAATAATAATAAATTAAAAGGTTGAGTTTGCAATTGGTGCGAAGTCTTTTGCATTGCGGCGCGGTTTCGTGGCAGTGGAGTGCGGCTGACTGGAATTGAATCGCGGTCAGAGAATTAGATGATGACGATGAGTAACAGAATCTTCCACAAAATATTGATTGTACTTGTTTTGTTGTTGTTGAATTTCGTTTTTTTTTTTTTGATTTATTGTTACGTGACAATGAATCTGATAGGGTGATGTAAATGATCCATACATGTGTATGAATTTCAGAGCACACATTTTAGATGTGTTATGGAGCATTTATATCACCCTATCAGATTTATTGTCACGTAACAATAAATCCAAAATCGGTCCCAAATTGTTCGCACGGTTGCAAACTGTGCGCGGTTTTTTTCAATTATTTAGTTATTTTTCAGGTGTGTCATTTACTTCATCCCTTAGCTTAAAGTCTAGTTTTATTGCATCAATAATGTTTAAAAAAATATTAAAATTGGTAAAAAAAAAGTAAAATTAAGAAAAATTTTAAATTCACCATAACTTTTTTGTTCGTAATTAATTCTGCATTTTTTTTATAGCACAAATAGAACCTCGTCTGTTAAGAAACCATCCAGAGTCTTTTAAGAACCATCCAGCAGTTCAGAGAAAAATTGAAGTTTCAATGTGAATCATCTCCCATGACTTACAAAAATAAAGAAAAGGACCTCTTCTTTATTTCAAATAGTAAAAACATAATAAAAAAGCTTCCGGTTAGTCACTTAAATTGATATAACAATTTACCACAAATCATCACGACAACATTCGTTATGAATTGAATATGGGATTGTTTAGATTATTAAGAAAATTCATTTAAAAGTTGCGTAATGTTTCAACTTTTTCACATCTTCATCATTATCTTTAATTTAATTGTTATTGAAAATAAACAAACTCGAACCCACACATATAAATTGAATTGAATCGAAAGAAGCTGTCGAATTATTTGAGACGTTTTCAATAAAAAACACAAGTCTACTTTGGTGTGATTGAACAAAAGAAACAATCTAACTTTAACCTCGCTTTTTGGCTCATTTTCCATTAATAAACAAAAAGAAAACAATGACACAATAAAAGTTATAATAGATATCTAATATATTTATTTATAATGTGCCTATAATCATCAATAATAATTGTATTTGTTTGTTTTGCTTCGTTCCATGTTTATATTCGGATTTAAATATCATGTTTAATGTGGTTTTTTTTTGGTTTCGTACATCTTCATTTTATCTGGTTGATTTGTGTTCATCATATTAAAGTTTTTAACCTTCTGAAATGTATATTCCTTTGATTTGTCTTTATGGAAAAAATAAACAATAAATTAGTTTTATTCGATGCCAAATGTGAATGCAACCGCAAAACGAGGCGCATCTGTTAGGGTGGACCAACATTTTTTTCCGATTTTTTATTATTAAAAATTTAAGCATAATTTTACAACACATGAAAAACAATTAGGTTTCAAAGTAAAGACCTTTTGACTCTACGGCTTGAACCCATCTATCGGCAACCACCCCTTGTTCTTACCAGGGAACCATGTTTAGGCATTTTTTCTAAATTTGCTCATTTATAGTTTCGAATAAGGGCTATCTCGTGGTGTACTTGGTTTCCTGCAAAAATTTCTAGAAGTCGAGAATTCCATCAGAAAATATACTGCTTTTGCTCTCCTCCTTCCCTTCCACTTTCCCCCCCTTTTCCTATTGTTGAAATGGCAAGCAACAGTGGCCGAGTGGGTAGTGGGGATCTCTGAACTTTGCGCCTGACGGTGGCGTGACTGTGTTTTGCACGAAATTGTTATCAAAACACGTTCAAAAACTGCCGCCAGAACATTCAATTCAAACCGAAAAAGTAACCAAAGTTTCATAAAAATTACACGAAGCGTCTTCACTCCAAAAAACAACATCAAATATTAACAAAGATTGATGACGTGTTTACGCTATATAGCAGGATGAGTCTGTTTTCATACAAAAAGCACCTCGCGTCCTAACAGGAGCACTTTTCGTGCAAAACACAGTCACGCCACCGCCAAGCGCAAAGTGCAGAGATGAATAGTAATCACAAGTTTGGGGTCCGTATTTGTTACTTTTCTTTTTTCTTTTTTTCTTAGATGTTGGAAGAATGCTTTGAATTTTTCGAAAAGCAAAATTATATCCGATGGTATGGAAGCTTCTAGAAAAGCTCTGGAAAGGGTATAAAAGGGTTTTTTTTAATTTTTTGCTGGAAGCTCTGAATTCTGCTGCCAATGGTAATTCCGAAATTTTCAAAGAAGAGTTCTTCACCGAATTTGAAGAGGTCACAAAAGATAAGAGTGGCGAAATCGATCATTCTTGGTTTCAAACTAGGACGGATTCGTGCGCCGGAATTGGTGACACCAGACTTCGATCCATAAAATTCCACCGCTTCTTGCACTTTATCCAAATGCACGAATTCTCCTTCAGAAAATTGGATCATGTTTGGTTGTCCAGTAAGATCTTCGACATCGTTGTAGACGTTCAATTGGTGATAATCTTCATCTTCTGCGCTCCAATCTAAAACTAAACGTGCTTGGAATTATATAAAAACTCACTCGTATCTTTGGTGTCCTCTTCAAATTCGGTGAAGAACTTTCTTTGAAAATTTCGAAATTCCCATTGGCAGCAGAATTCAGAGCTTCCTGCAAAAAATTTAAAAAAAAAACCCTTTTATCCTCTTTCCAGAGCTTTGTTGTCCAAACTTGTGATTATTATTCATCCACACGATCCACTCGGCCACTGTTGCTTGCTTCCCAAAGTAGGTAAGGAGGAGAGCAAAAACAGCATAATTTCAGATGGAATTTTCTCGACTTCTAGAAATTTGTGCAGAAAACCAAGTCCACCACGAGAAAGCCCGTATTCGAAACTATAAATGAGCAAATTTAGAAAAAATTCTGAGATGATGCCTAAACACGGTTCCCTTGTTAGAGGCGAAAAATTCGCGGCACCCGTTTTCGACATCGGCCAGGTCATTGAAGCTACGACCACGAAGAAAGTGTGAAATGGATCGGAAAAGGTGATAATCAGATGGCGGAATATCCGGACTATCAGCTGAATGTGGAAGAAGTTCAATGGGGTCGAGATTTTTTATGTTTTCGTTCGTTTGTCTGGCGGTGTGCGGTTTTGCATTGTCTTGTTGAAGGAGTATCCGCTTCCGATTGATCAATGCTGGACCAAGTGCCGCATACATTCGATCAAGTTGGGCGCAATAGAGGTCTACGTCTTCGAAATTCCACGAAACACAGCAGCGAGCAGCATCAGTTTTTCGAGCAGTTTTCGGCAAGTCTCGACACGTTTTTGAGCTTGAATTTCAGTCAATGCATGAGGTACTTCTCGGCAGCGTCTATTGACTTTCGCAAGGGCCACAAATCTGCGAGTACTTATTCATGGATTGGTCTCCACAGCATCACGGATTTATTCAGAATCCACTGTCGTAGGTCGGCCTGAATGTGTCTTGTCCTCGAGATCAGTGTCGCCGTCGTTAAATCTTTTGAACCAATTTCGCGCAGTTCGACCCGGGACCATATTGTCGTCTTCAACTTCGCATATCTTTTTTGTTGGTGGAGTTTCGTTGAAGCCTTGTTTCCATTAATTTGGTAAAATAACACGAATGTCGGATTTTTCCATGTTTCTTCTACAAGTTTAGAAAATTTTAAATAAAAGACCAATTAAAAATTTTAATATATATTATGATAGAGCTGTTCAAGATCTTTATATATATGTATATATATATATAACACGTGTACACTCCACTGCCACGATCAATGCGTTTCTTGCAGAAAAGTGTGGACAAACTGCCAAACGACTCCCTTCACCTTTTATTTAAATTCTTTGTTTTTTTAAGGATTTTAAAATCGTTAATGAGCCTTAAAACAAATTAATAAATCAATACTCAATAATTCGAAACGATTCTAAAAACCAATCAAATCAAATTCGAAGAAGTTATGATTCTAACAATATGAATAATTTAAATAAAAAGTGAAGGGTGTGGTTTTGCAATTTGTCCACACTTTTTTGCAATATACGAATTGTTTGTGGCAGTGAAGTGCGTGTATATAAAAATCTTAATTTGGTAAAAAAAACAACTTGACAAAAAGATATAGGACATCGGAAAAAAATGTTGGTTCACCCAAATAAAAGTCATTCCGCAAAAAAAAATCACATAATATTACACCATCTAATTTAAAATTTTTCCTCAAACTTCAATAGAATAATTAATAAGGATAAAGCAGCATGCGTAGCATACCTGGTAGCACTTCAACTCGAACTAGTGTTAAAAGCGGTAATGGATACAGCCTCTATTTTGATGGCCGCGTTGTTTATCGGCCATGGTTATTTTTTTATTATTAATTTTGCATGTTTAATTTATACCTATTTTTCAGTGGTGATTGTAGCTTTCCACTTAATTTTTATTTTAATATGATTAGAAAGACATATATGATTTTTTGAATGCAAAGTAAGTTGTTATTGCATCATTGACCACAAAAAATCAATATCGAAACTTGTTGCGAAAAGATGATGTTTTTTTATTATTTGCGAAAGAGTTTTGTGTTTTTTTATTTTACCAATAGCTTTATTATATATGTCTTTCTATATTACTAATCAAAAATTTCTAAAAATACTGATCGTTTTTTTATAATCGTGATTTTATTATTCGTTGCTCTTATTTAATTATTTTTGTTGCAGAATTCGAAGAAATGGCTCAAATAAATAATTTTGAAAGTGTCTAGTCGATGTACAATGCCTTATCCTCCGTTTCCACTCTCTGCTAGGACTATCAAGTTTGAAAAAGGTATATTTTTATGTTTTATTTCATTATCTTTAATTTTAGTGGAAATCGAGGAAATACAAATACATGAAGTGAGCGTTCGAAGAGAAAATGAGAATTTACGTCTGAATAGCTAGCCTGGCTAACGTATCAACGATTTTATTTCATTTACTATTTGTAAGTACCCATTTTTATAATTATTTAACGAGTTAGGCTCTTACTCTGGTGAATCCGAACGCACTTCGGTGACGGAAGAAAAAGCTTTTAATAAGAATTATATAAAAACGAATTTTTTTCAAGCACATTAGAGCCAAGATCATTAAAATTAAATTAACAGGATATTTAAATCAATTTTGGAATTATTTTTTAAAAAATTATGGTACGTTTCAGTGTTTCAACTATCTTTTATTAAGTAAGCACATTGCTTCTCTCGTAGCCTGCTTCTGAATACTTAAAATCTATGTGTTTAAAATTTCTTTCGTGAACGAAGCGTGTTTCGTTCACAGCGGACGCGTTCGGATTGACCAGTGTTAGATCAGAATAAAAACGTTTTTGGTCTATTTTCAGTCGATGTTTCTGTTGTTGGCGTTCAGAGGTTTATGACAGGCCGAATTAAAATCGGATATTATGGAAAACGGTTTATTGATAATACGAATTTCTCACTGGATGTTGTAAAGAAGGATAACAAAGATAATTATATTTCGTAAATTTGTTTGTATTTTTGATAGTTCTATGGTACATATGAATGTTTCCGATGATTTTAAATAAAGAAACAATTTAATGGGGGTTATATATATTGGTATATATAAGGGCACAACATATTAATTTAGTTGTTATAATTTTTCTTATTATTGCATTCTTTCATATTGAATAAATAAATTATCACGTTTTGCAATAAATTCGATATAATAATTCTAATTTTGGTTGATCTTTATCACAAATTAAAAATGAAAATGTGAAAAAAAGAATACGTTAGAAAAATGAAAATGTTAGGCCATCACCGCTTTCGGGTCGTAGTGCTGGTAGAGAATTTGATTCACGAAAAATATTTATTTATTTATTTAAAATACGTGTGTGAGACACGTGAAGAAAAGTAATGTTTAAATACCACACAAAATATATGCTGGTTCGATTCTTTTGAGATCTTTTGTCTTTTTTATAAAAATGAAAAAAACTAAATTTAAAATTAGATGGTGTAATAATCCGTGATTTTTTTGCGGAAATGCGTTGTATTTTCCGATGGGGGCAATGCCCGATTTTCCTAGATTTAATAGCATCCCACTCTTTGAAAACCTTTGAATTGCGTAGAGTAACGTCTAATACGTGGGAACCTTGTCTTTATTATATTAAGTTAAGGAGCACAGAACCGATCAATGTAAAAGCAGAGAACGGATTAAAATATCCTTGTTCTACACTAAATAGGGAGGTCATTTACGAATGAATTTTAATTGTAACTATATAACTAAATGACCAACATTTAATATAAATTAGAATATTTTGAATATCCCAATCGGTTTACTTTATTATTATATTTGGGAAATTTTTCTGAGCTTCTAGTAATCATTTGGGATGCAAAAATGTTATTACTTTTTAGTTTCTATTCATTCTTGAAATGGGTTCATAATTGTAGAGAGCGTTTCCTGCAGTAACCAAATTAAATTTTCAGCGCAAGACAACAAACCAAATGCTTCGTAGGTTTTGCCGAATACACACGGTATGTCATTTATTGTGTTTCCTTCAGCTAATAATCCAGTCCCCAGATTAGCATGAGAAGGGGTTAATCCAGCTGTGGGTTAATCTTTTTCTCGGGCGAGACAAAAAACTCACATTTTTGAAATAAACAATTCGAAAGGGGAGGGAGAGCATTTCGAACATGAAACACGCAGCATCTTGTGGAGTTGGTTTTAAATGGAATCCGTTGAATAATACTTCAAGCACACTTAACACATTCCAAATGAGGTAGTCTTACAAACTTGTTTCCCACTTTTCTTGTGTTTAATTTATTTTGTTTTGTCCGCTGTTTTGTGGAAACAATATATGTGCTCTGTGTGTCAAATGGTAAGAATTTTATATTAAACGTAAAGGTATCTATTCGAAAAATTAGGCAAAGCTGAAGAGGTGATTTGTATTCTGTGAAAAGAGAGAACTTTCTCGCTTAAATTTCTCAAAAATTATTTTTTGTTAGATTTTTACTAAAATTCTACTTTAAAAAAAAATTTAATAGCACACCAATTGGGTAATGAAAATTGGACAACATAAAGTCCTTGTAACATGAAATTTTTTAAAATTTTAAGGGTTCTAAACAGTTTAAGAAAAACATTCTAAAATTGGGTTTTAATTTTAATGATTAAATTAATTTTTGAGCATTCAACTATTGTAAAATTTCCATTTCGATTTGGAGTGTAATAGTATTATTGTCCTTTTCAGAGATCGATGCCTAATGGAAGAGCAAAACATTAGGGGCGGAGAAAAGGTCTTGTTTAGACAGCCACACGGCCAATAAGGCCATCGAATCTCTTCCTCTTTTCTTTCTCATCAATATTTTTATTGCATACATTCTCATTTTAAAATTAAACTTTTCATTTCTTATAATCAAATAATAAACAAATAATAGATAACAAAAATTGATGAGAAACAAAAGAGGAAGAGATTCGATGCCCTTAGTGGCCGTATGACTGTCTAAACAAGACCTTTTCTCCGCCCCTAATTTTTTACTCTTCCATTAGGCATTGCTCTCTGAAATGAATAATATATAGAACTATTTTTATAGGGAAATACTATTTTCATTATAACCTATTTGACAAACACGAACGATCTATTAATGAGTTGCCTCAGATGCTTCAAAGTGCACGCCAAATGGAAATGAATGTTTTTCAATGTTTAAATTTTTATTATTAATTTACACGTATTACTTTCCTATAATTTGACACGTAATTGTTACTAGCCCGTCTAAAACTATCTAAAAACATGCGCTTCTTATCAAAATTAGTAAAATGAGCATCTTGTCGGAGCCACCAAATTAACCAGTCAACTTGGTGTGCAGAGTTTTCAGAATAAGAAAAGTTTGGAAGCCACAAGATTGTTTAGATATTTAGAAAATAAACACACACTTTAGTTTTTAAGATATCAACAAATAAATTAGTTAAGATAACGTAACATACTGGTTAAGCTCTGGTTTCTCAAAGAAATTCGAGTGTTTTCATTTTTATTAAAAAAAAACTATAAAAGACACAAAAGATCTCAAAAGAATCGAACCAGAGATTTTATTATATTATTTTTGGATTTTATTATTTTTACGCTTGTCTTACAGCTTTCACGTGTAATTTAAAAAACATTTGCCTACACCAGTTTGTCAGTTTTTCCTTAAACTCTCTGAAAGTATTGAAATCTTCACAAAATATTATAATTTAGCAAGTTTTATGAGCTCTTCTCTTTGGCCTTCCGGTTGGAGTGAAAATGTATTGTTATAGAGGCGTAACAATTTTGAGACACGCTTAAATATCGGAAAATCGGCGTGTTAATCCATTGAAGTTTGAGGAAAAATCATAACTTTGCTAAAAAGCCGAATTGAATTTAAAGACAAGTATATTATTACTCATCGCTGTGCCCTTCCATAAACTTTATATCTCAAAAATTAAGAAGAGAGTTTTCAAGTTATTTAATTATATAATTTATCACTTTCTAGTGTCCTTAAAATACTTCAAAATTATAATCACGCCAACTGAAAATGTACATTTTACATTATTTAACCGCGTTTTATTACATTGAGAGTCTCAGTTAGGAGTCAGATTTTCTCTAAACTATCGGAGAGTCTTAACACCTTTACTAAATTTTCTAATAGAGTCGCTTTATGAGCTTCTATATTTGTAAATTTATTTGGCGTGTATAATCTATTAATTCTGTTAACTTTTTCTCATAGAATATATGTTTACATAGTGCAGAAATATAATTTTCAAAAATGATCACTTAAACTGGCTATATTACCGTAACCACGTCATGTTGATTTAAAAAAAAAGAATTTTACGAGAAACAAAATCATGTAACTCGTGTTTCATAAAAATCGATCTTTCTATTAAAATAGTCTAACAAAAAAATAGAATACATTTATTGGAAACACAGGCCAAATGAATTCGTAAAAACCAGACGTCAGAAAAGCCACTTATATATATATATATATTGTCGTGGTGTAGGTTAGTGAAAGTCGATTTATTTAAAGGAGCATTCCGAATAATAAAATGGTCTCGCTTGAGAAAGGTTTTGCATTTAATTTTCAATTAATTATTATTATTTCGCTTTTTTGATGCCTAATGGGAGAGCCAAAAATTATGGGCGGAGAAAAGGTCTTCTTTAGACAGCCACACGGCCACTAAGGCCATCGAATCTCTTCCTCTTTTGTTTCTCATCAAATTTTTATTTCATCCCTTCTCATTTTAAATTAAACATTTCATTTCTTGTCATCAAATAATAAACAAAAAAATAGATAACAAAAATTGATGAGAAACAAAAGAGGAAGAGATTCGATGGCGTTAGTGGCCGTGTGGCTGTCTAAACAAGACCTTTTCTCCGCCCCTAATTTTTTGCTCTTCCATTAGGCATCGATCTCTGAAAACGACAATAATTATTATTAATGTAACAACCTATTTATTAAGAGAAAACAAAGCGAAGCAAAAGTGTGATGAAAAAAGAAAAGCGAAATAATAAACAATTTGCAAATCAAATCCAAACCTTTCTCAAGCGAGACCATTTTATTATTCGGAAGGCTTAAATTGAAAAAATAAAAAAAATTAAATTTTCGAAAAAAAAATTTTTTTTTTTTTTAAATAAAATAATTTCTTAAATTTTCGCTAGAGACATTTTAAGGAAAGCCTGTACCGTTGACGATGGCATGAGATATTAGTTAACACGTAGAAATGAACAAAATGCGTTTTAATATTGAAAAATTGTCATTTTCATTTAGAGTGTAAACGTGTTTTTTTTTCGCAAATATGTAATCAAGTTCATTAAGACTATCTGAATCAACTTTAACCTGGTTTTAAAATTGAGTAAAAAAAAATTCTCTAAATGTTTTCTTTAACTACACAGCAGTATTCAACGAATAATCTACAAGTTTATTTTTATTTTTCGATTGTTGAAATTAATAATTTTTGTTTCCATCATTAGGTACTAACCTTGTAAGATTCCCTTCTTAAAATTATATCTTACTCGTCTCATTTATGCATAATTCTTAAATGATTATTTGTTTCTCCCTCCCCCGTTAAATTACCCAAACATGTCAACTGATAGCTACCAGACTTCCTCCCAAAATAATTTGGAGAAACATTTTTAGATTATTTATGGTATTACAATTATTCATAGATCTCAACCTCTTATTGGACTTATTTCAGTATGACACTCGTAAAATTTTAAGACAATCATTCAAAACTGAACTTTCAACTACTTGTACATATACTCATGAGAAGTTTCAAGACTCGCTTTAAAATGTCCTTTTTCATTTGTTGTTTACCCAATATTATTCGTTTATTAACATTTAAGCCTCCATTGAAATCAATTCGTAGAAAGTTTTTTGTGGCACTTTCTGTGCAATTATTCAATGGAAGATGTAAGAGTTTGTCGGAGGATTTGAAACGAAAGCTACATTTGGCGATTCTGGAGAGTCTTGAAGTTTTCCCTAATTAATGTAATAAAAAATAGACAATAATAGACAAATACAACTGTTAGCCTTATTTAGTAGTTTCATGTTTATTTGAAAACATAAACAAATTTTATTCACGTATCTAGCACACGTAGTGTAAATAATAAATATTACCATTATACGAATCTTATAATTTTTTTGTTCTTCATTGACACAACTATGTCATTTATTCCCCATTAAATTATAAGTTCTGTCGTAGCTCTAAAATTGAAATAATGAATTAATCTGAAGTAACATCCATCTCTCCCCTTTATCCAATCCATATATCTCATCTCTTGTTTATCGTTTGTTGATTTATTTGAGCTCAACTGGCATCAAACATGCACCAGCAACAAAGACAATCGCTTTCCCCACGGGACCATTTCATATGTCATTTTGGGGGGCTCTTCTCCTATTCGATTTCTTCTTATTCTAGTCATTCGCATATTCCAGTTTCCAATTTCTTCAACTTTATCAGGAAAAAGTATTAATAATGATGGGCGGAGATGAGCTGAAGGTTCGTTTTTGTGTCTTTTATGAAAAAGAAAACCCAGTAAATTATTTTTTGTCTTTGTAAAGTAGTTTGAGTTTGTGGATTACGGTGCATTCTTTTTTATTTATTTATTTATAATATTTTACATTCATTTAAAAAAAGTTATGAGTATTTAACATTTGACTAAAATGACTAAAATACTAAATAAAATACAAGCATAATAAAACATACTTTATTCGTAAAGCTATGCCGTTTTGAAAATAAAATTATGATTCTAAAAATATTTGTATCGACTTGCCCTAATTATGATTTGTCTTCACATTTTCGTAATTTAAATAGTAATTATTTTTGAATATTTTTTATGAGCATATAAAAATCAATATTGGACAAAACTGTTCGCATAATAGTTTTCGTGAATGGGATCGATCGATAAGGAATTTCATTCTTAATATTATGATATGTGTTTCAAATTAAGTTTGATGTATTATGATAGGAAATTTTAAATTATTTAAATAAAAAAGTTTACTATTAATATTAAGCTATTAAAGAAAATTTATGCATAGTGTCATATACCAAAAAATTCCCCATATTTTTCTCTACACCATCATAATGACTAAAATTTCTTGTTTTTTCATAAAAATTTGAAAAATTAAGTTTAGGTTTTTTATTTAAAAAGTGAGGTCACGTTCATACAAATCATCGCATATTTCAATAGAATCGGACATTCAATTTGGTGTGTATACAGTAATGGAAAATCATTGATAAACTACGTTTCTGCGAAAATGTAAATAATTTTAAGCAATAAATATTATTTTAATGAAAAAAGTGATTTAAAAAATACATAATTTACTGGAAAATATGTAAGAATATCATAAAATTAATTGAAAATTTATATAATCTTCAGAAAAAGTTAATGTTTTCCATCACCGTTTCACGCCAACTTGACGGCAAATAAAAACAGTTCAGAAAATGTGCTCAAATCTAATATTTTGGAAATATTTTAATGTTTTAGAGAGTTTAAGGATAATGTGACAAAATGGCGTAGACATTAAAGTAAACGTACGAAAAGCATAAAAATAAATTATTTCCATTTATTTTTTCCGCGACCCGTTTTACTGATAAATACTTTTTGTATACGTCCTCAGGAACAAGGCTAAATTAACTTATTTAAAGGAACTATCAGTTAAACGGATAATTGAAGTTTTTAAGGTTTCCCTGATCCTCTTTTTTATCTCCTATGTCTTCTCAACATTTTTCCCTTTCTGGACTATCTAATTTTACCATTTATTCGACTCAATGTTTATTTTATACAAAAATTTCTTTTTTTTCTGCTCAACTTTTTTTTGTTTTTTCTTAGTTTTTTTTAATCCTACGCTTTTTTATGTCCAAGTTTCAGTGCCACTTTTTGTGTGTGATATATTTTCTATTATTTTCGTCACGTGTCGGGTCAACGTATTTTTAAATAAATACTTACTTACCTGATTACTTGATTATCGGACGTCATTCTGACTGCGTCGAGATGCGGACCAACTCTCTCCAGAGTGTTCGGCTTCCCTTGTGTTTACCAAACCGTCTTCTCCTCGACACGCCAAATGAATTTATACAAACAATACTTCAGAAGAGACACTTAAATCTAAAATTTCATAAAAATTTAAAGTGGTTGTAATATTTTAAGGAAATCCTGTAAAATTAACGTAGAAATTAGTTTTTGACTTTTGCGTAATTTTTAATTAAATGAGTTTAAATATTGACAAATCGTCATTTTCATTGGGCGTGCCTCGAGAATACCGTTTCTTCTCCGTGTTGCCCTGGTGGTAGATTTCTCGCGACCCAGAGCTTGACTGTGTCCGGCTACCTTCCTTTGAGTCTCCCTCTTGCTCTTGACCAGCCTCGTGGATCCCATTCTGAAAGAATTCTGCTCCACCTAGTGTCCGGCAGCCTTGAGACATGTCCAGCCCAACTGAGCAGCTTCCTCCGAACTAGCAAATCAACCGAAATGGATCCTTCGACATTGGCGTGAAAGCAGATAATGTCCAGAGTTTTTGAAGTTTCCTTCGACGGGCTCCAAGTTTTGTAACCGTAGAGCAAGGCCGGAACGATTTTTTGGTGTACCAGCTCTTTTTTCCTTTTGCTGGAATGTGAGGAAATAGAGGCTTGCATTTGTAGAATTCCGCCAAAGCTGCCTTGATTCTTCGGGAAACCTCCTCATTCAACGTATGGGGTCTTTGGTAGCATAGTCATTGTGTACAATCATCGTCTTCGCTGGGCTCATTTCTAGACCGTGATTTCTAGCCTTTTCTTCGAGTGATTATTTCTTCTGTGGATCTTCCGATTAGCACCAGGTCGTCAGTGAATTCGAATTGTTTAAATTCATCGAGAATCATATGGAGAGAAAATGTGATCAGAGCTGGTGATGCCGAGTCAACTTGTCAACAACAGTCAACAATTTTTAATTAAATGAGTTTAAATATTGACAAATCGTCATTTTCATTGGGCGTGCCTCGAGAATACCGTTTCTTCTCCGTGTTGCCCTGGTGGTAGATTTCTCGCGACCCAGAGCTTGACTGTGTCCGACCACCTTCCCTTGGGCCTCCCTCTTGCTCTTGACCAGCCTCGTGGATCCCATTCTGAAAGAATTCAAGTTTTGTAACCGTAGAGCAAGGCCGGAACGATTTTTTGGTGTACCAGCTCTTTTTTCCTTTTGCTGGAATGTGAGGAAATAGAGGCTTGCTTTTTGTAGAATGCCGCCCAAGCTGCCTTGATTCTTCGGGAAACCTCCTCATTCAACGATCCGTCGATAGCGATGAAAATACCCAAGTATTTGACACCAGCTACTGATGAGCAAACAGAACCACAGCACGCCAATTGAAATAAGAAAAGATAAAGTGCTTAACACTATTATTGTAGAACAATATTATACTTAACAGATAATTTTGGGTAGATCTAGTAAGTTAACGTGAAAATCAGTTCAGATTAATTACGTGGAAATTAAATATCGACAATTAAACTTGGTAATATTGCTATTATCTCTTCTGAGGAACTTCCAATTAGCACCACGTCGTCATCGAACTCGAGTCGTTTCAAAAGTGATATTTTTCCTATTCTTTTTGTCACATGTCGGGTAACGTATTTTTAAATAAATAAAATAAGAAAGTCAAATTATATTTCCATATAAAAATAATAAAAAACGAATTCATTGAATAATAAATTTTCTGATTCATTAGAATATCTTATATCGACAAAAATTAAGTTGATTTACATTGTCTAACGATCCGTTCGAAGTCAACAAAGTTGACATCTGTGGGTGACGTGAAATTAAGAAAATATTGAGCCAACTGATTTATTGTTTCGCTAGTCCAAACTCATTCTAATAACTGACACAGTACATAAAGAAAACTTCTTCTCATCACAAAGTAGGATTACGAACGGATTCCGATGAATGCTATTACTTTGGGATTACTTCCATATTCATTTTCGCGAGAGAAGCTCCTATTCCATCTTCTTCCTGCTGGTAATTGAATTAGTCAAGTCTAGTACGAATGGAATAAATTGTTGATGTCTGTTGAGAAGAGCAAACTTATCGAATTTTCCGGTTATGTTTTTCTTTTCGTCGATAATTTGCATAAATACTTTCTGCCATTCTTGAGATGGTTTTGTTTATCGCTTTTTTCTTCGATTTCATACTTTTTTAAAACAAGTAATTAGGGGTTATCGGTAAAAACGTTTCTTTAAATTTACTTATTTTTAAAGTTTAGTTTTTTAACTTATATATTATTGAATTATATATAGATAAAACACACCAATTGGAAATGTATAAATTGATGCTCAAATAATTTGCTTTTGCTTAATATTTTGTAAGCGCCAATCGATTTTAGGATACGTTTAGGCAAGTCTGTAAGTCTGTAATCTTCAGAATAAGCTCATATTAAAATATTAGCGTGAAAATGTACAAGAAGCATTTGAAAAATTTGAAAATCGATACTTTCAATTGGCGTGGATAAAGTATAGACTACACGTGATTGAATTTGTAATAAAAGAAGCTCAGAAAAGCCACTTAAATCTAAAATTTTCCAGCATTTATAACATCAGAGATAATTTCATAGAAAACGATTTAAGTTACGGTAAAATTAGTTTTTAACTCACAAGGAAAGTCACTTTAGCGTCCGCTTGATATGATACTACTACCAAAAATAAACTTTTGCGTTTGGAATCAGCGCATCCGAATCTATCAGTGGTACCACGTGGTGCAAGTCTCAAGAAAATCTCAAGCGGACACTAAAGTGACTTCCCTTGTCAAACGGGAAAATTAATTAAATGCGCTTAAATATTGCATTAAATCGTCATTTATAATTGTATATATATTGGATTGAGGAATAAGTTCGTAGAGTCTTTTTCACAAAAATTTATTGGTACAAAGAACAATAATTATAATCAATTAATCAATTAGGTATTCGCCGTTACTGTTTACGACTTCCTCCCACCTCTCGATCAATTTGATGATTCTGTTCCGCCAAAAATCGCCCGGTTTGGTGAAGAAGTTGTTGAGACAGTTTTTGAAATTCTCGAAGGTAAAACCCCTCATTTGGTTTGACAGAGAGCGGAAAAGGTGATAATCGGATGGCGCAAGGTCTGGAGATTACGGTAGATGCTGAAGGGAGTCCCATTCGAGCTCTTGGAAGGCGCTCTTGGAAGGCGCGGCGCAGCTGGGCAACATAGAGCTTCTTTTTGACCGTGGCGTTCCTTTCGAGAATTTCCCAGGGCAGCATGTTCCACCAAACACATGGTCTTTTTTGGGGAAGATTTTGCATGACTCTGGGCTTTGACGTTTCTCCTGGACTCCTTTCTTTGCTTCAGATTGACATACATTCACCATTTTTCATCTCTCGTGACGATTCTGTAGAAAAATCGCTCTTTAGGACCGCGTGTTGCTCCATGGCGAGCAAGATGTCGAGCTTCGATTTGAAGGCAATTTTGTTTGTTTTGTTCGCTGAGCTCATGAGGCATCCAGGCCCCGATTTTTTCGGCAAATCCCATGGAATGAAGATGATTAAGGATTGTTTTCTGATCACAGATTCCCGTCTTGTTTGGTGGATGGTTCAGTTCTAAGTCTGAAAAATGATGAAAATTTTAAATTTCAGAATAAACCAAAAACACTGTTTTGTAGAGCAGAAAACGCGCTATCAGAAAGTATATATCAGATATATATACTTTGCCAAAGAACAAGAAAACTGTTGTGAAACAAAAGATAATAGAAAAACTCTACGAACTTATTTCTCCACCCAATAAATAAAATGCACTTAAATATTGGTAAATCGTAATTTTCAATTGTATATATACACTAGCTGACAAAAGTTTTGTCACAAATGCTTTTTCGGGTTTAACTTTTTTGTGACTTGACCAAATTGGCTGATTTTTTGGTATGATAGATTCATATGGTTGTAGATTATTTTACAAATTCCCGCTTGTGATTACGATGATCCGTTTTGCGTTTATCAAGCGTTTATCCTAAAACGCGTAGCTCAAAGATATTACGCACTTTTCTTGCACTGCATTTTTTAATAATTTTTAAAGCTCAATTATATTTTTTTCATAGTTTATTGAAAATAGCCGTAATTGGCAACATTTTAGAGATGACTTCACGTAAAGAAACTCCAATTGCCACCCGGCAAGCTGTTATCAATATGAGGGAAAATGGAATGCGTGGTACCGAAATTGCCATGGTAATTTAAACCAAATTTTTCTACTATAACATTTTAAACACTGATTCACATAAAATATCAAAAAATCAGCCAATTTGGTCAAGTCACAAAAAAGTTAAACCCGAAAAAACATTTGTGACAAAACTTTTGTCAGCTAGTGTATATATACCAAAAAAATATTCTGGAGCAAACGAAAATTGTGCTATTTTTTAAAATCTGTTCCAATTCAACTATCAATAAATATAGAATCAAATGAAAAAGAAAAAATAATATCTTTAGCACCACAAAACCCTTCAAAACTATTTTTAATAACATCTTGAAAGTATCAAATGCGTCTACAATGACAGAAACGGCTAATAATTGGTTAATTTCATTAAATTTAAAGATTATGCATATCAATAAACTTATTAATGTATGACTATCCTCTTGCAGTGTTTCCATAACTAATTAAATAAAATATTTCCTGAAAAAATTAAAAAATCAAGGCACATTTGTTTTGCCAAATGGGCATGCTTTTTTTTGGCCCGCTTCCACATAATTTTTGGGACCAAAGTGCTTTAGAATTTGCATATTTCTGGCCATGAAAACATTATATCCAAGAAAATATGGGATTTTTAATCAATGGATATAATGATATTAGACTCTTCCTCTTACAAAACTAAAATCACAAAAACAAGATAGATTTCATGTTATTTTTTGCACCAAGTCTCAAATCCCTACAATATAGTTGTGTTAACAATTCTTCTTTAATTGAAGCTAGTAATTGAAGCTTCCCAATCTTCATTCAATTTGTCGCCTGTTAATAAACTGGACACATTGATTTATTTATTTATTTATAATTGATTGAATTCAAACGTCAATTGTGTCGGATGGCAATTCATCTTGTTCAATCTAACTGCGATTCACATTTCATTCAAACGCCCTAAAACAGGAAAAATGAGCTGAGCTTGATTGGAGCGTATACTTTTTTGTGCTTTCTCTTTCGTCTCCCTATTCCTCTTTTTGTCCCGAATATCAGGAAAAGGGCAAAAAGCGGCAAATTGAGTTATATGGAAAAGAAGATACTAAAACCCGTGCATCAGTCATCATACTGATGCGTCTTGCTTATTGATTGTGCTGGTGTTTCTCGGTTATCATGGATGATGATTGGAGTCCGACGAGTTGTAACTCGGTATATTCTTATACCAAGTTTTTGGATATTTTTGTATCGCAGGTAAATTGCTTTGGATTTATTAGGAATGTTGAGAATGAATGTTGATCGTGTAATTGATGAAATTGGCAATACGTTGGAATTGTAAAATATGAGAGTAATGTAATTAAATTCTTTAGGGAAATTAGTTGGGTAAAGATTTTTATTATTACTAAATTGTTAATTTCACTAAAAATCCAAATTCTTTAAGATACTGTAATAAAATAACACAGTGACACTTTTTTAAGACACCCATATGAACAAAAATATTGAAGTGTTTTAAGTCGGGCTCTAAGATTTTGATAAAAATTTGCAAATAGATTCCTTATGGCTCACAATAAAGTATTCTGACAAAATATTAAGAGCCACAAAGTAGTTTAAGTGGGTGAAAAACACAAATTTTATATTGTTAATCAATCCCGTTTATAATTTTAGATCCATTTAAGACATTTTTGCTGCTTTGGATAGTTTCCTATATATTCTTCATTTTAAATTTTTCATTCAATTATAATATTTACGCACGTTGATTGAAAACAAAAAAAAAATGTAATGAAATTAAAATTCGGATGTAAAAAATGTCAGACTGTGAAAGTGCGGTCTGTGCAAAATCGAATAATCCAACATACTATTGCGGATGAGAGATATTTGTACATTTTATTTTCTTTTCTCAATAAAATGCTCTTAATAAATTTCTTGAAAATGTTTAACAGAAATTGAATTGTTTTAGTAATATCAGATGAAACGAGAAATAAGCGACGGCAATAATTTGCTTGATCATTTTTTTTCTTTCATAAAAACAATGCTTCCTATCATTTACATAAGAAATAAATAAACATTATTACCTAAAACTAATTAGCGATTAATGTGAAACAAAAATATGAAGATATTCGCATTATTTTAAATCATTCTCTTGCACGCCAATAGCGATTTTTCGATTTTTAAACGTGATATTCACATGAAGAATCTATGTGCGCTTGTACACCGTCCGCACTTCCACGTCCTGACAATTTTTACATCCGAATTTTAATTTCATTCGTTAAAATTTTCGATTCAGAAATGACCAAAGTACAAATATTTTCATGAAATTATTTCTTATTTCAATGAACTTGATCAAATTATGCATTAATGAGCAAATTTCAATGCTTAATTTGGCTGTGTTAACAATTATTTTTTTTTTATTTTTTAACGGATTCATGCTGGATACATAATTATTTGATGCATGATCCTTTTGAATTTTTAAATTATTTGGGTTTTAACTGTTTTTTGATGCACGCCAATTGTTTTTTTAATAGGATTTTTTCCTGAAGATTATAGACTTTCCTAAACGTATCCTAAAATCGATTTGCGCTTCCAAAATATTAAGGTAAAGCAAATTATTTGAGCTTCAATTTATACATTTTCAATTGGTGTACCTAATTAATTCTTTAAGAAAATAAGATCTTAAAGAAAACTTACAGAAACAGAAACAGATTATTTACGTGGAAATTAAATATCGACAATTAAACTTGGTAATATTGCTATTTTCAATCGGCGTGCATGAAGTTTATATTTTATTCGATAGGTATTGTCCTTTTCAGAGATCGGTGCCTAATGGAAGAGGAAAAAAGAAGAAAGAAATGAGTGTCAGTAAATAACAACTAATGCGCTGAGTCGAACAGTGGCGGTGTTTATGTACTGTCGTAAAATAAAATGTTCGCTTGTTTATTATTAATATAAACAAGCGAACATTTTAAACAAGCGAACATTTTATTTTATGACAGTACGTAAACACCGCTACAGTTCGACTCAGCGCATTAGTTGTTAATTACTGACACTCGAAAGAAATGAGGTTCTAGTTTAGACGGTCACTCTTCTCTATCTCATCAATGTGTGTTGTCTCAAAAAAATGGGCAGCCCACATTGCAGAGGAATAGACGAAAAAGTCGTTTGTGGCCGTGTGGCCGTCCAAAAGAGATTATAGTTTTGTTCTAATTTTTTCCTCTTCCATTAGGCACCGATCTCTGAAGTAAGATTTATATTTCAATTTCAAAACATATCAAAATGAGAACATATTAAAGTTAAAACAATGGGAGCCTAACTAAGGGTTTGTAAAATAGCTAGACAAATTATCATAAGATCTGAATTTACAATGCCTTTGCACTCTCAACCTCGATGTATTTAATCAAATCAGCTCTTTCGCTTTCCTTCTTCAAATCAGCAAAAAACCATCTTAGTTCCTGGGATGTACTTCTTTGGGTTTAAGAGATATTCGAACAAAGTTTCACGAGTCCAGACGACACCCTTGTTCTTGTTGGCGGCGGAATAATCGAATCCCTCAACTGTTCCGGATTTGCGTCCAATAACTCCATGATGGGTTCGTCGGGCTTGGTGGGCTTTGAGTCGACGACATGGCATTGAAGGCATCTTTGCTTGTACACCTTATTTCCCTTCTCGTCTCCCTCTGGAATGGACGAACCCTCTCAAACTTGGGTAAATATATTTTTAAAAAAAGTGTACAATACTTTTATAGTTGAGCTGATTTTATTTAGCTAAATTGGCTTATTTCGTGTTTGACGATTCATGTTTCTATAAATTCACCCAACTGCACGCGAAACTTGAAGCCGACGGCCACGCAGAGATAATAAAGCGTGACACATTTGCTGTTTGTGATTGTTGTTTATTAAATAGTTTATTTCACAACAAATGTCAGCTAAGTTGTCGGGAATTAGAAAAAGAAATACAATAAACGTGGGAAGACAAAATAAAAATGTCACGCTCCACAACAGTGATATACACTAGCTGACAAAAGTTTTGTCACATATGTTTTTTCGGGTTTAACTTTTTTGTGACTTGACCAAATTGGCTGATTTTTTGATATGATAGATTCATATGCTTGTAGATTATATTACAAATTCCCGCTTGTCATTACGATGATCCGTTTTACAGTGACAAGCGTTTATCGTAAAACGCGTAGCTCAAAGATATTACGCACTTTTCTTGCACTGCATTTTTTAATAATTTTTAAAGTTCAATTATATTTTTTTCATAATTTATTGAAAATAGCAGTAATTGGCCGTCCAATTGCCACCCGGCAAGCTGTTATCAATATGAGGGAAAACGGAATGCGTGGTACCGAAATTGCCATGGTAATTTAAACCAAATTTTGCTACTATAACATTTTAAACACTGATTCACATAAAATATCAAAAAATCAGCCAATTTGGTAAAGTCACAAAATAGTTAAACCCGAAAAAACATTTGTGACAAAACTTTTGTCAGCTAGTGTATGCTGACATGTTCTTCATATTCACGTGGAATACCAGAAAATTCCGTCAAATTCATATGGTTTGCACTGTAGAAACTTTCAATTTTGTTGCATAAATTGTTTCTTGCATTTGGGAACATTTTAAACTTCACTAGTTTGGTTCTCCACTTCATTTTTCTCGCCAAAATATTTCATAATTCATTTTTCTGCACCATTCCATTGATATAATCCATATGTGGCCCCTTGGAATATAATTTGATTATTTCCTACATCCCTCAACTCGAAACAAAAGAGACTGCTTTATTGAACCATCAAAACTTGTTTTGTTTTTCTCTCAATAAAATTGGTTTTTTGATGAATTTAACAACATCATTAGCATTCGAATCATAACATGACGAGCACCCAATAAAATGCTCTTATTGAATTGACTCTTTATTGGATATTTGCTGTAGAACGTGCTAGAGTAACGTGTAAGGTTGATTGAAAGAGTTTTAATCTTTTAATGTTGTCAAGGAATATATTAATTTTATTATTTAAATTTAAAACATATAATTAATATTTTTTAATTTTGTTTTTTTAATGGGACTTTTTAAAAAAACTCTAAATAATGTTTCCGAACCAAATAAGTCTAATTGAAATTTTAAAAAAAATCGATAAAAAAGAAAAACCGTAAAAACTGAAACAAACACCGAAAAATCGGTAAATCACAATTTCAATTTGACGTGGGTCCCGTTTTTGGATCCGGTGTGAGAGATGGGCGGATTTCCGGATTCCGGATTCCGTATTTTGTACATTCCTAGGTTCGGATTTTAAAAAAAAATTTTTTTTCATAAAGAGCTCAGAAAACGTGTAGAAATATTAAAATTTCGAGAAAATGTTACTATTTTTCGATAGTTTCAGAAAAAGCTGACAAACTGGCGTAAACTAGGTTTTTATAATGTGCACGTAGAATTTGTTTGATGCGCTTAAAAAGCAGAAAATCTTAATTTCCAATTGGCGTGCGGATTCCGAAATGTGACATTTTAATTCCGAAATTCGAAAAATCACCTTTCATAAAAAGGTTAACACCGGATACACGCCAAATCGAAATGAATATTTTTTCAATATTTAAACGTTTAGTACTAGAGTACACGTATTATTTTCATATAATTTGACACGTCATTGTTGCTAGCCCGTCTTAAACTATCTAAAAACATGTTCTTCTTATCGAAGTTTGCAAAATGAGCATAATTTCTGAGCCCCCAATTTAACCATTCAATTTGTTGTGCATCAGAAATGTCACTTACCTCCAAAATAAAGTTATTTTAAGAAAAACTGGTTAAATTAACGTGAAAAATTGTTGTTAACTTTCACGTGGAAATAAATAAAATGCGTTTGAAAATTGAATAATCGTAATTTTCAATTGGCGTCCACGTGAATATTTCAATATTTTGATTCGCCACGAAACCGCGCCGCATTGCAAAAGACTTCGCACCCATTGCACGAACACTATCTTTAAACTTTTTTTTAGATATTTGCCGGATACGTTCGAAATCCCGGATTCCTTCTAAATTTCCATCCCAACTTGTATGGTAAAATAATGAGCGCATGCTCAAATCTAGCTTTTTAGAAAGATATTAATATTTCTAGATAGTTTAAGACAAGCTTAATTACATTGTAATAAAAACTTTTTTGTGATAAAGACGTAAAAATTTTCATACAAAATCGTTATTTCGATTTTGCGTGAATTTCGATTCCGAGTTCCGGATTCCGAAATGTTATACTTTAATTCCGAAATTCAAAAAACTGTCATTCCACCCATCTCTGTTTATGAGTCTGTTACTTCTAGGGATAGCACTAGAACTATTTTTAAAACTTTTTAAATTTTAATAGCCACGAACTGTATATATCCCGCATAGTTCTTTACATCTTTGCTATTCCTTTGCAATGTTCTGAAGCAATATTTATTCAAAAATACCAAATAATAAGCTTATTCCTTTTTTTGCGATTGCAATCACAATTAAGAGCACGTTTTCTTTTTGAATAAGATGAATCGAAATTCTCTAAAAAATAGGAAAAAGAATTGAACAAATTTGCACGATGCAGCCTCCGCTGAGAATCGAAATTTATCTTTATGTTGTAATGTATGTTTCGGTAAGAAACGCATGATTTTAGATAATTTAAGATAGGACGTATCAAGTTGTATGAAAATAAATTTAGTAAAAACGTTTAAATATTGAAAAATATTCATTTCGATTCGGCGTGCTGATGACTTGATTTTATAAATTCCATTGGCGTGTCCATGTAAATATCCATTAATAATTCTGACAAACAAGATCAATTTTGAGATATAAGCGCGTCTTAAACTTTTGACGCACACCACAGCCACGAAACCGCGCCGCATTGCAAAAGACTAAGAGAAAATACATAACTTCAATGTATTATTTTGTAAAATATTATATTTAAAAATTATTTTTAACTGAAATGTTACTTTACCTGTCATCAATATTCGTCACTCTTGGATGGTATCAATTGAAGATTGTTCCTAAAGGAAGTTGATTCCAGCAGAGACTGTTCTCTCGCTGCATAGAAACCAATCCTGGACAAATTACGGAAACTGGAGCAATTTGCCGTAGCGCAAGAGCTAGAATATGAGAAGATGGAGGTACTAAAAGATGTTATCAGTGAGTCTCAGTGAGCAGTCAACTGGAGATGGATCGGACTTGCCACGACGAATTAACTTCATTTAGTTGTGTTTCGCGCAATTTGTGCGAAGTCTTTTGCCATACGGCGCGGTTTCGTGGCAGTGGGGTGCGGGAATAGATGAACAAGGGGAATAGGAATTGCTCACATCTCGACTAGGGATCACCGAGGGTGAGTGTTGTTGACGAATGTTTTTTACGACAACACTCCACTGCCACGAAACCGCGCCTCATTGCAAAAGACTTCGCACCAATTGCAAACTCAATCTTTTCATTTATTATTATTTTTATTTTCAATATTTACAAGTCATTTATATTAACAATGAAGACTCTGCTGATCCATTAATTGAGATACTAAAAATTTCGCAATTGGTGCGTGATCTTTTGCAATGCGGCGCAGTTTCTTGGCAGTGGAGTGCGACAATTTAGCCAGACTTTCTTAAACTATCGAAATGTATGAATATCGTCGCAAAACGCTAAGTTTTAGCATGTTTAGTGAGCTCATTTTAACATCATATTAGTTTGCTTCTTATCATTTTTTTTGTTTAGTAGGCTTTAATTATCAAGAACCAGGTGAATTAATTAAGTCACCAAGATAAAAGAAGATTATTGGGAATTTTACCTTCAATTGTGAATTTTTGCAGAAATGTTTAAGTTTGTTTTTAAATTAATTAGTCTTCGAATTCATTGATCGCTGAAGTCGTTCACTCGTTAAACTCTTTTCAACATTCTTGATTCTAATACCTTAAAGCCTCAAACTTAAATAGCGAAATATAAGATCTATATGTATATATATAATGTATACTTTACCGTTTTTAAGCGTGTCTGAAAATTGCTCCGTCTTATCAACAAATAATGTTCACTTTTCGAATTGGCGTGCGTATTTTAATTTAAATAAATAAATAAATAAATAATAGAACAAGCTCAAAAATCGTGCTCAAATTTAATGTTTTGCACGCCAACTGGAAAAATCGTTTTTCCAATTTTTGAGCGTGTCTAAAAATTGTTACGTCTTTGTAGAAAAATGTTTTTAAAGATAATTTAATTAAGCTTCTCTTAAGCTATATAAATATACTTATAAATTTCCAAAAAGTTGGATTTGAGCACGTTTACTGAGCACATTTTACTACCATACCAGTTGGCGTGTATATGAATAAACAACTCTTGCCAATCTTCTATGCACTAAGGTCATTGGAATCCCCTAACAAAAAAGACACAAGAAGAAAAATGTATGGTTTTGTAATAATAATAACAACAACAACAACAACAAGAATATTTTGTGGTCCGCCGCGACAATTGGATTATCTCTCCGACACGACCCCCGTTTTTTTGGTTGGCTCCATTATCTCGATGCTCCTCTTTTGGAAAAACAAACATTTTTTGTTTGGAATAGAAGGTTGTGTTATTGTTTGGGTTTGATGGTCCCCCTCCCCCTCTCTCGGCTATTCACATCCAATTGACACACATGGGCGTGGCAGCAGGAAGAAAGGCGCCAACGGAAATATACACGCATATTTATATCAGTGGCCGTTATTTCATTGCCGGTAATTGGAAGAGTTGAGCGAATGTCATGCGAGAAAGAGAACAAGTCGGATGGAAAGACGAGAAGATACCGTCAGACTTTGTTGCGGGTTGACCCACAGTCCGATTATTTTAATCAGCAGGTTTGGACAATTTGAGACGATGGTGTTGTTGTTGTTGCTGTTGAGTTTATAAATATTTAATTTTTTGAAAGTTTCATATTAAACACTAATGGAATATATATATATATATACACGTCAAATGGAAATCACTATTTTTTTAATGCTTAAAAGTGTCTTACTAATTTACACGTATTATTTTCATATAATGTGACACGTCATTTTTACTATCCCGTCTTATACTATCTTAAAATATGTGCATCTTACATAAATTTGCAAAATAAGCGTAGTTTCTTAGCCCACAACTTAACTATTTCATTTGGGATGTATATAAATTGCACGATTCTTAAGTGAAGAATATTGCAGACTCACGTGAAATCGAAATAACGATTTTGCGATTTTTAAAAGTGTGTAGAAATTTTTACGCCTTTATAACAAAAAAGTTTTTACTACAATATAATTAAGCTTGTCTTAAACTATCTAAAAATATTAATATCTTTCTAAAAAGTTATATTTGAGCACGATTACTGAGCTCATTCTTTTGCCATACAAGTTGGGGTGCAGAGAGTTACTAGATAGATTAAATGAAAAAGAATTTATCGATATTGATTAATTTTGATATTATACTACTCGAAATTGACGTACAGACAAGTCTACATTTTTTTATGGTCAATGCTTTCCCCATCGTTCTTGAAATCCGCCCCTGGACTTCGAAAATTTGATTGTTTCTTATTAAAAGCTTTTTCGTTCGTGACCGAAGAGCGTTTTGGCTATTTAATAGCTATTACATTTATCAAGTAAAATTCTGAAAACAAAAACAAACAGTAGTAAAGATGATTTAATTTTAAATACTTTAAATAGTTATTATCAAAATCTGAGATATTGACAATTCCAATTTTCTTTTCATAAAAAATAAAAGTAATAAATCTGATTTGATTTTGATGAAATATAATGAAAAACAGAGAAATTATTAACATAAATTGAATATAGTCGTCGCCAAATTCGATTACCACCGCAAAATGTGGCGCACTTTTTTAAATATTATTTTTTCATTTAATTTTTATGATTTTTATTATTTTCCACAATTATTCCACGATTGAAACAACATCTAAAACATATTCTTCAATTTATTTAAGCTATAACAGTATAGAACGAGCATAAACAAGGAAATAATCTTAAAAATTTAAAGAAAAAATATTATTTAAAAAGTGCGCCACATTTTGCGGTGGTAATCGCATTTTGCGACGACTATATTTGTTTCATTTTATCTATGAGACAATTGAAAATAATTCAGAAATGATCAAATCAAACCTTTCATATTCTATTCTTAAATTTTGATAATATAAAAGTTAATATAAAAATTATTACGAGTCTAATGCATTCAGATGAAAGCGTAAAAATGTGCTGAAATTATAAAATTTTAACAATAAAACTTAATGTGCTAGAAGCTCAGAAAAATATTTAACTGTATTGTTTTTGTTTATCTAATGAGGTTTTATATTATCAAGTTGTGAGAAATTGATAATTCTAATTTTCATTTCATAAAAAGTAAAAATAATCAATAGGACGTGAACTATAAATTTTGACAAAATATAACAAATAATGATGAAATAAGGTTTTTCACGTGTACGTGTAATTTTCACGTGTACTTAACACAAATACTTTCTATGCCAATTTGACAGGTTTTTTCTTAAACTCTCTAAAAATATTAAAATCTTTAAAGGTAAATTTAAAAATAAAATTAAAATCATTATCATTAGAATGAAAATAATTAAAATCTAAAATTTTCAAAAAAATCATACAAAATATTAGATTTGAGCACGTTTTCTGAGTTTATTAAATTTGAGTTCCAGTTGCCGTGCTGCATGACAAATGAAAACTACATTTTTCGAAATTTTATGCTTGATTTTTGAATTTTCACGCAGTAGTAAAAAGGTTTCTTTGCAAGTTGCCTTAAAAAGGTTTCTTTGCAAGCCAAATCCACACCAATTGAATTTGTAAATACAGCAGCTCATTTAAAGAACTTCAATTAGGTATTCTAATAAGGCATTCGGTATTTGAGATATTTTAAGAAAAAAAAAATTATGTATAATTTACACGTTGGAATTTGTAGTAAGCGTTTAAAAATTTAAAAATCACCATGTTTAATTTGTGTGCATATCTAAAAACCTTTAAGTTTAACTAGAAAATTTTATTCAACCCCCCCCCACCCCAAAAAACGGCTCTCATCTCTAAAAGAGCAATTATTAATTCCCTTATTTTCGTTCTAAATTGGTCTCTAAGACGTAATCCAGACCAAATCCATTAAACGATCAATTATTTGTTAATTTGTGAGAATCCTGGGTGCGCAGATTTCTATTTGCACTAGACAGGAACGATTTAAAGAAACTCCTATTAAATTACATTTCTATATTGAATTTCAATACGCACATTGAATTTACAACAATTAAGCATTAAAGAAGAAGAATATTTCAGATGGACACTGGCGGTGGGGCATCCTCGATGTCGAATTGGAGCGAGGCGCTCGAAAAGGACTTTGACAAGGCGTTTGTTTCCCTGGACTTGCTGCTCGGCGAGGTCGACGCGGATCAGGTTGAGATAACTTATGAGGGACGGCAGAAGATGACGGCATTGAGTGCATGCTTCGCGCAGATGATGCACAAGTGCCAATGGATGATGCACACGATTGCCCGGCAGGAGAAGGAGCTGGCGAGTGTTCGCGAGGAAATGGTTGACGCCAGATCTGCCAAGCTCACGATGGAGAAAGAGGTCGAGCAGTTGATGCTCCAAGTACATAGTCTGCAATGTCAGTTGCACTCAAAGACGGCCCCGCATGAATCGGATATGATTAAGAAGAAATTGGTTAGTTCATTTATAGTATTCCGCATCGAACATTGTATTTTGATAAAAAGGGATATAGTCGTCGCCAAACTACTTTTAAGCAAAAATATATCGGAAGAAATTAAAAATCAAGCTTTGCGTTTTTTGGTTATTGCGTAAAATAAAATGCAGACGTTCAAAATCTTGTATTAAAAAAACAAATTTGAATAATAATTTATCTAATCTAATTATCACTCTAATTTAAATATTTAATGATTTTTTTGTGTCTGAGTGGTAGTGTTGGGAACTTATGAAAGTTTCCTAGTCTCGCCTGCGTTCGGATGTTGTTGTTCGTTATTTTGATTTATTATCGAAATCTAAGAAATTGACAATTCCAATTTTATTTTCATAAAAAATAAAAGTAATAAATCTGATTTGATCTAGAAATTTTGAAGAAATATAATGAAAAACAGAAAAATTATTAACATAAATTGAATATTTGTTTCATGATCCCTTTAAGACCATTGAAAATAATTCAAAAATGTTGAAAATGAATTTTCAATTTCTTACATTTTCAATTCTTAATTTAATTTGGCAACATTTTTTTACGGATTCATACTGGATACATAATTATTTAATGCATGATCCTTCTGATTTTTTAAATTATTAGGTCTAGAAATTAATTTCTGCGTTTTTTTAAGCATATTAAACTAGACAAACTTAAACAAAACTTTTATTCAAATTAAATTCCGTCATTAATAACAACATTTTCCCAGAGTTTTGGCAACTTAGGGATTCCATCATAATAGAATTTTTCTGGTTTGGCCGCAGTCCATTCATCTAGCCATTTTTTGACGTTTTGAAGATCTCGAAAGCGCTGCTCCGCCAGACCATGAGCAATTGACCGAAAAAGGTGATAATCTGACGGGCAATGTACGGAGAGTACGGCGGGTACGGTAAGACTTCCCACTTGAACTCTTTCAGCTTATCCTTCACCGCTTGAGCAACATGCGGCCTTGCGCTGTCATGAAGCAATATGACCTTTTCGTGTCGACCCGCCCATTCTGGTCTTTTTACTGCGATTTCATGCCGCAACTGCACTAGTTGATGTTGATACCGATTCGCAGTGATGTGTTTCGCCAGGTTGGAGCAGTTCAGAGTACAGAATTCCTTGTTGGTCCGACTGTATGCACAGTAAGACCTTCTTCCCGTGGATGTTGGGTTTTGCGGCCGAAGTTGTCTGTTCACCGGGACTAACCCACGATTTTCTTCGCTTTGGATTGTCGTAGTACATCCACATTTCATAGCCAGTTATGATGCTGTGTAAAAAAGACTTTCTTTGAAATCTGTCCAACAAGATTTGTAAAGTTGTTTTTCTCCGCTCATTGTTGTGTTCTGAGAGCTCATAGGGCATCCATTTTGCTTCCTTTTGAATGTTCGATTTCAATCGATGAGAAATTGCTTTTTGCGTGACGCCGAGAGATGCCGCGAGTTGCTCCTATGTTTGAGCGGAATATTCATCCAACAAAGCCTGAAGTTCTTCGTCTTCAAATTTTTTGGCTGTTCTGATCGGTCTTTGTGGTTGACGTCAAAATATCTCGATTTGAAACGCTGAAACCATTCTTGGAAGGTTCTTATGGATGGTGCATAGCTTGGGCAAGCATTTGGTGCGCGTCAGTGGCTTTCTTCTTGAGTTGGAAAAGGAAAACAAGAGCTTCCCGCAAATGAAGTTTTCCTGGAAGAAAGGTGGACATATTCTGAACCCAAAATAATGATTTTTTTATAAAGTACGCGAAGAAAGTTATATAAAAGTAGAAAGCTGATAATACAGAGAACAGTATAACATCAAATTCGTTATGTAAATATAATTGTATTTTGACAAAATATAAATAACAAAAAAAACGTGGAAATTAGTTTTTAGATCTAATATATGATTTTTAACTGTTTTCCGATGTAATTCAATTCCAAAAGAAAAGCAGCTCTTAAAAAAACTGTATCTATGAATATTTTTGGTATTGGGATATCTCATAAAGCAAATTACGACGATTCGAATGGTAAATACCTTGTGTTTGTAGTTTAAAAATTTTCAGGATAATATTTTTTTTATAAGAAGTTTTTTTAATAAGACACCGACACACATTATGCTCCTTTATGCACATTATATAGGTTATTATCTTAAACTGACATATGTGGTCAGGATTGAAATTCTTATTTAGCTCCTATTCGAAAACAAAGGAAACAACAAATTCAAGTAATTTTGAGCGTATATGGGCCCATAATGTATGTTTTATAAAAACAGTAATATCTCGAAAAGTTGTATTATTACAGACAGAAGCTATACACCATTCGAATCTTCATGATTTGCTCTATAACATATCCAAATAAAAAAAGATATAGTTTTCTTTAAGATCTTATTTTCTTAAAGAACTTAATTACATCGGAATGCAGTTAAAACCAATATAATTTAAAAATTCAAAAAGAAGAAAAAAGAAGAAGAACTTAACTACATCGAAAATGTTGGAAATCTATTGTCGTGGTGTAGGTTGATGAAAAATTAGGGGTAAAGGAGCATACCCCAAAAAAAAGATGGTCTCGCTTGGGCTGGTGTAGATTTAATTTGCAATTTGTTTATTATTTCGCTTTTTTTCATCACAATTTTGCTTTCTCTTACTAAATTGGTTGTTAAATCAACATAATAATTATTATAATAAAAAATTTAGGTATATTATTTATTATATTTAGAACAAATTACAAATTAAATTTACACCAGTCCAAGCGAGACCATCTTTTTTTTCGGTATGCTCCTTTACCCCTAATTTTTCATCAACTTACACCATGACAATAGATAATCTTAAAATTAATGAGAAAAAATTGATACTCAACCCAGAAAATGAAATACTTCAAGATTGAGAACAGAAATGGTGCTTACGTTAAACATTTTAATAATAATTGTACGTTATTGAATAGTTTACTGCGAGTGAGATGACAATTTGAACGTTATTTACACGTATTACACACATTTGAAAATTATTTAAAAGAAGGAGAAATGTTCATTTTCATTTGGTGTGCAACCCTCATATTTCGGCAATACCACATTTATACATAGGTTAAAAGGAAGGGAATGGTTTACTTATATGTATTGGATATTGAAGACATTGAGAATAGCCACAACTTATTTGTTATTGCATTTCACATGCCAAACTCAACTGTAACAATACAATATACAAGATTATAAAACCCACCTTAATTTAGAGAGATATTTAGAGATTATAAAGTGGTTTCGAGATATTTTAAGACATACATGACAAAATTAAATGAAACATAGTTTGTTGTTTTTACGTAGAAATTAGAAAACAGCGTCATAATTTGGCGTGCATTTCATAAAGTTTCTCTCACTCTATGGAAAAACACAAATATTTGTGGATTCTCTGAAAATCTAAAATTCAGCAAAATTTTTAACAATCTTTTTTCGTTTTAACAAACTAGCCAATAAAATATTCTTAAGTGCTTCTTCATAATAACCTTCTTACATCTTCTGTATTCATCTTCTCATGTACGTTGCACAGCTTTTGGGTTTCGATTAGATGAGAAGTGTATTTTGGCGGATGAAATTAAGTTTTTCTTCAAAATGTCTCTAACGTTTCACTTGCGCCGGTAACCGATGGTTTTATAACTTTCAATTTAGAATCACAACGCCGAAAAAGTAAATTTTCCAAAATTTAACAACATCTTACTAATTTCTCCGTGGACTTTAAGAATATTTATAATTGTATGTAGGTTATTTAAAATCAAAGACAACGTAGCATATAAAATTCTGTGTATATTCGCGGAACTACATCGTTAAATGAGACCACCTTTTATTATACTGGGTGGTGTGCAATGCTACTAGGAAAAAAAGTTAAATAATGTGCGAAATATGCGTCAACTGCTGCAATATAACGCTAAACTTGAGTGTCATTAATTAAGACCGAGATTGATATTTAATTTTATACGCAATAAGACTTCCCGTTCCATTATAAAATACCGATGTTGCAAAATTGTTGGGTTGAGGAATAAATTTGTAGAGTTTTTCACATAGATTTATTTCAACAAAAAACAATAATTATAATAATAAATTAAACAATTATGTATTTGTCGTTACTGTTTAGCGGGAAAGGTGAGAATTGGATGACGCAAGGTCTCGAGAGTACGGTGAATGCTGTAGAACCTTCGAGATTTTCGATTTTCTTTGTTTTGTTCGTTGAGCTCATGATGTATCCAGGACTCCAATTTTTCGGCAAATCCCATCGAATGAAGATGATTAAGGTTTTGATCATAGTTCATTTTTAGGCCAATAGGCCCACGACTTGTTTGGCGACCACCTTCCTTCAATAGTTCGCTAAGATGCTCTTCGTCTAATTCTGTAGGTCGTCCGCTTCGAGGCGTGTCTTCAAGATTAAAGTCGCCATTTTTGAACTTTGCGAATCATTTTTGTGCAGTAGACACGCCTAAGACACCTACTCCATACACTACATATATCTCTTGTATAGCTCATTCCTATGCCTGAAAAATGATGAAAATTTAAAATTTCAGAACAATTTAAACATGAAACAAATATTCAATTTATGTTTATAACTTCTCTGTTTTTCATTATATTTCTTCAAAATTTCTAGATCAAATCAGATTTATTACTTTTATTATTTATGAGAATAAAATTGTAATTGTCAATTTCTTATATTTTAATAATACTATGATAAAGTGATTTTAAGACACCTGAGTTTTATAATTATTTTTATAGTAAAAACTCTGATTTTTTAAAATACAAGATATATCTTGCAAGATAAACAGGTTACGGTAATAATCGATAAAAGTTTAAATTGGTTTTAAATCATAACTGCGTTTAAAACTCAAATTATAATTTAATTTTCGCATATTATTGCTTTCCGTTCTCTTAAAGAGAGAGGTACCAAGAACGCCAAATGGAATCAATGGTTTTTTTTCTGATTTTTAAGCTCGTTATAGAATTTTTACATGGTCTTTTTATGTGAAAAACGTGAAATTTATCCAATTGGTGAAATTTTTCTTAAACTTTCGAGAAATGGTAATATATTCCCAATATATTAGATTTGAGCACGTTTACTGAGCTCATTCTATTACCATATCACTTGGCGTGCAATTAATATTATAAATCAAACCGTCTTTTATTATATCTAATATAAAATTAGTAACAAAATGGAAACTTTATAGGAAGGACAATTGACTCAATTCCGCAATGAGCTGATGCAGGGTTTAAGTACAGTTTGTGAGCTTGAAATAGCGAGGAAAGATAGCGACAGGATGCGCAAGACAATAGAAGCACTTGAGATTGAGGTGTTTGGCGCACGATTGGCTGCAAAGTACCTTGATAAGGAACTGGCGGGCAGAATACAACAGATACAACTATTGGGAAGGAACATGCGCGGAGTGGAACACGATCGACTTTGGAACCAGCTCGAGGCGGAGATTCATCTGCATCGCCATAAAACAGTTATAAGAGCGTGCAGGTAAGAGCAGAGAGAATACAAAATTGTGGAATCTACCTTAGGGGGAGAGGGACGACAAAACGGCTTCAAGCCCCAATGCGACACGACTTTAAAGCACTGCGGAAGAGGAACGGCGTTGGAAAGGCGAGGAAGGTAACATTGGAGAAGCAAACTCATGAAGGATTGGGAATATCAATTACGGTAGGCGAAAATCGTTTTGTCGAAAGAAGTGGAAAGTTTTTAAGGGTGGTTCAGAGCATGCCTTGCCAATTGTTATATCGGAAATCCAGCCAGGACAGCCAGCCGATAGATGCGGGCAGGTTTTGTCGTCATTTTATACGATCATTATTCATTTTTGATAGGTTTTTGTTGGCGATGCCATCTTGTCGGTGAATGGCTACGACTTGCGTAATGTGAAGCATCAAGAGGCAGTGGATATATTAAGTTCTCAGGTAGAAAATGGACGATTTATTCTTGTTGTAGATATATGAAGCTATTAAGTTACAGCAAGGTGATCTGCAACTTGAGCTCGTCTTTGTATGTCCAGATGAAGACAGTGATGATGAAGGGACAGTTATGATCGAGCATCACGATGGATCATTGTGAGTTGGTTTTTTAAGGGGTTATATTTAAACTTTCGCGAAACGAAAGCGTTCGTCTATAATTTCTAGTGAAACTGGTGCAAAGCTTTCATCAAACCAATATCCCTTTGCCACTAATTTAAACATAAATTACATAATATTTATTGATTATAATATTAGGGTGAACCAAAATTTTTTTCCGATTTTTGTATTAAAAATTTTAACATAATTTTACAACACATGAAAAACAATTAAGTTTCAAAGTAAAGGCCATAGCTTGAACCCATCAATCGGCAAGTTGTTCGATCCCGCTGCGGTACCACTCTTTGTTCTTAGAGTCGAAAAATTCGCGGAACCCGTTTTCGACATCGGCCAGGTCATTGAAGCTACGACCACGAAGAAAGTGTGCCATGGATCGGAAAAGGTGATAATCAGATGGCGCAGGGTCCGGACTATAAGCTAGACGTGGAAGAAGTTCAATGGCGTCGAGATTTTTGATATTTTCCTTCGTTTGTCTGGCGGTGGGCGGTTTTGCATTGTCTTGTTGAAGGAGTATCCGCTTCCGATTGATCAATGCTGAATATTTCTCGCCAAGTGACGCATACAAGTTGGGCGCAATAGAGTCGATGGTCCGACTATTCGGAACTAGCTCGAAGTAAATTACGCCTTCGAAATTCCACCAAACACACATAAGTGCCTTCTTTGAGAAACGATCACATTTTGCTACCGGCTCCGCCGTTTAACCGGGTTCCAACCATTGATTTTGTCTGTCCGGATTACTGAAGTAGACCCACTTTTCATCACGAGTTACAATTCTACGAATAAAACGGTAATCTTGCGGGATTTCGAGCAGTTTTCGGCTAGTCTCGCCACGTTTTTGAGCTTGAATTTCAGTCAATGCGTGAGGTACTTCTCGGCAGCGTCTATTGACTTTCCCAAGGGCGTGAAGATGTCGTACAATTGATGTTTGAGGAATATCGATCTCGGCCGACAATCTGCGAGTACTTATTGATGGATTCGTCTTCACAGCTTCACAGATTGCTTCAGAATCCACTGTCGTAGGTCGGTCTGAATGTGTCTTGTCCTCGAGATCAGTGTCGCCGTCGTTAAATCTTTTGAACCAATTTCGCGCAGTACGATCCAAGACCATATTGTCGCCTTCAACTTCGTATATCTTTTTTGCTTCTGCAGTTGCGTTGAAGCCTTGTTTCCAGTAATGGCGTAAAAAACACGAATTTTGGATGTTTCCCTGTTTCTTCTACAAGTTAAAAAATTTTAATAAAAGTCCAATTAAAAATGTTAATATATATTATGATAGAGCTGTTCAAGAGCTTTAAAAATATATATAACACATTTATATAAAAATCTTTATTTGGTAAAAAAAACAATTAGACAAAAAGATATAGGACATCGGAAGAACATTTTGGTCCATCCTAATGATAATATCAAATAGAATAATGTATTTCAAAATAGAGCCAATTGTCAAATAGAGCCATGTTTCTAGAAAGACAGGAGTGTCCTTTTATACAAATTTAATATAAACATATTGTCCTTTTCAGAAATCGATGCCTAATGGAAGAGCAAAAAATTATGGGCGGATAAAAGGTCTTGTTTAGACAGCCACACGGCCATTAAGGCCATCACGTCTCTTCCTCTTTTGTTTGTCATCAATTTTTGTTATCTATTTTTTGTTTATTTTTTGATGAAAAGAAATGAAAAGTTTAATTTAAAAATGAAAATGGATGAAATAAAAATATTGATGGCAAACAAAAGAGGAAGAGATTCGATGGCCTTAGTGGCGGTGTGGCTGTCTAAACAAGACCTTTCCTCGACCCAAATTTTTTGCTCTTCCATTAGGCATCGATCTCTGAAATGAATAATACCTTGGGACAAAATTGTTACAATATAACATTAATCAACATCCGAAATATTACTAATTTTAATATCAATTATACAAAAAAGCTTATGACGGTCGTTTACTATATAATAATCATTAAAATTTCAGATACAACTTGTATAGCCTTGATGAGCCAACTTCGAGCCGATCGTCAACCGCATCGCACAACAATTCAGAATGTTCTAGAAGCACATGACCACTGTTATTGTTGTTTTTCCTTGTTAATATATACATTTTCTCTCTGTCACTATTTTCTCCCGTTTACGTGTAAAATGATCGACGACTTTTGACATTTTGGTGCTTTTTTATGGAACCTTGTTGTACAGATGAAATAGGTTAGTATGGTTGTAATAATATTAAAAACAATAAATTATTAATTGGTTTAAAGACGACGGTTTTGAACTGAAAAGTTTACTTGCTTCCAAAGACCTCCATCATTATTACAATGTTTGGAAGCTCTTTTGGATTGCGGCTTAAAATTTTTGATTCAATTTTTGAGAATATAATTTTGTTTGATTGCAATTATTTGCTTCTTTTTTATTTTAAAGGATGTTATGACGAAAATCTGAAATTTAAAAATTCATTTCGCACAGTACGGATGCTGCTTCAAATTGGCTTCAAATAATATACAGAACTGGCCAAAAAAGTATGCCCCGATAATTTTTTGAGTGTAACTGGAATTAGCCTAGACCAATCAGTGGCGTTCAATGGTGAATCCGAACGCGTCTGTTGAAAATATGAAACGTATTTATAATAAATTTATCCATGAAAGACTTATTTCGAAATAAAAAATACATATGAACCATTATTATTTATCACCCTTCTTATATCTCTCAAGATCCAATTCCAATTTTGCAATATTCAGATTTGACGCCCTTAACTGTGATTCGAGAACATTCGCACGATTTTCTTCGTTTTTCAAAAATTGTTGTTCTCGAGATAATTGGATTTCGTTCAATTCTTTCTGCTGGCTCAATATTTTCGATTGTATTTTCGCAAGTTTGAGTGCTACTTTTTCTCTTTCTAACTCTAAACGTAGAATCGCAATAGCCGATGTTTCATCTAGCGCACTAACGTTTGCTCGGTTCATCTGAATATTTTTCGTCATAAATCAAACAATAATTAAGAAACAATATAAAAGTATTGTCCTTTTCACAGACCTAATGGAAGAGCAAAAAATTAGGGGCGGAGAAAAGGTCTTGTTTAGGCAGCCACACGGCCATTAAGGCCATCGAATCTCTTCCTCTTTTGTTTCTCATCAATTTTTGTTATCTATTTTTTGATGAAAATAAATGAAAAGCATACTTGGGAAAGGCCGGCCCGCATTTTCGATTTTGCGGCCCTGGCCCGGGGCCGGCCCTAAAATAAAACAAAATTTTAGTTTTTTTCATTATTTCTTAATTATTAATATGTTTCTTAAAATATCGTGTGTACGTTTGTTCCTCAACTGAATTAGTAGATTTTTGAGAAGTTTAGGGCCGATCTTCAATGTCAAATTTGTCAAATAAATTATTTCAAACGAAAATTCAATGTTTTAAAATATTTATTTTAACATAAAATATCATAAAATAAAAAATTTAATAGATCCTTACACTTTTGTAAGAACCGACAATTAAATATTAACCTCAAAATCCGAATTAATACCTAACGCTACCAACAGAAATTATTTTTTGCAATTTTTCAAGTAAGCATATTTTTTTTCCCAAGTATGATGAAAAGTTTAATTTAAAATGAAAATGGATGAAAAAATATTAATGACAAACAAAAGAGGAAGAGACGTGATGGCCTTAATCGCCGTGTGGCTGCCTAAACAAGACGTTTGCCCCGCCCCTAAAATTTTCCTCTTCCATTAGGCATCGATCTCTGAAATGAATAATATATTTTAAACAAAGAAAAATAAATAATTTTAAAAATATATCCTAATAATATAGGCCCAGCACCGAAAACGTGTCAGTGTTCCACGAGCTAGCCTGTTTTAAACATTTAATTTAACAACACTATTGTCCTTTTCAGAGATCGATGCCTAATGGAAGAGGAAAAATATTAGGATGGACTGATGATCTCATTTGGACGGCCTCTCTTTTTAGACGGCCATTCTTTTTTACGAAATTATGGGCAATACATATTTAAGAGGAATTGAGAAAAATGTTTTTTATGGCCCCATCATTTGCTCTTCTATTATTACTCTTCCAATAGGCATCGACCTCTGAAATGAATAATATTTATTTTACAAATAATTATTGTCGTGGCGTAAGGTTATTGAAAGTCGATATAAAGGAGCATTCAGAGTAATAAAATGGTCTCGCTTGGACAGGTGTAGATTTAATTTGCAATTTGTTTATTATTTCGCTCTTCTTTTTTATCACATTTTTGTTTCATTTTGTTTTCTCTTAATAAATTGGTTGTTACATTGATGATTATTATAATAACAGATTTTAATGTGTAATTTATTATATTTAGGATCGATATTCAAAAAAAAGCGAAATAATTAATTGAAAATTAAATGCAAAACCTTTCTCAAGAAAGAACATTTTATTATTCGGAATTCTCCTTTAAACCGCCTTTTTCAATAACCTGCACCACGACAATATCAGTTAAATTATTTTTGTTGCATACAAAATGTATCATTTTAATTTAATTGTTAATGGTTTATTTATTAAATTCGATTTGTTTGAATTTTGTTGCATTCGGCCTCAGTATAAATAATAAAATTTATTGAATTAAGCAAAATTTGGAAATGAAACTATATTGTTCGAATGATTCGAAAACCGGGAAACATAGAAGACAAGTGTAAAACCCGGTTTTAAATTAATTAATTAATACTTCTTTGCGTGTTCCTTAACGTCAATAACTGCCTGACATTTGCGCGGAATCGAGTCGAATAAACAGACAATGACTTTCCAGGCGCTCTCAAGTTGAGCGAATTTTTCATCCGCATTTTTGGTTCGGAGTCCTGTAACTCGTCTTTCGGGCTCCTCCCAGAGGTATTTAATCGGATTCAAGTCCGGACTCCTCGATGGCCACTTCAAAACGTCCACCCGGCAAAGTTCGAACCAGTTCCGCACGACGTGTGTGTCGTTATCTTGCTGAAAAACGTACGCCCGGCCCATGTTTGTCAATATCCATGGTCGCATCGTGTTCTCCAAGATATCCTCGTATTGAAACCTATCCATGATTCCATTTACACGTCGGAGTGGTCCCATGGCGGCGTCGGAGAAACAGCCCCAAATCGTACACGAATAACTACCACGCTTAACCGTTGGAAGGTGGTACTTAGGAAGGCATCTGGTACCAACAGGCCGACGAACCTCGATGATGAAATGTTTCTTCACTGGTCGTCTACGATGAAGGCAGTTTTCCTCTCTCGTCGAATGGTTCTTCTAGGTGGCATTGTTTGGTTGACACAGTCATCTGGATATCGGTGATAGTCCTTCTAGGCTCTTCGCGAGACGCACGACAAATGTTCCTATCTTGGAGTCGTGGAGTCGACGCCATGAACTTCTTCCACAACGAGCTTATAGTCCGGTCCTTGCGCCATCTGATTATTACATTTTCCGATCCACGGCACACTTTCTTCGTGGTCGTTCAGCTTCAATGGCCTGACCGCTGTCGAAAACGGGTGCCGCGAGTTTTTGCCTCTAAGAACAAGGAGTGGTACCACAGCGGGATCGAACAACTTGCCGATTGATGGGTTCAAGCCATAGAGTCAAATGGTCTTTACTTTTAAACCTAATTGTTTTTCATGTGTTGTAAAATTATGTTTAAAATGTTCATAAAAAATCGGAAAAGATTGGTTCGCCCTAATATACCAGGGTTGCACGGAATTCTATCTTCAATTTTCCGTTTTCCGTCGTCCGTCTGAAAAAAAACTGATTTCCGTGCAACCCCGGTCTGTATTTAAAATGTGCAATGTCACGGTTCCGAGAGAAACCAATCCGATGGGGGATCATCTTGCGAGTTTCTAGACACTTTTTCTTTAGTTCCAAACTTGACTACTTGATTACTTAATTGTCGGTCGTCAACACAAGTGCGTCGAGATGCGGACCAGCTCTCTCCAGAGTGTTCGGCTTCGTCTTTCAAGTATCGACCAATGTGCAACCCAAATGAGTAGTTTTCTCGTAACTAACAAATCAAAGGAAATCGAGCCATCGAGCTTGGCGTGAAAGTATATTATGTAAAAGGGTCATTTGAAGACATTTATTGAAGAGAACTTCCTGAGATGAGCACCAAGTTTCGAGCAAGGCCGGAACGATGATGTATTAGCTCTTTTTTCGTATTCTGGAATGATAGGAAGTAGAATATTGCATTTGTAGAATTCTAAATATGGAGTCCTTCATAGCATAGTCATTGTGTACGATCATCGTCTTTGTTGTGTTGATTTCTAGCCGCTGATTTAGACGCCGGCTTATTTCTTCTGAGGAACTTCCAATTAGCACCAGGTCGTCAGCGAATTCGAATTGTTTCAAAAACATCCGATCAACACAGATATCTTCAGCTTCTCCTACACTCTCCTTGTCGGATTCATCGAGAATCATTTGGAGAGCAAATGTGAACAGAGATAGTGATGCCGAGTCAACTTGACTCACCAATCTCTTGAAAGAAATATTGATTGTTGATCCATGGATCCTGATCTCTGAAAAAAGAAGCCGAAAAGTCGATTAGAAATAGTTCCAGAGGAAATTTTAATTGATTTTTCAATGAGTTGTCGAACAGAATGGATATTGTCGATGATCTTCTATACCATCCTTCCTCTTTCATAGGAGACTCGCTTTGGCAGTTTTCCAATCTTCTGGTATTCTTCTTCCCGTCAAAATCATGTTCAATGGGCGCATGCGAAGGCAAATAATAGATACACGCTCTACTAGCAGCAAAAAATCTAAAATTTATTCCCAGTAGTTTAATCTTCCTCACGGAATTCCATCTTCCATCTTCCGTTTTCCGTTTTCCGTCGTCCGTTTGAAGAAGAAAACAATTTCCGTGCAACCCTGTTAAATACACATAATTAAAAACCAAATGGAAATCATCAAGAAACTAAAAAAAAAATATAGAATATCAACAAAGTTGAAATAGCATGTTAAACTCTGCGTCAATAATCTGTCTACAAAATTCACTAAAAAATAATCTGGGAAGCAGGATCTTCCGATTTTAAAGTCTTTATGAAAATTGTTGCGTCTTGTCAATAAAAAAGTGATTAAGGCAATTTAACCCGGCTTCTCTTAAGCTATCTAAAAAATTAAAATATTTCTTAAAAGTCCGATTAGAGCACGTTTACTGAGCTCATTTTTTGGCAATTGGCGTGAGCTTGTCGACTATTGCTTGACGTAAGTAAGTGGCCGTTGATGACGTTTAAGTAGATGTGATTTTTTGTGTGCACTAATAAAATGTCCTCTGCTATGTCCTCTGCTATGTTCACTAATAAAATGTCCTCAATAAAATGTCCTCTACCATGCAAAGTTTCAGCCCCAAACCTTTTGAATCGAAAAATGACCTCCCAGTTAGTTTTTATCTCCAAAAAGTTTAAAAAGAATTCACGTTTAAATTAATATAATATTTCAATTTATTTATTTAATTTCAATGCAATCATTTCCCGTGACATTCCAACTCAATCACCTAAAAAGAATCTGTGCATGTCACTCATAAAATAAACATTTCTGAAGAAACATCATGACAACGAGCTCATCAGACGTACGTCAATTTATAAACAAAGTTTCCAATGAGTTTAATTCAACAATTTGCTCTATTTTAACCGACGATAACCGTGTAGCTAACCTCAAAGCACTGTCGGTTCTCTTTTCTGAGGTAAAACAGTTTATTCATCACACATTATTAACATTTTTAAAGGTTTGTGCAAATGCTGAATGCTATGCGGCGGAAAGAGATGCAATTAAAGTCGAATTGGATCTTGTGAAGGAATCAAATGCAAAATTGGAAGCAATGGTATCTTCGTATGACGATGTGCTCCAACAACTCCATCTTCTAATGAATTGCAAATCAATGGGAACTGATAAAAACGCAGAAATTATTTTTAAGAAAATGGCATCGGAAGTGAAGGAGAACATGACGAAAATACAAAAATACCACAAATATAAAAGTCTATATTCGATTGAAATTGAACGATCAGAGAGGTTCGCATTATATACAAATCTGTAATTAGTAATAAATCAGAATGATGCGACACATCAACGAACTGTCTAAAACTGTTGTTTTACAACAAATCGGCTGCAGATTCTACGCTCGAGTACTTTTGTTTTTAAAGATGTATCATTTGAATTGAATTGAAACTTAGGAAGTGGCAGCGCTTCGTCAGATGATGGACCTAATGAATCAAGGCGACGCTGTAGAAAAGAACCATAAAGCGGTATTGTGGGATGAGATTGAGACGGAAACGCAATTGCTGCGAGTCAACACGCTGTGGCTAATGAACAGGTCTGTCCAGTTGCGTCTGGTGTAATTCGGTTCATGCTGATGGGAAACCAATCTCGACGGCAGCAATATTTGATTGATCAAGTGACTTTGCACCGACTCATGGGAAAGTTAAGGGATTAGGGAGAAATCGCTTTCCACGAGTATTAGGAAACGTGTCAGATCTTGCTGGCAGGTAGCTATTAAGTTAGAGTAATTAATGGCTATTGATTTTTGTTTAAATTTACTTGTTTTGCTTCAAGAAAGAAAGAATATTGTCAATTTTATTTTAAAAAATATAAACCAACTGGGATGTTATTAAATCTAGGAAAAGCGGAAATTGCTCCCGTCGGAAAATAAAATGCATATCGCATAAAACACGGATTATTACACCATTTCATTTTAAATTTCGATTTTTTTCATTTTTATAGTCCATTTCAAAATAGTTGACGACGAAATCACGCTGCAAATGCCGCATACTAATTAAAATTCATTTTCAAATCGATTATTTTAATAATTTTTAATTAATAAACGTGAAATATAAGCAATAACAATTAAAAAATGTCACAAAATAATTAAAATAATCTATTTGAAAATGATTTTGAATTAGTATGCCGTATTTGCAGCGTGATTGCGTCGTCAACTATTTTGAAATACACTATATTAAAAAAAACTTTAAAAAATCAAAGATATCAAAAGAATCTAACCAACATAGATTTTCCGTGAATCAAATCCTCTACCAGGTATGCTACGCATCCTCTTATGTCTTAATTAATTAATCCGTTGAAGTTTGAGGAAGAATTTTAAATTAGATGGTGTAATAATCCGTGATTTCTTTTGCAGAAATGGATTTTATTTTCCGACGGGAGCAATTTCCGATTTTCCTAGATTTAATAACATCCACCAACTGATCTTGTTAATTTAAAACCATTCAAAAAGGAAGAAGTTAACAATCAAACTTTTCGTTTTTTGGTTATGAGTGAAATTAAAATTTGGATGTAAAAAATGTCAGCCCCGCCGGTGTACGAGAGCATAATCCAGCATTTTTAATTTTTCTTTATTAATAAAATTCCCTTAATTAATTTCAGAAAAAACTTAATAGAACTTGAATTGTTTTAGAAAAAAACTTGATGAAACAGGAAATAAGCGACGGCTCGTCAATAACTGCTTGATCAATTTTTTTCATAAAAACAATGTTTCCTATCATTTAAATATAGAAATAAATAAAGTTTACTCCCTAAAACTAATTAGCGATTAATGTGAAAGCAACAAATGAAGATATTCGCTTTATTTTAATTCATTCTCTTGTAATCACAATTTATTTTGAATTATGAATGTCCGCGCTGTACGCAATAGTGTGCACGCCGTCCGCACTTTCACGGCCTGACATTTTTTAAATCCGAATTTTGATTTCATTCTTTGGTTATTGCGTAAAATAAAATCCATTAGTTTTGATATGCGTACTTTGTACATATATGCGCACTGCACTGCCACGAAGTATGGAGCATGTTGCAAAAGTTCACGCACCAATTGAATTTTTAAAAAATGAAAACACGCCCTTTTTTTACTTAATTTTTTTGGTTCTAAAACATTTTGAGGAGCCTAAAACAAACTTAATACAATTAATAAATTATTATAAACGATTCTAAGCAAGAAAGTACATCAAATTTTATAAAGATACGCTGTAATTAAAAAAAGTTTAAATAATGGAAATTAATAAATGAAGGGCGTGTTTTCATTTTTTAAAAATTCAATTGGTGCGTGAACTTTTGCAACATGCTGCATACTTCGTGGCAGTGCAGTGTATGCGGATTATTAATTGTATTAGTTTTAAAAGAAATATGATAAAATGGTAAAAAAAATTTTATTAATCAATTAATACAGTCTGTTTCAATATCTTAGGTTCACTTGGTTCTTTCACGTTTTCTATTCACTATTGAGCACTCCAAATTATTTGTTCGATCCAATAAATGAAAAAATGTCAATTTTTTTGGTCAAAAATCGTTAAATTTCAACAGATTTTCTGTCATTAATTAAAAAATTATCTTAAACTGTTTTAAATTGTTCTTCATATAGAGTAAAAACGGAGAATATTTTGATATATGATTTAATATATAAAATTTTCTGTAAGACGTGTTATTCATCATGAAGAAAGTTAGATAAAAACCCAAATATTTCTTGACAGGTGTTTACTTTTGCTATGAAACTTGGTTCATATTGTTAAGCATAAAATTGTGAATATTTTGATATCCAAAGCATTACTCGACCATTTTTGTGCAAGAATTATTTTTAGATTTTCTCTTTACCTGGTGTTTCTCGACTTATTAATAGTCTTTTTTGCTCTTATTGCATATGTTGCAGATTTAGATCTAAATTGGCATCTGAAGACAATAAGAACATGTATAGATGCTCAAAAAGTACCATTTTCAACGACTTTTGAAAAGTTAATTTATAGTCATCACCACCGCAAAATGTGGCGCACTTTTTTAAATATTATTTTTTCAATTACTGTTTATGATGATTATTATTTTCCACATTTATTCCACGATTGATACAACATCTAAACAATATTATTCATTATTAAAGCAAAAACCGTGTAGAAATCCCTCTGCCACGATGTATAGCATCGCAAAAGACTGCGTACCAATTGCCCAAAACACGCCCTTTCAAAATATTATTTTTAAAATCTTTTATTTATTAATTATTTTTAACAGAAAGATTCAATTAAATTTTGTACGGTGTTTAGAAAAATATAAGAGTGAAACTAAAATTCGGATGTAACAATATCAGGCCGTGAAAGTTTGGTTGGTGTAAATGCGCATTCAACATATTATTTCAGACTGATACTCTTCAAAAACTTCAATTATAATTTGTGATTACAAGAGGATGAAATAAAATAATGCAAATATCATAATATGCGGGCGGCTTTACGTTTCATCCAGTATTACTAAAACAATTCAAGTTCTGTTAAACTTTTTTCCTAATTTACTTAAGGGGATTTTTATGAAGAAACGGAAAATATATTGTCGTGGTGTAGGTTGATGAAAAATTAGGGGTAAAGGAGCATACCGAAAAAAAAGATGGTCTCGCTTGGGTTTGCAATTTGTTTATTATTTCGCATTTCTTTTGTGTTGTATTATGTAGTATGTATTATGTTGATGTAACCACCAATTTAGTAAGAGAAAACAATATAAAACAACAAATCTGATGAACAAAAGAAAAGCGAAATAATAAAAAAATTGCAAATTAAATCTACTCCAGCCCAAGCGAGACCATCTTTTTTTTCGGTATGCTCCTTTATTCCTAATTTTTCATCAACCTACACCACGACAATACTACATCTGCACGCCAACTGAAAATAATGATTTTCCGATTTTTAAGTGTTTCTGAAAATTTTTTCATCTTTTTAAGAAAAAATTTTTCACTACAATTTAACTAGGCTAGTCTTAAAATATCTAAAAGTATTATTATCTTTTCTAAAAGTTAAATTTTGGCACGTTTACTGAGCTCATTTTATTACCATAACAGTTGGCGTGCTTGTTCACCGACCGCATTTTCACGGCCTCACATTTTTTGCATGCGAATTTTAATTTCAGTCAAATTATAATAGTTTTGTTTACTCTTTTCATTTTCTGTTTCTGTTAATTATATTAAATAATTAATAAATAAAAGATTTCAAACAACAATTAATTATGTCTTGTGTTTTGCGCCATTTGTGCGCGCTCTTTTGCAATTTGCGCGTACTTCGTGTCTTTGTAGAGTTAAAAAATAGTAAAATAATTATACTATAAGAATGATTAATTTGAAAAAATTTAATGTTAATAAATTTTACAAAAATTTGAATTATTTCAGATTCAAAAATAAATTATATTAACACGAGGATTTTAACAATTAAAATTAGTTTTTAATTTAAAACTCTACCGTTTGACATTTAATATAATTCAATTTTGACATTAACCGTTTATCAATTGCAAATTAAAGTTCTATGATAACACCGTAACTCTAAAGAAAATTGATGAACATTGTTTCAAAGAAAGCCGCCTCGAGAAGCCAGCTGCGGTCATTCTTTGATAAGATTCCCTTTTGCAATTTTACAATGCTTGTTAATTAATTAGCTAATTAGTCTTGATTTGGGATCATAGCGGCATTGCTGATGGGAAACTAAACTAGATTGATATTGAAGGATCAATGGAAAGGACCGCCGTGAAGCTCCTTATGAATGCAGCGACGATCGGATTCAAGCTCCGCCGCGGATTGTCGTCTTAATGCGCTCTCATCCGCGACAAGGCTTGGGACTCGAGATTACGGTTCAGAGTGGTCATATTATTAAATTTTAATGTATACTTAATAGGGTGGTAGCGAAAATTATCGTGCGATCGTAGTTACTGGAAAACAAGAGGGATCAATGGCTGATGATGATCAGGTGAGTGGCTCTTCACGCGAGCTTGTTTCATTACATTTTGTTGAGTTGCAAATTGGCGATCGAATTATAGCCATCGATGGCATGTTTATTATGCAGAGCACGCATGAGCAAGTAATGAAAGTACTACAGGACGAGGTTGAAACAGGATTTTGTATTATTTTCGTTGTTTTTTGTAGTCAACCAAGGATTATGTAACATTGGTAGTATCCGAGTTTGATCCGTTTTATACGAAGACGACTCAAATGGAATTGGAGGAAGATGTCGTGCTGCAAACAGCTGCAAATGACAAATGTAAAAAGTAGAAAGAAGGCTAAATTAGACACGTGTTGGGGTGGAGACATGGCGGTCGATTAAGAGCAATCATTTATAAAGTGTGGGGGGAGGTTGATTGATAACGAATTGGGTAGGGAGGTCTCGACCTATTGTTGCTGTTGTTGTTCTTGTTTTGACCACTTTTCTGGTTTAATTTGTTTATTGTATTCTCTTTGTTATATAAACTTTTCTTTTTTTGTGATTTTGTGCTCTGGACAACTTATTTTTCTGGAAAGATCACTCCAAATGGAATGGGTAATTTGGGGGCTCAGAACATACGCTCATTTTGCAAATTTTCATAAGAATCGCAGGTTTTAAGATAGTTTACGAAGGGTCTAGTAAAAATGACGCGCCAATTTGTAGGAAATTTATACGTGAGAATTAGCAAAACAGGTTTAAATATTTAAAAATTTTATTTTAAATTTGGCCTGCAAGCTCGTAAAACTCTCTGTTATAGCACGCAAATGATTAGGTAATAAAAGGACTTTTGAAGAGTAACTTAAGTCTAAAATTTCGTATTGTCTTGGTGTAGGTTAATGAATAATCAGTTTTAAAGGAGCATTCCGAATAATAAAATGGTCTCGACTGGGGTCATGTCGATTTAATTTCCGATTAAAAAAATATTTCTCTTTTCTTTTTTTTCATGATATTTTTGTTTTATCTCAATAAATTGGTTGTTACATTAATATAATTATAATATTAATATGAAACACAGCGAAATAATAAACAAAATGGAAATTAAATCGACATGACATAAGACGAGTCCTTTTGATTATTCGGAATGCTCCTTTAAACCTGCTTTTTCATTAACCTACACCACGACAATAGAAATTTAAAGTATTTTGATGACATCTTGTAAAATTGAAGAAATAGTTAGTTTTTAAATTGCAGTTGAAAATTAATAAAATGCGTTTTTAAAATACGAGATCGTCATTTTCCGTCGATTTTCTAGTTCCATTTGCATTTTCCGTCTTCTGCTTGAAAAAACTGATTTGTGTGCAAACCTGATATATATATATATATTATAAAAAATGTCAATTAATGATAAAAATTGCTTAAAGGGGCTTAAAATGATATTTTTTTCTCGTTTTAGATACAGTGACAGCGATTTCGATTTATTTTAATGTTTTATTGTTTTGCTTTTCTTTTTCAATCCATTTCTGCTCTTATTTTGTTTCTTAATATATTGAGTACTTATGATATTTTATTGTCCTTTTCAAACATCGGTGCATAATGGAAGAACAAAAAAATAAGAAAAAACTAGGTTCTCGTTTGGACGACCACAAAGGACTTTTTCGTCTAATCCTCTTCAATGTGTGTTATCCATTTTTTTGAGAAAACACACATTAATGAGAAGATGGCCGTCCAAACGAGAACCTCATTTCATTCTAATTTTTTTCATTTTCCATTACGCACCAATATCTGAAAAGGACAATAGATATTCTATATTGTTTAATATTTTCTATCCTTGATTACCATAATACACCGATTGGTAATAATGTTATTAAGCGTGTTCTATGGAATTCCACAAGAATATATCAGATTTATTTTTGGCTACCTTCTACTAGATTGGTCAATGAAAATCTTGATCAACTATCTAACGGGGTTTTAAAATTATCGATTGAGCCCTTTAATTGAGCTCTCATTAGTAAAATCTTTCGAAATAATAATTATGCAAATTTGCTGTTAAAACTAAAAGAGAGAAAACTTACTTAAAGGACAAGTCAGACGCATAGTTAAAGTGTTCAATTGTATTTTTAAAGTAAAATTTAAGATAAATACTTTAAAATGTTATTATTCATTTCAGAGATCGATGCCTAATGGAAGAGCAAAAAATTAGGGGCGGAGAAAAGGTCTTGTTTAGACAGCCACACGGCCACTAAGGCCATCACGTCTCTTCTTCTTTTGTTTTTCATCAATATTTTTTCATCCATTTTCATTTTTAAATTAAACTGTTCATTTCTTGTCATCAAATAATAAACAAAAAATAGATAACAAAAATTGATGAGAAACAAAAGAGGAAGAGATTCGATGGCCTTGATGGCCGTGTGGCTGTCTAAACGAGACCTTTTCTCCGCCCCTAATTTTTTGCTCTTCCATTAGGCATCGATCTCTGAAAAGGACAATACAAATGTATTAACAGTGAGAAATAAAATATATATTTTTTGCAATGTAGAAAAACTTAACATAAATAATTCATAAATTTTGAATGTTATTAAATCTAGGTCGTGAAAGGCCGTGAAAGTTCGGTCGGTGTACAAGCGAATCCAACATATTATTGCGGACTGATATTGATAATTTGTGATTACAAGAAAATGAAATTAAATATCATAATATGCGCTCCCGTTTCATAAAAAATTACGAGCTATTTTCACGTGAACTTAGCAGACATATCTTAAAGTACCACTGGCACCCCAAATTGAGTTGTTAAGTTGGGGACTCAGAAAAAATGCTCATGCTTCAAATTTCGGCAAGAAGCGCATACTTTTAAATTGGTTAAGACCGGCTAATAAAATTGACGTGTCTAGTTATATAAAAATAACACGTGTAAATTTATAAGACACGTTTAAATGTTGGAAAATATTCATTATGTATTTGGTGTGCCACTGGACATTAATTTCCTTGAGAAATATTAGATTATAGAGGCTTTACAGAGCTACCATTTATAGCTGACCAGTTGGAGTGGTCCAATGTTACTAAAACAATTCAAGTTCTGACAAACTTTTTCCGTAGGGGATTTTTATTAAGAAAAGAAAATATTTAAAAAAATATATTACATCTGCAATAGGTTGTTGGATGATGCGCTTTTACACCGACCGCGTTTCCACGGTCTGAAATTTTTAACATCTGAATTTTAATTTCACTCATATTTAATTGATGATCAAAAAGATTTTACGTTAACTCTTTCTAAAAAGAATTCATGAATGCTTTCATGAAATTTGTTTATTTTCAATTGATGTTAAATCGCATTAAATTTAATTTATTAAAAAAAATTATTATTGAACGTCGTCACGGGAAAAGGCAAAAATGAAACTTACTTTTTCGTAAGAGATTACGTCAAATGTGACGGTTAAACTGGGAGCTCAGAAGAAGTTCTCATCTATAATTCGTCAGAAAGAAAATCGGGTTTTTATATAATTTAAGACCAGCTTATCAAAATAAAAAATAAAGTTTTCTTTATTTAAAACGTGCAAAGTTGTGTGACATGTTTAAATATTTGAAAATTTTCATTAGGAAATGTACAACCAAATAACTCAAAATTCAAAGTGACCGTGGAATAAATATATTATCCGGGCAAAAAATGTTTATAAAATAGGAAGAAATGAAGAATCAAACATTGGTTATTGCATAAAATAAAATGCATTATAGCCTATTTCAAAATAGTTGACGACGCAATCACGCTGCAAATGCGGCATACTAATTCATATTCATTTTCAAAACGATTATTTTATTTTATTTCTGTGACGTTGTTTAGTTTTGAAAATGAATTTGAATTAGTATGCCGCATTTGCAGCGTGATTGCGTCGTCAACTATAACTATTTGGAAATAGGCTATAGATATTATCTGCGTACTTTGTGCATATATGCGGATTATTAATTGTATTATTTTTAAATTGAATAGGATGAAATGGTAAAAATAACTTTATTAATCAATTAAGATAATTCGATAACATAAGTAATGATAATAGATTTTAAGAGCTTAATTTAAAGCTTATTTTTTAATCAGGAAAATAATTAGAAAAAATATGAGCAACTGTTGAACGCTGCTGAAGGTAGAACTTCTATAGAATCAATCCCGAATCCATATCACTACCACTCGGCCATCAAACGACATTTACATATTTACACTAGATAGATGATTAGATGAGAACAATTAATATTCAATTTAAATCATTGGTCGTGATATTAGGACAAGATTTGGAACTTTCGCATTTTATTTTACGCAATAACCAATAAAAACGAAAAGTTTTATTTTTAATTGCTTCCTAGAAAGCTTTATAGAAAGTATTGTTAGCACTGTCAGATTAAGCAAATGTTCAGACATTAGTTGATCCAAATCCGTGAAATGAAATATAATTGAGCGTAAACATTAGTAAGATGGTAATTTCTTGAATCGAACTTTTGAAATTGGCTTAAAATATATTATTTTATAATCAATCGTCGGAGCATTAACGACCAAATATTGACGCCAATGGTTTGGAGCGTTTTTTTTTTAAAGAAAGCAGTCAATTTTTTGTGCGATAGCGGCGCCGTGTGTATCTGTGTCGGCAAACTTAAAAGAGGACGAAAAAAGTGGTGTTTCGTCCGCCCGACTCGATGGACGCGCCAAGAAGGACAGAGAATGTGTTTGTGGGGGTGTCCCATACATTCAACAAATCTCTCGTCTAGCCGACGGAAGGATGGATGGGTTTTTGAAAGAAATTGAGAAGAAGAAGATGAAGGAGACTTGATAGCAGGCACGATTCCACTAACCGCCAGCAAATATTATTATGATTATTATTGTTGTTGTTGTTTTTATTGTTATTAGATATTTCACGACTCGAGGTGATCTTTTGGGAAGAGGAGGATTTTCTTCTTTTTCTTTTTGCAGATTGAATGAGAGAGCTTATTGATTGATCCATTGGATGCGTTTTTTTTTGTGGTTTTGAAATTTGAATTTTTAATTTTTGGTTGTGTTTAATCCATTTTTAATCGAATTTAATCACTTCGATATGCTAAGCTTAAATATTCTCTCTAGAATTTCTTTATTTATAGTCGTCGCCAAATGCGATTACCGCCGCAAAGTGTGGCGCACTTTTTTAAATATTATTTTTTCATTTAATTTGTATGATTTTTATTATTTTCCACACTTACTCAACGATTGAAACAACAGCTAAAGCATATTCTTCAATTTATTTAAGCAGAAACAGTACAGAACGAGCCTAAACAAGAAAATAATCATTAAAATTAAATTAAAAAATAATATTTAAAAAGTGCGCCACATTTTGCGGTGGTAATCGCATTTGGCGACGACTATAATTTCATTTAATAAAAGTTTATTATCAAATTATAAGAAATTGACAATTTTAATTTTATTTTCATAAAAAATAAATGTAATCAATCTGATTTGATCTAGAAATTTTGAAGAAATATAATGAAAAACAGAGAAATTATTAACATAAATTGAATATTTGTTTCATGATCTCTTTGAGACCATTGAAAATAATTCAAAAATGTTGAAATTAACCTTTCAATTTCTTATATTTTGATAATATTTACCTATACCACACCAAATTATTCTGAATTAGGTCGTAGCCTTGTAACTGTTAGTCCACGTCTTTGTTTCGAAATTTCTGCGTAAAAATGTGTTTTTCCTTAGCTTTTATATTGATTCGGTCAGGGATTAACGAAAAAATCTTCGCTAATTATTAACTAACAAAAATACATTGGGAAGAGCCAATGAACTGTGGCGTAGACCTGACTGTGTTAACGTATTGTCGTACGTTAACACAGTCATTTTGGTTAAAAAACAATAAATAAATAAAATATTGAAAAATATAATAATAAAATAGAAGGGTGCGTTTTTGCATTTTTGCAATTGTTGCAAAGTCTTTTGCAATGCCGCACGGTTTTGTGGCATTGGAGTGCGATGGCCTTAGTGGCCGTGTGGATGACTAAACAAGACCTTTTCTCCGCCCCTAATTTTTTGCTCTTCCATTAGGCATCGATCTCTGAAATAATATTTATTTAAATTTCTAGTACAAATCGGATTAGTTATTTTTATTTTTTATTATTTTAAAAATTACACTATCATTGTCTCATAACTTGATAATAAATAAAAATTAACGAAATATTTTTAAATAACTTCAATTGAAACATTTCTTCCTATTTTATTTAAAAATTAAATAAGTTTTAATATTTGTATTATTTGATTTAATTACAATTTTATTGGCAATTATTTTTATCAATAAACAGTAGATGGTTTGTAATCATCCATCGGTTTTTTCTTTGTCTAATTAACTAATTAGACGGAATTATGACTGTGGATGATAATTTGAGGAAAATCATTAATTAATTTTTCATTTTTATTGAATTGCATAAATCCTATTGAACACTTTTTAACGTCTCATTTTACGTGAAATTTAATTTCTATATTTGTTGTAGATTTAGAATGTTTATTGATCGGACAAGAAGACTAAAATAGAATAATATAAAATCGAATATATTATAATCTAATAGAATAACTTTACAATTAAAACGGGCTATATAAATACTAAATACACGTCATCTGGATAGCGATAACAACGTGGTGATGTCACGCGATACGTAACAATTTTTATTCTGAAAAATGACGATTTATATATTTTACAGGCTCGTTTTCCCGTTATTTTAGACAGCTAGTATTGAACTAAGAATCTTAACATAGTTCGGAAATAATAGATTAGAGTTCGTTTTCTGAGCACCACTTTTTTCGGTTAAAATTTGCGTGCCTCAGTAAGAGTAATATTTTTTGATATTATAGTTTTTTGCACTCCAAATGTAAATGAACATTAACCATGTCTTACCTATTCACACGTATAACCGGACACATCATTTTTCTACCCTGTCTTGAACTATCTACGCATCAAACCGAAATTTGCCAGCTCGCAACTTAATCATTCCTTTTTGGGTTGTTTTATTTTGTATTATTAAATAGAGAATATTTCGATTATTCTTCTAATCATAAGAATCCAGCTACTGAACCTAACAATCTTATTAGTCTTAATAAGATTTTGAACGATTTAAGTACATATATTATTTCCAGCTGTGCATAGTATTTCTTCTTTCTTTATGATATTAATGATGTAACGTTACGAAACATATTTTCTATAACATCATTAGACTTTATTTTGTATCCTATAAAATCAGTACTCATGTGAAGTAAATATTTTTTAAATTTTCTCTGAAAATAATGAATAAAACTTTAAACTAAACAATTCGAAACCAAAAAATATTTGTCAATTCTAAAAACATAGTTTTCATAGCTCCTCTCGCTTCTCTTACCGTTTTCTATAATTTTACTTTATATTTCCATGACACGCTAAATCAATTTTTAAATCGTACCACACATTTATTTACAACTCTTTCTTATGTAGTAGTTATTGTGTGGTCAGTATTCGCCACGGCAAATCGAAATAACGATTTTGCGATTTTCAAACGTGTGCAGAAATTTTTACGTTTTTATTATTTATTTCAGAGATCGATGCCTAATGGAAGAGCAAAAAATTAGGGACGGAGAAAAGGTCTTGTTTAGACAGCCACACGGCGACTAAGGCCATCGAATATCTTCCTCTTTTTTCTCATCAATATTTGTTATCTATTTTTTGTTTATTATTTGAAAAGAAATGAAAAGTTTAATTTAAAAATGAAAATGGATGAAATACAATTATTGATGAGAAACAAAAGAGGAAGAGATTCGATGGCCTTAGTGGCCGTGTGGCTGTCTAAACAAGACCTTTTCTCCGCCCCTAATTTTTTGCTCTTCCATTAGGCATCGATCTCTGAAAAGGACAATATAACAAAAATGTTTTTACTACCATATAATTAAGCATGTCTTAAACTTTTAAAAAATATTAATATCTTTTTAAGAAGTTATATTTAAGCATGCTTACGGAGCTCATTTTATTACCATACCAGTTGGGGTGCGCATGCCAAGTGAAAATAGAGATTTTCCATTATTTAAACGTGTCTTATTAATTTCTACGTGTAAATTGCAATCCACTTTTTTCCGTAACCTTTTAATTAAAAGTGGTAGTGATATGGAATCCTCTGCACTTTGCGCTTGACGGTGACGTGACTGTATTTTGCACGAAAAATGATCCTGTTAGGACGCGAGGTGCTTTTTGCATGAAAACAGACTCATCCTGATATAGCGTAAACACATCATCAATCTTTGTTAAAATTTGATGTTGTTTTTTGGAGTGAGGACGCTTCATGTAATTTTGATGAAACTTTGGTTACTTTTTCGGTTTGAATTGAACGTGCTGGCGGCAGTTTTTCACGTGTTTGATAACAATTTCGTGCAAAACACAGTCACGCCACCGTCAAGCGCAAAGTGCAGAGGATGTTGGGTTTGAATAGAATCTTTGAAAGTTCTAGCCTCGGCTGCGCTCTTCTTTTTTGTTCTAATTATTTTCCCGATTAAAAATTTTAGCTTTAAATTAAGCTCTTGAAATCTATAACAATTACTTATATTGTATAGTTATCTTAATTTTAATCTTAATAATATTACTTTTACCATTTTAGCATATTTCATTTAAAATTAATACAATTAATAATACGCATATATGCACAAAGTACGCAGATGGATTTTATTTTACGCAAAGTTTGGTTCTTAATTGCTCCCAAATTTAAAAGGTCTCGACATAATTCAGAATAATTTTGTGTGTCAGGTTAAATGAATTATCGATTTCTAAAGCTTAAAAATAGAACAGGTTAGAAAAATAATAATCATTATGATACAATTTAATGATTTGTGAGAAACTCTTGCTTTTTCGCATTTTGATTATTGTCCTTTTCAGAGATCGGTGCCTAATGGAAGAGTAATAAAAGAAGAGAAAATGATGGGCCACAAAAAACATTTTCTCGATTCCTCTTACTAGTTAAATATGTGCTGCCCATAATTTCGTAAAAAAGAGTGTCCGCCCAAACGAGAACTTCATTCCATCCTAATTTTTTTCCTCTTCCATTAGGCACCGATCTCTGAAAAGGACAATATCAAAATATAAGAAATTGACAATTCCAATTTTATTTTCATAAAAAATAAAAGTAATAAATCTGAATTGATCTAGAAATTTTGAAGAAATATAATGAAAAACAGAGAAATTATTAACATAAATTGAATATTTGTTTCATTTTATCTATGAGACCATTGAGAATAATTCAAAAATGTTGAAATTGAATTTTCAATTTCTTATATTTTGATAATAGTTAATGTTAATCCCGTTTATATTTTAAGGGTTATACTAACTTATTAAAAACTATCTTTTTATTATATTTGTTCAACTTTCACGTTAGGTTTGACGTCACTTTCACGTCATTGTTAGGATACGTTAGATACTTTGGAGTCCGTTATAATTCTCGTATAGAGAAGCGGACCAGCTCCCTCCAAATGTTGAAATTGAATTTTCAATTTCTTGTATTTTGATAATATATCGATCAAATTCAACCGTAATATTTCCGTCCACATCAAGATTTGAGAACAAATCCATGAAAACAAAAAATTATTAGCGAAAATAATAAAAAAACATGATTTGAACTATTATAAAGTTGGTCACCTAGTATTTTCATCGAAATAATGACTGACGTCATCAATGTAAAGAGTTTTTTCTATCTCGTGCGGAATGATCAAAAGCACCGGGGCGCCTTCTTGTCAAGTCGGCAAAACGAATCGGTTTTGAACTTTCAAATATTGTTATGTTATTGTCCTTTTCAGAGATCGATGCCTAATGGAAGAGGAAAAATATTAGGATGGATTGATGATCTCGGTTGGACGGCCTCTCTTTTTAGACGGCCATTCTTTTTTACGAAATTATGGGCAATACATATTTAAGAGGAAATGAGAAAAATGTTTTTTATGGCCCCACCATTTTCTCTTCTTTTATTACTCTTCCATTAGGCATCGATCTCTGAAATGAATAATATAATATAATAGATTCTTGTCGAATTTGATGTTTTCTTGCTTTCGGATTATCGTCAATATGAAACGGAACGATTACAGACCAGCGAGTGGCTGCCTGAATGGATCAGGCGATTCATTTAAGTTGGGCGCGGAGTCTAGATTATGTGCTCACTGACAGGCCCGCATTGGACGCGTTTCGGGAATGGCTGGTCGAGTATTCTTCGCCGCAATATCTCGACTTGCACTTTGCGATCCGAGCTTATGACAGAATGGTGGCAGAGGGAAATCAAAAGGTTGGTTGATGATTATGTGCAATATTACAATGGTAAATATTTTAAGAGAACAGAGTTGGCAAAAACAATCTATTCAAAATATATTTCCTTAAGGACTGGTTGTTGTGACGGGATTCCTTCAAAGCTCCGCTCACAGGTAAACACAAATTAGGTTAGAGACTGATTGATGTCTCCTTGCCAACGGACCACCTGTTGTGACTGTTAATTTGGTAGAATTCTTTTTATTTTATATTTTAGATTGGAGATAAAGTGCGTATGATGGCTGGAACGGGAAACGAAAGTGATGGTGGATTATTTACCACATGTGCCACCTTTGTTGACGATTACCTCAGACGGCAACACGAACAGTTTGTGTGTTCAGACGAATTTATAGAAGCTTTTAATAAGGTTTAGATCTCTCTAATAAATTAATAACGTTTATTTTTACAGTTTTCAATTACTGATCAGCAGTGCACGAGCACAATTAGCACGATGGATAGAAAAAGCGAATCACGGAGAAATGCTGCACAAATGGCAACACAGTTGACAGCCGAGGCTTTGCTCAAATCGCGTCATGATCGGCAGACAACTCTTGGAGAAATGTAAGCATTGTCGTTTGTTCATTAGAAATATTTGGCTTGTTGTAGAAAACTTGAAAAGATGTATCCGCCGACAAGACAACCGTATGTGTGCAATGCAACGACTAGTCATAATGATTCGGCTGTCTCGTCGTCGTTTTCGGGAGACACGTCGTCGTCTCATAAAGCATCCAGGTTTTTTCGTTCATGAATATGAATTATTTGTTTATATTTTCAGAATGAGACATATAAGAGAACAGCAAGCGAGAGGCAATCCTGTTACATTTACAGTACCGGTTGGTTTTTGTTTTAATAATAGATAACTTGTTAACACCAACTTGTATGGTATTAGCATGAGCTTAGTAAACATGCCCAAATTGAACTTTTTAGAAAGATATTGATATTTTTAGATAGTTTAAGACAAGCTTAATATAAATTGTAGTAAAAACTTTTTTGTTTTAACGACGTAAAAAATTCCACAGACGTTTAAAAATCGCAAAATCGTTAAACACTACGTGTGCTAGACACGTGATTAAAATTAAAATTAAATTAAAATATAAGGTAAAAGAAAAAACTGAAACATAAATTAAAATTAAATAAAAATCTAAAAAAGAACAAAATAAACTAGGTAACAGGTAATAAAACAATAAATGTTAGCAACATAAAAATAACATAAACATAGGGTGGGGGTGAATAACTAATATGCCAGAGTTTATAACACCATTTTCTTCCTATTATTTTATTTTTGAACTTTTCCAGTATTCATCTTTCTATGTAAAAAATTAGAGAATTAAACATTCACACCAGGGTTGCACGGAATTCCATCTTCCATTTTCCGTTTTCCGTTTGAAAAAAAATCGATTTCCGTGCAACCCTGATTCACACCCCAAATTGGATGTTTAAGTTGAGGGCTCAGAAAATATGCTCATTTTGCAAATTTCGGTAAGAAGCGCAGCCTTTTCAATTTTTTAAGACGGGGTAGTTAAAATGACATGTCAACTTATATGAAAATAATACGTGTAAATTTGTAAGACACGTTTAAATATTGAAAAAATATTCATTTCCATTTGGCGTGCATTCATTATGATTTTCTGGTAATTTTAAAGAAATATCGTGAACTATTACACGCCGAAACGAAATAACGATTTTCTGATTATAATTTGTATTGTTTATAGCACTAAAATAATTATTATGATTAAAATTTTTTTCTAATTTTTTTTCAATAAATCCTGAAAATATGGCATAATAAAGAATTTTAACTAAAAGTTATAAATATCATTTTGATCTTCTTGATCTCATCGTTCTATTTATACCAAAAAATTAAAACTTTGATAACTATTTTTGCAAGAAAAAATTGGTTTCCATGGAAAATTCATGAACACCTATTATCAAAATTTAAGAAATTGAAAGGTTAATTTAAGAAATTGAAATGTTAATTTCATTTTTGAATTATTTTTAATGGTCTAAAAGAGATCATGAAACAAATATTCAATTTATGTTGATAATTTCTCTGTTTTTCATTATATTTCTTCAAAATTTCTAGATCAAATCAGATTTATTACTTTTATTTTTCATGAAAACAAAATTGGAATTGTCAATTTCTTAGATTTTGATAATAATTAATAAGAACTATAATAACAAAAATAATATAATTATACTTTTCATGAATGTGAACATGACTAATTATTAATAATTTACTTTAAAAAACGTAGAAATACATTGTTTCACCATAAAAAATGATGAAAATAAAATTTACAAAAAAATTTTTAAAATAATAATATTTGCTGGCTTACGATTTGAATTGCCGCGTAAAAATGTGTGGTACACCACGTGCAATGTATATGTCAGTGATGGGAGGGGCCCCGTTTTTTGGAATTCCGGGCGGGCGGGACCTTAAAGAAATTGAAAATTTCAAAACCCGGGTCCCGAGACTTGCCCTTTTCCCTACCCGGGTCACGGGACCGGGATCCCCTTTTTTTAGAAAAATACCCGGATCGGGGGGAACCGGGGGGAGTTCCTCCCATCACTGGTATATGTGTACTTCACAAAAACACAGTTAACGCCAATTTGTCAGCTTTTTCTTAAAACTCTATAAAAATAGCAATATTTTCCCAAAAATTTTAAATTTCTGCAGGTTTTCTAATCTCATTATATTATCATTCCATTTGGAGTGTTACACGTAATAAAAATTTCAGGAAATTTTTTTTTCAATTTACATTAATACATTTATAACATATTTATAGTATCACGTCATTGTCCAATATTTGATTTAACATATATGTTGTTATTAAATATGTTATTAAACCTAGGAAAAGCGGAAATTGCTTCCGTCGGATAATAAAATGCACTTCCGCAAAAAAAATCACGGATTATTACACCATACAATTTAAAATTTTTTCTCAAACTTCAATGCATTTATTAATTAGGATACAAGTGGATGCGTAACGTAGATTTGATTCATGAAAAATCTACGCTGGTTCGATTCTTGTGGTTTTTTTTAAAATATTTTTTTATAAAAAGAAAAGAGTCGAATATATTCGATTTCTTCGGGAAACCAGAGCTTAACCAACATACTACGCACCCACTGATATTGTTATGTTAATCCATCGAAGTTTAAGTAAGGATTTTAAATTAGATGGTTTAATAATCCTTGATTTTTTGCAAAAATGATTTTTATTTTCCGACGGGTTGGAATTTTGGCTTTTTCCTAAATTTAATAACATCCTTATCCCATATTTGTCCGCTCATTTAGAAGAACTTTCCTAAACCATAAAAAATACAATTGTATTGCCCTTTTCAGAGATCGGTGCCTAATGGAAGAGGAAAAAATTAGGAAGGTATGAGGTTCTCGTTTCGACGGCCTCTCTTTTGTATATCTTCAATGTGTGTTGTCTCTAAAAAATGGATAAGACACATAGAAGAGGAATAGATGGAAAAGTCGTTTGTGGCCGTGTGACCGTCCATCCGAGACTATCATTATTTAAATTATTTTTTTGCTCTTCTATTAGGCACCAATCTCTGAAAAGGAGAATAAAATATGTTACTTATAAATTAAATTATGGGCTATAGTATTTAAATTGTCCTTCAAACACAATTGTCAAATTCTTTCTGCGCACCAAATTAAAGTTGTTTTTACCGCCGTACATAAATTGAAGGTCACGCGATTATTTACAGCTCTTTCTAATGTATTTTTGTTAGTTAAATAGTGGCGAGCATTTTTGCGTTAAATCCTGACCAAATATGAGGAATAAGTTTGAAGAGTTTTTTCACAAAGATTTAAAAAATCACAAAGGGATTTTTTTGCCTGGCGTTGTCGTGAAGCAAGATGACTTGTCCTTGTCGTTCAGGTCTTTTCAGTCGAATAGCCTCATTTGGGCTACATAAAGCTCCTTGTTGTCCGTGACGTTTCTTTCGAACATTTCCCAGTGAAGCATGCCCACCTAGTTCCACTAAACGCTGATCATGGTCTTTCTTGGAGTCTTTTTAGGGATTTAAGTTTAATGTCGCCATTTTTGAACTTTTCGAACCATTTCTGTGCAGTAGACACGCATAAGACACATTCTCCATACACGCGGCATATTTCGCGAGGGTTTTCGGCTGCTTTTTGCTTTCGATGAAAAGCGAATTTCGAAAAGATGTCGAAAATGCTGATTTTTCCTTCCTGGATAGTTCATTTCTAAGCCTGAAAAATTATGAAAATTTAAAATTTCAGAACAAACCAAAAACACAGTTTTGTAGAGCAGAAAAAGCGCTATCAGCTAAATATATAAACTTTGCCAAACAACAAGAAAATTGTTGTGAAACAAAAGATAATATTAAAAACTCTACAAGCTTATTCCTCAATCCAATACAATGGATATGCATTAACACTGATAATAGTAATTTGTATACAAATTTATCATTTACATTGAGCACATTTCACGAATACATAAACTGTAAAGCTATTGGCTGAAAGCCGCGGCTCATTTAGAAAAATGCACAAAAGCCCTTTTTTGACGACGCATTGCAAAAATCTGCGTGTTGCGAGAAATATAAAAATAGAGAGTTGTCTTTTGTATCTCTTTATTTATAACGGTTAAGTTACGTTAAGAAAAAACACATTTTCATGAAGATATTTCGATAAAAAAACGTGGAATAAAACTTACAAAGCCACGACACGATTCTGAATAATATGGAGCCCGACTAATTCTCCAACTGAGAATCGGACTAACTCCTTCCACGGCTTTTCAAAAATATAAATAAATGAGATCCGTTTTAAATAGAAACTAATTCACGCCAAATTATTTGTTTGAAATAGGAGCTCTGAAAAGCTTCTCAAATATTGTTATTCGGTACGAGAATTGGTTTTCCGTGTATTTTAAAATAGGCTTGTCAAGATTACGTTAAAAATATTTTAGGATTAGCAAGGATAAAATTGTAAAAACCATTGAAATACGAAGAAATGTTAGATTTTATTTGGCGTTCTAATTAATTAATTTTTGCAGCGCGTTGAAACTGTTCATCGAAAAGAGGGTCGACAGTTTGATCATTCTTCATCACATGGTACGTTGCACAATGCACTCCGGAGTCAAACAGTGAGCAAAAGTGAATGGTCCACCACTGTTCGAGATTCACAGTATTCACTATTTTTGTGTACAGTTCGTAAAGCCCCTGGAGCCATTTTAAAGCTATTGTATTGTCCTTTTCAGAGATCGATGCCTTATGGAAGAGCAAAAAATTAGGGGCGGAGAAAAGGTCTTGTTTAGACAGCCACACGGCCATTAAGGCTCTCTTCCTCGCGGCCACACGGCCACAAACAACTTCTTCGTCAATTCCTCTTCCATGTGTGCTGTCCATTATTTCGAAAAAAAGAGTGGTCGCCCAAACGAGAACCTCATTCCAACCTAATTCTTTTTCCTTTTCCATTAGGCACCGATCTCTGAAAAGGGCAATAAAAAACAACTATTTGCCTGATTGACTCTGAAGTGCCCATGTTCTTAAACAATGTTTCTCAAAAATGACTGCATTTAGGAAGAAAACAATTTGTACAGGCTGTCACAGAAAAACTGCACCGACTACTTGGAAAAATGAAACTGAACGATGAAACAGAACGAAAGATTAATGATATCGAAAAGAATATTTATTCGGTAAATTATTGTACTCAAATGCTTTTGTCTAATATGAATTTAAGACGATTGACATGGTTAAAGAGTTAGAAGCAGATGAAGAAATGGTGGAAGTTGACGAGGATGATGAGCTGGACGACTATTTGAAACGACTGAAGGACGATTCGCAGCGAGCATCAGCGAATCGATCACCGCATATCAGTTGTGATGCATTCTCGCCGTCTCGAGAATCTCGGCAACATAGTCGAATGGCGCAATCGATGCTTGCTTATTCACATCCCGACCGAATGACAAACTTCACGCAGATTTCACTCGATTCATTTGCGCCGCCGCCAATGAATCATACGTTTAACACATTTTCGGCGTATAATAAAAGAAAGTTAGTGACGGATAGTGATAGGATGAGATTTATAGGTGGTTTTAGGGACTCTGGAAGTCAAATGTATGACTCGTCGGGAATTGGATCAATGGCCCCTTCCGCGTTCTCAGCTACAACATCTGATGCGTCGAGTTCATCTAAAGAGAGACGCCATCGGCATAGGTACAATAATAGTTTGACGACACCGAGGAGGCACAAAAATCGACAAAATTTGTCGAATTTAATAACCATCTCTTATATAGGTTAGTGGAGCTTTTTCTGCAATTTTATATAAATTGGTTTGATTTAGATAAGAATGGCGTTCCTGTGGTAGCACATGTTCCCAATAATGGGCCTATGACTCTGGCTGAATTTCGGCAATACTTTATGCTATCAACGAATATGAATTCACAACTATTCTTTCGAAGCGAATGTGAAGATGGAAGTGCTCCTCATCAGTTACTACTGATAAAGGATGATAATGAAGTACTGCCGATCTTTGAAGGACGCATCGCGGCCGAACTTCGTTGATAGAATTGTCTGTTTGATTGTATTGTATCCCCACACCCATATGTTCTTTTAAATAATGTTGATGTTAATAATACAGGTAAACTTGAATCGATTCGTGTAAAAATTTCATTTATCTTTAAAAAAAAAAGAATTATAACTCTTTGATATATTGATTGCTCCTCATATTGCTTAATTATTATTAATTTTATTATAAATGTATAATAAACAATAGAAAACATTAATGAATTGTGGAATGTTTGGCATAAAAAGTGAGCGATTTGTAAAGAATGGTTGTTATGGGACACTGCGAAAGAATGCATTCTGAGCCAACATGTGGATGACGCGTGTGTCCTTCTTGGGGTTACGGCGCCCGTCGATGCATAAGTACATGGACCAGAGTAAGACCATTAGAATGGAGATTATAACATAGGCGAAGCTGAAATTAGTGTCATATTGTTTCTACAGAATAAGAATGTTTGGTTAACGCCACATGGAAATGACTATACACTGGCACGCCAACTGGAAGTTATGATTTTCGGATTTTTGAGAATGTCTAAAAATTGTTGCGTCATTTTAACAAAAAAGGTTTTGCAACAATTTGATTAGGCTTGTCTTAAACTAACAAATATAATTAATACCTTTCTCAAATTTAGATTTGAGCCCGTTTACTGAGCTCATTTTATTACAATACCAGTTGGCGTGCACTGGTGTCCAAAAGTTTGCGACACCCCCACTATCCAGCTGTTTCGCATATTACTGTAGGACAACAGTTGAAATGAGTGGTACCAGTGGACTCCCCGTCATGAAAAACCTATTTCCCGAAAATTTCATTAAAATCGGTTTTATTACCGCTACGCTACAGTACATTTTCCATAAACAGTGGTGGTCACTGTGATGAGACATCATTTTTAAACAAGGAAAAAACACTAAAATTAGCGACATTTAATGATTAATTTCACTATTTAATACTTTTTTGCTGCTCCATTGATCCGAATAACCTCATTAATTCGGTTTGGCATGCTTGAAATCAGGCTTCCAATCAGAAGTGTATCGATCAGCGACCATTGACGAAGAATTGCGGTTTTCAGATCCGCATCAGAGTTGAATTGACGTCTCTGATGGTAAACTCTTCTAGCAAGGACGGACCAGTGATTCTCAATTGAATTGAGATCGGGAGAACACGCTGGCCAGTCCATAACAGTGATATTCTTTGAGCTCAACCACGTCGTCGTTGAAGCACTAGCATGAATGGCGGCGTTGTCTTGTTGAAATCTCCAGGAAATAGTGTGACTGAATGCTAGAATTGGAACCAAACGTTCCTCCAGGACATCTTGATCGTCCACAGATTTCATTCGAAACGAAATGAATTCCAAATCAGGAGTTCCAGTTGACGAGAAGGCTCCACAAACCATGCACGCCCACAGTTTCTCTTAGAAAATATCAATGGGTCCTTCCTCAAATCACGCCAATAAGAATTCCAGCCGTCCGATCCGTTAAGATTGAACTTTTTTCATCTGAAAACATTATCAGAACACGTTTGAAGTGACAATTAAAGCCGTAAATGGACTCGCTCTTTTCCAATCTGTGACCAAGTTTCGGCGAGCAAAGTCAACACGTCTCAATTCGTGATCAAGGGTCAGTCTTGGATCATTTTTTAGTTTTTTACGAACAATAATTTAGCTCCGGCGCAGAGATCGATAAATTGTTTGTCTCGAGGTCGAAACTCCAGCTTCACGGCCAATTTGTCTAGCCGACTTCATCGAATTTGAAGCTTTCCGTGCAATAGTTCGATCATCTCTAGTCGATGAAATCCTTGGACGTCCCGGAATTGGTGTCTTTCCGTAGTCAAAAAAGGGTCCTTCAGATAATAACTCACAATGCAACGTGATCGGTTCAGATGCGCAACGATTTTCGCAGATGGATAATCCGAGTCGGCGTATGGCTTCAATTTTTGCACATTCCTGGGGAGAAAAACGACATCGGCTGCCCATTTCGTGATATCATGTTCAAGAAATGTTTTCAGATCTTTTATACTCTAATTATTTGAAATAACTTTCATTTTGTGCGCCAAATGAAGATTTAATGATCAGCAATAGAAGGATGTCTCATCACTCTGATCACCACTGTTTATGGAAAATGTACTGTAACGTAGCGGTAATAAAATCGATTTAAATGAAATTTCATGGAAATAGGTTTTTCATGACGGGGAATCCACTGGTCCCAAACTGTGTCCTGTAGTAATATACGAAACAGCTTATTAGTGGGGGTGTCGCAAACTTTTTGGCAGTGTTTTTCAATATTTAAACGTATATTACTAATTTTCACGTATTATTTTCATATAACCTTTCACGTCATTTTTACAAGCATGTCTTAAACTGTCTAAAAACATGCGCTTCTTACCGAAATTTGCAAAATGAGCATATTTTCTGAGCCTCCAAATTAACCATTCAATTTGGGGTGTTTGTTGTTATTTTATTCCACATCCTTAAATATTTAGTACTTACAGTTAATTGCACTTTTAATTCGCACCCCAACTTTTATGATAATAGTAAGCATGCTCAAATCCAACTTTTTCAATGATATTTTTAGATAGTTTAAGATAATCTTAATTAAATTATAGTAGAAACTGTTTTGTTATAAAAACGAAAAAATTCTACACGTTTGAAAATTGCAAAATCGTTACTTCGATTTGGCGTGGACATAAATTTACGATGATATTTTACGATTAATAGTTTCCGAATAATTATTTGAACGACATTTTATTTAACTTCAAGGGAAGTTTTAGGTCGGGCTCTCGATTTTGATAAAACTTTGCAGGTAGATTCCTTACGATCCCAATAGTATAGTAACAAAAAATTTGAAATTGGTTTTGAAATTCTGGTATCGAGCTACACTAGCTGACAAAAGTTTTGTGAGAAATGTTATTTCGGGTTTAACTTTTTTGAGACTTGGTCAAATTGGCTGATTTGTTGATATTTTATGTGAATCAGTGTTTAAAATGTTATAGTAGCAACATTTGGTTTAAATTATCATGGCAATTTCGGTACCACGCATTCCGTTTTCCCTCATATTGATAACAGCTTGCCGGGTGGCAATTGGAGTTTCTTTACGTGGAGTCATCTCTAAAATGTTGCCAATTACTGCTATTTTCAATAAATTATGAAAAAAATATAATTGAACTTTAAAAATTATTTAAAAATGCAGTGCAAGAAAAGTGCGTAATATCTTTGAGCTACGCATTTTACGATAAACGCTTGTCACTGTAAAACGGATCATCGTAATCACAAGCGGGAATTTGTAAAATAATCTACAACCATATGAATCTATCATATCAAAAAATCAGCCAATTTGGTCAAGTCACAAAAAAGTTAAACCCGAAAAAACATTTGTGACAAAACTTTTGTCAGCTAGTGTCAATGATTCATCATGGCACACCAAATTATTCTGAATTGTGTCGTGGCCTTGTAAATTTTAGTCCACGTTCTTGTTTCGACTTTACTGTGGTAACATGTGTTTATTCTTGATTTAATTATATTTATACGCTCATGAATTAACATCAAAATAATGGTCACTATTTAGACACATTAGAAAGAGCTGCGTGGCCTTAAATTTATGGATTAACACCACGACTCTAAAAACAACATTAATTTGGTGTGCTGATGAAATTGTTTGTAGAACCTATATATTCAATAACTTACCTTACGTATGAAACAACTTGCTCCCTCGTCCACGTATTAAAAAAGAGCGAAGCTTCTGAACCAATGATACTGCTAGCATTGTGACTGTTATTATTCTCTATTCCATTAGCGTTCTTCTCCATTCATCGCCTAGTCGCAGCACGTTGGGCTGCTAAATTTAAAATTAGACAAAAAAATTTGCTCAAAGAAAAGAAGCGGTATTAAATATAAACCAGCGGAAAATGAATAGGTGGGAATGAAAACCAAATAAAAAAGAGAAACGAGTTGCTCTCTTCGATACACAATTACATATCTATATATATTTATATTTTCTGAAAGAGGAATGAGCAATTAGTCACTGCTTCAATGAATCTGAATTGACTATTTCGTTCTACTAGAACATTCATACGTTTTCTTCTCTGTTTGGCGATGTCTGTATGCACTTAATTTGGTTCTAATAGGGCTTCAAGACAAATGTATATATTTTATTTTGTTATTGAATGAGGTCTAATGAGTTGCTATTGAATTTCCAGGATATGGATACATAAAATGAAGAAAAATAAGGATGATTCATTTTAGATTTGAGATGTGTTGGTTACATGCATTTCAAAAATCATCTCAAGTGAGCAAACAACAAGAAAAATAAATGAATGCATTTCAAGTGATTTTAATGTTTCATATCAATATGGTGGTTGATATTTGAACACAAACTACGAAAGGATATAGTTTTAATATTATATAAAGAGTGTGCAAATAAATGGGATATTTATACAATGGATATGCATTAACACGGATAATATTAATTTGTATACATTATACGAATACATAAACTGTTAAACTATTGACTGAAAGCTCATTTTAAAAATACAGAAAACCCTGCAAAACTTAATCTTTATATTAGATACCAAATATACTCAATTGAGAGAGTTGCGTTTAGTATTTCGCTATTTATAATGGTCTTGCTGCGTAGCGGTTCGCAAACGCCCTCAAAAAATTTGAAATAGCCTATATCACTTCGGTCAAAACGAAATTCCACCCTCAGAGTTTGTATTTTTCTCTGCGCGTTGCCTTTTGTGATGTGTTGCGTTTTTCTATATTCCTCTTCTACAATAGACGATCATTTATTTCAACAAATATAATTTAAAATAATTTAACGCGCAGACAACGATACATAAAATGAAGAGAGATAGCGTTTTCCTAGTTTTTTGACCGGCTATAGCTATATAATATAGGAGAAATGGTTGATTTTCATTTCTTAATAAAGATGAAACATACATTTTTTCTTTTCTGATTATCATTAATGGCATATATTGGGACACATTATATTTTTTTAAATTTTAAATAAAATATTGTCCTTTTCAAAGAATTAGGATGGAATGAGGTTCTCGGCCTCTCATTTTTTTCGAAATAATGGACAGCACACATTGAAGAGGAATTGACGAAAAAGTTGTTTGTGACCGTGTGGCCGCCCATCATTTTCTCTTCTTTTATTGCTCTTCCATTAGGCACCGATCTCTGAAAAACACAATATATGCCTAAATTCAGAACTAATTTAAATATATTGGGTTGACGAATAAGTTCGTAAGGTTTTTATTTTTATTATTATTCTTGTTTCACAAAAATTTTCTTGTTGTTTGGCAAAGTGTATATATTTATCTGATAGCGCTTTTTCTTCTCTAGAAAACTGTATTTTTAGTTTGTTCTGAAATTTTAAATTTTCATCATTTTTCAAGCTTAGAAATCAACTATCCAGGAGGCAAAAATCAGCATTTTTGACATCTGCTCTTCTTCGCTTTTCATTGAAAGAGTATCCGCTTCCGATTGATCAATGCTGGATATTTCTTGCCAAGTACCGCACACATTCGATCAAGTTGGGCGCAATAGAGGATTTGGAACTAGCTCGAAGTAAATTACGCTTTCGAAGTTCCACAAAAAACACAGAACCTTCGATCACATTTTGCTACCGGTTCCGCCGTTTGACCGTGTTCCAACCATTGATTTTGTCTGTCCGGGTTACTAAAGTAGACGCACTTTTCATGAAAAGTTACAATTCTACCAATAAAACGGTAATGTTTTGGATTTTCGAACATTTTTCGGCAAGTCTAAACACGTTTTTGAGCTTGAATTTCAGTCAATGCATGAGATACTTCTCGGCAGCGTCTATTGACTTTGCCAAGGGCGTGAAGATGTCGTACAACTGATGTTTGAGGAATATCGAGCTCGGCCGACAATCTGCGGGTACTTATTGATGGATTGGTCTCCACAGCTTCACGGATTGCTTCAGAATCCACTGTCATAGGTCGGCCTGAATGTGTCTTGTCCTCGAGATCAGTGTCGCCGTCGTTAAATCTTTTGAACTAATTTCGCGCAGTTCGATCCGGGAACATATTGTCGCCTTCAACTTCGCATACCTTTTTTGCTTCTGCAGATGCGTTGAAGCCTTGTTTCAAGTAATCGCGTAAAAGAACACGAATTTCGGATTTTTCCAAACAAAATGTGGCCTAAAATTTGCAAGGCCACGACACAATCCAGAATAATTTGGTGTGTTATAAGATTAAAAGAAAAATATACGTTTAGTTACACTTTAATAGGATTTGTAATACATTATGAAATCCTTAATATCTAATACACTCCACTGTTACGAAAACGCGCCGCATTGCAAAAGAGATCGCACCAATTGCGCAAAATTCAATTAATTATAGTCGTCGCCAAATGCGATTACCGCCGCAAAGTGTGGCGCACTTTTTTTAAATAATATTTTTTCATTTAATTTTTATGATTTTTATTATTTTCCACAATTATTCCACTATTTAAACAACATCTATAACATATTCTTCTATTTATTTAAGCTATAACAGTATAGAACGAGCATAAACAAGAAAATAATCATGAAAATTAAATGAAAAAATAATATTGAAAAAAGTGCGCCACACTTTGCGGCGGTAATCGCATTTGGCGACGACTATATTTAAAAACATTTATTTTATAATTATTGTTAACAGGAACGTTAGTTTAAACGCTGTACGCTATTATAATCCTTTGGATAGTTGCTCCGAGTTTTGCAATTAGTACATTTTCTAAAATATATTGTGATAAAACCAAAGAGTACGAAAGAAAACATAAAAATAATAATTTCTCGAAAATGAATTGGTTTATTTTTACGAAATAGGTACTGAAAATTGCTCATTTTCTGCTCTACATATTCTAAAAATTTAAAATAATAAAAATATTTTTGAAAGAGCTATAATGACTTTTTGTAATTTTTGACTGGAATGCGCAATTGGTGCGCGATCTTTTGCAATTACTTCGCGTCATGGAGTGCTAATATTACCTGCACGCCAAATGAAAATAATGATTTTGCAATTTTAAACGCATTTTATTAAACTCCACGTGCAAAATGATAACTTAATTTCTACGTCAATATTATAGGCTGATCTTAAAACATCTCGTGCACTTTAAATTTTTACGAATGTTAGGTTTAAATGTCTTTTCTGTGCTTCTGTTTTTACGAATTCAATTAGCGTGAACCTGTATCAAAATTTTCAAAGAGAAAAAAGAGTAAAGAGAGAGGCAATTATATATTGTCCTTATCAGAGATGGGTGCCTAATGGAAGAGGAACAGAATTCGGATAAAATGAGGTTCTTGTTTGGACGGCCACTCTTTTCTCTATCTCATCAATGTGTGCTGTCTCAAAAAATGGATAACAAACATTGAAGAGGAATAGACGAAAAATTCCTTTGTGGCCGTGTGGCCATCATTTTTTGCTCTTCCATTAGGCAACGATCTCTGAAAAGTACAATAGACAAAAAACTCTTGTTATAATTGCCTTGGCCGCAGCGGTTCGCAACTGCGCCATAAAATTGTGATACGGTATGCACGCCAACTGGTTCGGATGATTCAATAACACGAAACCGTAAACAACTTTAGTGCGTTTTTTTGAAAAACATTGACTTTTTACTTTCATTTTCTTAATTTTTTCGAGATTTTTACATTTTTTGATTTTTCAAGCTTAAACTTAATGATTTTTAATCCGGATTTTTTTGATGACCTAATAAATTGTCTTGCGGTTTTGATGATATAATATTTGATGCACTAGGACAAATATTCTTTGAGATATAGATGATTTTAACATAATTTTTCATTTTTTAATATGAAAACAATGCAAAACAATGGAAAATATTTTGTTCGTAGCATCTACAGTTGATATAGATTATACTAAAAGTAATTCGGAGAAAATCCTATTGTGCAATGTAGAAATATTTTGATTTTTCTTTTTTCATCTTTTCCATGTTTTTATTATTTAGATTATTATTGATTATCAATATTTTCAGCAAAAGAAATTTTAAAAGCGTTATGAATAACGAGCAGACATTAAAGCCTCCACCACTTTACCAAATTTCTTTAAACAAATGAAAGAAAAGAAAAGAATGAAAGCCGCTCTTGGTGAAAAACTTGTCCAGGATCGTTTAAATAAAGTATCTACAATTAATTGAATTTTTAATAATTATCCTATTGGAGAATATCACGAGACAGAACGAGGAATTAAAAAGGGCTTTAGAAGAACATAAAAAACGGTAACTTATATTGAATATCTATGACTAAAAATAAAGAAATAAATTTTTCCTTTAAAATACGTTGTTTTATTATTTCTAAAGCTGAAAAGTGTTTGAAAAATCTTACTATGGAGGCCATTTTCGGATCCAAAAATGACCTCCCTAGTTAGGATTTTTCATTCACCGAAATCCTTTAAAAATTATGGATAACAATTGAAACTAAATTAACGTAAGGAATTTTTATCTGAAAAATCAGTAGGTAATCATGCTAGAATCATGTTGAAGGCCTTTCATTTTCTGCCGTGTTCAAATAATGTGGATCAACATTTTTGATGTCATAGTGCGAACCGCTACGACCTGAAAAAATTTAATGCAAGCTCTGTATAATATAGTCATAAATTAAATTATTTAGAATTCATGAATTTAAGTAAACATAATGAGGAGATGAAATTCAAAAATTTACAATTAGAAGAATTAACGGAAGGTTTTTATAGAAAATCTATTAAATAATGCTGTAAACTTTAGAAAATTCATTTTCATGCGTTGTATTGAATGATGGAAGTTGAAGGTTGAATATGGCAAGAAATCGTTCGTCTTCGTTAGTTTCTTAGTTATTAAAAACATGGAAAAGATGAGAAATAGAAAAATAAAAATATTTCTACATTTCACAATAGGATTTTCTCCGAATTACTTTTAGTATAATCTATATCAACTGTAGATGCTACGAACAAAATATTTTCCATTTTTTGCATTGTTTTCATATTAAAAAATGAAAAATTATGTTAAAATCATCTACACCTCAAAGAATATTTGTCCTAGTGCATCAAACATTATATCATCAAAACATCAAATATTGAAATATTATCCCTGTCCGGCTAACGTGCTAACGGATTCGGAGAAGAAAAAAGGAAACCATCGATGATATCGTTGGGACTGACCGGGGAACGCTGCAAATTTTGCTTTTCTATGTCATAAATTTATGCTATTAATCTGAATTGTGGCAATAACGAGGCACACATTTTGGAATAATTTTTTTTTTGACAAAAAGTATGTTAGCCTGACAAGTAAAATAAAAACTTGAACATTTTATTAACTGCAGGAAATATTCGATTCAGAAATGGATGTTATTAAATATTGTCGTGGTGTAGGTTGATGAAAAATTAGGGGTAAAGGAGCATACCCCAAAAAAAGATGGTCTCGCTTGGGCTGGTGTAGGTTTAATTTGCAATTTGTTTATTATTTCGCTTTTTTTTCATCACAATTTTGTTTTCTCTTACTAAACTGGTTGTTAAATCAACATAATAATTATTATAATAAAAATTTTAGGTATAATTTATTATATTTAGGGTCGAAATAATAAACAAATTGCAAATTAAATCTACACCAGCCCAAGCGAGACCATCTTTTTTTGGGGTATGCTCCTTTACCCCTAATTTTTCATCAACCTACACCACGACAATATTAAAGCGGAAATTGCTCCCGTCGGAAAATAAAATCCATTTCCGCAAAAGAAATCACGGATTATTACACCAACTAATTTAAAATACTTCCTCAAACTTCAACGGATTAATTAATTAGAACAAAAGAGGATGCGTAGCATACCTGGTAGAGGATTTGATTCACGAAAAATCTATGTTGGTTCGATTCTTTTGAGATCTTTGATTTTTTAAAATAAAAATGAAAAAAATCGAAATTTAAAATGAGATGGTGTAATAATCCGTGTTTTTTTCAGATATGCATTTTATTTTCCGACAGGAACAATTTCCGCTTTTCCTAGATTTAATAACATCCTTCAGAAATGAGCAAAATACGAATATTTACACGAGATTATTATTTATTTCAAGAATGTTGATCAAATTACGCATTAATGTGCACATTTATACCCTTAATTTGGCGGTGTTAACTCGATATTAAACAATTTTAGCGGATTAGAGAGAAGTTTTCTTTGTTTTTTGGAATTCAATTATAATCCTTAAGACGTTTTATTTATACTTTTAAAATATTAAAAAAAAACCATGTTCTAGATTTTAAATACCATTGCTGGCATTATTTGTGAACATCATTTTCGTTTTATTTACCATAATTCAATTTAAAAAAAAAACAAAAAGAAAAAAACGTTTTCATATGAATTAACATGATCAACATAACAGATAACTTATAACAAAAAATAAAGCCTTACACTATACAGGAACCGAAATTCTAAATATTTTAACAGAAAACACATTTTAATCATTTATCATCTAGACTCACATTGGACAGTTGTTAATCTGACTCAAAGCTGTTCGAAATTCCTACAAAATTGAGTAATGGCTAAATTAATGGTTGATGAACAATACCTCATCTTTAATTACAATCGTTTTCGTTGATCGATTCCTTAATGATGTGGCCTATACAATAGATGTTTAAAAAAAACTATGTATTTCAACATACATTATTTAATAGTGCTTTCTCAATAGTTGTTCCATTGAAATAATCTCGAAATATTCTCCCAATTGTATACAATTTGATTGATCCTGGGCGAGTATCTGATCTGTGGAATAAATTAGAAATATATGAACATAAATGAATTATACCTTAAATATTTCTTAAATGGTATACGATACGGCTGAACTTTGTCAATAATACATGCTGACGTGCTACTGGTCGACGGCGAAGATTCATTTGATAAGCAAAATACGACGCCTTTAATATTTTCTGGAATTTTTTCGGGCAAGAATCGGGTTGCCTTTGCAGATATATACATCAAGTTTTCTAAAAAAAATTTTAAACAATAAATATAATTGACATATATTACCATTTGGAATCAATTGGTTTATTTTTCGAGTAGTCAATGTGGGTGAAAAAGGATGAGGCTTAAAGTTTTCAATAGTTGGTGGTCCGAAGCGGAACAATAGACGCCTGATTAAAAATAATATTAAATCGTTTTTTTTTGTAAAAAAAGAACTTCTTCGAAATTGAAGCTAATTGTTGATCTGGAAGATAATTCGCAAATTGGATATTTAATGGATTCCTAGAAATCCAATTGTCATCATGGAGTGTTTGCATTTCTTTCAAATATTTAGACTGTGTTATAACAGAATATTCACGAAGGAAACGACAGTCGATAATTAAACTTGGATTATTCGCCATTTGATTTATCATGTTCATGCCATACATAACGTCAATTAAACCTTAAGTCACATATTGTATTAAGTTTCACCTTAATTCCAAATTACGCCTAAAATCTTTCCCATATAAATCAAATAAGGTATGAAAATTTCGTGCATAAACCATTTCTCCTCGATCATACCGTTGCTGATTTATCTCTGATATCTGAAAGATCGAAATGATCATTAAAATTTTAACAACCGTAAGGTTTAACCGGAAGATTATTTTCCACTTTATTATTTTTTTCAACATCCAACTGCATTTGTTTACTGTTCCGCAATTCCAATAAATAATTACATCGCTCTTCCCAGTTGAACATATTCAATAGAATTTTCCACATCTCGTCATTCAGTTCATCGATAGATTCACCATATATGTCGTAATATATCTTGAAAACAGACGTGCTGAGAAGTTATTTTATATGTATTTCGCCCTCGAAATGAGCAATTACCTGTAACTCTGATGAAATTTGAATGAATCTCTCTTTCTGGGATGGCCTTCGAATATATCGGTTTATGAATTGCTTTGATGGGATTTTAATAACATTAGACATTTTAGGGAGTGTTGTGAAAACCAATTGTCTTGAACAAATCTTGAGCATTGTGCCGAAAAATATTGCAATTTCTGAAAAACATAATGAAAAGTATTAAATAAACCCAGAATGATTGCTCCGTAAAAGTTCGTTAAATCATGGCTCTCCCAATGCGGGAAAACAAAATTATTATTTCCTTTATTTTTTAATTTTTTTAAAATTTAAGTTATTATTAAATTTAATATAAAATCATTCTATTTTAATTTCCATGGATATGTTCATGGCCATGGATCATCCAATGTTGAAATAAAATCCAATCAATAAAGAATACTTGACTGTTGATTTAGCTTATATGTTAATAATTTCAGCATAATCCAATGATTGTAAATACGAATAATAATTTGAACCAGCTTAAAGAATTAATTGTTACTATCTCAGCGGAACAGAGGAAAACGCATAAAAAGGTATAAATATATAGTACACTGGTCAATCCTAACGCGTCCGACTAAACACGCTTCGTTCACTAGAGAAATCTTAAAACCATCGATTTTAAGTATTCAGAAGAATGCTAAGAGAGAATAAATATGTTTACTGTATACAAAATAGTTGAAACATTTAAACCTACCGTAAATGTTTTTTTAAAAATTCCCAAATTTTATTTAAAAATCCTATTGTTTCAATTTTAATGACCTTGTCTCTAATGAGCTTGAAAAAAGTTTGGTTTTATATCATTAAAAATAAAATTTAGTTCTATATTTTATTTCAATTGTCATCAGGAAACCTGGACTGGCAACATTTTAATGATTCTTATTAAAACTTTTTTCCATCGCCGAAACGCGTTTTGTTCTCAACCGGCGCGTTCGCATGACACATGGAAATGACTATTTTTCAACATTTAAACGTGTATTACTAATTTTCACGTATTATTTTCATACAACTTGACACGTCATTGTTACTAGCCCGTCTTAAACTATATGAAAACATGCGATTCTTGCCGAAATTTGCAAAATGAGCATATTTTCTGAGCCCCCAACTTAACCATTCAATTTGGAGTGCGTTCGGATTCACCAGTGGTAAAATCATGAATAGCTATCTAAGTTCCTTAATAATGAACAACTTTAATAATCTTCTATTCAGGATCTTGTAGAAGAATTTTCAAAGTTATATGACAAGCTAATCGAATCTATCCCATGTGATAATTACATAATGGTTGAATTAACTGAATTCATTTTTATCGAGTTCAGGACGGTATGATATTCCATAAAAATTGTTATGTTTCTTTAGGAACTATTTATCAAAAATAAAACAAATTCCCGTTCGAAATCGAAAAATAATTATTTCCAACAATTATTTGCCAAGCACATTCGGAAAATGTCTCAATCAAGTAAGTATTTTTTGAATAATATTTCTTGTATGTTTCGATAAAAAATAAAGCAAATAAAACAGGTATGTATATAATATTTGTAGCGGAAAAACCTTAAAACTATATATTTAAATACCTTGCACTCCAACTGAAATGTTCGATTTTTGAATCTTTTAGATTATTTTGCAGTTCTCCACGTGAATATACCAATTTGATTTTTGGACAAACTTAAATATATGTCAGAAACTATTCTATTTATAAAATAACTCTAGGATTTATGATCTGGGTTGTCTAAAAGGAACCTCAGTTTAAACTTCTTCATTTGGCGTGCCTTGTAATTTCATTGGGCTACTAACATAAGTATTATTGGTCCACCCTTACGCCAAATCGAAATAACGATTTTGCGATTTTCAAACGTGTGTAGAAATTTGTACGCCTTTTTAACAAAAAAGTTGTTACTACCATTTAATTAAGATTCTCTTAAACTATCCAAAAATACAAATATATTTCTAAAAAGTTATATTTGAGAATCCTTACTGAACCCATTTTATTACCATACACGGCTTACCATTGAAATAGAGATTATGCAATTTTAAACTAGTGTAGAAATTTTTACGTGTTTATAACAATAAAGTTTTTAGTAAGATTTAATTAAGCATGTCGTTAAACTATTTAAAAATATTAATATCTTTCTAAACAGTTATATTTGGGCATTCTTACTGAGCTCAATTTCTTTGTAAAATATTTTCTAATTTTAAAATATTTTTGAGTGGAAATGGTTTTCCGATATAGGAATGCGGAACTTACTAGAACAAAAGACAACATCTAAAATTAAAAAGGAAGAAGTTGAATTATGAATCCGGATTCGATAATAATAATAGTCTTTTATATTACAAATTCATATAATTTTTACTGATCTATTGTAATAAATATTTTCAGAGATTAATATTAAAAATTTAAATTGGCCAGTTTATTATTCAAACTTACTACTATGTGATCCATTTATATCCGATTCTGAAGTAGAATTCGAACAATCAGAATGTTTCATGCGATGTGTTAAGATTACCGATCTTCATTGGATTAATCCTAATGATGTTAAAAGTTTGATTTGTTATTACTCATAATTCCCAATAATTTTATTATAGATCTTTTAAATTCCCTTTTAACGAGAATATCAAAACAAATTAATTCGAGGATTCTTTATAATTATTGCTATATTATTAAAGCAATTCTTTCTGATATTCACATTTTTGCTATCGATAGGAATGGGCCATGTAATATTGTCCGTCGCATATTTGAATCGCTGAAGTTATCAACAGCAGCCAATTCTAATGATCCATATTTGTATATTAAATTCTATATTAGTTCAACATAATTTGATTTACAGTTGGAAGCAGATCAGAGGATATTCGTATATATCAATTATTGAGTTTATTGCTGACAAATACGGAATGGAAGCACGGGATATATTTTTGATTGAAGTACCGCATTTAATGGAACACTTTTTGTTTCATGTTATAGGAAATCGCAATGATGGAAATTTTAAAGTTTTATTAGGTTTTATGAGGCGTGTATGTTATATAATGTTTTTTAAAGGAGAAAGTAATAAATTTGGGAACACGATTAGTTGATTTAGCAATGATGGGTGATGGAAAAGTTTTTAATAGGAATATGATTAAAGGAATGAGGAAATTCGTTTATTCCTATGTGTCTGCAATTTGGGGGTTTCTTGACAACAATTTGAAGATGCATAATGATAATTAACGTTTTAGAAATATTTATTACTCATTTTTATCGCGGAAGGACTCTATGATTGATGATACAATTGTTTCGTTTCTCGCAAGGTTTTTTAAAATAATAATTTCTGAAAATTTAATGCTTGAAGGCGATTTTTTAATTCAGTTTATATAGTTAGGTTCATTAAGCATCAGTGATGGGAGGGACTCCCCCGGCCCGGGGGAAGGAAAAATGAAAGTCACGGACCCTGGTAATGAAAATGGAAGTCCCCTCTATGCGGGACCGGGACTTCCTCTCTGATTCTCACTATCATTGTTGTCTTGACGATCACATGTGTTCTTGAGCTTTGAATTAGATCAATTTTTTCATTGCATTTTTTTTCAAATAGTTTCATTAAAAGGTTTAGCAACTAGTTTAAAAATTTTAATAATAAATTATTCTGCTGATCCATTAATTTGAATATTAAGAATTTTTTCGTTAATTCATCAGAGGCTGTATGCAAGAAAGTATTTATCTGTAAAATGGTGATGGGAAATCATTGATAAATTAAATTTTCCAGTAAATTATATAATTTTATAAAATTAATTTTGTGATTTCCATTCTAATTCTTACATAAATTCATTTACAATTTCCTAGAAACATAGTTTAGGAATGATTTTCCATCACCGTTTAACGGATAAATACGTTCTTGCATATGGCCTCAGGATTTCTGCAGAATGAAATGCTAAGTAATAAATAAAATATTGAAAATAAAAATAATAAAATAAAAAGTTGAGTTTACAATTGGAGCGAAGTCTTTTGCAATGCCGCGCGGTTTCTTGGCAGTAGAGTGCACCCATAAATTAAATTATCATTATTATTCATTTCAGAGATCGATGCCTAATGGAAGAGGAAAATTTTAGGGGCGGGGCAAAGGTCTTGTTTAGGCAGCCACACGGCCACTGAGGCCATCACGTCTCTTCCTCTTTTGTTTGTCATCAATATTTTTATTTCATCCATTTTCATTTTTAAATTAAACTTTTCATTTCTTGTCATCAAAAAATATATAACAAAAATTGATGACAAACAAAAGAGGAAGAGACGTGATGGCATTAGTGGCCGTGTGGCTGCCTAAACAAGACCTTTGCCCCTCCCCTAAAATTTTCCTCTTCCATTAGGCATCGATCTCTGAAATGAATAATATAAAATAATCATCATAAATTGAAACTTCGACCTATTATTGGTTATACCGTAACTCGATTAATTCACGCTTTCTGATCATAAGGAAGACCGCAAGCAAGATGGCAAGACCCAATTAATCTTTGGGTCACAAACAGAGATGGGCGGAACTGCGAATTCCGTATTTTGGATTCCGAAATTTTATATTTTACTTCCGTATTTCGAAAATTCACTTTTTATACAAACATTGTTTCATTAGTGCTTGAAATTGGTGCGAAGTCTTTTGCAATGCGGTCGGTTTCTTGGCATTGGAGTGTCGCTGTATATTTACTTAATTAATTAAGCTTAATTGTTTTTTAAAGTTACGCGATAAATAAATTAAGGCCAAATTTATTTATAAGATGAATAAAACATCTAAATCTGCGAATTTTTACTATAAAGATTACGATGTCGCGACATCGTAACGGGTGGGAATACGGAAAGGTCGTTTTCTTAAAAATTAAGAGTGGAACAAAAAAATTGAAGACCCGCTCCCGCTCTCGGGTAACGGGTGAAGAAAAGGGAAGTCCTGGTTTTTGAAATTTTCAATTTTTTTGGGTCCCGACCGCCCGGAATTCCAAAAAACGTAGTCCCTCCCATCACTGTTAAGTATATACTACTTAAAATGCAATTGGAAGTGTCCAATTCAAAACAAACAATATCACTCGATTTCCTGTCTTACTCGTAAATATATCGCAGTAGTAATTGCGTGATTGGTTATTAAAATGTATTATTAATTCCTTTAAATTTCAATCCAGCGGCAGTCTGAAATTCAGTAAAGCAGTAAATTCTAATATTTCGCTATTTTTTACTAAACGAAATAATATTCATAATTTCTATTAGATTACTCAAATGTCAATTAATAATATCCACATCGAAGTCAAAAATAGTAACATTTATGGACATATTGAGTTGTTCATTCAATGGTATATCTCATTGGTGGAGATATTGCATTCAATTATCAATTGAAATGATTGATTCCCTCAGTGTGGATATTGCTCAGAAGTGTCTTTCGATATTATGGAGTCAACGCATATCTTTTAAGAGGTTTTTAGTGATTTCGAAGTGATCTGATTCAAATAATTTAGTGATGATGTGAGAGATTCATTTTTAAAGTTTCTCGGGTTGTATCTGAAACGATTCGGGTCGGAAGAGATGAAGGCTCCGTCGATTTTATGCATATTCAACTACTCGGTTAATTTGATTCATAATAACACATGTGAATCGGCGGCACAGTTATTATTTGCGTTAATTGAAAATTTTGGACGTGTAATCACCATCGAGAATATTTATAATTTGTTGGAAACCTTGTTGAATATTGAAAATCGAGAAGAATTTTTGTTGAAGCTTATTTCAGTTGTTATAGCCAATTATGAGTTTTCTGAAAATTGGGATTTCAAATCGACGGGAAATGCTATTCCAGTTTGTGAGTGGAAGTAAGTTTTTTCTTAATTTATATTTTTTATTTCCAATCGTGAGAATAAGCTGAATTTAATTGCAATCACATTCACCTGAGGCCGTATGCAATAATGTATTTCTATGTTAAACGGTGGTGGAAAATCATTGATAAATTTTTCTTGTAAATTTAATACATTTTTCAATCAACTTTGTATTAAAATATTATTTCTTACATACACTTATTTAAATTTTCTTATAAAAGTAGTTTATCAATTATTCTCCATCAACTTTTAACCGATAAGTTCATTCTTGCATATGGGCTCTGATTTAAATTTTAAAGAAGATCAAATTTTAGCGGTAACAAGATAAAAGTATGAAGTATAAATTCAGATTTCGAAAAACTATCATTGATTGGATCTTGTTGCATCCAAATTCATGCTCACACAAATTATTGCACCAATTATGTGTTTATAATCCCGCACATTATTTATCTGAAGAATATGCCACTAATAAACGAACACATTTAATGAAAAATAATAATAGTAACTTAAAAAATACCGTTAATTGCGTATATATCGATGAAGTTGTTAAATATACCGAAGCAAAATTAAAAAGTCATGTCGGGCTGAAGAATGGTATGAAGAAATGTTTTCTTTGCTAAATTACTGGTGTTTTTTTTAGAAAATCAGTTTAATATTGATATTGTTATAATTATGCATGAATTTTGTAAGGCATTTGGGTTGAAAATAATAGAATTACCAGACAATATAGTTATCATTTCGTTGGATCAGAATTTGGAAAAATTAATGGATCTCTCTTGCTTGCCTGATTGGCTTCGGTGGAATGAGAAATGGAGTCTTGCTATCAAATGCTATTTCATTGTTAATTGTGATGTCAATATGGAATTAAAGGAAGAAAAAGTTGTAAGAATTTATAGCAGATTTTAAAATAAAGTATTTCAGAAGGATGTTATAGACGTGCTAAAAGATATGAAACAGCATAAAATTTTACACAATTATAAGTTTGTTTGGAAATTAGTCATAGGATATTTGGAAGAGATAGCATTTGATATATACCAAATGGTATATAGGTTCCAAGATGTTTGTGAATTGCTCAACGTTGATCAACTTACCGAAATTAAGAAAATAATGATGTAAATTACAATTTTAATTATTTGCTTATTATTAAAGCTTTTTTGCAGGAAACATTTAAGAAAATTTTTTCGTTCAAATTCTATCAATGAATCCGATTTTAATGTATTGTTCACAATGATTAACACATGTTTGGTTGAAGCTGGGTTAAGGATAGATTATTCGGAATTTAATAGTTATCTATTTGCAAAACATCCATTACAATTTAAATGCTTGTCAAATTCTGATTTGAAGAAGGCGATAAAGAAACTTTATGATTCGCCGTTATTGGCTAAAAATATTGTGGAACATTATTTGGGAAATCAATTATTATGGGAATATCATCCCACAATTCTTAAAGAAATTTTGAAGAATAAATGTTTACTTTCGGTTCGATTATAACTCTAGTATACTACACCATGATTAATTGTATTTTCAGACATGTTTGTTGACAGTAAAGAATATTCGAAAGTATTTTGAGGTTTATCAGATACATTTCAAAATTGGGAAAAAATTAAAAAAGTTTTTGTAAGTTGTTTTGTCGATATCAATATGTTTGTGATACTAGTTTCTCTGAATGCAAAAGCGTTTAGACTAAACTGAAAAGAAAAGAAAATTTATATAAAAATAAATAATTTCAATCTACAGATGTTTTCAAAATGATGGAATTGGTCGATGTAGAAATTATCTAAAGAATCCACAATTATATTCGAAATCATTAATCATAACTGATCTTCAAATTTTATTTGGATTAAATCGTCGATATTGGAAACGAGCGGCTATATCTTTTTGGAAGATGTTTGCTAAATATCCACAAAGATGTTGCCGATTTCTTCGAGACTACGTAATGTCAGCTTTATATTGAAAAATATATATTTATTGTAGACGATAATATGCTTAGAAATTGGATTAAGCATTCGGTGGGCATGTTTGTTTGAATTCATCGTGAATAACGAATTTTCTAAAATATCTGATGAAGTTTTTGCGATCACTTATCATTCAATTTATAATATGTTGCTCAAAGATGCGCTACAACGGTTTAGAAACAGTTAAAATTGTAAATTTTTTATGTTTTGTAGAGGAGATTATGATTTATTCAAGCAGCTCATAGACCGATGCTCTGATGATTTGCTAGTGGCAGATTATGTAAAGAATAGGGTTCAATTTTTGGATCTTTCCCAATGTTTCTCCAAATTGGTAATTAAAAATATTAAATATGGCTATATTCAGATTTGGATAAGATAAAAAGTCTACAATTGTATGTAGAGCGTAGTATTAATGAATATTTAAAGAATGGAAGGAAATTTACAAAGTTAGTCATGAATAATAAGGCGCATTTGTTTATTGAATTTTATAAATTATTGAATAAGACTCTGAAAGCGGAGATATTAGAGGAAAATGAAAAGAAATGTACGTTTTAATAATAGTTCGAAATATTTATTTTTTTATTAGGTATTTATTGGAATGACTTTCTATCATTCGCTTGGTTATATTACAAAGAAGCAAGACCTACAATTAATATTATTGCTGCAAGATTTCGTTATCTTTCATCTTTATGGAAAACATTTCCACATCCGCCGCATTCGGTGACGGATATCATTGGAACGAGTCGTATTTATTGCGAATTTTCTGTTCTTGGAAATGTGAGGGATTCGGATGAGTTTGAGGTTTTACTCAGTTTATACAAATTGTCTTTTGGCGGTGGAAATGTTGGAATATTTGAGGTTGCACATTTTAGTTAGGTTATTATATATACATGAGCGCGGTATTTTAGATGGAGATTCGAGACGATTGCTTAAATGGATTAAGACACCGTCACAAGTTTGACTCTATAGTTAATCAGAACTTTTCTAAAGTTTTATTGACAGCAGCGTCAAACTACGTTTGATTTTTAATAATTTTATTTGCGAAATTGGACTTCTTTAGAAAGATATTGCATTAGTTTTTTTGCCATTTTTTCTAAAATATGTAAAAGTAAGCAATGGTAATGAACTTGAGGAGTTCTTAAGATTGAAAGATGTTATAACTAAGGGTAAATTAGTTAATAAATGGATCAATATAAGTAATAATACTATAGATGAATTAGCAAGTTCTTATTGTCTGGCAAGATGTATTGATTCAATCGGTCTGGATGCGTTTATAGAATGGAAGGGATTGAATAACGAAACCAATCTGAATTTCCTGTGCAGTATATCAAATTGGTTCATCGATAATGGGTTCTATTCTCACGCTTTTGCTATATGCAATATTGTTTTTGATAAGTTTTTTGCTTTATTTAAATTAATTTTTTATTTTATTAATTAAGTTTTTGCTCTGATAAACGCGGAATGATTATGATCAATAGAATTCCTATGAATTCATGTATCCCGGATAAGTGGATTGATATTCTGAAGAAGATTTATATAAAGGAACAAGATTCGGATTCGCTGGATTCTTTGCCACCAAACGTTCATTCGATGCCAGAAGTTCAGAGAGTTGTTCTAAGATCAAAGAAGAAATGGAATGATTTGATGCTAATGGATAGGAATGAGATGGATGGGAAAGAAAAAGCTATCACCAAATGGATGTGGTATAATAGAGAATACGTTTTTTTCTTATTTTTTGTTAAGTGGATTATGCACCAATGAATGTACAAATTTCCTCGAATCCATTTTGGCTTCAAAATTTGATGATTATCCCAAGAAGTATAATTATTTATTCTTGAGTTTAATGGAATTTTTTTTTAGAATTGATGATGTTTATAAACTTGTTTATCTCATTTTTTATCATTCGGCAGTAAGCGATTATCACGATAGAGCGAAGGATTTTCTCAAAAAAGCGACGTAAGATCTATTGCTTTATTATGCTGAAATAATGTATTTAGTTCAACTTTTCTGCAAAAATCGTCGATTGAGGAAACCCGATTGTTACTCGTTTCTTCGGGCTCTATTGAAGCTGTAACAATAGAAGAAAAGATTATTTGGAGCATAGGCTACCTTAGAAGGGCTCAGCGATTAATGGCCATGGAATATGGCACATTGACCACAGATAATATGGAAAAGGTCAGCTCTATAGTTCGCTATTTTGCAGAAGAGCTTAACGCACCACAGGTCTGCTTTGTCCCGAATTATTTGGTGAATTCTTTATTAGGCGGCGTTGCAAATTGTAAATATGTTTAAAATGCAGATGAAAAATAATGCTAATTTAAATAGGGTTTCGCTGATAGAGTATGAGGTTAGGTGTCAGGTAAAGAATATTAATAAACGAATTCTCTATCTCCGGTTTTGTAGTTGGGAGAACATCGATTTGTCGAAATGAAGTTGAACGATTTTCGCGTTTGCGACTCATCAGCGGATGATTATGCAAAATGTTGGCTAAAATTTTGCGAATGCACTAAGCATCGGGATATTGACGAATCTATCACGAGAATGGAGAAAGTTTATAAATGGAATCAATTAGGTAGCGAATATCATATTTAGATTATTTCATTGAAGCAATTGTCGGACGAGGTGAAGCTTAGGATTTTATTGAAATATCACGAAACGGTAATGGATAAGTTAACAAAATTGGAAGAGTACAGGGAAACGTATGAGTTTCGCTCAAAAATCGAAGCTGTCAATTCTTATGAGAAACAATTAAAGGATGGAAGGTTGAATAAATATATATTGGGGATTTAATTTGTTTTTTTTGTCATTAGAATGGATCGGGAAACGGAAAGACGAATTCGACTTGAGCTGAAAGCGGAGAGAGAAGATTTAACAAAGTTTGAAGCAAAAGTGTCGAGGATTTCTAAGAAGTGTGTATCGTCTGGCTTGATGACATTGGGTATGATCGAGAATATACAAACTAATATCATATAGGACAAAACCCGCTTTTATTTTTAAGAAGAATTCAGAAAGGTTTAGATGAGCGTGTAAGCTCAATCGACTGTATTGACAAAAGAAATCCTTTTTATTATAGTTGTCGCCAAATGCGATTACCGCCGCAAAGTGTGGCGCACTTTTTTAAATATTATTTTTTCATCTAATTTTTATGACTTTTTTTATTTTCCACGTTTATTCCACGATTGAAACAACATCTAAAACATATTCTTCAATTTATTTAATCAAAACAGTATATAACGAGCCTAAACAAGAAAGTAATCATGAAAATTAAATGAAAAAATAATATTTAGAAAAAGTGCGCATTTGGCGACGACTATATATATTTTTATACAAAACACTAAAGCCAAAGCTTTATTTATTCGTTTTTGTCATTTTTTGTATTCAGAAAGTTTTTAGCTTGTTTTAGGAACATTAACTATTTTTGCAACAAGTGCATTTTTTGTTTCATAGTATAACAGATTGACTATTTGAATAAGAGCATAACTTTACTTAAAAGCTGAGGCTGTATGCAATAACGAATTTACCCGTTGAACGATACTTACTTTACTTTGGATACTTTGGAGTCCGAATCATTCTCGCAATGAGAAGCGGACTAACTCTCTCTCCAATTCGAGCGACTGCGCCGTGCCACTGTCGACCATGCAGCTCTCGTATCCAGGATTCCTATCCGTCATAACTACACACCAAAGATTTGGTCGCTACCCGAGCTTAATCCATCGGTTTTTTATCTTTTTTATTTTTGAGGATTTTAGTAATTTTCCATGGGATTCCTTGGAGGTGGCTTACCATGCCTTCCAGGACCACACCTTGTGCAAGTATTTGCCGCTACTGTGGGTTGGGGGACGATTCTATTAGCCTGTTCTACGAATGGTGGCAAACTCCATTAGATTTGTCGAAAAACAGTTACCCTTCTTCACCACGAGGATGATAGAATCAGGAAGAAAAATAATTAGCAAACTACGTTTATAGCCTAATGGAAATAAAAGTATACAATAAATGCTCATTAAATAAAAACAATTTAATTGAAAATATTTATAATTTACTGAAAAATATAATTTATCTATGCTTTTACATCACCGCACTTCGGTCAAAACGAAATTCCACCCTCAGTGTTTGTATTTTTCTCTGCGCGTTGCCTTTTGTGATGTGTTGCGTTTTTCTATATTCCTCTTCTACAATAGACGATCATTTATTTCAACAAATATAATTTAAAATAATTTAACGCGCAGACAACGATACATAAAATGAAGAGAGATAGCGTTTTTCGTGGATTTTTGACCGGTGATCACCGCTTAACGGATAAAATATGTTCTTGCATACCGCCTCACAAGGGAAGTGTTTTAGGTCGGGCTCTCAGATTTTGATAAAACTTTGCAGATAGATTTTTTATGATCCACTATTTATATACTGACAAAATATTAAACCGATTTTTTACCTACTTAAACCGTTTTGTGGGTCCTAATATTTAGTCAGTATACTATTTGCAAATAGTATTTTTTGCAAATAATATTTATTTAGAATTTTCAATCGATTGAATTCAATCCTATTTGTTCTTACTTGATGGGCTCTGGAAAAAAAGATTTTTTCGTGTATTTCTCGTGATTCCGTAAGAGAAGCGTCATCCTATATAGTTCAGGTCCTATATAGATTCATATATTATTGTTAAATTGAAATAATTGTGCTACACTGTGGATCAGGCTGGTTCAGTCTTGCTGAATATTATTGCTATAAGAAAAACATACAAAAATGTCTTCATTTTATGTTTTTTTTGTTTTAAGAACGTCATACAAAATCAAACTTTATATCTAAAAACATGAAATTTCAGTTTAAAGTTTTTAGGATGAGATCTTTACCGAGAGAGAGAGCAGAGATCCGCTGAATGGCAGTTTTTGAATTCCGGAATTCGGAGTTCGGAGTGAAAATTTTAATTCCGGAATAACATTTGAAAATTCAAAAACCGCAATTCGGAATGGAAAAATGGACGGAATCTGGAACGCGGAATTTTGAACGTATCCGGTGTTATCGTTTTTATGAAAAGTTTATTTTTGAATTTCGGTATTAAAATATGAAATTCGGAATCAAAAACAACATTTTGGAATACGAAATTCGGAATGGAAAAATGGATGGAATACGGAATCCGAAATTTCGCTCATCTCTGATAGAGAGAGGCTTCAACAGAGAGCAATAATATGCTTTAAAAAATTGAAAATCTGATTTCTCTTTCAAGAAAAGTTATAATTTTTAAAGTTTAAACTTTCATACAACTATACAGTACACTTCGAGTACGATGGCATTATGTTTCCTAAAATAACTGAACAATTTTTTCACGCCAAATGAAAATGAACATTTTACAATATTTAATTGAGTATTATAAGGATACACGCATTAACTTCTAAATAGTTGTCACGTAAACTTATCAGGTACATCCTAAACTATATAGGATACCGCTTCTCTTACGGAATCACTATATTTGAGTACGTTTTCTGAGCTCTCAGTTTAAACGCTCTATTTGGCGTGATGTTTTACAAAAAACTAAATAAATAAATTAAATTGTTGGTACTAAAGTAAGATAAATTTATTTGACTTTGATGTCTGTTTTCAGTATACTTTATACCCAGTTACCATCGGCTATTTACAGCAGAGATGGGTGGAATGGGAGTTTTTCAATATCGGAATCCGGAATTACGCCCATCTAGTGTTGTCTTCGCCAAATGCGATTACCACCGCAAAATGTGGAGCACTTTTTTAAATATTATTTTTTCATTTAATTTTAATGAATATTATTATTCATTAAACATTTATTCCACGATTGAAACAACATCTAAAACATATTCTTCAATTTATTTAAGCAAAAACAGTATAGAACGAGCATAAACAGGAATATATTCATAAAAATTAAATGAAAAAATAATATTCAAAAAGTGCGCCACAATTTGCGGTGGTAATCGAATTTGGCGACGACTATAAAATTTCGGAATCGAAAACAAAATTGCGTGTTCGGTATTGGAAGTCGAAAAATTCCGGAATTCCTCCCGTGTCTGATATACAGAGCTAGTTCACGATTTGATTTTCGCCGGAATTTTCTATTAAAATAATTATCGTTGCAGTTCTTTACGATAAAACGGATGACAAAACGAATCGAACGGATGTTTCATTTATAATATTCCCATTAATCGATGTTTTATACAAATTTGATAATCGAGAAGATATAGCGGAAGAATTGAATGATTATGCAACTTACCAAATGCACTCGTTCTATTGGATTAAAGCCATTGAGCACATTTCATCTAAACTATTTTTGATGGATAGTTGCAAGCTTAATGCTGCTTTGGATTTGGTATGAATTGTATCAATTACATATTTATATGGAAAGGTTTAGATGATACGAAAGCTCATCACAGATTATCCGTATAATGTCCTCTATCGTGTTTTTGTTTATGAGCATCTCTCTTACGCGACGTCATCTAAAATTAAGACAATGTTTAAAGAATTGGCAGAGACCAGCTCCGAACTGTATCGAATTATCAGGTCGATGAGATTTGCACACAAGGCTTATATTCAATTTTGTGTGATTGATGTCAAGACGTCGAATGTTGCGAAGGTTAATAATGGTATGAATTTTATTTAGTAGAACCGTACGTAAGTTATTCGTTTCTATAGCTTATCAAGTACCGGCGAACTTGCTGTTGCACAAATGTATAGATCAGCAAGTGCCAATACCGTTTGTCAGCCAACCAATTGGTGAACCTAGAGATTACTCGACAGATGGTTTGATAATGTTTCAATCGATCGCGTCGACGTTTACCATAGCAAATGGATTATCGGCGCCAAAGATATTAGAGGTGACGGGTACGAATGGGGCCAAGTATTTGTCTGTTTGGAAGGTATGAATGCTTTATCATTTATTTTTAAGATAGTGAATTTCAGTGTGATGATGTAAGACAGGATATTCTAGTGCAGCACTTGTTTGACGTTATGAACAATTTATTGGATTCAGCAGATCGGCTTAGAACTTATAATGTAGTTGCATTAAACGAAAAATGTGGAATTATTGAGTTTTGCTCTGGAACTAAAAGTCTCAGTGGGGCGATGCATTTATTATTTATGAATATAGTGAATGTGTTGTAGAGGAATTGTTTGTCGACGACGATCGAATAGAACAATGCTTGATTGCAAGAAAAAAGATGACGGAAGCGTTGGATAGTTCCAAAGGGTCGAAGGATGAGTTTTTGACAGTTTGCGAATCGTTGACGCCGATTTTCAGGTTTTGAAATTTATTATTTTTTTTAAACATTAGTGAGCACACTGCCACGAAATCGCGCCGAATTGCAAGAGTATAATATTGTATAGTTTTGTCACAAATGTTTTTTCGGATTTAACTTTTTTGTGACTTGACCAAATTGGCTGAAATTTTGATATTTTATGTGAATCAGTGTACAGTTCATATACAGTTCGTTTATTGATTTTGAGGACCTTGGCAATTTCGGTACCACGCATTCCGTTTTCCCTCATATTGATAACAGCTTGCCGGGTGGCAATTGGAGTTTCTTTACGTGGAGTCATCTCTAAAATGTTGCCAATTACTGTTATTTTCAATAAATTATGAAAAAATATAATTGAACTTTAAAAATTATTAAAAAATGCAGTGCAAGAAAAGTGCGTAATATCTTTGAGCTACGCGTTTTACGATAAACGCTTGTCACTGTAAAACGGATCATCGTAATCACAAGCGGGAATTTGTAAAATAATCTACAACCATATGAATCTATCATATCAAAAAATCAGCCAATTTGGTCAAGTCACAAAAAAGTTAAACCCGAAAAAACAAAACTTTTGTCAGCTAGTGTATATATATATATATATAAATATCAGTGATAGGAGGGACCCCGTTTTTTGGAATTCCGGGCGGGTGGGACCTTAAAAAATGGAAAATTTCAAAACCAGGGACTTTCTTTTTTCCCTCCCCGGGACCCGGGATCCCTTTTTCCCATCACTGATATATATATATATATAATATTTTTCAAAATAATATATAACATTTAAACTAATTATTCTGTTAAAAAAAATAATGAATAAATAAAATATTGAAAACATAATAAAATAAAAGGTAGTGTTCGTGCAATTGGTGCGAAGTCTTTTGCAATGAGGCGCGGTTTCGTGGCATTGGAGCGTGATCATATACTAAAAGTCATTATTTAAAAAAAGACTATATGCTCTTTCAAAATTATCTGGTGTATATTTACATTCTATAAGGTTGTATCAACTGAATTGTATTTTATTAAATGTCCTATTAAATACTTCTTTACGCCAAATGGAAATAACGATTTTGCAATTTTTACGTCTTTATAACGAAAATGTGCACACCAAATTAAAGTTGTTTTTACCGTTGCGGTGTTAGTATCTTAATATTAGGCCACACATTTATTTACAGTTTTTTTTTAATGGATTATTGGTTGTTGTATAGTGGCAGCATGTCAGAAAGTTATTTTATAAACCGAACAATATCTTAAAATCGAGAAAAACACGTGAAGACGTCGTAAATGTCTAAATAAAAACGTAGATTAACATTTACAAAGCCACGACAAAATTCAGAATAATTTGATGTGAAAAGAGTTATTATTAAGCTTTCCTTAAACTATCTAAAATATTAAAATATTTCTAAAAAGTAATATTTGAGCATGCTTACTGAGCTCATTCTATTATCATACAAGTTGGGATGCTTCTGTAATAGTTAAAAAATATCCAAAGATTAGTTGACCAGAAGTTTTAAAGTGCTGGTCTTAAAATGTAAAATTCAGTTTTTTCTGGGAATAACTTTTTGAAGTACTTGGATCTTCTAAACTGGTTTAATTGAATACCATTGATATTCTTTGCGAGAATCTCGAGCAACGTGTTCAGTGTGTCCTAGAGTCCAAAAACACTCTGTGGTTACGGTAATTGATGTGCACTTTATGGACGATTGCTTACTTACTTGATCACGCCAAATAAAAATGCACATTTTTCAATCTTCTAATCGATTTAGTTAATGCCTACGAGTAAATCAGATCAGGTTTAAATCGTCACGTAAGTTGTTCAAACTCTTCATAAGCTATCCACCGATCTGAAATTCGTGTCAAAATATTTAACGTAAGTACAATTTCTGTGCTCACTATGGAAGTATTCCATTTGGCGTGCATGATTACTTGATTGTCCGTCGTTATTCCGACTTCGTCGAGCTGCGGACCAAGTCTCTCCAGAGTGTTCGGCTTCGCCTTTCCAAGGTTGGCCAAGCCGTCTTCTCCTCGGTAATTTCGATTCTTCTTCGAATTCTTCTCGTGGACGAATTTAGAGACCAAGAACTTGACTGTGACCGACCACCTTCCTTTGGGTCTCTCGCTCTTGACCAGCCTCCATTCTGATAGAATTCTGCTCCACCTCATGCCCGGCAGCCTTGCGACATGTCCAGTCAAACTGAGCAGCTTCCTCCTAACTAGCAAATCAACCGAAATGGAGCCTTCGACCTTGGCGTGAAAGCAGATAATGTTGAGACGGGCACCAAGTTTCGCAACCGTAGAGCAAGCTCGGAACGATGTTTTGATGTATTAGCTCTCTTTTTCCTTTTGCTGGAGTGTGAGGAAAGAGAGGCTTACATTTGTAGAATGCCGCCCAAGCTTCATTCATTTTTCTGAAAACCTCCTCCTCCAACGAACCGTCAATCGCGATGAAACTACCCTAGTATTTGGCACCAGCCATCTGAAATATGGGGTCTTTGGTAGCGTAGTCGTTATGTAGGATCATCGTCTTCGTTGAGTTTACTTCTAGACCGGGATTTATAGCCTTTTTTCGAGTTGATTTAGACGCCGGCTTATCTCTCCTGAGGAACTACCAATTAGCACCACGTAGTCGTCGAACTCGAGTCGTTTTAAAATCTTCCCACTAACTCGTATACCTTCCTATTCTTCCACACTATCCTTGTCGCCTTCGTCGATAATTAGTTGGATAGCAATTGCGAACAGAAATGGTGATGCCGAATCACCTTGACGAACCTCTCTTTTCGATGGAATTTCGATTGACTTCCCACGGATTCTGACTTCTGCAGTTCCTCCTAACAACATTATCTTTTCTGAATTGATAAGGTAAGGCGAAACGCCAGCGATGTTTAAAGAAAGACCTATCTATTCATGGGAGATTTTGTCGAAAGCGGCCGAAATGTCGATTAGAGTACCAGAGGGAATTTGAATTCATTACATTTTTCAATGAGTTGTCGAACAGAATGATTAGTGTCGATGCATGAGCTTCCAGACCTGAAGCACTTCGTGGTTGCGGTAATTGATGTGCACTGTATAGACGATTAAAAGTTTAAATCTTGTTTTAACATGTAACATATTGTTTCTCACTGATGTGCAATAAACTCAAGAAGTCTTAAATCACAAACTTTAAAAAAAGGAGAATAAGTTAAAGGAGAAAAAAGGAGTTTTCAGAGATATCAGCAGCACTCCAAATGAAAATTACAATTTTCCTAGATTTAAACGCGTTTTATTAATTTACACGTGGAAGTTTAACGCTAATTTTTATTTCATTTTTTCAGGCTTCCCTTTAAATGTCTCTGACGCTTTAAATTTTTAAGAAATTTTGTCTTAAAGTGACACTTTTGAAGGCATGTTTTAAGAAATCATTTGGCGTGGATCAATAAAATTATGTCCGAAACCCGAAATTTATTTTAAAAAATATATTGTCAGCCAACTTGAAAATGTATAAAGCGCAATACAAATTCAGGAATATTTTCTACAAATTCTATCCGACTTGCAATCAATGGCATCGGAATATAGAAAAGTACCGAAGAAGCTTGGCTACGTGGAGCATTGGTTGTTCTTTATTCGAAATAAATATATTAAAAACAACTTTAGTTTGCTATATTGTCGGGCTTGGAGATAGACATTTATCAAATATTTTATTTGATTTGAATAAGGCTGAATATGTGCATATTGACCTGGGTGCTGATATATGAATAAAACAAATTATTGTTGACACTTTTAGGAATGGTGTTTGAATATAGCAAAAGATTATTGCCAATACCGGAGCGAGTTCCTTTTCGGTTGACGCGAGAAATGATGGATCCAATACTCATTGGTGGATTGGAGAATGGGAAGCTGGTGAAATTGTGTGCGAATGTTCTTGATAAATTCAAGCAGAATAGAAAGGTTGTTTGTGGAAAATGTTGTATTGGAAACATATAGGGTTTAGGTTGTTCTTGGAGTTACGTCGATCCTTTTACAAGGAAGACTCACAAATTTTAAAGAGTCTAAATCTTGCGAGCCGAATCGACCATCGTCCATAGCACGAACTGCCATTGGTCGACTCTCCGATAAACTCTCACCTGGTTCGGAAGAGAAATCATTGTATGAAGTGCGTCGGCTCTTATTGGAAGCTAGTGAAACATTGAATTTGTCAAGAATCTTCCCCGGGTGGATGCCATTTATTTGATAATTAAGTGTATAGAATGTTATTGTTTTATACGCATGTGTAAGAATAAATACTGCGGATTATCGCCAGAATATTATTGCGTGTGTATCTGTAGAACACAAGCGCCGAATGACGCAACGACAAAATCAGGGAAGAGACTTGCTTCGGAGCACCGGAAAGAATAAGTACACCGGCAATAGTGGTATTTGGAAACACGCATACAAAGTGTACTTGAATGGAATTGGCACCATGAGCAAGTGTGCCGGACTGGCAGGTTTATTAAACCAAAACTCTTTTGGTGCGCCGTTGGTTGGATTGATTTAAAGTGGAAGCCGAAGGCAATCGGCTCGGTTTGTTTGATAGTCGACTCGTGTCTCCCAGGAGCAAGAAGGGAAATGTGGTCGATGGTGCAAGTTAGTTGTTTTTTGGAATTGCTTTCAAATGGCTGGTTGACCTGCACATTTGTCAAATTGAAACAGCAAACTTTTGATTTTTTGTTTGTTTTTGGATAACTAATTGCCGACAATCGTGGATCTGTTTGTGGCGCTGATTTATGATAGTTGAAATGTGAAACAAATAAAAATTATATTTTACAGAAGAAAGATAGTGGTTACTTTGTACAACAACGAATGATGATTGTTTCATTATTTTTTATTTTTAAATGGAGAACAAGGATGTTATTAAATCTAGGAAAAGGGGAAATTGTTCCTGACGTAAAATAAAATGCACTTCCGCAAAAATTCACGGAATATTACAATATCTAATTTAAAATTCTTCCTCAAACTTCAATGAATTAATTAATTAGGATAAAAGTCGATGTGTAGCATATCTGGTCACACCAATTGACATGATAAACATGATAGCACAGTTAAGATGCTAGAAGCCTAAATTTCAGAGCTTTTTTTAATCTCGAGAGAATTTTAGACCAATTGTATTATTTTCCGTCAACATACACTAGCCGACAAAAGTTTTGTCACAAATGTTTTTTCGGGTTTAACTTTTTTGTGACTTGACGAAATTGGCTGATTTTTTGATATGATAGATTCATATGGTTGTAGATTATTTTACAAATTCCCGCTTGTGATTACGATGATCCGTTTTACAGTGACAAGCGTTTATCGTAAAACGCGTAGCTCAAAGATATTACGCACTTTTCTTGCACTTCATTTTTTAATAATTTTTTTAAAGTTCAATTATATTTTTTTCATAATTTATTGAAAATAGCAGTAATTGACAACATTTTAGAGATGACTCCACGTAAAGAAACTCCAATTGCCACCCGGCAAGCTGTTATCAATATGAGGGAAAAAGGAATGCGTGGTACCGAAATTGCCATGGTAATTTAAACCAAATTTTGCTACTATAACATTTTAAACACTGATTCACATAAAATATCAAAAAATCAGCCAATTTGGTCAAGTCACAAAAAAGTTAAACCCGAAAAAACATTTGTGACAAAACTTTTGTCAGCTAGTGTAAATCAGAAATATTCGCGTGAATTTTCGTTACACACGTTTAATGTTGAAATATTCGAGAATCATCATTTTCAATTGGCGTGTCTGGTAGAGAATTTGATTCACGAACAGTCTATTTTTTAAAGTTTTTTTTTTTTAATGAAAAGAATCGAAATTTAAAATAAGATGGTATAGTAGTCCGTATTCATATGTAGATCAGACCAACCTCTGTGGAAAGATAAAATTATACCAATGTGGTTAGTTTCGTTTTGCCATAACTAGGAAAGTGTCAGTTTTCGATTATTAAAACTGTCTGCGCCAGAACAATGCGAAACCCCCTTTTCGGCAACTAGTAACTAGTGGAAAGTCTATCATTTTCAATACAAATATCGGGTGATATTGCACGTCGTATGAAAATGACAATTTTGTAATGTTTAAACAGATTTTATTAAACTCCAAGTAAAGGTAAAAGTTTATTTTCACGTCAATATTACCGGATTACCTTACCATTTTCGTGAGCTTTAAATTTATATTATCAAAATCTAAGAATATGAAAGGTTTGATTTGATCATTTTTGAATTATTTTCAATGGTCTCATAGATAAAATGAAACAAATATTCAATTTACGTGAATAATTTCTCTGTTTTTCATTATATTTCTTCAAAATTTCTAGATCACGTCAGATTTATTACTGTGATTTTTTATAAAAATAAAATTGGAACTGTCAATTTCTCAGATTTTGATAATACAAAAATATTACACTAGCTGACAAAAGTTTTGTCACAATTGTTTTTTCGGGTTAAACTTTTTTGTGACTCGACCAAATTGGCTGATTTTTTGATATTTTATGTGAATCAGTGTTTAAAATGTTATAGTAGCAAAATTTGGCTTAAATTACCATGGCAATTTCGGTACCACGCATTCCGTTTTCCCTCATATTGATAACAGCTTGCCGGGTGGTAATTGGAGTTTCTTTACGTGGAGTCATCTCTAAAATGTTGCCAATTACTGCTATTTTCCATAAATTATGAAAAAAATATAATTGAACTTTAAAAATTATTAAAAAATGCAGTGCAAGAAAAGTTCGTAATATCTTTGAGCTACGCGTTTTACGATAAACGCTTGTCACTGTAAAACGGATCATCGTAATCACAAGCGGGAATTTGTAAAATAATCTACAACCATATGAATCTATCATAACAAAAAATTAGCCAATTTGGTCAAGTCACAAAAAAGTTAAACCCGAAAAAACATTTGTGACAAAACTGTTGTCAGCTAGTGTATGTTAGATTTAAATGGCCTTTCATAGATTCTATTTTTAACTCTTCATTTGGTCTTTTTTACGTCTTCATCGTAAGAACTAAAAAATTAAATCTGCCCCGCGAATAACATGTACATAAGCAGCGAAGGGTTGAGAAGGCAGAGCATCTCTACCGACTGGAACGGTATGACTCTAATAACACGCTTAAGATTATCAAAGGAGCTTGCCATTTTACTATACCGGGTGGCGTGTATATGCGAAAATGTAATTTTCATTTCGCGTGCTGCCTTCATTTTTACTATCCAATTGGGATGAAAGTTTTCCGTTCCGGTATTCTTTAAATGGTTGTACTGCAATAATAACGTTTTTCCAATTTAATTGTCATCTTTTTCTCTAGAATATGTCAAATTTCCCATTGAACACGAACATATTGCAATAATGGAATTTATCATCTCAGGTAAGTTAACAGATGCATAAATTATGAATTTCAGTAATATTTTTATATCTCGACATGAGCATAGACACACAAAAACAACAAACATATGTTGCTAATTCATCCCATAAAACAGTCGTCTCATTGTCGCTACTTCTGGCTCGTTATCATTAACTCGGTTAATTGCTATGCTCCTCCTCTCATCGGTACCACGTGCACTTGCCTTCCTACCGTACGTCTTCGTCATCTCCGCCCCGGTGAGTTGCTCAACTCAAAGTGGGCGGCTGTCTTATAAACAATCGGTATAAACAAGTTCCGATCATACCATTAGGTGAATAAGGATGTTCGAAATTCCGCCGTACCCGATAGTCTCGAACCCGCAGATGATCGACTATTTGAGTCATGTATTCGACAGTATACAGGTAAGACATTCGACACGGAATTATATTCTGCTATAAATCAAGCTGTCTAGAAGAAGTACAATAGCAGCGGCCGAGTTGTAGTTGTGCCGACGTTTATGCTCTCACCGTCGACGTCAACGACAACTTCCTCAACGCCGGAGAAATCGAGGATGGCGGACTTGGACGAAGACGAGGAAGACTCGAGAAGATTGCAAAGAGCGCCGACTAGAAAATCGTCGATATCGCCACAGCAAGGGGTTAGCACCTCCGGTCCTCAAGAATACCAATAAGTAATGATTTGTTTCAGTGTCGATGTGGTATCTGCGGAAAGATGTTCAGTCGACAATGGCTGCTTCAGGGTCACTTAAGGACTCACAGTAAGAGTTCAAGATGTTTAATAAATCCATCGATTTTTTTTAATTTCAGCTGGAGAAAAACCGTTTAAATGCGAGATCTGCGAGAAGCATTTTGCAGATAAGAGCAATTTACGAGCACACATACAAACACATTCCGGTAAGTTATTATAATAATGAATTACGAATGTTCACTAACTATGACCGGAAGGGTCAATAAATAACACATTTAGACAATTTGGAGCCAATATGTTAACACATTGAATGTCTATATATTGTTGCAGGAGACAAGCCACATAAATGCCAAAGGTGTGGAAAGCGATTCGCACTCAAATCATACTTGTCGAAGCACGAAGAGTCAAAATGTCTACGAAAGGTTGTGTATAGCTGGAAGCGCTCCAATAATTTGTAGAATAGTGATTTTAATATTATTTATATCTATTATTTTGGTTATATTATTTTATATTGCTTTCGATTCATTACGCGTAAATCATTGTGCCTTTCTTGTCCTCTTATAAATTTATTCCTTAAATTAATGTTATGATTAAACACTTCTGTAAAATAGTTAACGGCGTCCAAAATGATATAAGATTCGATAGCACTTCTAATTATCATAATAGGGCGAACCAAAAATTTTTTTCCGACATTTTTATAAAAATGTAAACATAATTTTACAAAACATGAAAAACAATAAGGTTTCAAAGTTAAGACCATTTGACTCTATGGCTTGAAGCCATCTATCGGCAGGTTGTTCGATCCCGCTGAGGGTACCACTCCTTGTTCTTAGAGGCGAAAAATTCGCGGCACCCGTTTTCGACATTGGGACAGGTCATTGAAGCTACGACCACGAAGAAAGTGTGCCATGGATCAGAAAAGGTGATAATCAGATGGCGCAAGGTCCGGACTATAAGCTGGATGAGGAAGAAGTTCAATGGCATCGAGATATTTGATCTTTTCCTTCGTTTGTCTGGCGGTGTGCGGTTTTGCATTGTCTTGTTGAAGGAGTAACCGCTTCCGATTGATCAATGCTGGTTATTTCTCGCCAAGTGCCGCATACATTCGATCAAGTTGGGCGAAATATGGGTCTGCGTCGATTGGAACTAGCTCATTTGGAACTAATTTCGAAGTCAATTACGCCTTCGAAATTCCCCCAAACACACATAAGTGCCTTCTTTGAGAAACTATCTCATTTTGCTACCGGTTCCGCTGCTTGACCGGGTTCCAACCATTGATTTTGTCTGTCCGGATTACTGAAGTAGACCCAATTTTCATCACAAGTTACAATTCTACGAATAAAACGGTAATCTTGTGGATTTTCGAGCAGTTTTCCGCAAGTCTCAGCACGTTTTTGAGCTTGAATTTCAGTCAATGCATGAGGTACTTATCGGCAGCGTCTCTTGACTTTCCCAATGGCGTGAAGATGTCGTACAACTGAGGAATATCGAACAACTGAGAAATGTCGTACAACTGACAGAATCAAAATGAGGTGAAGCCATAGTTAGATCGTTTATGAAAATGATAATATGTTAAAATAATAACACAAATTACAATTAAGGCAGTAACCAATATTTTTGAAAAATTGGAGAAATGAATAGAAATATTTCAAATACATAAAACATGATAATAATAATAAATTTTCGTTTTATTTGTTTTACTTCATTTGATCATAGAAAATAGTAGACTAAATATCTGATTGTAGATCTTTATTATTCAATTTTTTTCAATCTCTACAGTATCATTACTAATCCTTTTTAACATTTCTTTTTCTTTTTGACATATCATTTGGATGCTTTTTAAGAATTTCTTTATTTAATCATAAAGAATTTTTTCAAGGTGTAATGAGGACAGATTTCCAGAAATCTATATACGAATCTATATAAATCTATATTGTGAGGAATATCGGCCGACAATCTGCGAGTACTTATTGATGGATTGGTCTCCACAGCTTCACGGATTGCTTTACAATCCATTGTCGTAGGTCGGCCTGAATGTGTCTTGTCGTCGAGATCATTGTCGCCATTGTTAAATCTTTTGAAATTTTAACTTTTCATCATTTTTGAGACTAAGAAATGAACTCCAGGAGGCAGAAATCAGCATTTTCGACATCTGCTCTTCTTCGCTTCTCATCAAAAACAAAAAGCAGTCGAAGCCGCTCGGAAATGTGCGGTGTGCATGGAGAAGGTGTCAGAAGGTGTCACAAAATAGTTCTCAAAGTTCAAAAATGACGACTTTAATCTTGAAGACACGCCTCGAAGCGGACGACCTGCAGAATTCTGAAGGCAGAAGGCACAAAAAAAATGCTCGAAAGAAAAGCCGCGCTCAACAATAAACTCTATTTTCCCAGCTGCGCCTCGTGAACAAGACTATTCGACTGAAAATACTCGATAGACAAGGCCAAGTATTCAAAACCGCCCTCCACGAGCTCGAATGGGAGGTTCTCCAGCATCCACCGTACTCTCGAGACCTTGCGCCATCCGATTATCACATTTTCCGCTCTCTGTCAAACCAAATGAGGGGTGTTATATTTGAGGATCTTAAAAACTTCGACACCAGACCGGGGCTTCGACACCAGACCGGGCGATTTTTGGCGGAACGGCATCAACTATTTGATCAAGAGGTGGGCGGAAGTCGTAAACATTAAATAAATCTTTGTGAATAAAAACTCTACGCACTTATTCCTCAACCCAATATTATACCATAACTTCTCATTTTTACATAGAAATATTCTTAATTTCATAATTATCCTTTAAATTTTTGTTCTTTGCGCTAATGTGGCTCTAAAAATTACACAATTAAAAAATACATGCAAATTTTTTGATTAACTAACCTTGCTGCTAGAAATAAAATTTATTTCGTGTAAAAATCCGTACTAATGAATTTCAATTTTGTTTATATTTTCGTGTCAGATCGAGATTTTGCGATATGTCCTTGAATCGACGTTTTTTTTTTGTAAACATTAATTTGCTATTGTCCGTAGAGGTCGGCGCTTAATGGAAGAGGAAAAAATCGTATGGAATGAGGTTCTCGTTTTGGACGGCCTCTCTTTTTTTCGAAATAATGGGCAGCACACATTGAAGAGGAATAGACGAAAAACTCGTTTGTGGTCGTCTGACCGTCCATTAGAAACTATCTTACTTACTTTGGATACTTTGGAGTCCGAATCATTCTCGATATGAGAAGCGGACCAACTCTCTTCAATTCGACCATGCAGCTCTCGTCTCCAAGATTCCTATCCGTCTTCTGGTGGATCTTGTCGTGGACCGAAGTTTGAGATCCAGAGTTTGACGGCATCAGACCAGCGTGCTTTAGGTCGTCCTTTTGGTCTAGTTGATCATCTGGGGTCCCATTCTGTTACGCGTTTGCACCAACGGTCCACCGGCATTCTGGAAATCTGACCTGTCCATTGAGATCTTTCCGCGGACAATCCTTGTTGGTGGTCTCACAATTGGCATAGAAGCAAATTATGTCGATTGCTCTTTGCAGACGCGTGATGTGCTCAGAAAGGAGTGGGCATGTCTCGGAGCCATATAGGAGGGCAGGAATAACATTTTGCATCATGAGCTTCCTCTTATGGTCAATGTACACGAAGAGAAGTTTGCATTTCCCGTATGATGCCCACGCAGCTTTCGTTCGCTTTTAAATTTCTTCTGATAAACCTTCATCAATCCTGATATGGCTTCCTAGATATCGAGCACCTTCTTGGAAAGGACTGACAACCCCGTCGATCTCGATTTCTGAGCCCGAAGCGAAATTGTTTTTCATGATAATTGTTTTCGCGGGATTAATTTCGAGTCCGTGTTCCTTCGCCAGTCGTGCCAAAATCGATATTCTTCGTTCCATTTCTTCCGTATCATTCGCAATGATAACAACGTCGTCAGCACACCTAATTGAAACAATCATTTCCTTATATTCACGCTTGTCTTACAACTTTCACGTGTACTTTACACAAATATTTACAATATTAATATTGTCTATGCCAGTTTGTCAGTTATTTCTCTAACTCTTCAAAAATATTAAAATTTTCAGAAAATAATATTGTGCTGACGCACGCATATTAATTAAATGTGTAACGTGAACTATATCTATTTGTATGCGACGTATAAATAGTGACGTGTCCAATATATTTCATTCTGGATTTGTTTGGTTATATTTTTATATTCTATTTTCATTGTTTTAAATAAATGGTTTAATTACCCAAGTTTGAGGTACGACCAAGAGGCACCGCTCTTTATATCTTTGAGCATGTTTTCTAATCTCATTTTATTATCCTTCAAATTGGCGTGTCGTCAGTGAACTCGAGCCTCTTCAGCTGTTTCCCGTCAATATTTTTTCTTCTTTTTTGCTCTTCCATTAGGTACCGATCTCTGAAAAGGACAATAGAATATTAAAAATCTTAAACATAAATGAGAAACATAAATGGAGTCGTTTTTTCTAACAAATACTCACCAAAAATTAAGTCTAATTTGATAATTTTTGATGGCGAATGTTGTATATTTTCATGATTGATATAAGTCTAAAACACACCAAATGAAAATTCACGTTTTACCACAATTAAACTTGTCTTATAAGCTTCAGAGTGTGAAAAAAATAACAAGTTCAATCCGCAAAATTCACTTTGATTCGAAAATAGAACATTTGTTGTTCTGGGTTTGATCAACTTTTTGATCTTTTTTTGCTTTTTTTGCACATTTTTTTCAATTTTAATGATTCTTACAAGAGGATTTTTGAAAACTCTGGTCTGATGGATCTTTAAAATTGTTGTGACGGAAGGTTAAGCTGAGAGCCAAAGCCCACACTTTACTAGTCACTCTTGATAGTCCCATTAACGTTAATTATATTTATAAATATTTTTTGTCACGTTACTTGTGCCCTAGTTTTGTTATCAACTTATCTAATCGTGTTTTCATATTATTCTTATTCCTAAAATCCGAGCCAATAAACGTTAGCCGTGAATCCACCTGCCTCTAGGATCATAACAGTGGCGATCAGGATGAGATTCGAACTCACGCGGGAAAATCCCAATGCATTAGCCGGAAACATTTTAGTAATCCTTTTTCCTTTTGGTCGTTTCCTCACTGTCCTTCTTCTCGAATCTCCTATCCCTGTAATTGTTATTCTTCCTGATAGCGTTGACGCTATTGAACGCTTCAGCCTCCTTCGACAAATTTTCGATCCTTGTCCACTCTGCGTTCAATTCTTGTAATGTGGGTGCGATTTCCTTCATTTGCTTTTTTCTCGATGATGTTCACGAGATGGTTCCTCATATTTTCATCACTCTTGTCCTTTAGACCTAGTATGAAATAGAGCGTTTTCCAAACTCCCGTTGTCATTTCCTCCAACTTCGTGTATTCCACTGTCCTGTTGACCTTATGACGTATTCTAGCAACGATACTTCCTTCCTTAGCTTTTGACATGCAAGTCTCCTTGAAAGTAGTGAGACTTTAGTATTGAACATCTCGTTGAGTAGATCAACAGCTTCCTTGTACGAAATCTCGGTCTGGCACTTTGGAGCGATCCTTGCTGATAGTTGATTATAACATTCCTTCGATAACTTCGACAACAGAAGTTGACGTTTCCCAGCATCCGATAGATCTTTACCCTCAACTTCGAACATTCCCTTGTGTCTTGCATACCACTCGTCAAACGTCCGGTCCTCCTCGATATCGTAGTTGAATGTTTCTATCCTACTGGATATCGCGCTAATAACCATTGCCTCATTGTCGATTGATCTGTCCTGCTTCATTTGACAGATATATTGGAACTGTTCGCTTAACTGCTGCGTCAGCTTCCTGTTCTCTTCCATCTGCTTCAAGAGAATTTCCATAAGATCATCTTTTCCTTCGACTGGCATCTTAAAAAGTTATAGAAAAAAATAATATACACGCTTACCGAAACTAATGAATAACAATAATACAGTTATCAAATAAACCTGAGTCCGATCTCATCCTGATCGCCACTGTTATGATCCTAGAGCTGGTGGAGAAATAGGTCATATTAAAAGAAAGTGTCGGAAAAGGCTAACGACGAATTACGTGAAGGCTCAGTCGGTGAATGTCAAACGACATTATGTGAAAGGCCAGTTGAATGGCAGGGACGTATCTTTTCAGATAGATACGGGAGCCGCCATATCCTTGATGGGAATGGAATCGTGGAAACGAATAGGATGCAAGCACTTGGAGAAAGCACCGCTAGACGTGACGTGTGCTAATGGATCAAGGCTGAAATTGAAAGGAGGTATCGTGTCGGAAATGAAACTTAAAGGGCAGACCATACAAGGATGGATATATGTGAGAGCTGGCGGAAATTTGCTGGGACTCGATTGGATCATGAAGTGTGACGGAATGAGGAAACACTTCGAGACAATGGTCAGCGAGGCGAAGCAGGTGAATGTCCCAAGGGAACCAGGTGAAAGTTTCAAGCGAGTATATTCGAAAGGACTCGGAAGATGGAGCGCAGGAGAATGTCGATGAATTCTCTCAGCACGTGCAAATTGGTGATCCGGTAATCGTTAAAATCCACATGGCGAGCTCCTGGATATGGAAGACAGGCATAGTCAGAAGAAAAGTGAGCAGCAGCATATACATGGTGGAGGTGGATGGACGCATGAAGAAGTTTCATGCGATGACTAAGATGTCAAAGTCTTGGAACCCGGCACTAAGAGAAGTTTTCCGTATTCCTCAAAATTTTAATTTTTTAGATAGCTATAGTAAGCTTTATGGCGATGGAGTTGAGAGTTCACTTTCCATAGAAGGTTCATCAACGCTAAGTGGTTACCCGGTGCATGGAAGTAGTTCAAGAGATGAAGATGTTAATGTCAATGCAACGGATGAGGAAGCCCCAAACAAGGAAAATGTTGCGGTGCACACTAACGAAAAGGAAATCTCGGATGTTGGAAAACCGCCTGTAACCAAAGGAGAAGCCGACGTTGTAGCAGAGGAACTTCGAGAAGAGCAGTTGGTTCCATTAAATGTTGTCTCTAACCCCCATTTGTGCCACTTGCCTGTTAATGTTAGTCCCCATGATTTTTGTGCCCCCGCATTAAAATTGATAATTATTCCTTGAATTCCATTGTAAATTTGGACCGGGAAGTGTGTGTGGAGGCATGAGGTGACTGGAAGGAGCAATGGTGAACGTGGAACAGTCAACGACACAAGAGAAGAGGAGGATGTGCAGCTAAGGATAAGCACACGAGTTAGGAAGCCAGTTGTTAGATATCCGGCAATACAGCACATACGTTACCGGTGCTGTGGAAACTCGACCCTCGGAGAACTCGAAGAACCGCTGAGCAACTATATATGCTGTGGGAATAATCGTTACCAAGAAGAGCCACAGAAGTACGAACACAGAAGACATTCGTGTTGCGGAGCTACAATTTGTTACGAGGCGCCGCGGATGAGAAGGCATCAAGTTGGACGTGAAGACTCTATTCAACACGGAAGGTTAAGCTGAGAGCCAAAGCGCACACTTTACTAGTCACTCTTGATAGTCCCGTTAACGTTAATTATATATTTAATTATATTTGTTGTCACGTTACTTGTGCCCTAGTTTTGTTATCAACTTATCTAAACGTGTTTTCATATCATTCTTATTCCTAAAATCCGAGCCAATAAACGTTAGCCGTGAATCCACCAGCCTCTAGGATCATAACAAGAATGATATGTTGTCTATGATAATAATCATTTTTAATAACTGAAAAATACGTATCAACAGTGATACAGCTTCTTAAAGGCAATCTGTAACAAGAACTTTTTTCAAACCACATTTTTTTCGGATTTTTTATAGAAATGCATGTTTACAAGGTAATTACATAAGTTATTTAATCCAAGGGCCAAAAAATAATAAATTACCGATAAAAATAAGAAAAATAAGATATTTTGTGCAGAGTTTTCAAAAAACTTTTCAAAAAACGACGACAACGTGTTATTGATTAACTCAACAAAAAAGCAATAACAACGGAGATCATTTATTTTGTCACACCGTGAGCTTCCACGTATTATTTCGATCTTTTAGATTGTTCTGAATCATCTGTAAACCATTAATTTGTCCTGGAAATGTTGACCAGACCGGCTTATCCGAGCTTCTGTTATTATGAAATCCGTTGGCGTGATAAGAACACAACATGCAAATAGTCAATTGTAGGCACACCACCTTCATCCGTAACATATCGTCACTCGGTACGTTTTGTGTGCGGTACACGGTCGCTCAACCATCTTGTTTTTGAATTTTTTTCTATTATTTTTTTTATTTATCTTAAATTGTTTAAAAACTAATATCGTACACTTCTTTTTTCACCAAATATGTAGAATTAACGTCTTCTTATTTTCTTATTTTTTAAGAATTGCTAAAATACCTACAATTGTAGGTATTTTAGCAATTCGCAGTGTATCATTTCAAATTGGACAAATACTATAACTCTTTAAAATCTTTGAGAATATATTAACAACCCAACATAAAATTATTATACTTCATTTAAATATGCAATTTCAGTGAAAACATTCGTCATCAATACCAATTAACCCGACATAAAATAACATAATAGCAAAAACCTCAACATAAATTTCCAAGTTTGAATTTAGGTAAAACTGAAACAGAAAAACTAAATCAGAAATAAGAATATAAGAATATTACCCGTAGTATTAAAAAGTTGTGGCAAAAATTATTACTATAAAACAAATTTAAAAAATTAAATTAAATTTCTAGGGAGTATTTCAAATTATTAAATCCCAACAAAATATTTGGTAAAGAATCTACAACCCATATAAAGCACAGTACAATTAAATAGAAATATCCTAAAACATAAATAATCTCAAACATCGGGCAGGTTCCACGACCACGCCAATCTGAGCTCATTCAATCGCTGTGTCATATTTCGGCTCTTGTCATTGCATGCCACCAAGTATTTATTATTTTTCGACCATACAGTCGGGTACAATACGCTTACAAGCTTCTCGCAGAATACCTACAAATAAAAAATATTTTTCAAAAAACCAAAAAGTCCAACAGAAAACCTCCAAATTTTCATTTTTTCGCTCGGAGCACTTGAGCTCCGCAGTGCATCTCGCCTCGCAGTTGCCAATTTTGCAATCATCGTCACTCATGCACGTTTTGCTCGCGAACAGGGCATTTAGTCGCGATTTCGTATACACCATATCCCCATCCATCAATAAGAAACGCTTCGGATAATCCGCCGATAATCCAAGATTGTCAAATCGAACATCGCACCATTGAAGTGGCTCATCCAGAAATTCATAAAGAAGCTTCATTGTGCCCATAACGTGCACAAGAATTTTCGCCTTCAAGTTGGTATAGAACCCCTTCATCTTAAACGCTACCAATGATTCCGTTTGGTACATGTGTCCGCACGTTCCAATAATCTATTTACCAACAAATACTTCAGATTTTCAAACCATTCCAACCTTCGGTGTGACTCTCGTCAACGGCAAAACTCGGAAGAGAACAAACTCTGGTTGAGCCAGCAACGCCCACAATGACCGCTTATCCGCCAACGTCATCGCTCTGCCTTTTGTCCGCAGCAGCGTCGGCCAAACTGTTTCCATCAAATGGCGCCGATAATGCTTGGGCCAACCAAGCATTAGTTGCTCGTTGACAACGTCGACCACTCGATTAGAGAGATCGTCGTCCGAAACGTCCGGTGCTTCGTCAAATTCTCCAATAAACGGAAGCAAGCTCTTGAAAACTGCGCTCTCACCGCCATCTTTGATCACTACAACCACCTGAAAACTTTGCTTTTTCTTACTTCACACTCTTTTTTTTACCTTATTGTTCTCATAGTAGTCCGTAATGACCCAATTACGCGTGTAGCATAGTCGCGAACACGAGTCCCCAGAAACTTCGTCACGTTGATATGCATTGCATAGCGCCGTGAGCACTTCTGTAGCTCTGAAAATTTTCTAATAGAAAGCATCGCAAATGATACATCAATTCGAATTTTTCTATTTCATATTTCATATTTGTATGATTTTTTGGTTATAATGTTAAAATATGTTAATATATGGAAGGGACTGGGAGTGACTCCCTCCGGCCCGGTTATTTTCCTAAAAAATAGGGTCCCGGTCCCTTTCCCGAGTCCCGGGTATTGAAAAACAGAAGACCCGGGCAGTGATAGGAAGAACCCCATTTTTTTGGAATTCCTGGCGGGGGAACCGTAAAAAAAAATTGGAAATTTCAAAACCCGGGACTCGGGGCCGGGACCCTATTTTTTAGGAAAATACACGGGACGGGTGGAGTAGCCCTATATCACTGATATATACGCGTTCATTTATGTTATTACATATTTTAACAAAATTATATTCGAAAGATTTGTGATTGGTTGAGGAATAAATTCATAGAGTTTTTATATTATCTTTTGTCTCACAACAATTTTCTTTTTGTTTGTCAAAGTGGATATATTTATCTGATAGCGCTTTTTCTGCTCTACAAAACTGTGTTTTAAAATTGTTCTGAAACTTTAAATTTTCATCATTTTCCAGGGTTAGAAATGAACTATCCAGGAGGCAAAAATCAGCTTTTCGACATTTGCTCTTCTTCGCTTTTCATCGAAAGCAAAAAGCAGCCGAAGCCGCTCGGGAAATATGCTGTGTGCATGGAGAAGGTGTCTTAGGCGTGTCTACTGCACAAAAATGGCGACTTTAATCTTGAAGACACGCCTCGAAGTGGACGCAGAATTAGACGAAGAGCATCTGAAGGCACTATTGAAGGAAGATGGTCGCCAAACAAGTCGTGAATTAGCCGAAAAAAACTATGACCAAAAGACAATCCTTAACTGTGACCAAAAGACAATCCTTAACTGTGACCAAAAGACAATCCTTAATCATCATGATTCGATGGGATTTGACGAAAAACTCGGGGCCTGAATACCTCATGAGCTCAACGAACAAAACAAAGAAAACCGCCTTCAAATCGCAGCTCAAGATCTCGCTCGCCATCGAGCAAAAATCGGTCATAAACAGCGATTTTTGTAACGAATCGTCACGGGAGATGAAAAATGGCGCCTGTACGTCAGTCTGAAGAAAAGAAAGAAGTGGCTGACTGCAGGAGATACGCCACAGCCGAGAGTCAAGCAAGATCTTCACCTAAAAAAGACCATGATCTGCGTTTGGAGGAACTGGGAGAGCAAGCTGCTCTGGGACATACTCAAATGAAACGTCACGCTCAACAAGGAGCCCAGCTGCTGCGCCGCGTAAATAAGGCTATTCGACTGAAAAGACCCGATCGACAAGACTAAGTCATCTTTCTCCACGACAACGGCAGGCCCCATGTTGAACAAGTCGTCAAAACCACCTTCCAAGAGATCGAATGGGAGGTTCTTCAAAATCCCCCAGACCTTTCGCCATCCGATTATCACCTTTTCCGCTCTCTGTCAAACCAAATGAGAGGTATTACCTTCGAGGACCTCAAAAACTTCTTCGACACCAGACCGGGCGATTTTTGGCGGAACGGCATCAACAAATTGATCGAGAGGTGGAAGGAAGTCGCAAACAGTAATGACGAAGACATAATTGATTAATTGATTATTATAATTTTTGTTTCTTGTTCAAAGGAATCATTAAAAAAAACCCTACGAACTATTATTCCTCAACCCAATATGATAGTGTATTCTAAAATCATGGCCCTTTGTGAGATTAAATTTTAATTAAAAAATAATATGCTAAATGATCTATAAGTTAAACTGTTCCAATCCACTAGAAATTGCCGATTCGCGTTTTTCTTTACAAGTTGTTATGCTGCTTAAGAAAGAAAGCTTAAAGTTAAGAAACAAAATTAAGAAAATTGCTTAAGAAAATTTTCTTTGTTAAGAAAAATTCTTGCTTCAAGAATTTAATTTACATTTTAAAATAGCGAACCAAATAATATCAGACTTCAAAGTGATCGTGAATTAAATAATTACGCTTTATTTGTATTTGCAGGTCAACTGGTATGATAATAAAATGAGCTCAATAAATGGGCTCAAACCTAACTTTTTGAAAATATATTTATATTTTTATTATCAAAATCTGAGAAATTGAGAATTCAAATTTTATTTTTATAAAAAATAAAAATAATAAATCTGACGTGATCTAGAAATTTTGAAGAAATATAATGAAAAACAGAGAAATTATTAACATAAATTGAATATTTGTTTCATTTTATCTATGAGACCATTGAAAATAATTCAAAAATGAGAGAGATGGTCCGCAACCTTCACAGTTGATACGGGCTAATCAAGTAATCAAGTAAATCAAACCTTTCATATTCTTAGATTTTGATAATGAATAGTTCAAGAAAAAGCCTAGTTAAATTGCCGTAATCAATGTTCGGAAAATCGATATTTCCAGTTGGCGTGTATTTGTCATGATTACTGTGCATTTGCAAACACAGCAAAAACTTCACTTTTTATTTAAATTCTTTATTGTTTAAAGTATTCTAAAACCTTTTTGAACGTTAAAACAAATTAAACACGATTAATCAATAATTCTAAACGGTTCTAAACAATAAAACAATTCAAATTCGAAGAAGTTACGCTTTAAAATGTAAAGAATTTAAAGAAAAAGTCAAGGGTGTGGTTTTTGCAATTTGCCCACGAGATGTGCAGTAGCCGTGGCGGTGGAATTTATTTGAAAGTAGAACGCCAAATCGAAATGAGTAGTTTTCAATATTTAAACGTGTATTATTAATTTACACGTATTATTTTCATACAACTTGATACGTCATTGTTACTAGCCCATCTTAAACTATCTAAAAATATGCGCCTCTTATCGAAATTTGCAAAATAAGCATCTTTTCTGAGCCACCAATCATTCAATTTGGGGTGAAGGTAGTATCTATTCCTTTCCGTTCTTTTGGAATTCTCATGGAAAATACTTAAAAGACTACACCGTAAATGGTTTTAGAGGAAAAAATATATTTTGAAAAGTACTTTAATACGCTTCCACGCCCACTGGTATGTTAATAAAATAAGCTCAGTAAACGTGCTCACTTTTTAGAAAGAAATTACTATGTTTAGATAGTTTAAGACAAGCCTAGTTATGTTTTCTTTAAAAAAATGTGTTAAAAGGACGTAAAAGTTGCCAGGCCCTATCAGAAATGGCAAAATCATTATTTCCATTTAGCGTATTAAGTTAATAATTAAAACGTATTATAAAATAATTGTCAATCATTATCATTGTCGTTCATTTAAAGAGTATGCCCGATTCGGTCATTCTCCGCGTAACCATCTACTACTTAGAGCAAACAAATCTTATAAATTTTGCAATAACTTCTTTATAGCTAACTTGCCTCTATGGAATCGTGTATCAATCTATTTTCTGAACGTAAATGTCCCAATCCATAAAATTGTAAATATTATTGATTATATTCCGAAATCTTTGCTGTACTAATATGCATTTTTTATACCTCTGGATATTTATGCATTTCCTAATTTATTGATTTGAACTTGGATCTCTTGCGGGATCAGTTGTTCATCTTAATTATTTGTTCTCCTGTTTTTATTTTTGTATTATATATGGTGAATGAATAAAGTATATTTACCGTGCGCTTCCAGAACAACAAAAACTTGAGATAAACATCTCATCAATCATCAAATTTTCCAAAAAATCAATTCCAATTCTTCCACCTCTTACCTGCTTACGTTCACCACGGGCTTCGCCGCCACTCCAGCATCCAAATGGGCCGACTGCATCGTTCCATCCATTGTCGTTCCGCCATCCACTCCATCATTCGATCCAATCGAAGCCAATATTAAATAGAGCAACAACAGCGTCATTACGATGAGCGCCGTTCGTCCGACGCGTGAGCACAAAGCTACCCTCCACGCTTCTTCACCGCAATTCTGCTCACAGCTGCAAACAAAACAATTCACAAAACTTTCTGCTGCTTCAGCTTCCTATTTATTCAAATTCTTCGCCATTCCTCATCATAAACAACAACAAAACAATTGAATCATACATTAAACGCATACACATATATTTTTGAGTGCGAAAAATCAATTAAACAACAATTTTCATTGAACAACAAAAATTAGAACCCATCTCAACCCATCATCTCGTCATATCAAAACATTTCGGCGCAGAGGAAACACAAGGAAACACTCCAAATATGACACGAAATGTAAGTCTATCTATCATTTTCTCTCTTTCTGTCTCTTTCTAAGCATTTTTATTTCCATCATTTTATCATTGACACGTAAAAAAAACGAGTTACAATAACCCTAAATGGTGTCAAGCAAATATAATTGACGGTTCATTAAACGTCACATAACATGAAGTATCTATTTTTCAGAATCTAATAAAAACCCCATGTTGATCGAAGAATTTAGAATTATGTACTATTATGCAATTATCTTTTGGATAGTATTAGAGATACGGCGCAAGGTGTGACCAGATAGAAATTTAAATTATCGTATCAAATGTGAAGCTGACCACTGATCAGAAAGTGAATAAAAATCATTTAGTGGATCTGATTTCACATTCTATCATATACTTTCTGGGGCTGTATGCAACAACTAATTTGTCCGTTGAACGATAGTGAAAAATCGTTAGTAATTCTAATGCCACGAAACCGCGCCGCATTGCAAAAGACTTCGCACCAATTGCACGAACACTTTTTTTATATTTAATTTATTAATTATTTTTGAACCGAATCGTTAGTTTAATTGTTATATGTCGTTTCGAAAGTTATAATAGATATAATAATTTTGTTTATAATCTGAATTTTCTTAAACCTTAAATTTAAAGGTAGTGTTCGCGCAATTGGTGCGAGGTCTTTTGCAATGCGGCGCGGTTTCGTGACATTTGAGTGCTACGTTTATATACCAATAGAAATAAAACTATGCAATAAATGCTACTTAAATAAACAAATTTAATTGAAAATATAATTTATCTATGCTTTTACATCACCGTTTAACGGATAATTATGTTCCTGGCCTCTGTTTAGAAATTTCATAAACCGCAGCTGGAATTATGAAAAAGCCTCCAATTTGAAAGAAAGAAAGAAGAGAAAGAAGTAGAAGAGATAGATTAGAAGAGGCAAATTTAATTAACGATATTAGCAATTGCGACATCGTGGACGAAGAGGATAATTATGATAAATCTGATAATTCTAACAACGACGATTAAATTATTTATAAAGATGAGTGCGTTTATGAATCTTGTTGAAGAATAATTGCTAATTGATGCTCGGAATGCTGCCAATAAAGTTTTTTTGTTAATAACCCAGATTTAACCTATTTTTTCTATTTTAATATAGATTAAATTAGGTACAATTCTATTTCAAATTTCACTTTAAAATATAAGACATATAAATTGGTAAAAACAGAAGCTCAGAAAAGTAATTAAAACACATACCGCGAAAAGTTCAAGTTCAAGAGATTGTTGTTGTCACGCCAAATAAATCGGTAATTACAGGAGCTCAGAAAAGTCACTAAAAGTTAACATTTCGCAAACATTTAAAGCACCAGAGGTATTTTAAGGGCAAGTTTCAAAATTTACGTGAAAACTAGCTTTTAACCTGAAATAATAAAACGCGTTTAAATATTGAAAAAACCTAATTTTAAATTGGCGTGCACAGTAGTTGTTAACTCTCACGTGGATTTAAAAAAATGCGTTTAAAATTTAAAAAGTCGTCATTTTCACTTGGCATGCCTATAATAACCATATTTAAAACTTCTAAAATTACGGCCTAACGTCAACTAAAACGCTAATAAATCGAGCTCAGAAAAAGTTCCCAAATCTAATATTTTTTTTAGAGATTTTAAAGAAAACCTGACAATCTGATGCAGGCAATAATTGTGTTAATTACACGTGAAAGTTGAATGACAAGTATAAAAATAAGAAAATCCATGTTTCCATTTGGTGTTTGGCCTTTTGAACAGACCCACGAACGGTACGACGACATGCCAACTGGTATGACAATTAAATAAGCTCAGTGAACGTGTTCAAAACCAACTTTTTTAAAAGAAATTACTATTTTAATTTTTTACTACTATTTTAGATAGTTTAAGACAAGCCTAGTTATGTTTTCTTTAAAAAATGTGTTAAAAGGACGTAAAAGTTGCCAATGTTTTTGTCACAAAGGCGCAAAACTTTTTGACACGCTTAAAAATCGGAAAAAATTATTGTTTTCAATTGGCGTGCGACGGACGTACGTAAGAATACTTTTTCCGATGTAGAGATATGACACCGGATTTTAAACATTTATGTTTTATAAAATAAGGCGCTACTAATGCGTTAGTGATACTAGCATGTCAACAAAAACTATAATAATGTATTTTTGTTTTTTTTTTTTAATTTATAAGACCCATCACAAGAAAACAAAGAAATATAAACGCAACCAATTTGTCGTGCGGCAATATAGGCTGCCGAAAATAGCCAAAGCGACCGCAGACTAAAATACTCCCCAGGGAGCACAGGAAACAACAATTCGCAATATTTTTCCGCTCGCGTTCAATTTTCTACTTTCACCAACCGAGTTCTTCATTTTTTTGTCAACTTTCAGTCTTAAATTTCCTAAAATTTTTAACGATATTTTATTTCAGAATCATAAATATATATTATCAAAATATAACAAATTGATAATTAATTTTCAACATTTTTGAATTAATTTCAAATGGTCTTAAAATTTGATATAACATTCGTATCAACACGCCAACTGGCATGGTAACAAAATGAGCTCAGTAAACGTGCTCAAATCTTCCATTTTGGAAATTTAAATATATATATATATATATATTATTCATTTCAGAGATCGATGCCTAATGGAAGAGCAAAAAATTAGGGGCGGAGAAAAGGTCTTGTTTAGAAAGACACACGGCCACTGAGGCCATCACGTCTCTTCCTCTTTTGTTTGTCATCAATATTTTTATTTCATCCATTTTCATTTTTAAATTAAACTTTTCATTTCTTGTCATCAAAAAATAGATAACAGAAATTAATGAGAAACACATGAGGAAGAGACGTGATGACCTTAATGGCCGTGTGGCTGTCTAAACAAGACCTTTTCTCCGCCCCTAATTTTTTGCTTTTCCATTAGGCATCGATCTCTGAAATGAATCATATATATATATATATATACACGCCAAATGGAAATAATGTTTTTCCTATGTTTACTCTTGTTTTACAAACTTTTACGTGTACTCTACAAAAATATTTTCTTAGCCAATTTTCTAGTTGTTTCCTTAAACTCTCTAAAAATATTAAAATCCTTACGAAGTATTATATTTGATCACGTTGTCTGAACACGTTTTATACGCGTTCCAGTTGGCGTGTACATCAGGGTTGCACGGAAATAGATTTTTTTCAAACGGAAAGCGGAAAACGAAATGGAACTCAAAAAATGACGGAAAACGGAAGGCGGAAAACGGAAGATGGAATTCCGTACAACTCTGGTGTGTATATATATATATATATACAATATTTAAATAGTTTAATAAACACCTAATTAAATTTCCGTAAACAATGGCACGCCAATTAGAATGCTCATAAAACGAGTTCAGAAAACGTGTTAAAATTAAAAATCTCTGAAAGGTATTTATATTTTTCAATAAATTAAGAAATAACTGCAAAACTGGCCTAAACTAGGTTTATGTAATGTACACGTAAATTTTATATGACGGGCATTAAAAGCAGAAAGTCGTTATTTCCAATTGGCGTACAATGGCTTAGTGAAATACGTAAAAACTTTCAGACACGCTTAAAAATCGGAAATTCGCTATTTCTATTTGGCGTGTATCAGTGATGGACGGAATTCCGTGCTACGGGAGTACTTCATTTCGTATTCCGAAATTGAAAATTTCTATTCCGTCCATCTCTGATTCATACTCATTCATTTACTATTGACTTAAATTTATAAAAAAAAACAATCAAATTTTTTTTGTATTTATTAAGCCACAAAAATCCGAAACCATATTAAAAATCCGACTAAAACAAAGAAAACAAAACCTGTCGACAAACAAAATCCACACCAAGAATGATGACAATCATTCTCAATGATTCAGATGCCTCTTCACAACAATTTTGCCGCCTCTTCATGCCAATTATGCACTCGAAACAGCATAGATAGGAGCGCAATAAACAGACAATTATCCAATTTCATGCCTAATTACACGCTAACACAACTTTGCCATTTCTGAGCTTACAAAAAAAAGCAAATGGGAATAGCAAGAAATAGATATAAACAATTTGAGATGTTTGTGTTGAAATAATCTAACCATATCATCATTACAATGTTGTTGTTTATTTATTTGCTTGTTGTGGGCAGGATGGCTGTCACAATTATTAAACGTCGTTGCCATTAATATAAAACAAAGAAACATTCATTGCATTATTACATTTAAAATGAATAAACAATTTAATAAATCAAGAAAAATAATTTAAATAAAGATGAAGCTTAACTAAAACACCAAAACGGAATCTAAATCTAAACTCAGCTTGTTGAATTAAAATTGATCGAGTAACCTTATAATTAAAACTTAAAAAATTTAATTTATGAAAATGATGCGCAAAATGAAAGCTACGTTTTTCTAGATTTAAAAACATTTCATAAACTTCCACGTATTAGTTTAAAACTAAGTTTTACGCCAATGTTTCACACTTTCCTTAAAATACCCGTTTCACTTTTAATTTTTATGAAATTATTAAAATCCACGCACGAAAAAATTAAAATCTACGCACTCCACTGCCACGAAGTACGCGCCGCATTGCAAAAGACCGCGCACCAATTGCGCAGCAAAATACGCCTTTCATTTAATTATTTAAAAAACTTTTATTTATTATTTATTGTTAAAAGAAACATTAGTTTATATGTTTTATGGTATTATAATGATTTGGATAGTTCCTCCGAATTCTGCAAAGAAAGAAAACTACGAAATATGAGCTAAAACCGAAAGGTACGAAAGAAAACAGAAAAATGATGATTTCTCGAAAATATGTTGGTTTAATTTCCCAAAACAGATATCAAAAATTCCTGATTTTCTGCTCTGTCCATACGTACAACTTAAAATAGTAAAAATAATTTTTTGAAAGAGCTATAAGGTTTTTTTTGCAATTTTTTGAAGGAAATGTGCAATTGGTACGCGATCGTTTGCAATTTTCGCGTGCATCGTGGCAGTGAATTGTCCACGTAAAAATAAACAACTATCTCTTACGGAAAAATATTACAGATTTCTCTTAAAATATCTCATGGACTTTAGACGTTCATGATTTGTTGTTGTTTAAATAACTATTCTGTGCTTCTGTTTTACGAATTCATTTGGAGTGCAATATATATACAAATAATTTTATGAAACGTTACAAGATTAGAGCACTGCAAAATTCAATAAATAACATGAAAATGAGGCATGGAAGCTTGTTTTCAGCGTTTAAAAATCTATCAAAAAGTCATAACTAAACAGTATCGGAGAAAAAAGCAGAATTCAGTGCTCCGTATATATATATATATATATATAAATTGTAACCATAAACATATGACAAACACAAAAAAAACCACACACACAAATCTTAAACATCAATTCACCATAGAAACTCAAAAACACATTTTAGCCACAAAAAGCAAATTTTGAGCACAAATAAATATAAATTCATAGGGCTCATCTATATGCGCCAACGGATCACATCAGTCAGATGGTGGATAAGATCCCGGGTCACAGAGAGCAGCTGCCTTGTGCGAGCCGCACAATAAATCTTATTCCCATCTGATTTTATCCCCCCTCCCCCATAAAAAACAAATAATAAAACCAACCTTTCAACGCAATCATGATGATCTTCCAATCGTGCATATTCCGATGCCGACTGTCCATTCGCCTGCAATTTGAGACTTATTTACGAGTATTTCTAATACATTTCGAATTTATGGGCCATCTTCACACCAACCAGTTTAAGGGGTACGAGGCGACGAAATCCACGTTGAGAGGTTCTCGAATACATTTTTAGTCTTCCTCTTAGTCCGTTCTGATAATTGGACTAAGTTTGAAGAGACCCCTCCCTACAATAATATATTTGTCATAAAATGAAACCAAGTTTTCAAATAATTGATTGAGAAACAAGAATCATTGGAAATAAAACCACGCCAAGGAATTACTAATTTTACCGATTTAGTCATGAAAATAATTAGTTTCCGGATGACTTTCAAATCCATGCGTGAATGAAATAAATATAAAAGAAATGTAAAGTTGGAAACGACCTTATAGAACGAAAAGGCAATCATTGAATTCCATTTCAAAATCAAGATCGTTGGCACTGTTTCACGTAAAGAAATTCAGAAGTATAAAAATATAGACTATTTCAAACTTTTGACGGCGCGTTGCGAACCGCTCCACAGCAAGATAATTACAAACAGAGAGACGCAAAAGACAAATCTATTTTTATAATTGTCGCAACGCGCAGATTTTTGCAAGGCGTCGTAAAATCATTTGAAATAGCCTACAACTAGTTTATTAAACTATAGTCGTCGCCAAATGCGATCACCACCGCAAAATGTGGCGCACTTTTTTAAAAAATATTATTTTTTCATTTAATTTTTATGATTATAATTATTTTCCACAATTATTCCATGATTGAAACAACATCTAAAACATATTCTTCAATTTATTTAAGCAAAAACAGTATAGAACGAGCATAAACAAGAAAATAATCATAAAAATTAAATGAAAAAATAAAAGTGCGCCACATTTTGCGGTGGTAATCGTATTTGGCGACGACTATATATATATATATAAATTCCTTTATATCTTTAAAAATGCCTCAAAAAATATAATTTCAGAAGACTCTAGTGACACAAATGAAGCACACCGAGATTACAATGCAAACTTTTCTACCAAAATTAGAATACAAACACTCCAATAGAAATGGTTCAGTTGATGGCTCACTTTAGGCTTAAAGGTTAATGAAACTCTTCTGTATTTGTCTCATTGGTGTAAATAAAATTGAACAATATGAAACAAAAAAAAAAGTAATATACTAATTAATAATTAAATCGTCAACCCTATCACTATGCACCAACGAGACCAAAACAGTAGAGTATCAATAAATCTTTGTTTTACAATGCAGTATTTAAATTCATCTTGCTTACTTCTACGTGTAAACAAGGTTTCAATTTTCATGTCAGTTGGACCAACTAGTCGTAAACTATCCACAGATTTTAAATTCTTGTCGAAATATTAAACGTAAACATCCCAAATTGAATTGTTAAGTTGGGCGCTCGGAAAATATGCTCATTCTGCATATTTCAATAAGAAACGCATGGTTTTAGATAGTTTAAAACAGGCTAGTCAAAATGACGTGTCAAGGTATATTATGATATTTATACGTGTGAATTAGTAAGACATGTTTAAATATAGAGAAAATGTTCATTTGCATGTGGTGTGCTACAACAATAATTTGGGAAAAGTGTGCAATTTGACAGATTAAGAATTGAACATCTAAAAACCATTTCTGCGGGTGGCGTAGACTAACAGTTCAAAACCGCCCATTTATTTTTTTTTTCAAAATATATTTCACGCCATCCATCGCACGCCCACTGGCAACTATTTTTTTTTTGCAATTTTTGAGCGTGTCTGATAATTTTTACGGCCTTATAACACAAAAGTTTTTACGAAAATTTAACTAGGCTTGTCTTAAACTATATAAAAACATTTTCAAATTTTCAAAAAGTAAGATTTGAGCACGTTTAGTGAGCTCATTTTATTGCCATACCAGTTGGCATGCCAGCGCAACTGGCACGATTTTATTAAATCTAGGAAAATAAGAAATTACTCCAGACGTAAAATAAAATGCCTTTCCGCAAAAAATCATGTATATCAGGGTTGCATGGAAATCGATTTTTTTCAAACGGAATGCGGAAAACGGAAGATGGAAGATGGAATTCCGTGCAACCCTGATGTATATATTGTAAAATTCTTCCTCAAACATCATTTAATTAATTAATTAGGATGGAATATGATGCGTAGCATTCCTGGTAGAGAATTTGATTCACGAAAAATCCATGCTTGTTCGATTCTTTTAAGATCTTTTCGTTTTTTTTATAAAAATGAAAAGAATCGAAATTTAAAATGAGATGGTGAAATAATCCGTGATTTTTTGTGGAAATGCATTTTATTCTCCGGCGATTTCCGCTTTTCCGCGATTTAATAACATCCCAACTGGCATCGTTAAAAACTCGGAATATATAGTTTTTTTTCAAATTTGTATTAAATAATTTATATAGCTTATCGAACAATCCTAACGCTCTTTAAATTAGTTCCAGGGACTCCCGCCGGTAAAAACCGCCCGGAATTCCAAAAAATAGGGTCCCTTCCATCAATGGTGTATATTTATGACAAAATTGGGTTAAACGAACATAACAAAAATGAGTTGGTCTCATTTGGGGGCAAAGGGACAGTTGTCGATTTAATTTTCACTTTGTTTATTATTTCAATTGTCGTTTCAAGTCATTACATTTTATTTGGTTTTTTAAATAAAACTTGGTTTTTCTCTAATAATTATTATTGTACATTTCAGAGATCGTATTTTTAGAGAAAAAAATGATACTCTCGTTTGGACGGCCACACGGCCACAAAGGAATTTTTCGTCTATTCCTCTTCAATGTGTGTTATCCATTTTTTGAGACAACACACATTGAAGAGACACAAAAGATTGGCGGTCCAAACGAGAACCTCATTTTGTTCTAATTTTTTTCTTCTACCATTAGGCACCAATCTCTGAAAGGAATAATATAATTATATAATTTTCAGTGTAATTATATATTTTTAGGTTCGAAAATGACAGACTATAAGGGAAAATGATTTTAAAAAATTGAAAATTTAATCGACACCTGTACCCCACTGTCACGAAGTACGCAAAAATTGCAAAAGGCTGCGCACCAATTGCGCAAAAAGGCCCTTTCAAGTTATTATTTTTTGTTAAACTTTTATTTATTAATTATATTTTAACAGCAACATTAGCACATCAACTGCAACAGTCTAAAACGTTGTTCAGGTTCGACCACTCAGTCATTTGAATTATTCTGATGATGTTTTAATTGATCGGATCGAGATCGTGTCTGATATATCATAAGTTATTAAATTTAATAAGATTAAATGATTAAATACACCAATGCACCCCATTGTCACGAAGTACGCAAAAATTGCAAAAGGCTGTGCACCAGTGATGGGAGGGGCCCCGTTTTTTGGAATTCCGGGCGGGCGGGACCTTAAAAATATTGAAAATTTCAAAACCCGGGTCCCGGGACTTCAATTTTTCCCTACCCGGGTAACGGGACCGGGACCGGGACTTGCCCTTTTCCCTACCCGGGCGGTAATAGTGACAATTAAAGAGGAGGAAGAGCGAGAACAACCGACGAGAAAACCTTTCTCTTTTAAATTATGTAACAATATGTATCAAAAAGCAAAAAAAAACTTCTCCCATCACTGCTGTGCACCAATTAAGCAAAACACGCCAATTCAATTTATTATTTTGTAATTTTGTATTTATTAATTATATTTCTAACAGAAAGATTATACTAAATGTTGTATGGTGTTCAAAAAAATATGATAGTTTTGTTCATATTCTTTTCATTTTCTGTTTCTGGTAATTCTGTTAAGAAATAATTAATAAATAAACGATTTAAAAAATGATAAACTAGTGCGAGGTTTTTTTTCCAATTTGCGCGTACTTCGTGTCTTTTATTATCATAGTAACAGAAATACACCTACTTATACGTCATAAACGGCCACTTATTTACTTCAAGCAATAGTTGACAGGCGCACGCCAACTGGTATGGTAGAAAAATGTGCTCAATTTGAACTTTTTTATTAATATTTTTTAGATATTTTAAGGGAATCCTGGTTAAATCGCTGTAATCAATTTTTAATTGAAAAAATGCAAAAATTTTCACACACTCTGCAAAATCGGAAAATCGTATTTACTAGTTGGCGTGCAGACCCATTTTAATATGCTGGCACACGCCAAATGGAAATGAACAATTTAGAAATTTTAAAAGTGTCTTACAGTTTTTACGTCAACTTTACAAGGAATGTTCACGTCAATTGTATTTTTTTTTATCAAATCATATATCATCCAATGAATTTTGTATATCTTCCGGTGTCTGCCAAGGCACAGTCTCTGGCCCGTTCCTATTTCTTATTTATATTAACGATCTAATTGATTCTTTTCTCTCTGATGTAAATGTTTCTGTCTTTGCCGACGACATTAAAATCTATGGCACTAATCCTAATTCGTTGCAACACAGTATTGAAATTATCTGTAATTGGTGTCATGTTTGGAAACTCAGCCTAGATGAGAACAAAACTTCTGTTATTCATTATGGTAAAACAAATCCTTGTTTTAATTATGTTATTAATAATCAATGTATATCTTCATCGCCGTCTGTAAGAGATCTTGGTCTTATTATAGACAATAAACTCTCATTTGTAAATCACATTTCTTATATTTCTCATTCTTGTATTGTAAAATGTAGGCAACTACTAAATGCTTTTAAATCACAGAATCCTAAATTGTATATCAAACTATTTAATTGTTATGTTAGGCCTATTTTAGAGTATGGCTGCGAATTATTTCATCCAAAGTCAGCTCAGCTGACCGCGCTTCTAGAAAAACCTCTGAGGTTCTTTACACGTAGGGTTTGCCAGCGCTGTAATATAAAATATAATTCGTATAACGATAGGTTAAAACAATTAGACTGCGAATCAATAAGAACTAGGCGATTAAAATTAATAATTAAATCATTTTATAAAATAATCACTAACATGTACCATTGTCCCTCATTTAACGATTTTGTATACCTATCCCAGTCACCCCGTAATCCATTATTGTTGAAAGTCAAACCTGGTATTAAGCATTGTGATAATTTCTTTGTAAATAATATTTCCCTTTGGAATCGTGTTTGTAAATATTTTTCTAGTTTTAATTTATTGGAATGTCATGTGAATAATATTGTAAACTCCATACCCTGTGAATATTTATACTAACTTGTGCCATTTGAACAACTGACCTCGTGAGGGGTCAACAGTTCATCTTAATTTTACTCCCCATTTTCTTGTAAATAATTTGTTATAATTATTTTATGGTGAATAAATATTATTATTAATTGAGAAATGGTCTTAAACTATATAAAAATCTAAAAATCTTCTCAAAAAATTCGATGTGGGTACTTTTTTTTACCCGGGTAAAAAAGGGAAGTCCCGATTCCCGGGAAAGCAATAGTAATTCTTTTCTGAACTGTTTTATATATTCTTTTTAACGTTTATTTTTAGTAATTGAAAAGTAACCACACAGAAACACTAAAAACTTCAACTATTGCTTGACGTAATAAATAAGCGACCGTTTATGTAAGGAATAACAGAAATTGAAAATTCATTGTCAAATTTTTTGGATAATTTTCAAATAGTTTCAATGAGAACATGAAAAAATTATTCAATTTATTTCAATAATTTCTCGTTATTTCATTATTTCGGTTATACTTCTTCAAAATTGCAAGCGGAATACAGGGGAAATATGCTAAAATAAAAGGATGTTATTAAATCTAGGAAAATCGGAAATTGCTCCCGTCGGAAAATAAAATCCATTTCCGCAAAAGAAATCACGGATTATTACACCATAGAATTAAAAATACTTCCTCAAACTTCAACGGATTAATTAATTAAAACAAAAGAGGATACGTAGCATACCTGGTAGAGGATTTGATTCACGAAAAATCTATGTTGGTTCGATTCTTTTGAGCTCTTTGATTTTTTTTAAAGTTTTTTTTTATAAAAATGAAAAAAATCGAAATTTAAAATGAAATGGTGTAATAATCCGTGTTTTTTGCAGATATGCATTTTATTTTCCGACGGGAGCAATTTCCGATTTTCCTAGATTTAATAACATCCAAATAAAACACATTTAAAAATATTCCACAAAAAAACAAATTCTAATAGAAACCTTTTAATAAATCAAAACTCAACAACAACAATATTAATACATTCAAATAAATTTTCAAATTAAATTGGGCAAACAGAATTCATAAATTCCTTATCGAAATATTTTGCTGGCCGAACGAGAACACACAAATTACTATTAATATAACACAACTACCTAATATTATATAATAATGTAAATAATACGTCTTTTTCGATTTCTTCTCTATACATTTTTCAGTGGCTCAAATATATTTTCGATTAATAGACGAGTCTCGAAAAATAAACAAAATGGTAAACAAATACAATTAATCGTTTAGTATGTCTTCAATCATTTCCCCCTACCTATGCTATTTGTACTTTTCGTTTCAAATATTTTTCCCTTTTAACTGAAAGGTTATTCAATGATCTCATAAATATATACAATTAAAACCATAAAATCATCCTTTAATTAGAAAAAAAAACGTTTGTAGAGCTTCTAAAATGATATTCAAAACTGAATAAACTCTCTTCCTAATCCTAAATTGCATACCTAATTATTTTTCCGAGCAGACTATATTCATTTAACATTATAAGATTATAATCCACATTAATATTATCAATCTTCCACATTGAGATCGATTTGAAAATATTCATTTCGCGTCAATTTTGGTCTATCTCCCTCTCTCTATTTCTCGTTTCTGTATATTTTAATAAGCTTTTATATATACACTAGCTAGACAAACGTTTTGTCACAAATGTTTTTTCGGGTTTAACTTTTTTGTGACTTGACCAAATTGGTGGATTTTTTGATATGATAGATTCATATGGTTGTAGATTATTTTACAAATTCCCGCTTGTGATTACGATGATCCGTTTTACAGTGACAAGCGTTTATCGTAAAACGCGTAGCTCAAAGATATTACGCACTTTTCTTGCACTGCATTTTTTAATTATTTTTAAAGTTCAATTATATTTTTTTCATAATTTATTGAAAATAGCAGTAATTGGCAACATTTTAGAGATGACTCCACGTAAAGAAACTCCAATTGCCACCCGGCAAGCTGTTATCAATATGAGGGAAAACGGAATGCGTGGTACCGAAATTGCCATGGTAATTTAAACCAAATTTTGCTACTATAACATTTTAAACACAGATTCACATAAAATATCAAAAAACCAGCCAATTTGGTCAAGTCACAAAAAAGTTAAACCCGAAAAAACATTTGTGGCAAAACTTTTGTCAGCTAGTGTATATATATATACACTCCACTTCCACGTGTGGACCAAATGTGGACAAATTGCAAAATCGGTGTGGACAAATTGCAAAATCTCGCCCTTGACTTTCTATTTAAATTCTTTATATTTTTTTAAATCGTAACCTCTTCAAGTTTTATTTAATTTGTTTTTATAATCGATTATTGATTAATAGCGTTTAATTTGTTTTAAAGTTCAAAACTATTTTTGATTGATTAGAAAACAAATAATTTAAATAAAAAGTGATGGGTGTGGTTTTGCATTTTGATATTGTCCTTTTCAGAGATCGATGTCTAATGGAAGAGCAAAAAATTAGGGACGGAGAAAAGGTCTTGTTTAGGCAGCCACACGACCATTAAGGCTATAGAATCTCTTCCTCTTTCGTTTCTCATCAATTTTTGTTATCTATTTTTTGTTTATTATTTGATGACAAGAAATGAAAAGTTTAATTTAAAAATGAAAATTAATGAAATAAAAATATTGATGACAAACAAAAGAGGAAGAGACGTGATGGCCTTAGTGGCCGTGTGGCTGTCTAAACAAGACCTTTTCTCTGCCCCTAATTTTTTGCTCTTCCATTAGGCATCGATCTCTGAAATGAATAATATTTAAATATTAACAAAATATTAGACTTGAGCACGTTTTCTGAGATCGTTTTTTATATTGGCGAAAGGCGTGGTTGGTGAAATTGTTGCGCGGTCTTTTGCAATTTGCGGCGTACTTCGTGGCAGGGGAGTGGTAACATATGCAGTGGCTATAAAGTAACTCCATATACAGTACCGGTCAAAAGGTTGTAAACGCGGGCCTTGTCTCGCATAACTCTACGAATACTTTATTTTATGTTTTTTTATTTTCGTATGGAACTTGTCCACAAATTTTCTAACCCTTTCAGAAACAAATGGTAAACATTTCGGCTCAATACCGGCTCTCGAAAACCAGCCAGCGTTTACAACCTTTTGACCGGGTACTGTATGTCTTATTTCATTTTTTATTCATCTTATTTTACTGCCTATCTTACAATTTACAATGTATACTATTTAAATGTTACATTGGTGAATAATAAAAAATAAATAAAAACAGAAATATCTCAAAAATCTTTTTAACGAATCATATTTTTGTATAAAATATCAGAAAAGTAAAACAAAATCATAGATACACTTTTCTTTAAGAGTTCTTCAAGAAAACGACAAAATTGAAAAAATTGAAAAGCAAATTAATTTTGAAATTTAAAGATAAAATGTATTATAGTAGATGCCAAATTCGATTTCCGCTTCAATTGAAGCGCACGTTTTTAAATTTTATTTTTTCATTTAATTTTTATGATTTTTATTAATTTCCACATTTATTCCACGATTGAAACAACATCTAAAACATATTTTTCAATTTACGGTATGAAACGAGCAAAAACAAGAAAATAATCATTAAAATTAAATGAAAAAAATTAAAGTGCGCCACATTTTGCGGCGGTAATCGCATTCGGCGACGACTATAAATAATTATACCTTCCACATGGATACGTAAAATAATTTTCTAAACATACTATCAAATTGAGAATTAAAATTTTATCATTGATACGTTTGATTTGGCGAAAAGATGCTTACTAGGGAGTACATTTTGAATCCAAAAGGTTTCGGGCTGAAACTTTGCATGGTGATAGCTGAGGAAATTTTATTAGTGCACACGAAAAATTGTCCTGCACTGGGGGAACGGTTCAAAGTTACCAACCTCAAAATTCCTGTAGAAAACAGTAAAAAACCATCAAATTTTGCTTTCCACAATTTATTCGATTATAATGAAAGCAGCGGCAAGCATCGGTGGTCAAGTGGGTAGGTTGGTTACTTGAATAAAATATTTTAACATTATTTTCAATCAACTTATCAGGTACATGACAGAGATGCGCGGAATCCGGAATTCGGAGGCGAAAAATGATCGAAATTCCGCCCAGCTCTAGTGGTAATAATTGCATGAAAAGTGCATTTCCGGAATTCATGATTAAACTATATAATTTGAGAATCGAGAATACGGAATTCTGCCAATCTCTGGTGTATATTTTTCAGATACACTATTCTTGGCTTACGTAGGTCATTAATATTGTTGTGTGCGGACAATTAAAGAAAACAATGATGGTCAGGGGCCAAAACACAGTCTTTTTGTCTGGTCGCTCTCGAATTGAATTACATTGTCCTCACACTATTGCACCTCATAATAATTTATTTATTATTTATTTAAAAAAATACGTCTACCAGACGTGTACCAGAAAACAGTAAAATTTGATAATCCAGAAAAGGGAAGAAAGTTTCTTACGCCTGTCTCTGGTGGAATTGTTCTTGAGATGAAACATTTCCTACGAATTGCACCTTTTGGAAGCTTAAAAGTTAAATCAAATCCACTACGATTAGTTGAAGATTTAATTGAGAATACATTTGAAAATCAACAAAAAACCATACGGTTAGCACGATTGACAAAGCTCTTCCAATGAGCTGAAAAGTCCAGGTTTTAAGACACAATAAACCCTAATATCTCTAATCTCTGAAACCCGACTAATCTCAATATTTCCATCATAGCAATTATGTATATTGGTTGTTTGCATTCTTGGAACAATTCAAAGGTGATTCATTATCTTCGGCCCAGTTCAACACATCGCCAATGGCAGACTGCAGTTCTAAGTGATTAGAATTTATTAATTTCGTAAAAAGCTTGACATCCTCTACACACTATAAAATTGCTACATGAGTGGAAGCAATTTCCTGGCATAAATACTGAACTACGTACTCCTCCTTGCGGAAAAACTGAAAATATCATAAGGGGCTCCGAGAAAGAGCCCGGAGATTTTCCGAAGAATTTCCACCACTAAAAAGTTTTTAAGCTTTATAAATATAATAATAACAAAATATGTACGTAATTTTAGTTTTGACAGTTTTCCAAAAAGCATTTCTGTTAAGAAATCAAGGTAAACAATATCAGTTTGAGTTTTTTCATTCAATGCTGAAGTCCAATCACCTAAATCAATCAAAATCACCTAGTCTATCATATGTGTTGAAGTCGAACGAAAAGGTCGAAAACTATGCTGAGAATTAGAAAAAAATAATAATTTTGTCTAAATTAACTCTTACAAGGGAAGTGTTTTTAGTCGAACTCTCAGAATTTTTTTAAACTTTGCAGGTAGATTCCTCATGTCGAAAATAGTATGCACACAAATTTTTAGAAAAATAAAAACGGTTTAAGGTGTTAAAAATGACTAAAGAAAACCCCAGGTGCCGTCACGTACGTTATTTATATCTGATTCCATTTCCTCTGAAATTCAGAGAGTTCGACTAAAAACACTTCCCTTGTTAGTTTCTTTTTCGAGAACCGCTCATAAATCTTACAAATTTGCGAGATTATTGGACGATAATCTGCACAGAATTGTCTTGAATATGATTTTGGAATAGGTGTTATGTATGAGATCTTCCATTAACTTGGAATAGAAATATGCAATATAGATAAGTTGAAGATAAAAGATAATGGACGAACAAGTCACTCGGAGATTGCCTTATAATTAATTAAATTGTCTCCATAAGCCAAAATGAAATTAAAAATCATTAAGAAAATCAAAACACATAAATAAATACATAATATATAATGGGTGATCCACTTCGCACCCATCATCGTCGTCCATAGCAACAAGCAGAACAACAAAACACTTCGAGAATCAACAAAAAAATGCAACAAAGCTAATTGAGGATCCTTCTTGTAATGTGAGTTTGGTGTCCACTGCGTAGGGGCTTCTGTTGTTTTTCACACAAACAACAATGATAATAATTTCTACTAAAACTATTACTATCTGTCCAACCAACATGTGTGTGTGTGTGTTTGTGATGCTTATTCGTTTGAAATATGATTTCTTTGACACACACTCATCTCATCTAAGCTAGTTTAACCATCATCAACATCAGTATCATCATATTTCAATTCTTTTGAAAGATTTATCTTTTATCTAGCCCCATTCGCGTATTATCCTTCCAGATCGTATTGAGCTTCAATGTTAACATTTTGTGAAGCATCGTTGCACGTTGATTGAAAACAATGTTCGATTCAGAAATGACCAAAGTACAAATCAAGATATTCCTGTGTTTATAAGACGCATATAATGCCCCTATATGCGCCATATATACATTAGCTGACAAAAGTTTTGTCACAAATATTTTTTCGGGTTTAACTTTTTTGTGACTTGACCAAATTGGCTGATTTTTTGATATGATGGTTCATATGGTTGTAGATTATTTTACAAATTCCCGCTTGTGATTACGATGATCCGTTTTACAGTGACAAGCGTTTATCGTAAAACGCGTAGCTCAAAGATATTACGCACTTTTCTTGCACTGCATTTTTTAATAATTTTTAAAGTTCAATTATATTTTTTTCATAATTTATTGAAAATAGCAGTAATTGGCAACATTTTAGAAATGACTCCACGTAAAGAAACTCCAATTGCCACCCGGCAAGCTGTTATCAATATGAGGGAAAACGGAATGCGTGGTACCGAAATTGCCATGGTAATTTAAACCAAATTTTGCTACTATAACATTTTAAACACTGATTCACATAAAATATCAAAAAATCAGCCAATTTGGTCAAGTCACAAAAAAGTTAAACCCGAAAAAACATTTGTGAAAAAACTTTTGTCAGCTAGTGTAAGTTAAAATTATCTTAAAAAGACATATCTGACCAGGAATACTCTGATATAGGTTCTATTCGAAAACAAAAAAGGAAACCAGAAATTCAAGTAATTTTGAGCGCTTATTGCCTATAAAGTATGTTTTATAACAACAGGAATATCTCTAAAAGTTTTATTACTACAGTCAAAAGCTATACACTATTCGATTCGTCATAATTTTCTCAATAACATATCCCAATACCAAAAATATTCATAGATACAGTTTTCTTAAAGAGCTGCTTTTCTTTAAGAACTTAATTAAATCGAAAAACGGTGAAAAACCCAGATAATTTAAAAATTCAAAAGGATCATGGATTAAATAATTTTGTATCCAGCATGAATCCGTCAAAAAATTTTGAACAAAACCGTTGTTAACACAGTCACATTAAGCATTAAAATTTGCTCATAATTGATCAACTTTCTTGAAATAAAAAAAACATTTCATGAAAATATTTGCACTAGGGTAATTTCAATTGACATTCCCGTTTAAGTGGGAACCTAAGGAAATTATAATAATAAATATGCCACGGGAAGGAAAATTTTGAACTAAAACTAGTATACATAGAATTTACATATAAGAGCCACCAAACAAAATTAGGTTGAAGACTAATGTGATAAGTTTCTGGTCTATATTCACAGCTAATTTCCCATGTTATTTTCTCACGATGTTGCCATGATTTTCTAATGATTTAATTTATAGAAATAATACTATAATTTGCAGAAATAGTGGATATATCCATTCATCTAGGCAATCAATAGATACTATTGGCTCTTTACCCCAAAAAGGGCGTTTCGTTCGTTTTTTTTTTTGCCATGAATCAGTAAAAATTTTCTACAACTTTTCGCAAAAACAGAACCGATGGTGATGGAATTTTTATTGGACTACCAAAAGGATGAGTTAGAACTATGAAACCAATACGCACAACAGTGGAAGCAAAGTTTTTTTGCAGAAGTTTGGGATTCTTAACACAAATATAATAAATAACAATAATTACTAATAAATATCCAGCATGAATCCGTCAAAAAATTTTGAAAAAACCCGTTGTTAACACTGTCAAATTAAGAAATGTAATTTGCTCATTAATTTATCTGCCTATCTTTAAAAGTAACCATACATTTTTTTCATAATTTTATCAGTTTCCTTGAATTAAAAAATCATTCCATGGAAATCTGGAAGCAATTAAATATCAAAAATTTAGTTCTTTGGTTATTGCGTAAAATAAAATCCATTAGTTGTTATCTGCGTACTTTGTGCATATATGCGGATTATTAATTGTTTCACTTTAAACTATAGTCGTCGCCAAATGCGATCACCACAGCAAAATGCGGCGCACTTTTTAAAATATTATTTTTTCATTTAATTTTTAAGATTTTTATTATTTTATATATATATATATATATTCCACGATTGAAACAACATATAAAACATATTCTTCAATTTATTTAAGCAAAATCAGTATAGAACGAGCATAAACAAGAAAATAATCATAAATTTAAAATGAAAAAATAATATTTAAAAAAGTGCGCCACATTTTGCGGTGGTGATCGCATTTGGCGACGATTATAGACTATGATAAAATAGCAAAAATAACTTTATTAATCAATTATAATATCACTTTACAAAATAATTAATGGTCAGTGGTGAATCCGAACGCGTCAGTTGAGTACAAAACGCGTTTCGTCCACGGACGAAAAAGCTTTTACTAAGCTCCATTCAAATTTTGGCAGTTCAGGTTTCTTCACGACAATTGAAAAAAAACTATAGAATTAAATTAAAGTCTAATGATATAAAAACGCAACTTTTTTCAAGCACATTAGCGTTAAGGTCACTAAAATAAATTAAATTTGAAATAATAGGATTTTTAAATAAATTTTAGAATTTTTAAAAGACATTTACGGTACGCACTCCACTGCCACGAAACCGCGCCGCGTTGCAAAAGACTTCGCTCCAATTGCATACTCAACCTATGAATTTATTATTTTTATTTTCAATATTTTCAATATTTACAAGTCACTTATATTGATGATGAAGACTCTTCTGGTTCATTAATTGAGGTACTAAGAATTTCTTTTCATTAATTCATCAGGATTTTGCAGAATGAAACGTTAAGGGCGGTACGCTTAAGTGTTATGTTGTATACAGTAAACATATTACTTCTCTCTTAGCCTGCTTCCGAATACTGAAAATCGATGTTTTCAGGATTTCTCTCATGAACGAAGCATTTTTTGTTCGCGCGGAACGGGTTCGGGTCATAGATTTTAAGAGCATAATTTAAAGCTTAAATTTTTAATCAAGAAAAGAATTAGAAAAAATCAAAATGTGTATCACAGATGAACGCTGCCACGGCTAGAACTTCCAAAGATTCTATTCTAACACCGCATCACTACCACTCGGTCATCTAACCAAGTTTAAATATGAAAATTAGATTGAAGATTAGGCGAGAACAACTAATCTTCTAATTTTATCAAATTGTCGCGATAGAGTGATATTAAAAAACGGATGTAAAAAACGTCGGGCCGTGAAAGTGCGTTCGGTGAACACGCATCATCAAACATTCTACTGCGGAGGATATTTTAATTTTTAATTTTTACTTTCTATTCTTAATAAAATGTCCTTAATTAATTTCAGAGCAAATTTAATAGAAGTTGAGTTGTAATACGTGATGAAACGGGAAATATGCGACGGCTCCTCAATCAAAATTACTTGATCACATTTTCCAATTCCGCTTTACGGAACAATTGTAAAAAATGTGAAACATTACTGAAACCGTAATTAATTTACTACTAAAGGCAATAGTTGTTCTCGATGAGTATGGTGTTTTGTTGCTCGGAAATAATTATAACCATCATAGTGCTATCGACATGCAACTAATGCTGAATTATTTTCCTTTATTATATCCTTATATCCAAATTTATCAAGGGCATTTTATTAAGAATAGAAAATAAAAATTAAAAATATATGTCATCCGCAATAGAATGTTGGATGATGCGTGTTCACCGATCGCACTTTCACGGCCTGTCGTTTTTTACATCCGTTTTTCATACTTGGGAAATTTAGGGCCGGCCCTCAATGCCTCAAGAAATTGAGAGCACAGCTGATGGTGCTTTATCAGCTTTTTCAGCTCATTACGACAATTATGTAAGCTTGAACATCGTATCTGAAAGGGTTGACAATCCGCTAAATTGTCACCCATCTGATTTTATGGAATCAGATATTAGTTTACTTGAAAAATTGCAAAAAAATAATTTACAATGTAGCGTTAGGTATTAATTCGGATTTTGAGGTTAATATTTAAGTGTCGGTTCTTACAAAAGTATAAGGATCTTTTAAATTTTTTTATTTTATGATATTTTATGTTAAAATAAATATTTTAAAACATTGAATTTTTATTTGAAATAATGTATTTGACAAATTTGACATTGAAGATCGGCCCTAAACTTCTCAAAAATCTACTAATTCAGTTGAGGAACAAACGCACACACGATATTTCAAGAAACATATCAATAATTAAGAAATAATGACCGGCCTTTCCCAAGTATACCGTTTTTTAATATGACTCGTCGCGATATAAGGACAATATTTTAAACTTTCACATTTTATTTTACGCAATAACCAAAAAACGCAAAGTTTGATTTTTAATTGCTTCCGAAAATATTTATACTTTGGTCATTTCTGAAACGAACGTTTCAATTGGCGTGCAATAAAAAATGCATGCACAAGAAGAACTAATCTAATAAAGATCAATAAAATAAAAACAAATAGAAATAAATATGCAAACTAATACAAATTAAAATCGAGCGGATGTCTGGTGAATATTCAATGGAATATATAATTGCAAATTGTTCAAAATATTTACCCACTCTCAATTTGGTATTCAATACGCCTAAAAACTACACAAAAAACATTTCAAAAAGCCAACCTTAAAAATCAAGATACAAACAGAAAGTGACTTTCTCTAAACAACGAGTGAGAATCGACTAACTCTCTCCAACAGCGACGCTTTCGAGTGTCCACAACAAAATGCCATTGAAACTTGACTAACCGTAAAATTTCATTATGTCTATTCATGGAAGGAACAACCGACGGCATTAAATTGAATAATATCAACGCAAAAATGTTTCGTTTTTCGTCAATATCAGGTATAAAACAACAATTCAGCTAATCACTCGGTTTCGGTTCATACCGCAGAACAAATTACTAATTGAGGCAAAAACCGATCCGGCTGACACAAATAAACAACCAGCCAACAATAATAACAATTATAAACCGGCTGCAATAACAAATCATATCGTCGAAATTTTTGTATTTATTATTGCAACTATATGTAATTGACATATTGTTACCAGCGTGTTAAGTAGGCTCTATAGGAACACACGGGCAAACATTATTTTAATTAGATTAGCTCACACCGATTCCAAGCTGGTTTGGTATTAAAATGCGCTCAGGAAACGTGCTAAAATCCACATTTTTGGAAATTTATAAATATTTTTAGATAGCTTAAGATAAGGCCAGTTAAATTGCAGTGAAAAATTATTCGTTGATAAGACATAAACATTTTCCGACACGCTTAAAAAAGTTAAAATCGTTATTTCCAGTTGGCGTGTGATTCGAAACAATTGTACAACAGAGATGGGCGGAATGGCAGTTTTTGAATTTCGGAATTCCGCCCATCTCTATTGTAGAATGTTCGATAAGTTAGCCGATCAGGACAAAACGCGCTCTAATAAAATAAAAAGGCGTTCCGAAATTGTGTGCTCATTTTCAAACTGTGCGCGGTTTTGTTGCGTCATTTATTTTTTCAATTGTTTCATTATATTTTATTATTCATTTCAGAGATCGATGCCTAATGGAAGAGCAAAAAATTAGGAGCGGGGAAAAGGTCTTGTTTAGACAGCCACACGGCCATTAAGGCCATCGAATCTCTTCCTCTTTTGTTTGTCATCAATTTTTGTTATCTATTTTTTGATGAAAAGAAATGAAAATGGATGAAATAAAAATATTGATGAAAAACAAAAGAGGAACAGACGTGATGGCCTTCGTGGCCGTGTGGCTGCCTAAACAAGACCTTTGCCACGCCCCTAAAATTTTCCTCTTCCATTAGGCATCGATCTCTGAAATGAATAATAGTTAGATGTGCCATTTAATTCCTCCGTTAGTTTTAAGTTTAGTTTTATTGCATCAACAATGTAAAAAATAAATAAATAATTCTTCAATTCATGACAAATTTTAAATACTCCTTTGATTGCAAATAGAAAAACCCGAAATGGTTATTAACAGAAGCAAAATTTTATGCCTTTTCACATGATGTGTATAAATTTCAGCAAAATACACCTTTTGGATGAGTTATGAAGCATTTAAAATTTGCATTACCCTAAACACACACAATTTTTGCTTACTAGGGAGGTCATTTTTGGATCCAAAAGGTTTCGGGCTGAAACTTTGCAGGGTGATAGCTGAGAAAATTTTATTAGTGCACACAAAAAATTGTCCTGCACTGGGGGGTTTAAGTGGGTTAAAAAAAGGTTCAAAGTTACCAACCTTAAAATTCCTGTGGAAAACAATTTTGCTCTCAAACAATTCTAATATTTCAAACGTTATTATTCCAAAAAAACTAACCTTGTATAGCTTTAATTAGGTAACTAATCTTTACGCTACTTTTATTACTTTAAATAGGATATATTCTAAAATCTGATAATAAAATTAACGTCTGGAAAAGTATGCACAGTTTGCAATTTAGCATGCACCCGTTGCTAAACTTGCCACGCCCGTATTTTTTATTTTCAAAAAGTGGAACATCATTTTCTACTGTTTTCTCCTGATGTGGGATGGTTTATTATACTCGAAAATATAAAAGATGATAAATTTGTTTAAATCTGAATAATCCTTACCATATATTCTACCAAAACTCCTCATTCTTACATATAACTTTTGAGTTAGCACGCCAAATCGAAATGAATATTTTTCAATATTTAAACGTGTCTTACTAATTTACACGTATGATTTTCTTATAATTTGATACGTAATTTATTCTAGACTGTCTTAAACTATCTAAAAATCTGCGCTTCTTATCAAAATTTGCAAAATGTGTAACTTTTCTGAGCTCCCAACTTAATCATTCAATTTGGAGTGAGTTATCATTTGAATTGAAGGTGAGGGAAAAACGCGGCTTATGTCGCTCTACATTTGACACCCTACAATGCGCCGGAACAAAAATATCCTGTTCCACGCGTACTGCTTGAGATACTACGCACTTCTTAGAGATTTCAAACATCAATACACAAAAGTTTAGCGAGTTTAATTACGTGCACGAGTTATTCATTTCAGAGAATCAAATAACTATAACATGACATCTGGAAATAACGATTTTCGGATTTTTAAGCGTGTCTTGAATTTTTTTTTTACTTTTTAACAAAAATTTGTTTACTAAAATTTGATTAGGCTTGTCTTAAACAATCTAAAAATATCAATCTCTTCATAAAAAGTTAAATTCGGAATCACATTTTAAAATTCGGAAATCGGAAACCGGAATGGAAAAAATCGAAATTGGATGGTATTAACATAATCAGAATTTTATGGTCATTCACATGATATTTATTCATTTCAGAAAAGCGGACCTTTTAGATGAGTTATGGAGAATTTAAAATTTGTCATTCCCTAAAAAACAAAATTTTTGCTTAATTTTTTTCCCAAACAATTCTAATACTTTTTAAACATTATTAATACAATAAATTAACCTTAAATGAAGTTAATTACACATCTAAAATATAATGAAACAATTGAAAAAATAAATAACGTAACAAAACCGCGCACAGTTTGCAAACGAGCGCACAATATGGGAACGCATTCCACTGCCAAGAAACCGCGCCGCATTGCAAAAGACGTCGCACCAATTGCAATCTCAACTTTTTAATTTATTATTTTCATTTTCAATGTTAAATTTATCACTTAATGTTTCATTCTGCAGAAATCCTGATGAATTAATGAAAAGAAATTCTTAGTACCTCAATTAATTGACCAGAAGAGTCTTCATCGTCAATATAAGTGACTTGTAAATATTGAAAATAAAAATAATTAATCAATAAAAGGTAGTGTTTGCAATTGGTGCGAAGTGTTTTGCAATGCGGCGCTGTTTCAGGGCAGCGGAGTGGGAACGCCTTTTCATTCTATTGAAGAAAGTTTTGTCCTGATGTGATAGTGCGTTTTTAGCGTAACAAATTATTATTTTTCAATTTTTCAATTCAGTTATTTTGCAAAACTGTGTGCGGTAGTTGCCAAGCCTTTTTCAAATATGGCCAAAAAATAAGAATTTTTAATGACTCTTAAGTACTGAATTTCACATTTTTTTCATTATAGCAATATCAGATGCTTAAATACTATTATTCATTTCAGGGATCGATGCCTAATGGAAAAGCAAAAAATTAGGGGCGGAGACAAGGTCTTGTTTAGACAGCCACACGGCCATTAAGGTCAACACGTCTCTTCCTCATTTGTTTCTCATTAATTTCTGTTATCTATTTTTTAATGACAAGAAATGAAAAGTTTAATTTAAAAATGAAAATGGATGAAATAAAAATATTGATGAGAAACAAAAGAGGAAGAAATTCGATGGCCTTAGTGGCCGTGTGGGTGTCTAAACAAGACCTTTTCTCCGCCCCTAATTTTTTGCTCTTCCATTAGGCATCGATCTCTGAAATGAATAATATATAACCATAAAAAAATTTAAACTAAATCACTTCCGATGGTTCCCAGACGCACGCCAAATCGAAATAACGATTTTGCGATTTTTAAACGTGTGTAGAAATTTTTACGTCTTTAAAACAAAAAAGTATTTACTACAATTAAATAAAGAATGTCTTCAACCATCTAAAAATATTAATATATTTCCAAAAAGTTGTATTTAAGTATGCTTACTGAGCTCATTCTATTACCATACAAGTTGGGGTGCAGACGAGACATTTAATATATGAGATTGATATGTTATTATCAATCTCATATATGATATGATAAATATTTTAATAACTAAAAAATGCACAATTTGTATGCTACATAGCTGCTGTTTGATATTAAATAATTTCCATATAAATAAGCTATTACAAAATTTAATTATTCAAATATTTCTCCGAGACAAGACAAATAAAAAAGAAAGTTTCCGAGAATAAAATATAAGCCAACTGAAATAAATATTACTATCGATTGACTATTCATCGAAAAAAAAAACTATATATTCCCAACTAATAATATAATTTCGCTCAATAATGACCTTGTCTCAACGTATTAAGATTTCAAATTTCATACCCTTTGACTTAATTGCATGACGGGTTAACGAATCAAACATATTGAAAAATCATCACTTACATAATCATTCGTATCAAACATGTGAATATGTGGTCCATATCGCATTGAGCCAAATTCCATTTTTTTCTGTAAATCATTTTGTCGATATTTGAATTATTACATTGTCGCCAATAAACCTGTTTATAATTACAATTTTTGATTACAAAAGTGACTTCATTTATTGTTTGTGATGTTGTTATCGTCGATCACTAACAGAAACCGGTAAATTTTTATCTGAAAAATCTTCAATTTGTTCATAATGGAGTTTTAAGCAAGAAAATATCAATAATTATTATCAGGTTATTGTCCTTGTTAGAGATCGGTGCCTAAGGGAAGAGCAATAAAAGAAGAGAAAACCACACGGCCACAAACAACTTTTTCGTCAATTCCTCTTTAATGTGTGCTGCCCATTATTTCGAAAAAAAGAGAGGCCGTCCAAACGAGAACCTCATTCCATCCTAATTTTTTTCCTCTTCCATTAGGCACCGATCCGGACAATATAAGCAATTAATAGTTTTTAATGTCACAAAAAAATAAAAATAATCAAACCGACTGTCGACTTGTAGAAAGATCGGAATATTTAATATAGTTTATTTAGAATAAGCAAAACATTAGTAGCGGAATAAAGGAATAACTAAGCCATTTACAACAATTACATGGAGTCTGAGCTTACAAGACGTCAGCAACGCCGACGAAGAAATTTAATTTTAAAGAAATATGACAGAAATAATAAAAGAAAGATAAATTGTCAAAATAAATTCACATTCTCATCGAGACGATTTTGAAAATGAATTATTGTATATTCGATGCCAAATGCAATTATCACCGCAATTGCGACGCACTTTTTTAAACATTATTTTTTCATTTAATTTTTTTGATTATTATTATTTTCCACATTTATTCCAAGAATGAAACAACATCTAAAACATATTCTTCAAACACCAGAACATCGTTCCGGCCTTGCTCTACAGTTGCGAAACTTGGTGCCCTTCTAAGGAAACTCTTCATCGACTTCAAAGAATTCTGGACATTATCTGCTTTAACGCCAATGTCGAAGGATCCATTTCGGTTGATTTGCTACTTCGGAGGAAGCTGCTCAGTTGGGCTAGACATGTCGCAAGGCTGCCGGACACGAGGTGGAGCAGAATTCTTTCAGAATGGAATCCACGAGGCTGGTCAAGAGCAAGAGGGAGACCCAAAGGAAGGTGGTCGGACACAGTCAAGCTCTGGGTCGCGAAATTCGTCCACGAGAAGTCTACCACCAGGGCAACACGGGGAAGAATCGGTATTCTCGAGGAGAAGATGGCTTGGTCAACATTGGCAAGGCGAAGCCGAACACTCTGGAGAGAATTGGTCCGCATCTCGACGCAGTCGGAATGACGTCGGACAATCAAGTAATCAAGTATGTAAAGTAAGTAAAGCAAAAACAGTATATGTCGGAGATCCCGACCAGTGATGGGAGGGACCCCGTTTTTCGGAATTCCGGGCGGGCGGGACGTAAAAATATTGAAAATTTCAAAACCCGGGACCGGGATCTGGACTTCCCTTTTCTTTTTCTCTACGCGGCACCCCTTTTTTTAGGAAAACACCCGAGTCGGGGAGTCCCTCCCATCACTGAACGGTAATAGTAACAATTAGAGAGGAGGAAGAGCGAGAACAACCGACGAGAGAACCTTTCTCTTTTAAATAACAATATGTACTGTCCTTTTCAGAGATCGGTGCCTAATACTAGAGGAAAAAAATAGGATGAAATGAGGTTCTCGTTTGGACCGCCTCCCTTTTTGGACGACCACTCTTTTTTACGAAATAATGGGCAGAACACAGTTAAGAGGAATTGACGAAAAAGTTGTTTGTGGCCGCCCATCATTTTCTCTTCTTTTATTGCTCTTCCATTAGGCACCGATCTCTGAAGAGTGTCAGTAAATAACAATAAATGCGCTGAGTCGAACAGTGGCGGTGTTTATGTCCTGTCGTAAAATAAAATGTTCGCTTGTTTATTATTAATATAAACAAGCGAACATTTTAAACAAGCGACGATTTTATTTTACGACAGTACGTAAACACCGCCACAGTTCGACTCAGCGCATTTATTGTTATTTACTGACACTCATCTCTGAAAAGGACAATATCAAAAAATACCACTATGTCATTATACACAACCGGGGGCCAGGGACCGGGACACTTTTTTTTAGGAAAATACCCGGGTCCGGGAGGGGGGAGGGAGTCCCTCCCATCACTAATCTCGACCCATGCGCGCTCTATCTAAAAGGGTTCTAAATATGAAAAAAAAAAGCCAGGTTCTAAATATGAATAAATTTATTCTTTCATTTTTCTATGTGTATATTTCATTGTTATATTTATTATTAATGTAATATTTGAATAAAATGTTTAATTACCCAAGTTTGAGGTACCTAATAAAATGCAAGTAACGTCCTCCGCAACCCATAATGTATAGAACGAGCATAAGCAAGAAATGGTGGAAAATAATAATCATTAAAATTAAATGAAGGAATAATATTTCAATAAGTGCGCCGCAATTGCAGTGGTAATTGGCATCGACTATACTTTTCAGAGATAGGTGCCTAATGGAGGAGCAAAAATTAGAACAAAATGCTAGTCTCATTTGGACGGCCACACGGCCACAATTAAAATTAATTTTAACGACAAATGAAAATGATATAAATTTCTGTGTGCAATGTAAATAGGAATATCGCTTTGCATCGAAAGCAAAAAGCAACCGAAGCCGCTCGGGAAATATGCAGTGTGTCTTAGGCGTGTCTACTTCAAAAATGGCGTCTTTAAGCCCAGCTGCGCCGCGTAAATGAGGTTATTCGATCTGAAAAAACTCGATCGACAAGGACAAGTCATCTTGCTCCACGACAACGACAGGCCGCATGTTGCACAAGTCGTCAAACCGCCCTCCAAGAGCTCGAATGGGAGGTTCTTCAGCAGCTCGAATGGGAGGTTCTTCACCAGACCTTTCGCCATCCGATTATCACCTTTTCCCCTCTCTTTCAAACCAAATGAGGGGTTTTACCTTCGAGGACCTCAAAAACTGGCTCAACAACTTTTTCGACACCACACCGGGCGATTTTTGGCGAAACGGCATCAACAAATTGATCGAGAGGTTGGAGGAAGTCGTAAACAGTAACGGCGAATACATAATTGATTAATTGATTATTATAATTATTGTTTTTTGTTCAAATCTTTGTGAAAAAAAACTCTACGAACTTATTCCTCAACCCAATAGAAGATTTTTCATTGACACGGAATAAAGCCATAAATGAAAAGTTGACAATAAATGGATGAATTTCTTTCAAGAAAGCAAACGGGATGTCCCGAGGAGTAATATTAAAGTTCGTACGAGTTTTATTAAATAACTTGAAAAGGTCTGAAGTGTGGGTAAATCCATGTCGTTATCAGATATATGTTGTTCAAAATCTATAGATCGATGATTATTAAAATTATAGATAAATGCAAAAAACTCAGAAAATTTATTCGATATGAGTTTTTTTATTACTTAATTCACAATAGAGATTACAAAAATGGTGAGAGTCTTTAATTCGTGAATTCAAAATTTTTAAAAAAATTTTTGAAAGCAAGCGCCACGGAACAGGTTACCCCCACCAATCACCACACCAACCTGAATACCCAGTTCAACCAGTTCTTTGATTTCCTGAGCCATACGATCCAGTATGCTTGCATCAATACCGAAGCCTTCAGTGCCCTGCAGAGCTTCGCCACTCAACTTAAGCAGAATGCGTTTATAGACGGGTTTTGCATTGGTAGCCATGTTTCTTTCCTGAGACTGTCAACGATTGAAATGAATTAATACTAGCGACATTGTACGTCGCTTTTCAGCGCAGCCCCACAAGGGTTAGCTGAATTTACAAGATGGGCACAAAAAGAAGCCGCCCTCAGGCGGCTCCTTTTCGATAATTAAGACTGCTTGGACATCGCAGCAACTTCTGCTGCAAAGTCAGTCTCAACTTTCTCGATGCCTTCACCCACTTCGAAGCGGATGAAGCCAGTCACTTCAGCGTTATGCTCTTTCAGCAGCTGACCAACAGTTTTGCTTGGTTCCATAACGAACGGCTGACCGGTCAGAGAAACTTCGCCGGTGAATTTCTTCATGCGGCCTTCAACCATTTTCTCTGCGATTTCTTTCGGCTTACCAGACTGCATCGCGATATCCAGCTGTACCTGGTATTCTTTTTCTACCACTTCAGCGGATACGTCTTCTGGTTTGATGAATTCTGGCTTGCTTGCAGCAACGTGCATAGCGATGTGTTTAACCAGCTCTTCGTCAGCGCCTTTAGCAGCAACCAGAACGCCGATACGCGCACCGTGCTGATAAGAACCCAGAACGTCGCCTTCCAGCGCAGCAACGCGGCGAATGTTGATGTTCTCACCAATTTTCGCTACCAGCGCAACACGTTCTTCTTCGAACTGTGCTTTCAGAACTTCAACGTCAGTGATTTTGCCAGCAACAGCTGCGTCCAGAACTTTGTCTGCGAACGCCTGGAAACCAGCGTCTTTTGCAACGAAGTCAGTCTGGCAGTTAACTTCCAGAATGATGCCGTAGTTGCCGTCGATTTTGGTTTTGATCACGCCGTCAGCAGCAACGTTGCCTGCTTTTTTCGCTGCTTTAATAGCACCGGACTTACGCATGTTTTCGATTGCCAGCTCGATGTCGCCGTTAGCTTCAGTCAGTGCTTTTTTGCAATCCATCATGCCTGCGCCAGTACGCTCACGCAGCTCTTTTACCAGGGATGCGGTAATTTCAGCCATTCTAAAATCCTCGGAGATGTGATCTGCCCGGCATTAAACCGCACAGATATAAAAGTGAAAAAGGGGGCCATATGCAGGCCCCCTAACCAAACGTGTACTACCTGGTCTATAAGGGCTCTCCCCCTTCATATTTCGCGCCGCAGATGCGTTGTCTTCGCTCGCTCATCCCGGTCACTTACTGATGTAAGCTCCCGGGAATTCTCGAGCTTGCCGCCTTTCTGCAACTCGAACTATTTTGGGGGAGTTATCAAGCCTTATTACTCAGCTTCTACGAAGCTTTCTTCCGCCTGGGAAGCCAGATCCTGAGAACGGCCTTCACGTACGGTTGCAGCAACAGCGCCCAGGTACAGGGTCACAGCACGGATTGCGTCGTCGTTACCCGGGATAACGAAGTCAACACCGTCCGGATCAGAGTTGGTATCAACGATAGCAAATACCGGAATACCCAGGTTGTTTGCTTCTTTGATAGCAATGTGTTCGTGGTCAGCATCGATTACAAACAGAGCGTCCGGCAGACCGCCCATGTCTTTGATACCGCCCAGGCTGTTTTCCAGTTTCTCCAGCTCACGAGTGCGCATCAGCGCTTCTTTCTTGGTCAGCTTGTCGAAAGTACCGTCCTGAGACTGAGTTTCCAGGTCTTTCAGACGTTTGATGGACTGACGAACGGTTTTCCAGTTAGTCAGCATACCGCCCAGCCAGCGATGGTTCACGAAGAACTGGTCGCAGCTCAGAGCAGCGTCTTTCACCGCTTCGCTTGCAGCGCGTTTAGTACCAACGAAAAGGATTTTACCTTTGCGAGAAGCAATCTTGTTCAGTTCAGCCAGAGCTTCGTTGAACATCGGTACAGTTTTCTCAAGGTTGATGATGTGAACTTTGTTACGCGCACCGAAGATGAACGGCTTCATTTTCGGGTTCCAGTAACGGGTCTGGTGACCGAAGTGAACACCAGCCTTGAGCATGTCGCGCATGGAAACAGTTGCCATGATTAAAACCTCTATATAAAAGTTGGGGTTATGCCTCCACGTATCCCATATTACCGACCCCAAAGGGCACCCCGGAATATGTGCCGATACGTGTGTGTTGTTACACAAAGTGAGATTGTCGCTTCCGTCCAGTCTGTGTATACGAAATGGATCGGAAGTCCGGCGCGCTTTATACCACAAATACGTCGTGGACACCAATAATTGTTGGCGCTGTGTACAGCATCAGACGTCGAATTTTCTATTATAGAAAACCTTCAGTGGCACGTTTGGCGAAATTCAGAATGATTCTCAATTTGCCCGGGTGTGATACCATTGACGGCACTTACATATATATTGTCGGTATCACCGACGCTGATGGACAGAATTAATGGCTATCTCAATCAAGACCCCAGAAGATATCGAAAAAATGCGCGTCGCTGGCCGACTGGCTGCCGAAGTGCTGGAGATGATCGAACCGTATGTTAAACCGGGCGTCAGCACCGGCGAGCTGGATCGCATCTGTAATGATTACATTGTTAATGAACAACACGCGGTTTCTGCCTGCCTCGGCTATCACGGCTATCCGAAATCCGTTTGCATCTCTATTAATGAAGTGGTGTGCCACGGTATCCCGGACGATGCTAAGCTGCTGAAAGATGGCGATATCGTTAACATTGATGTCACCGTAATCAAAGATGGTTTCCACGGCGATACCTCGAAAATGTTTATCGTCGGTAAGCCGACCATCATGGGCGAACGTCTGTGCCGCATCACGCAAGAAAGCCTGTACCTGGCGCTACGCATGGTAAAACCAGGCATTAATCTGCGCGAAATCGGTGCGGCGATTCAGAAATTTGTCGAAGCAGAAGGCTTCTCCGTCGTTCGTGAATATTGCGGACACGGTATTGGTCGCGGCTTCCATGAAGAACCGCAGGTGCTGCACTATGACTCCCGTGAAACCAACGTCGTACTGAAACCTGGGATGACGTTCACCATCGAGCCAATGGTCAACGCGGGTAAAAAAGAGATCCGCACCATGAAAGATGGCTGGACGGTAAAAACCAAAGATCGCAGCTTGTCTGCACAATATGAGCATACTATTGTGGTGACTGATAACGGCTGCGAAATTCTGACGCTACGCAAGGATGACACCATCCCGGCGATAATCTCGCACGACGAATAAGATGAAGCCGGCGAATGCCGGCTTTTTTAATGCGATAATTTAATCTTATGGGTGGCGCACAATGAATACCCTTCCAGAACAGTACGCAAACACCGCTCTCCCCACCCTGCCCGGTCAACCGCAAAATCCATGCGTCTGGCCCCGTGATGAATTAACCGTCGGTGGGATAAAAGCCCATATCGATACTTTCCAGCGTTGGCTGGGTGATGCCTTTGACAATGGGATCTCTGCAGAACAGTTGATTGAGGCGCGCACCGAGTTTATCGACCAGCTCCTGCAACGATTATGGATTGAAGCGGGATTCAGCCAGATTGCCGACCTGGCATTGGTCGCCGTCGGTGGCTACGGTCGTGGCGAGCTGCATCCACTTTCTGACATCGATTTACTGATTTTAAGCCGTAAAAAGCTCCCGGACGATCAGGCGCAAAAAGTGGGCGAGCTGTTAACGCTGCTCTGGGATGTAAAGCTGGAAGTCGGTCATAGTGTGCGCACGCTTGAAGAGTGCATTCTGGAAGGGTTATCGGATTTAACCGTCGCCACCAATTTGATCGAATCCCGCTTATTAATTGGCGATGTTGCGCTATTTCTTGAACTGCAAAAACATATTTTCAGCGAAGGATTCTGGCCTTCCGACAAGTTCTACGCGGCGAAAGTTGAAGAACAGAACCAGCGCCATCAGCGTTACCACGGCACCAGCTACAATCTTGAACCAGACATCAAAAGTAGCCCTGGCGGCTTGCGCGATATCCACACTCTGCAATGGGTGGCCCGCCGTCATTTTGGCGCAACATCGCTGGATGAAATGGTTGGGTTTGGCTTCTTAACCTCAGCGGAGCGGGCGGAATTAAACGAATGTCTGCATATATTGTGGCGTATTCGCTTTGCCCTGCATCTGGTCGTCAGCCGTTACGATAATCGCCTGTTATTCGATCGCCAGCTTAGCGTCGCCCAGCGTCTGAATTACAGTGGCGAAGGTAACGAACCGGTCGAGCGGATGATGAAGGATTACTTCCGCGTGACACGCCGCGTCAGTGAACTCAACCAGATGCTGCTGCAACTGTTCGATGAAGCCATCCTCGCCCTTCCCGCCGACGAAAAACCACGTCCAATCGACGATGAGTTTCAGCTACGCGGTACGCTAATCGACCTGCGTGATGAAACACTATTTATGCGCCAGCCGGAAGCTATCTTACGTATGTTCTACACCATGGTGCGCAACAGTGCGATCACCGGCATTTACTCCACCACGCTGCGCCAGTTACGCCATGCCCGGCGCCATCTGCAACAACCGCTGTGTAATATTCCGGAAGCACGAAAACTGTTTTTGAGCATTCTGCGTCACCCCGGAGCGGTGCGGCGCGGGCTATTGCCAATGCATCGCCATAGCGTACTCGGCGCGTATATGCCGCAATGGTCACATATCGTCGGGCAGATGCAGTTTGATCTGTTCCACGCCTACACGGTGGATGAACATACTATCCGCGTGATGCTGAAACTGGAGAGTTTTGCCAGTGAAGAAACGCGCCAGCGCCATCCGTTGTGTGTGGACGTCTGGCCGCGCCTACCGTCAACTGAGCTGATTTTCATCGCCGCGCTGTTTCACGATATCGCCAAAGGACGCGGCGGCGACCACTCCATTCTCGGTGCTCAGGATGTAGTGCATTTTGCCGAACTCCACGGGCTTAACTCGCGCGAAACGCAACTGGTGGCGTGGCTGGTTCGCCAGCACCTGTTGATGTCGGTGACCGCCCAACGCCGCGATATTCAGGACCCGGAAGTCATCAAGCAGTTTGCCGAAGAAGTGCAAACGGAAAATCGTCTGCGCTATCTGGTATGCCTGACTGTGGCTGACATTTGCGCCACCAACGAAACGCTGTGGAATAGCTGGAAGCAAAGTCTGTTGCGTGAGCTCTACTTTGCCACCGAAAAGCAGCTACGACGCGGAATGCAAAACACGCCGGATATGCGCGAACGGGTTCGCCATCACCAACTCCAGGCACTGGCACTACTGCGCATGGATAACATCGACGAAGAGGCGCTGCACCAAATTTGGTCACGCTGTCGTGCTAACTATTTTGTCCGCCATAGCCCAAATCAACTGGCCTGGCATGCCCGCCATTTATTACAGCATGATTTAAGCAAACCGCTGGTATTGCTTAGCCCGCAGGCTACGCGTGGAGGCACCGAGATTTTTATCTGGAGCCCGGACCGCCCTTATCTGTTTGCCGCCGTCTGTGCCGAATTAGACCGCCGCAATTTAAGTGTTCACGACGCACAAATTTTCACCACTCGCGACGGTATGGCGATGGATACCTTTATCGTGCTGGAACCCGATGGCAACCCGCTGTCCGCAGATCGTCATGAGGTTATTCGGTTTGGTCTGGAGCAAGTACTGACGCAAAGTAGCTGGCAGCCACCGCAGCCCCGTCGCCAACCCGCCAAATTACGCCATTTTACTGTTGAAACCGAAGTAACGTTTTTGCCGACCCATACCGACCGCAAATCGTTCCTCGAACTGATCGCCCTCGACCAACCTGGACTGCTGGCGCGAGTCGGGAAAATTTTTGCCGATCTGGGAATTTCGCTTCATGGTGCCCGAATTACAACCATTGGCGAACGAGTAGAAGATTTATTCATAATTGCCACCGCTGACCGGCGTGCGCTTAATAACGAGTTGCAGCAGGAAGTACATCAGCGGTTGACAGAGGCCCTCAATCCAAACGATAAAGGGTAATGTGTTTATTTATATGGAAAGAGTTTAACAATGCAGCAGTTACAGAACATTATTGAGACCGCTTTTGAACGCCGTGCCGAGATCACGCCAGCCAATGCAGACACCGTTACCCGCGAAGCGGTAAATCAGGTGATCGCCCTGCTGGATTCCGGCGCACTGCGTGTGGCGGAAAAAATTGACGGTCAGTGGGTGACGCATCAGTGGTTGAAAAAAGCGGTGCTGCTCTCTTTCCGTATTAATGATAATCAGGTGATCGAAGGGGCAGAAAGCCGCTACTTCGACAAAGTGCCGATGAAATTCGCCGACTACGACGAAGCACGTTTCCAGAAAGAAGGCTTCCGCGTTGTACCACCAGCGGCGGTACGTCAGGGTGCGTTTATTGCCCGTAACACCGTGCTGATGCCGTCTTACGTCAACATCGGCGCATATGTTGATGAAGGCACGATGGTTGATACCTGGGCCACTGTCGGTTCCTGTGCACAAATTGGTAAAAACGTCCATCTGTCTGGCGGTGTAGGCATCGGCGGCGTGCTGGAGCCGCTGCAGGCTAACCCGACCATTATTGAAGATAACTGCTTCATCGGCGCGCGTTCAGAAGTTGTTGAGGGCGTGATTGTCGAAGAAGGTTCCGTTATTTCCATGGGCGTATACATCGGTCAGAGCACCCGTATTTACGACCGTGAAACCGGCGAAATCCACTACGGTCGCGTTCCGGCGGGGTCTGTGGTTGTTTCAGGTAATCTGCCGTCAAAAGATGGCAAATACAGCCTCTACTGTGCGGTTATCGTTAAGAAAGTTGACGCGAAAACTCGCGGCAAAGTCGGCATTAACGAACTGCTGCGTACCATCGACTAAAAGTATGCACACGGGCAGCACGACGCTGCCCGATTTTTTTGCAGGGATGAGCGATGATTTCACGCAGATGTTTGTTACTGGCTGCCGCCGCAACGTTAACTGCCGGATCAGGCTTCGGCTATATGCGTTATTGGGAACCAGGTTGGCTCGAATTAACCCATCAGCGCATCGCCTTTTTTAAAGACAAAGCCGCACCCTTCAAAATTCTTTTTCTGGCAGATCTCCATTACTCTCGTTTTGTTCCTTTAAGCCTAATTTCTGACGCGATTGCTCTTGGCATAGAACAAAAGCCCGATTTGATATTGCTGGGCGGCGACTACGTATTATTTGATATGCCGCTGAATTTTTCGGCGTTTAGTAACGTACTCTCTCCCCTTGCCGAATGTGCGCCGACGTTTGCCTGCTTCGGCAACCACGATCGCCCTGTTGGTACAGAAAAAAATCACTTAATTGGCGAGACGTTGAAATCAGTGGGCATCACGGTGTTGTTTAACCAGGCTACGGTGATCGCCACGCCGAACAGGCAATTCGAACTGGTAGGCACCGGTGACTTATGGGCCGGACAATGCAAACCACCTCCCGCCAGCGAAGCAAATCTGCCAAGACTGATGCTGGCACATAATCCCGACAGCAAAGAAGTCATGCGTGATGAACCCTGGGATCTGATGCTGTGCGGCCATACTCACGGCGGGCAACTGCGCGTACCGTTGGTTGGTGAACCTTTTGCCCCTGTCGAAGATAAACGTTACGTCGCCGGATTAAATGCCTTTGGCGAACGACACATCTACACAACCCGTGGCGTGGGCAGTTTGTATGGTTTGCGTCTGAACTGCCGCCCGGAAGTAACGATGCTGGAACTGGTGTAGAACGTGAATTTTATCACCACAATAAAGCAGGTAATTTTTTGATTTTTACGCCATGATAGAAGTCTGGAAGAAAAAGGCTTTCTGCGATCACAGTCGAGCCGGGCGGGCCAGGCCAAATGCTAAAATAAGCACAATTTACTGACTCATTTTGAGGTAACGCTATGTACGACAATCTGAAAAGTCTGGGTATTACCAATCCTGAAGAAATTGATCGTTACAGCCTCCGGCAGGAAGCCAACAACGATATTCTGAAAATCTATTTCCAGAAAGACAAAGGCGAGTTTTTCGCCAAGAGCGTTAAGTTTAAATATCCGCGTCAGCGTAAAACGGTCGTCGCTGATGGTGTGGGTCAGGGTTATAAAGAAGTCCAGGAAATCAGCCCGAATCTACGGTATATCATTGATGAGCTTGATCAAATCTGCCAGCGTGACCGCAGCGAAGTTGATCTTAAGCGTAAGATCCTCGACGACTTACGTCACCTGGAGTCAGTCGTAACCAATAAGATCAGCGAGATTGAAGCCGATCTGGAAAAACTAACGCGTAAATAATCCCGAATTGACGGTTAACTCGGGCATTCCCCTCTCCCCTTCGGGCTGAGGGGAATGAGCCAGCGCCGCCTCAACCTTAACGCATAACCTACCGCTCTTCATCCAGTTGTAACGCCACATACAGCAGCAACCTGTCATCAAAATTGCCCAAATCAAGCCCGGTCAGTTCCGATATACGATTAAGCCGATACTCCAGGGTATTACGATGAATAAACAACGCCTTTGACGTTGCCAGCGGTTGCACATTGTGACGAAACCACGCCGCCAGCGTTCGTCGCAGCAAGCCGTTATTGTCCATCGCTTTCAGCCGCGCCAGCGGTCGCGCCAGTTCGTTGGCCTGCCAGTCGCCACGCAAACTGTCGAGTAACACAGGTAACATCAGATCCTGATAAAAATAGCAGCGACTTTCTGGCATCCGCTGTTTACCCACCACCATCGTCGTTTTCGCCGTACGATAGGATCGGGCAATACTGCCAGGACCGGTAAAATAGTTGCCCAGTGAAACGCGAAAACGCAGCTGGCCGTACTCTTTCATGCGGGTAATCAGTTGTTCAACTCGCTTACGATGATCTTCTGCATCCCAGCGCCCAAAAGAGTTCAACGCCGGTTTCAACACCACCATTTCGGTCAGCGAGACAATTGCCACCAGATTATTACGCTCGGGCGTAGTCAGCGCGTTTTGCAGTTGTTGTAACTCCGCCATTGCGCTGTCCACACCAAGCTGACCGCTGTCGACCTCAACAATAGCCACCACTCGCGGTTGATTGAGATCGATCCCCAGCCGTTGCGCCCATTCAGTAAGTGCGGGAGTATTCTCCTCTGCCTGAATCAGGTTCATCACCAGTTCTTCCCGCAAACGGCTATCCTGCGCCAACAAGTGCATCAACCGCGACTGTTCCAGCATCATTTCAGCCGTCATGCAGACCAGTTCGCCATATTTACGCAGATTCTCTGGTTCACCTGTCAGGCCAATTACGCCGACAATTTCACCTTCCAGCCGTAACGGTAGATTAATCCCCTGCCGCACACCGTGCAGATGACGTGCTACCGCGTCATCGATATCGACGACTCGTCCCTGTGAAAGTACCAGCAATGCACCTTCGTGCAATTCACCAATACGCTCACGATCGCCGCTGCCGATAATTCGCCCACGGGCATCCATTACGTTGATATTGGTATCGATGATGCGCATGGTACGTGCCACGATATCCTGCGCCATTTTGGTATCAAGATGCCAGCCAGCCATAAGTCCTCCGTTATGCACGGCTTAGCATAAGGAAGTACGTAACGTACGGCATTGTGCAAATGCCTAAAGGATGATGAAGATGTATGGAGTTGTGGTGAAGTTCACAGATTGTAAGGAGAACCCCTTCCCGTTTTCAGGAAGGGGTTGAGGGAGATTACTGCATTAACAGGTAGATGGTGCTGTCGCCGCGCTGAATGTTCAGTGCCAGCACAGACGGTTTGCTGTCGAGAACTTTACGCAGTTCAGCGATGTTTTTCACTGCCTGCTGGTTCGCGCCAATAATCACATCACCTTTCTTCAGGCCGATCTGCGCAGCCGGAGTGCCCGTTTTCACGTTGTTCACTACCACGCCCTGATCTTTGCCTTTGTTGCTCATCTCAGCACCTTCAATGCCGTTGAAGATGGAGCTGGAATCAACCTGATTCTGGCTGCTCTGCTGCAGTTCCAGATTCACGTTGACCTGCTTACCGTCGCGCAGCAAGCCCAGGGTCAGTTTGCTGCCCACCGGCATAGTCCCCACCTGAGCACGCAGTGCGGCAAAGCTGCTGATTGGCTTACCGTTCAGTGAGGTGATCACATCACCCGCTTTAATGCCCGCTTTTGCAGCGGAGGAATTAGGCAGAACCTGGCTTACGAAAGCACCGCGCTGGGCGTCAACTTTCATCGCTTTCGCCAGTTCGGAATTCAGCTCAGTCCCCATAATACCCAGCTCACCGCGTTTCACCTGGCCGTATTCCACCATCTGCGAGGTCAGGTTTTTCACCATGTTACTCGGGATAGCAAAACCGATACCGATGTTGCCGCCGTCCGGTGCGAGGATCGCGGTGTTGATACCGATCAGTTCGCCGTTCAGGTTAACCAGCGCACCACCGGAGTTACCACGGTTGATCGCTGCATCGGTCTGGATGAAGTTTTCGTAGTTTTCGGCATTCAGGCCGCTACGCCCCAGCGCAGAGACAATCCCGGAAGTTACCGTCTCGCCCAGACCAAACGGGTTACCAATCGCTACGGTGTAATCACCCACGCGCAGTGCATCAGAATCCGCCATCTTAATTGCGGTCAGGTTTTTCGGGTTCTGGATTTGGATCAGCGCGATATCAGAGCGCGGATCTTTGCCAACCATCTTCGCGTCGAACTTACGGCCATCGCTCAGTTGAACTTTAATGACCGTCGCGTTATCAACAACGTGGTTGTTGGTGACGACATAGCCTTTATCGGCATCAATGATGACGCCGGAACCCAGCGCCATGAATTTCTGTTGCTGGCCGCCACCATTACCGCCCTGGCCACCCTGGCAGAACGGAGAGCTCTGGAACGGAGAACCTTCCTGGCAGAACGGAGAATCATCACCGAAGAACTGCTGGAAATTACGCGGCATACGCGGCGTATTAACGGTTGTGCTACCTTCTACGTTAATGCTGACCACTGAAGGCATCACCTTTTCGAGCATCGGTGCAAGGCTTGGCATCTGCTGGGCTGTCGTTGCTGAAGAAGTCTCAGCCGCCGTTGCAGAGAGCGGAGATAACGCCAAACCTAAACTCAGAGCCAGTGCACTCAGTGCTAATGTGGTTTTTTTCATGTATTTCAGTCTCGATTAACAGATAACGCAAAATTGCTGTGTTCTTCAGATTCGTTTTATAGCCTGAAGTTCCGAACTAAAGTTTCTGCAAAAGGTAAAAATTTATTGTTCGTCTTTACAAAAGCCTGGTTATTGTTCTACGGCCATCAGACGTCGGTATTCATCCCACGCATAGAGGTCGGTCATACCGCTGATATAATCCTGCAGCAGGCGGCAACGGTAATAATATTCCCATAGCGGAAACTCAGGAGAATCTGACGGTAATTTACTGACAGCCTCGACATAGGCCAGCCGATGGCGCGTCGAGAGTTTGTGGAATAAGCGCGATTCAATAGGGAAACGTTTCACCCGTTCTTTTTCTACCAGTTCAGTAAAGTCTGATAACGACAGGCTTAATAAAGGACGATAAATCTCTAATAATCCGCTAATGACCCGATAGCCCTGCAATTCAAGCTGCTCGACATCTGGATGGCTAAACACATGTTTTACAGCGACATTTTTATATAGCTTAAGAAGATCGCTGCATTCGCTGGCATCTTCCAATAATGCATGATTAAACGTTCCGGCGAAAATCGCAGGCAGATTATCAATAAATCGTTGTGCCGCGTAGGGTACCAGTTTATTTAGGGTGTTTACTCGTAAATACATAAAAAACTGATCTTCCGTACTGCGGCTTAAACTATTTGAGCGTGATTTTTCCCAGGCATTTTCAACCACTAGCGAAAAGAGCGAACCTTTCTCATGCTGGCCCCACGCTTCGTGCAAATGATGATAAAGCTGCTCAACGGTAAATATTCTTTTCTCTACCGCATCTTCAAGGTCTGCCACACAATAGGAGATGTCGTCGGCAGCTTCCATAATCCACGTTAATGGAAAACGACTGTAAAGCGCCAAATTAAGTTCTTTACGCAACCGCGCAATATAGGCTTCTTCAGAAAGATAATAACCCGGCTTTTTCATTAAATAGTGATGTGTCTCAGGCGTTTCGCCACGCCACCACGCCGGACGGGTATATTTTAAAATACCGCCAACCTGTGCCCAGGTGAGATTCATCCGCATCAATGTATGCACCAGACGAATGCCTTGTGCATTCCCCTCAAAATGACATAAGTCCTGACGAATCTTGCGCCGCAGCTCGTTAAGCGGTTCTTCCCCGTCCCGTAAACGTAGTGCCGCCACGCTGCAGCGATCGTCAGTCAGAGGCTGGCTTTCGGCATCTTCCGGGTGCAAACGTTGGCGAAACCAGTCATTTATCGCTGCTTCGCCAAAATGACCAAACGGCGGATTGCCGATATCGTGCATCAGGCATGACATCTCAACAATGCTTTCAAAGGGGCCGGTCAGTTCATCCAGGCCGTATGCTTCCAGCAATTTAAGCTCTTTCAGACGGCTTAAAATTTCTTTGGCGATGTAGCGTCCCACCTGCTGGACTTCCATCGAGTGGGTAAGACGCGTGCGCACGGCGGCATTGCGCTCCAGTGGAAAAACCTGGGTCTTTTGTTGCAGACGACGAATTGCCGGAGAGTTGATGATACGCCCGCGATCGCTCTCGAAGATCCGCAGGATCTCATGTTCGGTTTTAACGCCCTGCGGTGAACGGTAACGACGATGCCAGTTTATTTTTTTTCGGAAATCAATCTGTGCCATGTCCTCTCCCGCGTGAGAAATACGCTTCCCCGTAAGCGCATGGTAAACTATGCCTTCAAATCGGGCTTATCGCGAGTAAATCTATGAAAATCGGCATCATTGGTGCAATGGAAGAAGAAGTTACGCTGCTGCGTGACAAAATCGAAAACCGTCAAACTATCAGTCTCGGCGGTTGCGAAATCTATACCGGCCAACTGAATGGAACCGAGGTTGCGCTTCTGAAATCGGGCATCGGTAAAGTCGCTGCGGCGCTGGGTGCCACTCTGCTGTTGGAACACTGCAAGCCAGATGTGATTATTAACACCGGTTCTGCCGGTGGCCTGGCACCAACGTTGAAAGTGGGCGATATCGTTGTCTCGGACGAAGCACGTTATCACGACGCGGATGTCACGGCATTTGGTTATGAATACGGTCAGTTACCAGGCTGTCCGGCAGGCTTTAAAGCTGACGATAAACTGATCGCTGCCGCTGAGGCCTGCATTGCCGAACTGAATCTTAACGCTGTACGTGGCCTGATTGTTAGCGGCGACGCTTTCATCAACGGTTCTGTTGGTCTGGCGAAAATCCGCCACAACTTCCCACAGGCCATTGCTGTAGAGATGGAAGCGACGGCAATCGCCCATGTCTGCCACAATTTCAACGTCCCGTTTGTCGTAGTACGCGCCATCTCCGACGTGGCCGATCAACAGTCTCATCTTAGCTTCGATGAGTTCCTGGCTGTTGCCGCTAAACAGTCCAGCCTGATGGTTGAGTCACTGGTGCAGAAACTGGCACATGGCTAAGTCACTGTTCAGGGCGCTGGTCGCCCTGTCTTTTCTCGCGCCACTGTGGCTCAACGCCGCGCCGCGCGTCATCACGCTTTCTCCCGCCAACACTGAACTTGCCTTTGCCGCCGGGATCACGCCGGTTGGGGTCAGCAGCTATTCCGACTATCCTCCACAAGCGCAAAAGATTGAGCAGGTTTCCACCTGGCAGGGGATGAATCTGGAACGCATTGTCGCGCTGAAACCCGATCTGGTGATTGCCTGGCGTGGAGGTAATGCCGAGCGGCAGGTTGACCAGCTGGCTTCGCTGGGAATAAAAGTGATGTGGGTCGATGCGACAAGCATTGAACAAATTGCCAATGCGTTACGTCAACTGGCCCCCTGGAGTCCGCAACCGGATAAGGCCGAACAAGCCGCGCAATCCCTGCTGGATCAGTACGCGCAATTGAAAACGCAATATGCTGATAAACCTAAAAAACGTGTTTTTCTGCAATTCGGCATTAATCCGCCATTTACCAGTGGAAAAGAGTCGATTCAAAACCAGGTACTCGAAGTTTGTGGCGGAGAAAACATCTTTAAAGACAGCCGGGTTCCCTGGCCGCAAGTTAGCCGCGAACAGGTGTTAGCACGCTCGCCACAGGCGATTGTCATTACAGGCGGACCGGACCAAATTCCTAAAATCAAACAATACTGGGGTGAACAGCTCAAAATTCCCGTTATTCCTCTCACGAGTGACTGGTTTGAACGTGCAAGCCCACGTATTATCCTCGCTGCACAACAGCTCTGTAATGCGCTTTCACAGGTAGATTAGCGCCAGACCTTTTCAGGTGCTCAGTGGGGATTGAACAATGCTCGTCTATTGGCTGGATATAGTCGGCACAGCGGTATTTGCCATCTCCGGCGTTTTGTTAGCCGGAAAATTGCGTATGGACCCTTTTGGTGTTCTGGTACTGGGCGTGGTTACCGCTGTAGGCGGCGGGACAATTCGCGACATGGCGCTGGATCACGGCCCGGTATTTTGGGTGAAAGATCCCACCGATCTGGTCGTTGCAATGGTCACCAGCATGCTGACCATCGTGCTGGTGCGCCAGCCAAGACGCTTACCAAAATGGATGTTGCCGGTGCTGGACGCCGTTGGTCTGGCGGTGTTTGTCGGCATTGGCGTGAATAAAGCCTTTAATGCGGAAGCCGGTCCGTTAATCGCGGTTTGTATGGGCGTCATTACTGGCGTTGGCGGCGGGATCATTCGTGATGTTCTGGCCCGCGAAATCCCCATGATTTTACGTACAGAAATCTACGCAACTGCCTGTATTATCGGCGGTATTGTCCACGCTACGGCTTATTACACATTTTCCGTACCACTGGAAACAGCCAGTATGATGGGCATGGTCGTGACGCTATTGATTCGGCTGGCGGCTATTCGTTGGCATCTTAAGCTACCGACGTTTGCGCTGGATGAGAATGGGCGTTGAAGAGAGAAGATGTGCCGGATAGTTTATCCGGCACATGAACAACAGATTAGATACTAAAGGAAGAACCGCAACCGCAGGTGCTTTTCGCGTTCGGGTTGGTCACGATGAAACGAGAACCTTCCAGACCTTCGGTATAATCAACGGAACCGCCGACCAGATATTGCAGGCTCATCGGATCAACCACCAGGCCAACGCCCTGTTTTTCGATGGTCATATCGCCTTCGTTCACCTGATCATCAAAGGTGAAACCATACTGGAAGCCGCTGCAACCGCCACCGGTGATATACACGCGTAATTTCAGATTCGGGTTATCTTCGTCAGCGATCAGGCTTTTAACTTTGTTGGCTGCTGCGTCGGTAAACTCCAGCGGCAGTGCTACGTCATCACTCATATTTTGCTCCAAACGACATCGGCAATTGGGCAAATTCTAACCCAATAATAATCGCCATTATCTAATACCCTGGTATTTCGTTCAAGTATTCTCGCTGGCTGATGCGGCCTTGCTTCGCGCCAGTTGCTCAGCTTCCTGTTTTGCCAGCGTGCGCGCAAGAATCGCCGAGTATAGCGGTTTCCCGCCGGTAAATTGCGCTAATAGTGTTGCGCCAAGACCGGTAATAATCATTGGCAAAATGAGCTGGTAGTTATCGGTCATCTCCAGAACCAGAATGATCCCCGTTAACGGCGCGCGAATAGATGCCGCCAGTAATGCCCCCATTCCGGCAATAGCAAACGTCCCCGCCTCAAGGTGATATTGCGGAAACAGCTCAACGGCAACCATTCCGAAAGCGGTTCCCAGCACAGTACCCAGCGCCAGCATCGGGGCAAAAATACCGCCCGGCGCGCCGGAAGAGAAGCAGAGTAAGGTGGTAATGACCCGCGCGACGAAGATAAACACCAGCATTCCCATGCTGAAATTCCCCGCGGTAGCGATAGGAATCAGGTTAAAACCGCCGCCCGACGTTGCTGGTGCCACAAACCCCAGCAATCCACACAGACCGCCAATCGCACCGCCCATTAGCACCCATTTGGTAATATTGCCGCCGTGCACACGGTGCAGCAAATCCTGCATCCCCAGCACCCATTTATTAAAAATAGGGCCGAAAATGCCAAAAATAATACCGAGGATCAGATAAAGCCACAGCGTATTAAGCGGCGCATCAGAAAGTTTACCGACGTCAATCAACGCAACTTCATGATTAAAAATCCGGTACATAATGGTCGACATAATGACACCAATAAATACCGCTTTAATCGAAATTAACGTATAGCGAAACTGCGGACGCATCTCTTCGATAATAAACAAAATACCCGCCAGCGGCGCGTTAAAGGCCGCAGCCAGCCCCGCAGCAGCACCGGTTGCCAGCAGCGTATGGCGAGCTTCGTCACCTTTCAGGCGGAAAATATCAAGCACCATACGGCCAATGTTACCGCCGATCTGCACGGTTGGCCCTTCGCGCCCCAACACCATGCCTCCGCCGAGTGTCCCCAGCCCGCCAAAGAACTTCACCGGCAATACACGCCACCAGCGAACGGGACGTTGATCTTCCAGCGCCCCTTCAATTTCCGGGATCCCCGAACCACCTGCTTCCGGCGCGTATTTGCGCACCAAAAAGTAGCCAAACATCGCCAGCACCGCCGAACAGAGAAAAGCGACGGTTAACAGAAGCGGATAATTATCAGCAGTATGTACCAGCGCCCCCATACGTTGGTTCTGCAACCAGGCGACACCTTTGTCAAAAGCAACCGCTGCCAGCCCAACAAGCGTGCCGACGACTGCCGCCATAAACAAAATGGCTAACGGGGTTTTATCGCGCTCAAGAAGTTGGCGAATCAGTTGTCTGCGTCGCAGGCGCGCGGCCTGCGGTGTTTCTAAAGAGGGAGTATCAGTTTTCATCCAATGATCACTTATTGGTCATACAAATAAGATGACGGCATTTTACTCGCACGTTCCATGAAAATCCTTTGCAAAGCGTAATGTTTCAAATGCACAAAACTTTTATACTCTAAGAAATCAGGATTGCACCAGTACAAGCAGCCTGATGTTTGACGAGCATTTAACTTGTTATGAATAACATAGAATAGCAGCCATTCACTTTTTCTACGAATCAGGAACCCTCCATGAGTAAGTCTGAAAATCTTTACAGCGCAGCGCGCGAGCTGATCCCTGGCGGTGTGAACTCCCCTGTTCGCGCCTTTACTGGCGTGGGCGGCACTCCACTGTTTATCGAAAAAGCGGACGGCGCTTATCTGTACGATGTTGATGGCAAAGCCTATATCGATTATGTCGGTTCCTGGGGGCCGATGGTGCTGGGCCATAACCATCCGGCAATCCGCAATGCCGTGATTGAAGCCGCCGAGCGTGGTTTAAGCTTTGGTGCACCAACCGAAATGGAAGTGAAAATGGCGCAACTGGTGACTGAACTGGTCCCGACCATGGATATGGTGCGCATGGTGAACTCCGGCACCGAGGCGACGATGAGCGCCATCCGCCTGGCCCGTGGTTTTACCGGTCGCGACAAAATTATTAAATTTGAAGGTTGTTACCACGGTCACGCTGACTGCCTGCTGGTGAAAGCCGGTTCTGGCGCACTCACGTTAGGCCAGCCAAACTCGCCGGGCGTTCCGGCAGATTTCGCCAAACATACCTTAACCTGTACTTATAACGATCTGGCTTCTGTACGCGCCGCGTTTGAGCAATACCCGCAAGAGATTGCCTGTATTATCGTCGAGCCGGTGGCAGGCAATATGAACTGCGTTCCACCGCTGCCAGAGTTCCTGCCAGGTCTGCGTGCGCTGTGCGACGAATTTGGCGCATTGCTGATCATCGATGAAGTAATGACCGGCTTCCGCGTGGCACTGGCTGGCGCACAGGATTATTACGGTGTGGAACCGGATCTCACCTGCCTGGGCAAAATCATCGGCGGTGGAATGCCGGTAGGCGCATTCGGTGGTCGTCGTGATGTAATGGATGCGCTGGCCCCGACGGGTCCGGTCTATCAGGCGGGTACGCTTTCCGGTAACCCAATTGCGATGGCAGCGGGTTTCGCCTGTCTGAATGAAGTCGCGCAGCCGGGCGTTCACGAAACGTTGGATGAGCTGACATCACGTCTGGCAGAAGGTCTGCTGGAAGCGGCAGAAGAAGCCGGAATTCCGCTGGTCGTTAACCACGTTGGCGGCATGTTCGGTATTTTCTTTACCGACGCCGAGTCCGTGACGTGCTATCAGGATGTGATGGCCTGTGACGTGGAACGCTTTAAGCGTTTCTTCCATATGATGCTGGACGAAGGTGTTTACCTGGCACCGTCAGCGTTTGAAGCGGGCTTTATGTCCGTGGCGCACAGCATGGAAGATATCAATAACACCATCGATGCTGCACGTCGGGTGTTTGCGAAGTTGTGATCCAGCATGGTTTGTCGGATGCGGCGTGAACGCCTTATCCGACCTACGATTCGGGGCCGTTTGTAGGCCCGATAAGACGCGCCAGCGTCGCATCGGGCATCCGTTGTCGCGTAAACGCTTTATCCGTCCAGGCGTACAGGGCCGTTATATGGAAAAATTAACGGCTCTGCTTTCTCAGCAAATAGATAAAATATGGCGCGCCGATAAAGGTCGACAGCAGCCCCGCCGGGATCTGGAACGGAAACAGCACCATCCGCCCACACCAGTCAGCGAACACCAGCAGTAAACCACCCACCAGCGCCGAAATTACGATGTGTGGCATCGTCCGTCGAAAGCCCATTATCCGCGCAATATGCGGTGCCATTAAACCAACAAAACTCAACGGTCCAATAGTCATCGTCGCGGTCGCCGTCAGGCAAGCCGCTAACAGCAGCAGCGCAATTCGCGTCGGCGTCAGCGCCATTCCTACGGCTCGGGCGGTATCACCACCCAGCGGTAAAATGGTCAGCCAGCGGCGGCACAGCGGGGTAATCGCCAGCAAAATCACCATCACAATTCCGGTGCGCCAGACCTGCGCATCGGTCGCGTTGTAGGTCGAACCGGAAATCCAGGTCAGCACTTGCGCCATTCGCGGGTCACCACTTGCCTGCAACATCATCAAAAGCATGGTGAACGCGGTGCTTAACGCCATCCCCGCCAGTAACATGCGGTGTGGGGAAAATCCACCGCGGCCGGCGGCGATCATAATGATCAACAGCGTCACCGCCGCGCCGAGACTGCCTGCAGGTAACAGCCAGCCAAAGGCATTACCCGGCACCAGAAACAGCATCAACACCACGCCAAACGCTGCGCCAGAGCTAATCCCCAGCACTTCCGGGCTTGCCATCGGGTTTCCGGTCAGCCGCTGAATAATACAGCCCGCCACCGCCAGCATGACGCCCGCAAACAGCGCCGCCATAATTCGCGGCCAGCGCCAGGGCATCAAATCCTCGAGCAACGCCCCGCTCGCCCACGTCCAGCCGTGCGCATCACGACCAAACGACAGCGCCACCACCACAGCCATCAACAGCAGCACGCCGCCCGCGAGGGCAAACGCCAGCACATGTTGGCGTTCAGCCGCGACACGATCGTTGACCTTCATATCCGGCGCGCTAATGCTGCGTAAACGCGGCAACAGCCACAGTAGCAGCGGCGCACCGATCAACGCAGTGACCGAACCGGTGGACACTTCCATCCACACGCGAGTCAGCCAGAGGATGATTTGATCGGAAAGCCAGAGGATCAGCGCCCCAATCAGCGACGCCAGCATCAGTCGTGGCAGCAGACGCCGCGCCCCCAGCATTTTTGCCAGCAGCGGCGCGAACAACCCGATAAAGCCGATAATCCCCACAGCGTTCACCAGCAGCGCACTGATGACAATCGCCAGCGACAGCGCTGCCAGACGCGCGAGCGACAAGGCCAGCCCGAGATTGCGCGCCACGCCATCATCAAGCCCCATCAGGGTTAACGGGCGAAGTAGCAATAACGTCAACATCACGCCGCCCAGCAACTGCGGCCATAAACGCTCAACGCCGCCCCAGTCGGTTTGCGTCAGCGTTCCGGTGCTCCACAGGAACATGCTTTGCAGCTGGTCGTGATGGAAGATAACCAGTAGCTGATTAATTGCCCCGCAATAAAGGCTCACCACCAGCCCCGCGAGAATAAGCGTAACCGGCGAAAGCCGTTTCCCCCACGCGACGCCAAAGACGATTAAGCCAACGACACAAGCGCCCACCAGTGCGGCAAACTGGCTCGCCATAGCACCTGGGATCGCCCAAAGTGTGGTGACGGTAATTCCCAGTTGCGCGCCTGTAGCAACGCCAAGTGTCGTCGGTTCCGCCAGCGGATTACGCAGCACTTGCTGAAACAGCACGCCCACCAGCCCCAGGCCTGCGCCCACCAGCAGCGAAATCGCCAGACGCGGCAACAAGCTGTAGTGAAAAATCATCTGCTCGATGACGTCAATATCCGGCGACCAGGCGGCCTGCGCCCACTGACTGCGCGGCAGCGCCTGTGAGAAGTTCATCCAGGTTAGCGCCGTAGCGACAATCACTAACAGCGCCAGCAATAACGCCGGGAAAAGCGCAATTCGTTTACTCACGCTTTACCTCCGATGGCGTTATCCAGAACACGCACAAAGTGCATTGCCGAAAGCGTTGCACCATAAAACCAGACTGCGGGTACGCGCTGAAAGCGCCCTGTACGGACAAACGGCATGGCCTGCCACAGCGGGGTTGCCATTAGCGCATCCATGTCTTTGCTGTTGTCGTGATCAAAACAGAGCACATCAACGTCTTTATACGCCGCCAGACGATCGATACTGACGGCGGTACTGCCCCAGAAGTTGGTTTCCCCTTGCCAGGCATTTGGGATGCCGTACTCATCGAGAATTTCCTGGAACAAGCTGTTTGGACCGAAGACCAGCATATGGCGCGGATCGATAAGCGTCGTCAGCAGTAACGGGCGTGCACCACGCTTCACAAAGCGGGGTTTCATGCTGCGGATAAAGTCTTCGTATTGCGCTAAATGCGTTTCCGCTGCGCTTTGCAGGTTAAGTAAATCTGCCATTTCCGTCAGTGATTTACGCGCCATCGCCAGCGGCTGTTTGCCATCGCTGAAGTTAAATCCACGCCCCGGCGCAATACGTGCCAGCATATCTGGCGAAGGGCCATATCCTGCCGACCAGACCATAAACGACGGTTTCATTTCGGTCAGCAGTTCAAGGTTAGGTTCTGTGCGCAAACCGACGTCGATCACTGAGTCCGGCAATGGTGGTTCGCTGACCCACAGGCGATAGTTGATGGTATCCGCCACGCCGTAAGGCACGATGCCGAGCGCCAGCAGTAATTCCACCGGCAACCACTCCAGCGCCACAATACGATTGGGATCAATAGCCGCCGCGTGGGCGGTATTCATCTGCCATAACAACGGAGAAAGCGCCATCGCCGTTAACAGTCGACGGCGCGAAATAAGAGGTAAGCCGCTCATCAATAAACAAAACTCACAGGTGCAGCACCCGCCGGATGCGGCAAAATACCCATCGGGATGCCATAAATCATTTCGAGGGTTTCGCCGCGCATAATTTCCGCAGGCGTTCCCTGAGCAATCATTTCACCGCCGCGCAGGGCGACCAGATAATCACAGTAACGCGCAGCCATATTGATATCGTGCAGCACGGCAATGACCGTCAGGCCACGTTCCTGACTTAAACGATGCACCAGTGCCAGCACATCAACCTGGTGAGCGATATCCAGCGCCGAGGTTGGCTCGTCGAGCAACAGACAACGGCTATCCTGCGCCACCAGCATGGCGATCCACGCCCGCTGACGTTCGCCGCCAGAGAGACTATCGACCAGCCGATGCGCCAGCGGTTTTAAGCCAACCAGCGAGATAGCTTCCTCAACTTTTTCGCGATCTGCCGCACCAAAGCGCCCCAGCGCGCCATGCCACGGGTAACGACCAATCGCCACCAGTTCACGCACGGTCATCCCTTCTGCCGGAGGAAGCTGCTGCGGCAAATAAGCCACTTTGCGGGCAAACGCTTTGCTGCTCCAGCTTTCCAGCGGCTGGGCATCAAGAAGAATCTCCCCTTCTGACGGAGGCTGATGACGGCCAAGCATTTTGAGCAGAGTGGATTTACCAGAACCGTTGTGACCAATCAGACCGGTCACTTTCCCGGCAGGAAAGGTTAACGACAGCGGATGCAAAAGCGTGCGCCCGGGCACACGAAAGGAGATATTACGCAGTGCAAAAGTGGTATCGGAATGATTCGTGTATTCCTGCATAACAGCCAACTTGTGAAATGGGCACGGAAATCCGTGCCCCAAAAGAGAAATTAGAAACGGAAGGTTGCGGTTGCAACGACCTGACGTTCTGCGCCCCAGAAGCAGCCATAAGTGTTAAAGCAGCTGGCGACGTATTCACGATCGAACAGGTTGTTAACATGCAGCGCCACGTTGGAGCCAGCCATGCCGACTCGCGCCAGATCATAACGCACTAACGCATCCACGACCGTATAACTTCCCACTTTAAAGGAGTTAGCCGGATCACCATAGCTGGAGCCAGTATAACGACCACCGGTGCCCAGCGTCAGACCTGAAAGCGGACCGTCAAAGAAGGTATAGTCAGCCCACAGCGAAGCCATGTGTTTTGGCACCTGTGCAGGCGTATTGCCTTTATAGGTAGTATCGGTGGTGTATTCCGCATCGGTGTAAGTATAAGAACCGACTACGTTAACACTCGCCGACAGCGCCGCTTTCGCTTCGATTTCTACGCCACGTGCGCGGATCTCGCCACCTTCAACCGAGAAGAAGGAACCCTCAGGGTCCGCCATCAGGTTGTTGGTTTTAGTGAGATTATACACGGCACCGGTAACTACAATCGGACGATCTTCCGGTACATATTTCACGCCGACTTCATACTGCTTACCTTTAGACGGTGCGAAAATATTACCATCCTTCCCAACTTGCGAAGAAGGTTCAAACGATTCGCTATAGCTAAAGTAAGGTGTTACGCCATTATCAAACAGGTAGTTAACACCACCACGCCAGGTAAACTGTTTGTCATCACGTTTATCGGTCGTCCCGGCAACGCGGTTAAGAGATTCTTGATCTGCCCAGTCATAACGACCGCCCAGGGTGACCAGCACTTTATCCCACTGCGCCTGATCCTGAACATAAACGCCCGTTTGTTTCTGTTTATTCAGAATGCGGTAAGGGCCGGAGTTTGCCGGATCTTTGGCATTGAAGTCGAAATCGGTATTCACCGGATTGTACAGATTGAGCAGTGGCACAGAGTCGTCGTAACCAAACCAGGCGTTGATGTCATTACGCATACGCATAAAGTCGACACCGGTCAGCAGGGTGTGGTCGATATCGCCAGTGGCAAACTTGCTCTGCAACTGGGTATCAACGGAGAAGTTTTGCAGCTTCTCATCATCAACGACGTATTTACGTGCCAGATAATGGCCTTTATCCGCTGGCGCTAATGCCGCACACTGTTTGCTGTAAGCATTCGCCGGATCGGAGCAGACGCCGTAACCATAAACGCTGTTTTGCGAGGTTTTGTTTTCAGCAAAGCGCAGGTTCTGACGCACAGTAAAGGTGTCGTTAAATTCGTGATCGAAGCTGTAGCCCACCATCTTCTCATTACGTGAATAGGTGTTGTTCTTCGCCCCTTCATTAAAGTCTGTCGGCAGACGCTTACCGTTCGGCAGCGGCTCAACGGTTCCCTCTTTCGGCAACCAGCCGTAATAACCGGTTTCCGGCTCGTTCTGGAAGTAAGAAAGGAAGGTGAAATTGGTTTTATCATCCGGACGCCAGGTGAACGCCGGTGCAATAGCATAACGCTGCTCTTCTGACCCTTTCTGCTGGGCATTGGCAGAACGCGCAAGACCGGTCAGGCGATAAGAGTAAACGCCGTCATCATCCAGCGCATCGCTAAAGTCAAAACCAGTCTGGAACAGGCTGTCAGTACCGGCTTTAAACTGAACTTCTTTCAGCGGTTCGGTGGTCGGACGCTTGCTGACCATATTCAACAGACCGCCAGGACTGCTTTTACCGTAAAGCACGGAAACCGGGCCACGCATAATTTCAGCGCGTTCCAGCATATACGGATCAATGGCCGCATCGTTATAGAAGTTGCCCTGCAACTTCAGGCCATTCAGATAGTTATTCTGGCTTTGGCCTTCTGCCGCAAAACCGCGAATGATCAGGTGGTCATAGGTGTTGGATGCGCCACGCGTACCAACAGAGACACCCGGCGTGTAGCTAAGCGCTTCTTTTACCGACTTCGGCTGATGCAGCGCCATCTCTTCGGCGGTCACAACAGAAATAGACTGTGGCACTTTTTGAATCGGCGTATCGGTTTTAGTGCCGGTAGCTGACTGTCGCGCCGCAATAGTTGCAGCAGGCCCCCATGCGCTTTCTTGCGGCGCAGGTGCAGCGGTAACGGTGATAGTGTCTTCTTTCGGTTCAACCGCTGCCTGTGCATAAACAGACATGCCGCTAACCGCTGTGGCTACTACAACTGCGATTTTACGCAGTGAGTGTTTTGGCTGAGCAGTTTTGGAACGCGCCATTGGTATATCTCTGATGTAAAGTGAATGATAACGTAAACGAGAATGATTATTATAAAGATAAGATAATATTCGAAACGCTGGCGGGTTCGCAAGCGGTACGCAATCTGAGCGTTCCTGAAGGGTTAATAAACAACCAGATGAAAAGAAAGGGTTAATACTTTGGGTGGGATGTTATTTTACCGGATGGCAACTCGCCATCCGGTATTTCACGTTTAGACGTTAATTACTACCAAACATATCTTTAATCCAACCGGCTACACCGTCGCTGTCTTTCTGCTCTTGCTGAGCAGGTTGCTGTTGCTGCGGCTGAGAAGACTGATCAAACGGATTGCCTGACGGTTGCTGCTGCATCTCACTCTGCTGGCACAGCGATTGCGGATCGCTGGTCCAGACCGGCAAGACACGCATGCCACCGCTGCAAACAAAGTTGCCGTCGTAGTCCACGCCCATATCTGCAATATCTTCTGGCGGAACAAGATTCAGCGGTGTTGGCGTCTGGTTAGCCAGATAACGCTGATAAATCGACATTGCCCCGCTGGCTCCATACAGTTTGGTCGGCTGGTTGTTATCACGGCCTACCCAGGTGATGGTCACCGTGCTGCCGTCAATGCCCGCAAACCAGGTATCTACGTTATTGTTGGTAGTCCCTGTTTTCCCTGCCAGATGCAGGTTCGGGTATTTCGCCCCAAGCTGACGACCCGTACCGCGTTGTACAACCTGCTGCATGGTCCATAGTGTCAGATACGCCGCCTGCGCCGGAACAGCGCGTTCCGCCTGCGGGAAGCTCTGATACAGCACTTTGCCATCTTCCGCGATTACCGAACGCAGTGCAGAAAGCGGTGCACGGTTACCACCGCTGGCGATGGTCTGGAATGCCTGCGCCACTTCGATTGGCGTTAAGTTCAACGCCCCCAGCAGCATCGCCGGAACCGGATGCAACTGATCTTTCGGTACGCCCAGTTTGATCCAGGTCTCCGTAACCGCAGGCAGCCCCAGCGCCATCCCCAGATTTACCGTCGGCACGTTCATCGAACGGGTCAACGCATCCACCAGCATCACTCTGCCACTTTCGCTATAACGACGATCATCGTTCTGCGGTGACCAGACCTGGCCATTCGGCTGACGCAGCGCAATTGGCGCATCCGCAATCCACGTATTCAGACGATAGATTTTCGGCTGGCTTAAGGCCGTCAGATAAGTCGCTGGTTTTGCAAGGGAACCAATCGAACGACGCGCCTGCATCGCACGGTTGTAGCCCGCAAACTGCGGCTCAGAACCTCCGACCATCGCACGAACTTCACCACTAAAGCGGTCGACGACCACAATCGCAGTTTCAAGATCGCTCAACTTACGCTGTTTCTTCAGTGCAGGAATGCCTTCCACGGCGGCTTTTTCTGCCGCGTCCTGGGCCACCGAGTCAAAGGTAGTGAAGATCTTCACGCCGGAGAGATCTTTTACCTTATCGCCTAATTTCGCTTGCAGCTCCTGACGCACCAATTGCATAAAGGCTGGCTGTGGAGAGATTACCCCACCGCGCGGCTGTACGCCCAGAGGACGCGCGCTGAGCATTTCATACAGTTCACCATCGATAATCTGCTGTTGTTGTAGCAAACGCAGCACCAGATTACGTCGCTCCAGCGCCAGTTTCGGGTTACGCCACGGGTTGTAGATGGACGCCCCTTTCACCATGCCAACTAACAGCGCCTGCTGGTCAAGGCTCAATTCTTCTACCGGGCGACCAAAGTAGTACAGGCTCGCCAGCGGGAAGCCACGAATTTCGTTGTCGCCGCTCTGACCGAGATACACCTCATTCATATACAGCTCAAGAATGCGATCTTTGCTGTAACGCGCATCCATGATCAACGCCATATAGGCTTCGTTCGCTTTACGCCAGTAAGAGCGCTCGCTGGAGAGGAACAGGTTTTTCACCAGCTGTTGCGTCAGCGTACTCGCACCCTGCACCGTGCGACCTGCGGTCAGGTTTGCCAGCACCGCACGTCCGATGGAGTAGAGGCTGATGCCGTCATGCTCGTAAAAATGACGGTCTTCTGTCGCCAGCAAAGTATCCACCAGCAAATCAGGGAAACCACTGCGCGGCACAAACAGACGTTGTTCACCGTTTGGCGAGGAGATCATGGTGATCAGGCGCGGATCAAGACGGAAGAAGCCGAACTGACGGTTGTTCTCCATATTGACGATGGTCGCCAGATGATCGCCATCAAAGGTCAAACGCGCACGCACCTGCCCTTCTTTGCTGTCCGGGAAATCAAACGGACGGCGGATCATCTCAATGCTGTTAGCCTGCACGGTAAATTCGCCAGGACGGGTCATTTTCGACACCTGACGATACTGGGTCGCCTCCAGCAGCTTCACCATCTCGTTCTTGCTGATGGTCATGTCTGGCTCAAGATTGACCATTCGGCCATAAACTGCCGCAGGCAGTTGCCAGACCTTGCCATCAATACGGCTACGAATTTTTTGATCGAGATAAACGCCGTAAATGGCGATCAGCACGGCAAAAACGATAGCCAGTTTTAGCAGTAGCCATAGCCAGCCGCGTTTGCCACGAGGCTTACGCCCTTTGCCTTTGCCCTTACCTTTGCGCGGCATCGGTTCTTCATCCTCATAGTCATCATAATCGTCGTAATCATCGTCATCTTCGTAACGACGACGGCTTACCTTTTGTTTGACCGGACGCGTCGGTTTCCCTTTGCGTCCAATTGGCTCGCGGTCATTCCCGGCCATGCTTTTTCTCCGCAATATTCAGGCGCAAAAGCCCGATTTTCTGTTCTTCTGTTACAAGACAGAAGAAGATATCTCTCAAAATTTGTGCTCGATCGGTCCCCTCTCCCTTGAGGGAGAGGGTTAGGGTGAGGGTGAACGTGCGCGCTGATGCCCTCACCCCGGCCCTCTCCCACAGGGAGAGGGAGAAAACCAACCTTACGAATACTTTTTCGTCCGTCGCGTCGGTGCAGTGTTTGCCGGGTCGTCCGGCCAGACATGTTTGGGATAACGCCCTTTCATCTCTTTTTGCACCTCACGGTACGCTCCTTTCCAGAAGGCGCTCAAATCTCGTGTGATTTGTAATGGCCTTTGGGCAGGGGAAAGCAACTCCAGCACCAGCGGCACGCGCCCCTGGGCGATCGTCGGATTGGTGGCCTCACCAAACATCTCCTGCATTCTCACCGCCAGCGCGGGCGGGTTATCTTCATGATAACGAATGGCGATCCGGCTTCCCGTCGGCACAGTGTAATGCGCAGGCAATTCACTATCCAGACGTTGCTGCATTCCCCAATCAAGTAATCCGCGTAGTGCCTGATAAATGTCGAGTGATTTCAGGCCGCGTAGTGAATGCACGCCGGTCATATGTGGCAGCAGCCACGTTTCCAGCGTCGCCAACAAACTTTCATTATCAACCGCAGGCCAGTCATATTCCGGCAACCACTTTGCGGCGCATAACAAACGCAAGCGTAGCTGTTCCGCTTCCGCCGTCCAGTTGAGCACGCTTAAACCTTTATCACGGATGCCATTAAGCATCGCCTGATGCAACTCGTCTTCTGACGGTTTCGCTAACGGCTGCACTTTCACCGTCAACTGACCGATTTGCAGCCGACGCCAGGCTTTCAGCGTACCTTGCGCGTCATCCCATTCCACGGTGTCAGATTGCTGCACCAGCTGCGGACAGCGTTGTACTAATTCATCAATATCGACCGGTAGCGCCAGTAAAATCCGCGCATCCGGCGAGGCGCTGCCCTGCAATAATAACGGTGCGATCAACCATTCGTGGCGGCTTAGCGCGTCGTCGGCATCGAGCATCGCTCCCATGCCGTTTGCCAGTTGATAGCGTCCATCTTGCCCACGGCGATGAGCAATGCGATCGGCAAACGCCCCGGCAAGTAGCGGCGCGATAAGCGAACTGTCTGCCTCACCGCCGCGTACGTTTAAGCGTTTTAACAGTTGCTGACTACGTTGCTGCCAGGCTGGTTGATTGCGCGAAAACGCCACGCCCAGGTCACTATTGCCCATCCGTGGCGGCTCTTCGAGAATGGCGGCAATTTTTGCCGCGGTAGCAGCTTCGTCGTCGTTCTTCGCGCTAACCAGCATTGCCGCTAAACGCGGATCGTTACCCAGCGCTGCCATTTTTTGCCCTTGCGCACTAAGCCGTTCACCGTCCAGCGCCCCCAGCATTTGTAACAGACGTTTCGCGGCCATTAGATTCACTACTGGCGGTTGATCCAGCCAGCTCATCTGCGCCGGATCGCTGCATCCCCATTGCAGTAATTCCATCAGCAAACCGGAAAGATCGCTTTGTAAGATCTCCGGTTCACTTTGCGCGGCAGAGCGTTCTGCTTGTTCTTTGGCGATTAAATGCAGGCAGATACCCGGCTCCAGACGCCCGGCGCGCCCGGCACGCTGCGTCATGGATGCCTGGCTAACGCGTTGAGTAATCAGTCGCGTAAGCCCCGTGCGCGGCTCAAAACGCGCCACACGCTCCTGGGCACAATCCACCACCAGACGAATACCTTCGATGGTTAAACTGGTTTCAGCAATATTGGTCGCCAGCACCACTTTGCGCATCCCTTGCGGTGCCGGGAGGATCGCTTTTCGCTGATCGTTCAGCGACAACGCGCCATACAGCGGGCAGAGCAACACATCACTGCCGATGCGCGAAGCCAGTTGTTCCTGCACACGCTGAATTTCTCCGACGCCAGGTAAAAATAACAGTAATGATCCGCTTTCCTGACGCAGCATTTCGGCGGTGGCTACCGCAACGGCTTCGTCAAAACGCTGATGCGCGGGCAGCGGTAAATAATGGCGTTCAACCGGAAACGAGCGCCCTTCTGAGATGACGACGGGCGCTTCTGGCAGCATTTGCTGCAAGCGGTCGTTGTCCAGCGTAGCCGACATAATCAGCAGTTTAAGGTCATCACGCAGACCTTGTTGCACATCGAGTAACAGCGCCAACGCCAAATCCGCCTGCAAGCTGCGCTCATGAAATTCATCAAGGATCACCAATCCAACACCGCTCAGTTCCGGGTCACGCTGGATCATGCGCGTCAGCACGCCTTCGGTAACCACTTCCAGGCGGGTATTTGGCCCGACGCAGTTTTGCGCACGCATCCGGTAGCCAACGGTATCGCCTGGCTTTTCGTTAAGCAGCTCCGCCAGCCGTTGCGCGACGTTACGCGCCGCCAGACGACGCGGCTCCAGGAGGATAATTTTCCCGTTAATGCCGGGATGCGCCAGCAGTTGCAGCGGCAGCCAGGTTGATTTCCCGGCTCCGGTCGGCGCACTTAATAATATCTGCGGCGCACAATCGAGAGCGGTAAGTAATTCAGGTAAGACGGCAGCAACGGGCAACGACGACACAAAACGCTCCAGAGGGTTAACATTCTTCGCGGCACATTGTAGCATCGCGGTAATTCATAACCGAGTGCCTCACATGTCTGAACCGCAACGTCTGTTCTTTGCTATCGACTTACCTGCAGAAATCCGCGAACAGATTATCCACTGGCGCGCCAAACACTTCCCACCTGAGGCGGGACGTCCGGTCGCCGCCGATAATTTGCATCTGACTCTGGCATTTTTAGGCGAAGTGAGCGCCGAGAAAGAGAAGGCGCTTTCTCTTTTAGCCGGACGGATTCGTCAACCTGGTTTCACACTCACGCTTGATGACGCCGGACAATGGCTGCGTTCGCGTGTGGTGTGGTTAGGGATGCGTCAGCCTCCACGCGGCTTAATCCAGCTGGCGAATATGCTCCGTTCACAGGCTGCCCGCAGCGGTTGTTTTCAAAGCAATCGTCCGTTTCATCCACATATTACCTTATTGCGCGACGCCAGCGAGGCGGTGACAATCCCGCCGCCGGGTTTTAACTGGTCTTATGCGGTGACGGAGTTCACCCTTTACGCCTCCTCGTTTGCCCGTGGACGCACACGCTACACGCCGCTAAAACGCTGGGCGCTCACGCAATAATAAGGATTGTCGCAATGGAATTTTCTCCCCCTCTACAGGGCGCGACGCTAATTCAGCGTTACAAACGTTTTTTAGCCGATGTGATCACACCCGATGGTCGCGAATTAACGCTACACTGCCCGAATACGGGTGCGATGACCGGTTGTGCAACGCCTGGCGATACCGTCTGGTATTCGACTTCAGACAACACCAAACGGAAATACCCACACACCTGGGAATTAACTCAAAGCCAGAGCGGCGCATTTATTTGCGTCAACACGCTTTGGGCTAACAGGTTGACGAAAGAGGCTATCCTTAATGAATCAATTTCAGAACTGTCAGGCTATAGCTCGCTGAAAAGCGAAGTAAAATACGGCGCAGAACGCAGCCGTATTGACTTTATGTTGCAGGCGGATTCGCGTCCAGACTGCTATATTGAAGTGAAATCGGTTACGTTAGCGGAGAACGAACAGGGATATTTTCCCGATGCGGTCACTGAACGAGGTCAGAAACACCTTCGGGAGTTGATGAGCGTAGCGGCTGAAGGCCAGCGTGCGGTTATCTTTTTCGCCGTGCTGCATTCAGCCATTACACGGTTTTCACCCGCGCGCCACATCGATGAGAAATACGCGCAACTATTGTCAGAAGCTCAACAGAGGGGGGTAGAAATTCTGGCTTACAAAGCGGAAATTTCTGCTGAAGGCATGGCTCTTAAAAAATCACTGCCGGTTACATTGTAGTAAAGTAAGTAACTGGTTAATTTACATTCTGGTCGCGTGCGCAAATACGCTTTTCCTCACACAGTTGTCAAGTGTTACGTTTAGATAATTGCTATCCGGAAAAGCATCTGCTATTTATAGCGGCCTCATTTTTCCCCCGAACATGGGGATCGATAGTGCGTGTTAAGGAGAAGCAACATGCAAGAAGGGCAAAACCGTAAAACATCGTCCCTGAGTATTCTCGCCATCGCTGGGGTGGAACCATATCAGGAGAAGCCGGGCGAAGAGTATATGAATGAAGCCCAGCTGGCGCACTTCCGTCGTATTCTGGAAGCATGGCGTAATCAACTCAGGGATGAAGTCGATCGCACCGTTACACATATGCAGGATGAAGCAGCCAACTTCCCGGACCCGGTAGACCGTGCAGCCCAAGAAGAAGAGTTCAGCCTCGAACTGCGTAACCGCGATCGCGAGCGTAAGCTGATCAAAAAGATCGAGAAGACGCTGAAAAAAGTGGAAGACGAAGATTTCGGCTACTGCGAATCCTGCGGTGTTGAAATTGGTATTCGCCGTCTGGAAGCGCGCCCGACAGCCGATCTGTGCATCGACTGCAAAACGCTGGCTGAAATTCGCGAAAAACAGATGGCTGGCTAATTACAGCCGTTCCATCACGTTTACCACAGGCGGGAAATGCTCCCGCCTTATTTTTTGTTCAAAGAGATGACAGACACACACTATATTGGCCGCTTCGCCCCCTCTCCTTCCGGCGAGCTTCATTTTGGTTCTCTGATTGCTGCGCTTGGCAGCTATTTGCAGGCTCGCGCCCGGCAAGGTCGCTGGCTGGTACGTATAGAAGATATCGACCCGCCTCGTGAAGTTCCCGGTGCCGCAGAAACTATCCTGCGCCAGCTGGAACATTACGGTCTGCACTGGGACGGCGATGTTCTCTGGCAATCGCAACGTCACGACGCCTATCGTGAAGCACTCGCCTGGTTACATGAGCAAGGGCTAAGTTATTACTGCACCTGCACGCGTGCGCGTATTCAAAGCATTGGCGGTATTTACGACGGTCATTGCCGGGTGTTGCATCATGGACCAGACAACGCCGCAGTGCGTATCCGCCAGCAGCATCCGGTCACGCAATTTACTGACCAGCTGCGCGGCATTATTCACGCCGACGAAAAACTGGCACGGGAAGATTTTATTATTCATCGCCGTGATGGTTTGTTTGCCTATAACCTGGCGGTGGTGGTGGATGATCACTTCCAGGGCGTGAGCGAAATTGTCCGCGGGGCAGATTTGATCGAACCGACAGTGCGGCAAATCTCGCTGTACCAGCTTTTTGGCTGGAAAGTGCCAGATTACATTCATCTGCCGCTGGCGCTTAATCCACAAGGCGCTAAACTTTCCAAGCAGAATCATGCGCCTGCGTTGCCGAAAAGCGATCCACGCCCGGTACTAATCGCGGCACTTCAATTTCTGGGTCAGCAGGCAGAAGCACACTGGCAGGATTTCAGCGTCGAGCAAATCCTCCAGTCAGCCGTCAAAAACTGGCGGCTTACCGCCGTGCCTGAGTCAGCAATTGTAAATTCAACATTCTCAAATGCGTCATGCTGAGCTATGATTAGCCGCTATTTTTTTGTCCTGAATGATGTTTGACACTACCGAGGTGTACTATTTTTACCCGAGTCGCTAATTTTTGCCGCAAGGTGCTAAGCCGCGAGGAAAGCGAGGCTGAACAGGCAGTCGCCCGTCCACAGGTGACGGTGATCCCGCGTGAGCAGCATGCTATTTCCCGCAAAGATATCAGTGAAAATGCCCTGAAGGTAATGTACAGGCTCAATAAAGCGGGATACGAAGCCTGGCTGGTTGGCGGCGGCGTGCGCGACCTGTTACTTGGCAAAAAGCCGAAAGACTTTGACGTAACCACTAACGCCACGCCTGAGCAGGTGCGCAAACTGTTCCGTAACTGCCGCCTTGTGGGTCGCCGTTTCCGTCTGGCTCATGTGATGTTTGGCCCGGAGATTATCGAAGTTGCGACCTTCCGTGGACACCACGAAGGTAACATCAGCGACCGCACGACCTCCCAACGCGGGCAAAACGGCATGTTGCTGCGCGACAACATTTTCGGCTCCATCGAAGAAGACGCCCAGCGCCGCGATTTCACTATCAACAGCCTGTATTACAGCGTAGCGGATTTTACCGTCCGTGATTACGTTGGCGGCATGAAGGATCTGAAGGACGGCGTTATCCGTCTGATTGGTAACCCGGAAACGCGCTACCGTGAAGATCCGGTACGTATGCTGCGCGCGGTACGTTTTGCCGCCAAATTGGGTATGCGCATCAGCCCGGAAACCGCAGAACCGATCCCTCGCCTCGCTACCCTGCTGAACGATATCCCACCGGCACGCCTGTTTGAAGAATCGCTTAAACTGCTACAAGCGGGCTACGGTTACGAAACCTATAAGCTGTTGTGTGAATATCATCTGTTCCAGCCGCTGTTCCCGACCATTACCCGCTACTTCACGGAAAATGGCGACAGCCCGATGGAGCGGATCATTGAACAGGTGCTGAAGAATACCGATACGCGTATCCATAACGATATGCGCGTGAACCCGGCGTTCCTGTTTGCCGCCATGTTCTGGTACCCACTGCTGGAGACGGCACAGAAGATCGCCCAGGAAAGCGGCCTGACCTATCACGACGCTTTCGCGCTGGCGATGAACGACGTGCTGGACGAAGCCTGCCGTTCACTGGCAATCCCGAAACGTCTGACGACATTAACCCGCGATATCTGGCAGTTGCAGTTGCGTATGTCCCGTCGTCAGGGTAAACGCGCATGGAAACTGCTGGAGCATCCTAAGTTCCGTGCGGCTTATGACCTGTTGGCCTTGCGAGCTGAAGTTGAGCGTAACGCTGAACTGCAGCGTCTGGTGAAATGGTGGGGTGAGTTCCAGGTTTCCGCGCCACCAGACCAAAAAGGGATGCTCAACGAGCTGGATGAAGAACCGTCACCGCGTCGTCGTACTCGTCGTCCACGCAAACGCGCACCGCGTCGTGAGGGTACCGCATGACAGTGGCGTATATTGCCATAGGCAGCAATCTGGCCTCTCCGCTGGAGCAGGTCAATGCTGCCCTGAAAGCATTAGGCGATATCCCTGAAAGCCACATTCTTGCCGTTTCTTCGTTTTACCGCACCCCACCGCTGGGGCCGCAAGATCAACCCGATTACCTCAACGCCGCCGTGGCGCTTGAAACTTCGCTCGCCCCGGAAGAGTTACTCAACCATACACAGCGCATAGAACTGCAACAGGGTCGTGTTCGTAAAGCTGAACGCTGGGGACCACGCACGCTGGATCTCGATATCATGCTGTTTGGTAATGAAGTGATAAATACCGAACGCCTGACCGTTCCGCACTACGATATGAAGAATCGTGGATTTATGCTGTGGCCGCTGTTTGAGATTGCACCGGAGCTGGCGTTTCCTGATGGGGAGACGTTGCGTGAAGTCTTACATACAAGAGCATTTGACAAATTAAGCAAATGGTAATTTATTTATATTACGAATATAAATATTTTCTGAAAATCATACATCCTCTCTTTCCTTAATAAAAATTTTAGTTTAAACATTTTTGCAGAAACATAATATAAATTCCCGCAGATAAATATCAATCCCATCGCCATACCCTAACCAATTGCACTTGTGAATTTATTTTTGCTTAATTTTGAATTAAGAAAATTTAATTTGTTCAAAAGCCCTTAAAGTGCACAATAGGCGTCCTAATGAACAATGGTTGTAAATTTTGGTAACAAATATCATTGCTCATTAATATCTAGCATCTGCTTATAACATTTGTGTCATGAATAGTCATTCTTCAAACCAGTAGTCTGACTAATGGAATTTTATTCAAGGATTTTTATGTCTAAAAAATTAGGTTTTGCCCTGTCTGGTCTTATGCTGGCAATGGTTGCAGGTACTGCTTCTGCTGATATGGATGGTGGTCAGTTAAATATCAGTGGTCTGGTTGTTGATAACACCTGTGAAACCCGCGTTGACGGCGGTAATAAAGATGGTCTGATCCTGCTGCAAACTGCAACTGTTGGTGAAACCGATGCTGGCGTGCTGAATGACACCGTTGGCGCTAAAGCCAAACCTTTCAGCATCACCGTTGACTGCAGCAAAGCAAATCCGAATCCAGGTAGTACAGCTAAAATGACCTTCGGTTCTGTTTTCTTTGGTAATAGCAAAGGAACGCTGAACAACGACATGTCTATTAACAACCCATCTGACGGCGTTAATATCGCTCTGCACAATATTGATGGTTCCACTATCAAACAGGTTCAAATTAACAACCCTGGCGATGTGTATACTAAAGCCCTGGATGCAACGACAAAATCTGCTGTTTATGATTTTAAAGCGTCTTACGTTCGTGCCGTCGCAGACCAAACAGCAACTGCTGGTTATGTAAAAACTAACACTGCATACACCATTACTTATCAGTAAGTATTCACCAATTAAATTGATTGAATGAATATACAGGGAATAGTGTTAATAATTTCTATTTTTATATTATTCCCTGTTTTAATTAACTCTGTCAGGGATGGTTTATGTTTTTTAACACCAAACATACAACAGCTTTATGCTTCGTAACCTGTATGGCTTTTAGTTCATCGTCTATTGCGGACATTGTCATTTCGGGTACTCGCGTAATATATAAAAGCGATCAAAAAAGTGTCAACGTACGTCTGGAAAATAAAGGGAATAACCCGTTGCTTGTCCAGAGTTGGTTAGATACTGGCGATGACAACGCTGAGCCTGGCAGTATTACAGTCCCTTTTACTGCCACGCCGCCAGTATCGCGTATTGATGCCAAACGTGGGCAAACAATCAAATTAATGTACACAGCCAGCACCTCACTGCCTAAAGACAGAGAGAGCGTGTTCTGGTTTAACGTACTGGAAGTTCCACCAAAACCAGATGCAGAAAAGGTCGCGAATCAAAGTCTGCTGCAACTGGCATTTCGCACACGTATAAAACTTTTCTATCGCCCGGATGGATTGAAGGGAAATCCCTCTGAAGCCCCGTTAGCCCTGAAGTGGTTCTGGTCAGGTTCAGAAGGTAAGGCGTCATTGCGAGTGACCAATCCAACCCCTTACTACGTCTCTTTTAGCAGTGGTGATTTAGAAGCTAGCGGTAAACGCTATCCGATTGATGTGAAAATGATTGCACCATTTAGTGATGAGGTCATGAAAGTCACTGGCCTTAATGGCAAAGCAAGTTCTGCAAAAGTACATTTTTACGCCATTAATGATTTTGGTGGCGCCATTGAAGGTAATGCCAGTCTGTAATCAGGCAAGGATATAATTCCGCAGGAAGCATAACGTGACTATAAAACCAACTAAAAATTATCATAATCATCTGACCCGTATCGCTACGTTTTGCGCGCTGCTGTATTGCAATAGTGCTTTCTGTGCTGAACTTGTTGAATATGACCATACCTTCCTGATGGGGCAGAATGCCTCAAATATTGATCTCAGCCGGTATAGTGAAGGTAACCCTGCTATACCGGGTATGTACGACCTCAGTGTTTATGTCAACGATCAACCTATTATTAACCAAAGCATTACATTTATTGAAATTGAAGGAAAAAAAAACGCACAAGCCTGTATCACACTTAAGAATTTATTGCAGTTTCATATAAATTCTCCCGATATAAATAACGAAAAAGCCGTTCTGCTTGCCAGGGATGAAACACTCGGCAATTGCCTTAATTTGACGAAAATTATCCCTCAGGCTTCTGTTCGTTATGACGTTAACGAGCAACGTCTGGATATAGACGTTCCTCAGGCATGGGTAATGAAAAATTACCAAAACTATGTTGATCCATCGTTATGGGAAAATGGCATTAATGCGGCCATGTTGTCATACAACCTCAACGGATATCATAGTGAAACTCCTGGTCGAAGAAATGACAGCATTTATGCTGCTTTTAACGGTGGGATGAATTTAGGTGCATGGCGACTGCGTGCCTCAGGCAACTACAACTGGATGACCGATTCTGGCAGTAATTATGATTTTAAGAATCGGTATATACAGCGTGATATCGCCTCGCTGCGTTCTCAACTCATTCTTGGTGAGTCTTATACAACGGGCGAAACCTTTGATTCTGTCAGTATCCGCGGCATTCGTTTATACAGCGACAGCCGCATGTTGCCTCCGACATTAGCGAGTTTTGCGCCTATCATTCATGGCGTTGCTAATACCAACGCCAAAGTCACTATTACGCAAGGTGGCTATAAGATTTATGAAACGACTGTGCCGCCAGGCGCTTTCGTCATTGATGATCTGAGTCCGTCAGGTTACGGCAGCGATCTTATTGTTACTGTCGAAGAATCCGATGGCTCAAAGCGGACATTCTCGCAACCTTTTTCATCGGTCGTTCAAATGTTACGCCCTGGCGTTGGACGTTGGGATATTAGCGGCGGCCAGGTCTTAAAAGATGATATTCAGGATGAGCCTAATTTATTTCAGGCCAGCTACTACTACGGTCTGAATAACTATCTAACGGGTTATACTGGTATTCAGATTACCGATAATAACTATACCGCTGGTTTGTTAGGTCTTGGTCTGAATACTTCAGTCGGTGCATTTTCTTTCGATGTGACTCACTCCAATGTTCGTATACCGGATGATAAAACATATCAGGGACAAAGTTATCGTGTTTCCTGGAACAAGTTATTCGAAGAAACAAGTACTTCACTGAATATCGCGGCCTATCGCTATTCGACACAGAATTACCTTGGTCTTAATGATGCACTAACTCTAATTGATGAAGTGAAACATCCCGAACAAGATCTTGAACCGAAATCCATGCGTAATTACTCGCGCATGAAAAATCAGGTTACGGTCAGTATTAACCAACCGCTAAAATTTGAGAAAAAAGATTACGGTTCATTTTATCTTTCCGGAAGTTGGTCCGATTACTGGGCTTCCGGACAAAATCGTAGCAATTACTCTATTGGCTACAGTAACAGTGCATCCTGGGGCAGCTACAGTGTCAGTGCCCAGCGTTCATGGAATGAAGACGGCGACACTGACGATAGCGTTTATCTCAGTTTCACCATTCCTATTGAAAAATTACTTGGCACTGAACAACGGACTTCAGGTTTCCAGAGTATTGATACTCAAATGAGCAGTGACTTTAAGGGTAATAACCAACTCAACGTCAGTAGCAGTGGCTATAGTGATAACGCTCGCGTCAGTTATAGCGTAAATACTGGCTATACGATGAATAAAGCCAGCAAAGATTTGAGTTATGTTGGGGGTTATGCCAGCTATGAATCACCGTGGGGAACCCTGGCAGGTTCAGTTTCTGCAAATAGCGATAACAGTCGTCAAGTGTCTCTCAGCACCGACGGTGGTTTTGTATTGCATAGCGGCGGCCTGACCTTCAGTAATGACAGTTTTAGCGACTCCGATACACTGGCGGTAGTTCAGGCTCCAGGTGCTCAAGGAGCGCGAATAAATTATGGCAACAGTACTATCGATCGATGGGGTTATGGTGTCACCAGCGCTCTTTCTCCTTATCATGAAAACCGTATCGCGCTGGATATCAACGATCTTGAGAACGATGTTGAATTAAAAAGTACCAGTGCAGTAGCTGTACCGCGTCAGGGTTCAGTCGTCTTTGCTGATTTTGAAACCGTGCAAGGGCAATCAGCCATTATGAACATCACACGAAGTGATGGTAAAAATATTCCATTTGCTGCAGATATTTATGATGAGCAAGGCAATGTCATTGGTAATGTTGGACAGGGTGGACAAGCATTTGTTCGTGGTATTGAGCAGCAGGGAAATATCAGCATTAAATGGCTCGAAGAAAGTAAACCCGTAAGTTGTCTTGCGCATTATCAACAAAGTTCAGAAGCAGAAAAAATAGCGCAATCTATTATTCTGAATGGAATTCGGTGTCAGATTCAGTAACTACAAGGGACGTCAAATGATAAAAATAACGCCACATAAAATAGCGATACTGATGGGAATATTATTATCACCATCAGTATTTGCAACGGATATTAATGTAGAGTTTACAGCCACTGTCAAAGCGACAACCTGTAACATCACACTTACTGGTAATAACGTCACGAATGATGGCAATAATAACTACACATTGAGAATCCCTAAGATGGGTCTGGATAAGATCGCGAATAAAACGACAGAATCTCAGGCTGATTTTAAACTGGTTGCTAGTGGGTGCAGCAGTGGCATCAGTTGGATTGATACCACTCTGACCGGAAATGCATCATCAAGCTCACCTAAGCTTATTATACCGCAGTCTGGTGATTCATCTTCGACGACAAGTAATATCGGTATGGGTTTCAAAAAACGGACTACTGATGATGCCACTTTCCTTAAACCTAACAGTGCGGAAAAGATACGCTGGAGCACAGACGAGATGCAGCCCGATAAGGGTCTTGAAATGACCGTTGCGCTACGTGAAACAGATGCAGGGCAAGGCGTACCGGGGAATTTTCGTGCACTGGCAACGTTTAATTTCATCTATCAATAAGAAGGATAATTAAGATGACATTTAAAAATTTACGTTATGGATTATCCAGCAGTGTCGTTTTGGCTGCCTCATTGTTCAGCGTACCCTCTTATGCGGCAACAGACAGCATTGGGCTGACCGTGATTACTACCGTAGAAATAGGTACTTGTACCGCTACATTAGTAAATGACTCTGATCAGGACATTTCTGTTGTTGACTTTGGCGATGTATATATTTCTGAAATCAATGCCAAGACCAAAGTTAAAACATTCAAACTCAAATTCAAAGACTGTGCGGGTATCCCCAATAAAAAAGCACAAATAAAATTAACCAAGCGAGCCACATGCGAAGGTACTGCTAATGACGGTGCGGGGTTCGCAAATGGATCCACAGCCGCAGATAAAGCAAGTGCCGTCGCCGTTGAAGTCTGGAGCACCGAAACTCCGGCAACAGGGAGCGCAACACAATTTAGTTGTGTGACACCAGCATCTCAAGAGGTCACTATCTCCAATGCAGCCAACGCGGTTGTTTATTATCCGATGAGTGCTCGACTGGTCGTCGAAAAAAATAAAACCGTAAGCAATGTCACTGCGGGTAAATTTTCTGCACCTGCCACATTTACAGTAACCTATAACTAACAGACTGACAGATCCAGGAACTATATATGCATCCCACTCAACGTAAGCTGATGAAGAGAATAATTCTGTTTCTGTCACTACAGTTTCCCATTACCTATCCAGCCATCGCTGGGCAGGATATTGACCTTGTTGCCAATGTAAAAAACAGCACTTGCAAAAGCGGAATCAGTAACCAGGGTAATATTGATCTTGGCGTCGTTGGGGTGGGATATTTTTCAGATAATGTTACTCCTGAAAGCTATCAACCAGGTGGAAAAGAGTTCACTGTCACAGTATCAGACTGTGCATTACAGGGAACTGGCGATGTGCTTAATCAGTTACATATTGATTTTAGAGCCCTTAGCGGTGTCATGGCTGCAGGTTCAAGGCAAATATTTGCCAATGAAGTCGCAACCGGGGCTAAAAATGTCGGTGTCGTTCTCTTTTCCATTCAGGACCCGACCAATATATTCAATGTTATTAGTTCAGCAGGAAATTCTCGTTCCGTGTATCCAGTAATGACTTCTGCCCTGCATAATTCTTCATGGAAATTTTATGCCAGAATGCAAAAAATCGATCCCGCGCTGGATGTCATATCTGGCCAGGTAATGAGTCATATATTAGTTGATGTGTACTACGAATAATAGATCAAAACAAATAACTGCGACTGTTACAGCAGTAGATGGTGGAGTGATAATGAAGAAATTCTTCAGACATTTTCTTTTTTTAATTCTGTGCTTGAGTTGTTATACCGCGAGTGCTGGCACTGATGATAACGTAGGATATATTGTTGGGAATAGTTACGGCGTTGGTCCGTCAGATCAAAAATGGAGAGAAACGGGGCCGAATGGCGATGCTACTGTCATATTCAGATATGCAACAAGTACAAATAATTTAGTTTTCTACAAACCGACGCAGCTTGGACCTACAGGTGTAAAATTACAGTGGAGTCAGTTAGATACCGCTTCTGGTGGTGGTTTTCTTTATTGCAACAGAAGTGATAGCACAAGTGGTAGCGCAATGCGTATTGAAAATGCAATGGTTGACTCAGGTAAAATGTATGGCTCCCATAAATTATTTAATACATCAGTTCCTGGTTTGTATTACACATTATTAATTTCAAACATGTGGTCAGCTTACGGTACCGTAACTAACGTTAGTTCACCTGGGATATACATTGGTGACTCTGCAGAACAATATTTTTCGTGGTATAATCCAAGCGAAGACGTGTTATATTGGAGTTGCAATAATGCGAATAGCACCCGTAAATACTGGGCTGTAGGTGGTATTTATCAGACCCTTACAATTGAATTCTATACAGATACAAACTTTGATCCAACAGTAACTCAACAGATCAAATTATCCAGCTCATCAAATTATCTGTATTCATTTAAAGCCTATGGCGCAGGCCAAGGTATAAATGAGCATAGTTATTTTATCAAAATCGATTTCGATCTGCTCAATGTCAAGTTGACTAATCCCACTTGTTTTACCGCTATGCTTAGTGGAACTTCTGTGACTGGTTCTACGGTAAAAATGGGTGAATATAGTGCAGAACAAATCAGAAACGGTGCCACACCGGTTCCTTTTGATATTTCACTTCAAAACTGCGTTCGTGTGACTAATATTGAGACAAAATTAGTTTCAACAAAGGTTGGTACTGAAAACGGGCAACTCCTTGGTAATACTCTCACAGGTAATGACGCAGCAAAAGGAGTCGGTGTACTCATAGAAGGTTTAGCAACTAGTAAAAATCCTCTAATGACATTGAAACCTAATGATTCAAATTCTGTTTATAAAGATTACGACCCGAGAGGCAAAGACGATACAACAGGAGGAGTTTACCCGGATCAAGATACAGGTATAACATACCCTCTCCATTTCCAGGCCACGCTACAACAGGATGGAACTATACCAATAGAAGCTGGTGAGTTTAAAGCCACCAGTACTTTCCAGGTAACCTACCCTTAATAAGTCCACCGCACCGCCATCATCTGGCGGTGCGGTAATTGATAAATCATTGCCCCCACCAATGTGACTGATAAAATGCCAGGCAACACGACATCATTTATCAGGACACGTTATGAAACCGACCACCATTGCTTCACTTCAGAAATGTAAGCAGGATAAAAAGCGTTTCGCGACCATCACCGCTTACGACTATAGCTTCGCCAAACTCTTTGCTGATGAAGGACTTAACGTCATGCTGGTAGGCGATTCGCTGGGCATGACGGTTCAGGGACACGACTCCACCCTGCCAGTTACCGTTGCCGATATCGCCTACCACACTGCCGCCGTACGTCGCGGCGCACCAAACTGCCTGCTGTTGGCTGACCTGCCGTTTATGGCGTATGCCACACCGGAACAAGCCTTTGAAAACGCCGCAACGGTTATGCGTGCCGGTGCCAACATGGTCAAAATTGAAGGCGGTGAGTGGCTGGTAGAAACCGTACAAATGCTGACCGAACGTGCCGTTCCTGTATGTGGTCACTTAGGTTTAACCCCACAGTCAGTGAATATTTTCGGTGGCTACAAAGTACAGGGGCGCGGCGATGAAGCGGGTGATCAACTGCTCAGCGATGCATTAGCCTTAGAAGCCGCTGGGGCACAGTTGCTGGTGCTGGAATGCGTGCCGGTTGAACTGGCAAAACGTATTACCGAAGCACTGGCGATCCCGGTTATTGGCATTGGAGCAGGCAACGTCACTGACGGGCAGATCCTCGTGATGCACGACGCCTTTGGTATTACCGGCGGTCACATTCCTAAATTCGCTAAAAATTTCCTCGCCGAAACGGGCGACATCCGCGCGGCTGTGCGGCAGTATATGGCTGAAGTGGAGTCCGGCGTTTATCCGGGCGAAGAACACAGTTTCCATTAAGGAGTCACGTTGTGTTAATTATCGAAACCCTGCCGCTGCTGCGTCAGCAAATTCGCCGCCTGCGTATGGAAGGCAAGCGCGTGGCGCTGGTGCCTACCATGGGTAACCTGCACGATGGCCATATGAAGCTGGTCGACGAAGCCAAAGCCCGCGCCGATGTGGTCGTCGTCAGTATTTTCGTTAACCCGATGCAGTTCGACCGCCCGGAAGATCTGGCTCGTTATCCACGCACCTTGCAGGAGGACTGCGAAAAGCTAAACAAACGTAAAGTGGATTTAGTTTTCGCCCCTTCGGTAAAAGAGATCTACCCGAACGGTACTGAAACCCACACTTACGTTGACGTTCCTGGCCTTTCGACCATGCTGGAAGGTGCCAGCCGTCCGGGACATTTTCGCGGCGTTTCGACTATTGTCAGCAAGCTGTTCAACCTGGTCCAGCCGGACATCGCCTGCTTCGGTGAAAAAGATTTTCAGCAACTGGCGCTGATCCGCAAAATGGTTGCTGATATGGGCTTTGATATTGAGATTGTCGGTGTGCCAATTATGCGCGCCAAAGACGGTCTGGCGCTGAGTTCCCGTAACGGTTATCTGACGGCGGAACAACGCAAAATTGCGCCCGGTCTGTACAAAGTTTTAAGTTCGATTGCCGACAAATTGCAGGTTGGCGAACGGGATCTCGATGAAATTATTACTATTGCCGGGCAAGAACTGAATGAAAAAGGCTTCCGCGCCGATGATATTCAGATTCGCGATGCCGACACGTTGCTGGAAGTTTCTGAAACCAGCAAACGGGCAGTAATTCTGGTAGCCGCCTGGCTTGGCGATGCTCGCCTGATCGACAACAAAATGGTCGAGCTGGCGTAATACTTAACTGGCGCTACGGCTGATGGCGCCAGTTATTAATTTACCCCACGTCATCTGTCATAACACAGGTAACTTAAATAAGGTTAATTACCTTATCAATCTCAGCAAGAGGTAAATTTGCCATCTCTGCAACGTCTTCCCGAGACATTCCTTTACTCAGAAGACGCTGGGCGAATTCCTGACTTACTTCCTGTCTTCCCTGCTGAATCCCCTTCTCAATCCCTTTCTCTTCAAACCACTGCGCCAGCGTCATCATAGACTCCCCTCCCGTTTCCCTGTCTCTCAACACACCGTAAAACAAATCCGCTTGTTCAGTATGACCGCGTTGCAGCATATAGTTTTGCATGGCAACTAACTGACTTCCGCTAGTGTACCCTTCGTCGATCAGCGTGACCAGTTGCTCAAGCAATAACATTAAGTCGCGCTGGCGAATATGTTTTTGCAGTAGTTCGAGAATCGCAATCCGCCGATGTTGCATGATTTCGTCATCCGGTGTGATGGTGATATCCACCAGCGGGAAAGGACTGTTATAGACGCGTCGCGCCAGCTCCGGCGAGTAAAACATATCAAACCAGCACATTGATAGCGGATAAGGTGTGGCCTCGCCCTGATAAAACAGTATCGGCACCACCAGCGGCAGCTTATCGTGGTCAGCCTCCAGATGCCGGTGCATGGCGGCTATAGAATAACGCATCATGCGAAAGGCCATTTTCTTATCCGGCTTGCTTTGGTGTTCAATCACAACATGCAGATAACCGGGATTGCCCTGCATTTGCACGGAATAGAGCACGTCCGTGCTGTGTCCTTTCAGGCTCTCTTCAATGAAACTCCCCGACTCTAAATGAAGCGTGTTGAGGTCACAAAGTTCGCGTAATTCCACTGGCAAATGTATCTCCAGAAAGTCGCGAGCCGTCTCCGCATGCATTAAAAATTGTTTAAATACCGCGTCATGCGGTGTGGTACTCGGTGCATCCATCTTCCCTGTCTTCCGTGTGGCTTTGCGTGAAGGCAGTATCCAGTCAAGGCGCGCTATCGTCAGCCACCTCTTTATTGTTTACCGAGCAGCGTTCAGAGAAATATCAATTCGTTACAGGCGATACATGGCACGCTTCGGCGCGGTACGCAAACTGCTGACGCAAATGCCGTCAGATGAGTAGACACTAAACAAAAATCGGGCAATACTGCGTGAGAATTTCCTCAAAGCAGGCATCGCCTGCTTCGTTAACGACAGGGTAGAAAGGTAGAAGTTATGATTCGCACGATGCTGCAGGGCAAACTCCACCGCGTGAAAGTGACTCATGCGGACCTGCACTATGAAGGTTCTTGCGCCATTGACCAGGATTTTCTTGACGCAGCCGGTATTCTCGAAAACGAAGCCATTGATATCTGGAATGTCACCAACGGCAAGCGTTTCTCCACTTATGCCATCGCGGCAGAACGCGGTTCGAGAATTATTTCTGTTAACGGTGCGGCGGCCCACTGCGCCAGTGTCGGCGATATTGTCATCATCGCCAGCTTCGTTACCATGCCAGATGAAGAAGCTCGCACCTGGCGACCCAACGTCGCCTATTTTGAAGGCGACAATGAAATGAAACGTACCGCGAAAGCGATTCCGGTACAGGTTGCTTGATTGTTATCCCTGCGGCTGGTTACTCACCAGCCGCGACATCGTCTCCAGCGAATCCGTTCTTAAGATATAAAGTCGTTTTAGTAACAACGGATTATCCCCCGGTTTTACTTTGCCTTTCATGGTTGTCACCGCCAGGTGAAATCCGGCATCGTTTGCTGCCTTCACGGCGTTGTCATTAAATCCGCCAAACGGATACGAAAGATACCAGACATGCGGATTAAATTGCGCCAGAGCGCGGCGTGAACGTGCAAAATCAAACAGAATATTGTGCTCACTACGGCTCAGTAATATGGGTCGGCGATAACCATCTACCCGATGCAAAAAATGGGTATGTGACTGGAAATCAAATACATCGCGAATTTCGTTAAGCTCAGAAACGCTCATAAATTGCAGCGATTTTGGGTTCCACTTCTGCGGGTGACGTTTGATGCGTGAGGTAACAATAAACGCCGTCGCCTTCATGCCATATTGTTTCAACACAGGATACGCATAGCGGCTCACCGACTTGAGGCCATCATCAAAGGTAATCACCACCGCTCGCGCAGGGAGATTGATCTTATTCTTCACGTAGCCTTCCAGCTGCACCATGCTCAGTGTCGCGTATCCCCTGTCACGCAGCCAGGCCATCTGGTTATTGAAAGCGCGTACCGATGTGGTCGTCGAAGTATGGCGAAAACGGGTGTTTTCTTCGTCGCGCAGAATATGGTGATAGGTTAGCACCGACAGGCCATTATCGGGTTGGGCATCCAGTGCGCTGATATAGGCCAGTCGATCGCCAATACGGATCTGATACCAGGTTTGATTTAACCTGTCTTTCAGTTTATGCAAAATCGGGTAGCGCAAATTGTCCGCCAGTACCCCAAATGGCGCACTTCCCGCACTCGGCGCGTTATAGACCGGCGTATCTTTCCAGGTAACTAAGTTCTGATTACTCAGCGGCTTGTTGAGGTCGCCCAAACCGTCTTCAACTTTTTGTCGCCCCTGAACCGGCTCGAGATGACCTTTATCGATAAAACCTTTGCCAAAGCCAAAATTAAATGCGTAATAACTTGCGGCAGTGGGCTCCACGGCAATGATTTGTCCGGCCCGAATATTCCCCACGGTCACCATCTTGTCACCAATTTGCGCCCAGACCGCAGCATTTTCGATGGTTTGCATATAACGGGCAGGTAACGCGGCACTGACACTTGCGGTAAACAGCATCAGCAGGAGAATAACAGCTTGTTTGTACATGAAAAAATAACCGAGGGTGAAACAACGCTTTTATTGTAGCAAAAGCGCCATCAGAATCGCGGGTTAATACTCATACAAATTATGTTTGAGGACGAAAGGCGGATTTTTTTGTTGTTGGTGCCAAAGACTACTCACCTCCGGCGCACCCAGTTCGACAATACGCTCGCGAAACTCTGAACTGGTCATGGTTTCACGGCAAGCCATCATCTGTTCAATTAACGGTAACGTGACACCAGAAATCACTTCGCAACGGGAGTGTTTGTGGCTTAATAATGAAGCCACGCGATACGGTGGCGCTCCGGCTATATCGGTTAAGAAGATGACACCCTCACCAGAGTCCGCTTCATGCAGAGCATCGCACATCATGCGGCTGAGCATATTAGAGCTTAATCCGCGCCAGAAATTCACGGCCCGGCACTGAAGAAGTGCCCCATGTTTTTTCTCCAGCGCATCCAGCATCTCTTGCGCCCGGTCATCGTGACAGGTAATTACCCAACCTAACATCGCCTTCCTCCTTAGCCGAAAATCAGTCTACCCTGACCATTGTTGATAAAGGGTGATAGCCGTCAAAACTCCTCTCCCCCAAATCCAGAGGAGAGGAAATAGACTTAGCTACGCAAACCACGTCCACGTTGGATCAGCGACCAACAGATCAAATAAAACGCCACAATAAAGACCACCAGTACGCCAAAGGTAGTGACCAGCGGAACATCATTGATACCGAGGAAGCCGTAGCGGAAACCACTGATCATATAAACGATTGGGTTCAGGTGCGACAGCCCTTGCCAGAACGGCGGCAACAAAGTCAGTGAGTAAAAGACCCCGCCCAAATACGTGAGTGGCGTTAACACAAAGGTTGGCACCAGGCTGATGTCATCGAACGTTTTGGCAAACACACCGTTCAGCAAACCCGCAAGGGAGAACAACACCGCCGTGAGCACCAGCGTTAAGGCAACGAATACCCACGAATGCACCTGAAATGGCACAAAAAACAGTGAAATTGCCGTCACCAGAATGCCAACAAACAGACCACGCGCCACGCCACCGCCGACATATCCGGCAATAATGACGTGAGTCGGAACCGGCGCTACCAGCAGCTCTTCAATATTACGCTGGAACTTGGCACCAAAAAATGATGACGCAACGTTGGCGTAGGCATTGGTGATCACCGACATCATGATCAGCCCCGGTACGATGAACTGCATATAGCTGAAGCCATGCATATCGCCAATACGCGAACCAATCAGGTTACCGAAGATAATAAAGTAAAGGGTCATGGTGATGACTGGCGGCACCAGCGTCTGCACCCAGATACGCATAAAGCGATGGATCTCTTTCGCCCAGATGCTTTTTAGCGCCACCCAGTAAAGATGCATCATGCGCGATCTCCTTGTTTTTCATTAACCAGTGAAACAAACAGCTCTTCCAGACGGTTAGCTTTGTTACGCATACTTAATACCTGAATGCCCTGCTCACTTAACTGCGTAAATACGCTGTTGATCCCCTGCTCACGCAGCACTTCAACTTCCAGCGTCGCGGTATCGACCAGTCGATACTGATAGCCATCGAGCTTCGGTAACGGGCTTTTCGGTGCGAGATCGAGAATAAAGGTTTCCGATTTCAGCTTCGCCAGCAGCGCCTTCATCGAGGTATTTTCCACCAGCTCACCGTGTTGAATAATGCCGATATTGCGGCACAGCATTTCTGCTTCTTCCAGGTAGTGTGTGGTGAGAATGATGGTGGTGCCTTTGTCGTTTAAATCCTTCAAAAAGCCCCACATTGAGCGGCGAAGTTCAATATCCACGCCTGCGGTCGGTTCGTCGAGAATCAGTAGTTTAGGTTCATGCATTAACGCACGGGCAATCATTAAACGGCGCTTCATCCCGCCAGATAACATACGCGCACGTTCGTTGCGTTTTCCCCATAGATCGAGTTGTTTAAGATATTTTTCGCTGCGGATGTACGCCTCTTTGCGCTCCACACCGTAGTACCCTGCCTGATTCACCACAATTTGCTGCACGGTTTCAAACGGGTTGAAGTTAAATTCCTGCGGCACCAGTCCCAACTGACGTTTAGCGTTCACGACATCTTTCTCGAGATCGTAACCAAATACGCTGACCCGCCCGGAGGTTTTATTTACCAGAGAGCTGATAATACCGATAGTGGTCGATTTCCCGGCCCCGTTCGGCCCGAGAAGCGCATAAAAATCACCCGCTTCGACCTGCAAATCTATTCCACGAAGCGCCTGAACGCCGCCTGGATAGGTTTTTTTAAGCTGTTGAAGTTCCAGTGCAATGGTCATAAATTTTTACTTACCTTACGTTCTTACACTTTATCTGTGGTTTAAATCGTCCCGGAGTTGCCCTATATTAGCCAAACGTAATTATTTGGTTACAGGTCGTTAACCTCCATGAAAGACATAGATACACTCATCAGCAACAATGCACTATGGTCAAAAATGCTGGTGGAAGAGGATCCCGGGTTTTTTGAGAAACTGGCACAAGCGCAAAAACCGCGCTTTCTATGGATTGGATGTTCCGACAGTCGCGTTCCTGCAGAACGTTTAACCGGTCTTGAGCCGGGCGAACTCTTTGTTCACCGTAATGTTGCTAACCTGGTCATTCACACCGACCTGAACTGCCTTTCCGTGGTTCAGTATGCAGTGGATGTACTCGAAGTTGAACACATTATTATCTGTGGCCACTACGGTTGCGGCGGCGTACAAGCCGCAGTTGAAAACCCGGAACTGGGGCTTATCAACAACTGGCTGCTGCATATCCGCGATATCTGGTTCAAACATAGCTCATTGCTCGGCGAAATGCCGCAAGAGCGCCGTCTGGATACCTTGTGTGAACTGAACGTCATGGAACAGGTTTATAACCTGGGCCACTCCACCATTATGCAATCAGCGTGGAAACGCGGGCAGAAAGTTACCATTCACGGCTGGGCCTACGGCATTCACGACGGCTTGCTGCGTGATCTGGATGTCACAGCGACCAACCGCGAAACCCTTGAGCAACGTTACCGTCACGGGATTTCCAACCTCAAGCTGAAACACGCCAACCACAAATAAAAATGCCATGCCGGATGCAACACATCCGGCAACTTCACACTTACTCGTCCAGCAGAATCACTTTGCCGATATACGGCAGATGACGGTAACGCTGTGCGTAATCAATGCCGTAACCCACCACAAACTCATCCGGGATCGAGAAACCGATAAATTCAACCGGGACGTTCACTTCACGACGGGACGGTTTATCCAGCAGCGTACAAATCGCCAACGACTTCGGTTCGCGCAGGCTTAAGATCTCACGCACTTTCGACAGTGTATTCCCCGAGTCGATGATATCTTCAACAATCAGCACGTCCTTGCCACGGATATCTTCATCCAGATCTTTGAGGATTTTCACATCACGGGTGGTGGACATGCCGCTACCGTAGCTGGAGGCGGTCATAAAGTCGACTTCATGAGATACCTGAACTTCACGGCACAGGTCCGCCATAAACATAAATGAGCCACGCAGCAGACCCACCAGCACCATATCGCTGCCGCTGTCTTTGTAACGCTCAGTAATCTGACGACCCAGTTCGGCGATACGCGCTTTAATCTCCGCTTCGGGGATCATTACTTCTACAGTATGTTTCATATCTCTAACCATATGATTTAAAAACAAATCACTTCGCACGGGCAGGTTTTGGCACCGCAACAAAGCGCAAGACACGCAGTATACCAGTAAAACTATTCATTCGCGGAATCTGTTAATAAAGCTCGAATTGTGATGACGATCACACATGTTAAAACCTATAATTAATTGCTACTAAAATATTAATGAATTGAAATGGTGTCTCTTTATGGCAATTAACAATACAGGCTCGCGACGATTACTCGTCACGCTAACAGCCCTTTTTGCAGCGCTTTGCGGGCTGTATCTACTCATTGGCGGAGGCTGGCTGGTCGCGATTGGCGGCTCCTGGTACTACCCTATCGCTGGCCTTGTGATGCTCGGCGTCGCCTGGATGCTGTGGCGCAGTAAACGTGCCGCGCTTTGGCTATACGCCGCCCTGCTGCTCGGCACCATGATTTGGGGCGTCTGGGAAGTTGGTTTCGACTTCTGGGCGCTGACTCCGCGCAGCGATATTCTGGTCTTCTTCGGCATCTGGCTGATCCTGCCGTTTGTCTGGCGTCGCCTGGTCATTCCTGCCAGCGGCGCAGTTGCCGCACTGGTGGTGGCACTGCTGATTAGCGGTAGTATCCTGACCTGGGCCGGATTTAACGATCCGCAGGAAATCAACGGCACCTTAAGCGCCGATGCCACACCTGCGGAAGCTATCTCACCCGTTGCCGATCAGGACTGGCCTGCCTATGGTCGCAATCAGGAAGGTCAACGCTTTTCACCTCTGAAACAAATTAACGCCGATAACGTCCATAATCTGAAAGAAGCCTGGGTGTTCCGTACTGGCGATGTGAAGCAGCCGAACGATCCGGGCGAAATCACCAATGAAGTGACGCCGATTAAAGTGGGCGACACCCTTTACCTGTGTACCGCTCACCAGCGCCTGTTTGCGCTCGATGCCGCCAGCGGCAAAGAGAAATGGCATTACGATCCTGAGCTGAAAACTAACGAGTCTTTCCAGCACGTAACCTGCCGTGGCGTCTCTTATCATGAAGCCAAAGCAGAAACGGCTTCGCCGGAAGTGATGGCGGATTGCCCGCGTCGTATCATTCTTCCGGTCAATGATGGTCGACTGATTGCGATTAACGCTGAAAACGGCAAACTGTGCGAAACCTTCGCCAATAAAGGCGTGCTCAATCTGCAAAGCAATATGCCAGACACCAAACCGGGTCTGTATGAACCGACTTCGCCACCGATTATCACCGATAAAACCATCGTGATGGCAGGTTCAGTTACCGATAACTTCTCAACCCGCGAAACGTCTGGCGTGATCCGTGGTTTTGATGTCAACACCGGGGAGCTGCTGTGGGCTTTTGATCCCGGCGCGAAAGATCCGAACGCAATCCCGTCTGACGAACACACCTTTACCTTTAACTCGCCAAACTCGTGGGCACCAGCGGCCTATGACGCGAAGCTGGATCTGGTGTATCTGCCGATGGGCGTGACCACGCCGGATATCTGGGGCGGTAACCGCACACCGGAACAGGAACGTTATGCCAGCTCGATTCTGGCGCTGAATGCCACTACCGGGAAACTGGCGTGGAGCTACCAGACCGTTCACCACGACCTGTGGGATATGGATCTTCCGGCACAGCCGACGCTGGCGGACATCACCGTTAATGGTCAGAAAGTGCCAGTTATTTACGCTCCGGCGAAAACCGGCAACATTTTTGTGCTCGATCGTCGTAATGGCGAACTGGTGGTTCCGGCACCGGAAAAACCGGTTCCCCAAGGTGCTGCCAAAGGCGATTACGTTACCCCTACTCAACCATTCTCGGAACTGAGCTTCCGTCCGACGAAAGATTTGAGCGGTGCGGATATGTGGGGAGCCACCATGTTTGACCAACTGGTGTGCCGCGTGATGTTCCACCAGATGCGCTATGAAGGCATTTTCACCCCGCCATCTGAACAGGGTACGCTGGTCTTCCCGGGTAACCTGGGGATGTTCGAATGGGGCGGGATTTCCGTTGATCCAAATCGTGAAGTGGCGATTGCCAACCCAATGGCACTGCCGTTTGTTTCGAAACTGATCCCGCGTGGTCCTGGCAACCCGATGGAGCAGCCGAAAGATGCCAAAGGCACGGGTACGGAATCCGGCATTCAGCCACAGTACGGTGTACCGTATGGTGTCACGCTCAACCCGTTCCTCTCACCATTTGGTCTGCCATGTAAACAGCCAGCATGGGGTTATATCTCGGCGCTGGATCTGAAAACTAATGAAGTGGTGTGGAAGAAACGTATTGGTACGCCGCAGGACAGTATGCCGTTCCCGATGCCGGTTCCGGTGCCGTTCAATATGGGTATGCCGATGCTGGGCGGGCCAATCTCCACGGCGGGTAACGTGCTGTTTATCGCCGCTACGGCAGATAACTACCTGCGCGCTTACAACATGAGCAACGGTGAAAAACTGTGGCAGGGTCGTTTACCAGCGGGTGGTCAGGCTACGCCAATGACCTATGAAGTGAATGGTAAGCAGTATGTGGTGATCTCCGCAGGCGGTCACGGTTCATTTGGTACGAAGATGGGCGACTATATTGTGGCTTATGCGCTGCCGGATGATGTGAAGTAAGACTTGCTCAGATTGCTGACAACGTGCGCGTTGTTCATGCCTGATGCGGCGTGAACGCCTTATCCAGCCTACAAAATTGTGCAAAATCAATGGATTGCACAGCTAGCGTAGGCCTGATAAGCGTAGCGCATCAGGCAGATTTGCGTTTGTCATCAGTTTAATGCCCGGAGAGATCCGGGCATATTTCCGAATACGGTCTTTTTATACCGTAAACCCTAACATCATCCCCGTATCTTCATGCTCCAGCAGATGGCAGTGCGCCATATAAGCATGTTCTTTCGGTGCATCGTGATTAAACTTCACCAGCACTTCGCTGACATTACCTTCTACCTTAACGGTATCTTTCCAGCCCGCGCGATGAGCCGCTGGCGGTTTGCCATTTTCTGACAAGATACGGAACTGCGTGCCGTGGATATGGAACGGATGCAGCATCATGTCGCCCACGCCAGAGATAACCCAACGTTCGTATTGCCCTTTCGCCGCCGCAAACATCGGCTTGTTCATATCAAACGCCTGACCGTTGATTTTGTTGGCATGGTGGAAATCGAACTTCCCGCCGTGGTTCATATGATTCATATTGCCGTGCCCCATATGGCCCATCATCTGGCTGTGATCCATCCCGGCCATCGCCTGATCGCCATATTTCTCCATTAGCATCTGCATCCCCATCATATCGAGCATCGGGTCCATAGAGAGTTGCAGCTTGCGTACCGTCAGCCCTTCCAGCGAAGGTAACGCAGGCAGGCTACTTAATGTGTCTGGCAAAGCACCGGAGGCACTAATAGCAATCGGCTGAATCCGCATTACCGGATGAGGCTTATCAAACGGCGCAATCGCCATCCCCATCTGGCTGACCGGCAGCGTCACCAGGTCAAAGGGTTTGTTATCGTTAACCTCCACCAGCACTTCAAAACGCTCGCCCATCAGCACCGGCAGTTCGCTCACCTTCACTGGTTCAGGTAGCAGACCACCGTCGCTGGCAATCACATACAGCGGGCGATTGTCGCTGGTGGCGAAATTGAGCGAACGGGCATTACAGCCATTGAGCAAACGCAGGCGCAGCCAACCACGCGGGGCAGCGTGTTGCGGGTAGATTGCACCGTTGGTCAGCAACGTATCGCCAAACCAGCCCACGGCGGCGGTCATCACATCCAGTTGATAATCAATCTGCCCGTCGGCGCTAAATTTCTTATCCTGAACGATCACCGGAACATCATCGATACCCCACTGTTTTGGCAGCATTAATTTCAGGATCTCGTCATCTTCAATCACCACCAGCCCAGCCAGCCCCATCGCCACCTGTCGCCCGGTTTTGCCGTGCTGATGCGGATGGAACCAGCAGGTAGCGGCAGGTTGATCAACGTTCAACGTCACCGAGCGCTTGCCACCTGGCGGAATAATTCCCTGCGGGCCGCCGTCGACTTCACCCGGTACTTCCAGCCCGTGCCAGTGCAACGTTGTCTCTTCCGTCAGTTGGTTGTAGATATCAACCGTTACCGCTTTGCCGCGCTGTAATTTCACCGCCGGCCCCAGCAGATTGCCGTTATAGCCCCAGGTAGTTGCAGTTTTCCCGCCAAAGGTGGACTGGCCTGCGCCAATAGTTAACTGAATGCGATTACGGGCATCGGTCGTGAGCAAATCAGGGATCGGTAACGTTGGGCGTTCTGCCGCAAATACTGCGCGGTTCCACAGCGGCAAAGCCGAAGCCACACCCAGCGCGACGGAATATTTTAAGAAATCACGACGTTGCATAGTTATTTCCTTATTCTTAAGCAGGCGAAACAAAATCAAACGTTGAGCATAGTCCTTCCCCTTACGGGAAGGTCAAGCCGCAGACACAATTTAATCGACAATAATGGTCGTCGCCTCGCTCGCAGTGTGCTAACGTTTATCTTCTTTAAGCCCCTGGTAGAAGCAATGAAGACGTTTTTCAGAACAGTGTTATTCGGCAGCCTGATGGCCGTCTGCGCAAACAGTTACGCGCTCAGCGAGTCTGAAGCCGAAGATATGGCCGATTTAACGGCAGTTTTTGTCTTTCTGAAGAACGATTGTGGTTACCAGAACTTACCTAACGGGCAAATTCGTCGCGCACTGGTCTTTTTCGCTCAGCAAAACCAGTGGGACCTCAGTAATTACGACACCTTCGACATGAAAGCCCTCGGTGAAGACAGCTACCGCGATCTCAGCGGCATTGGCATTCCCGTCGCTAAAAAATGCAAAGCCCTGGCCCGCGATTCCTTAAGCCTGCTTGCCTACGTCAAATAATCCCTGATACCTTTTTGTAGAAATATTGACCGTGCATCCGCGGTCAATGTTAGCTATTATGTTGCGCCCTTTTTTTACGGGTGTTAACAAAGGAGGTATCAACCCATGGCCGAAAAAAAACAGTGGCATGAAACGCTACACGACCAGTTTGGGCAGTACTTTGCGGTAGATAACGTTCTGTATCATGAAAAGACCGATCACCAGGATCTGATCATTTTTGAGAACGCTGCATTTGGTCGCGTAATGGCGCTGGATGGCGTAGTACAAACCACCGAGCGCGACGAGTTTATCTATCATGAGATGATGACCCATGTTCCGCTACTGGCCCATGGTCACGCGAAACATGTGCTGATTATCGGCGGCGGCGACGGTGCCATGCTGCGTGAAGTAACCCGACATAAAAACGTTGAGTCAATCACGATGGTGGAAATCGATGCGGGTGTCGTATCGTTCTGCCGTCAGTATCTACCCAACCATAACGCCGGTAGCTACGACGATCCGCGCTTTAAGCTGGTGATCGACGATGGCGTCAATTTCGTTAATCAAACCAGCCAGACCTTTGATGTCATTATCTCCGACTGCACCGATCCTATCGGTCCCGGCGAAAGCCTTTTCACTTCGGCATTTTATGAAGGCTGCAAACGTTGCCTGAATCCTGGCGGTATCTTCGTCGCACAAAACGGCGTCTGCTTTTTACAGCAGGAAGAAGCCATCGACAGCCATCGCAAACTCAGCCATTACTTCAGCGACGTTGGCTTTTATCAGGCGGCGATCCCGACCTATTACGGCGGTATCATGACTTTTGCATGGGCGACAGATAACGACGCCTTACGCCATCTCTCAACCGAAATTATTCAGGCGCGTTTTCTCGCCTCTGGCCTGAAATGCCGTTATTACAATCCGGCAATCCATACGGCAGCTTTTGCCTTACCTCAGTATCTGCAAGACGCACTGGCTTCACAGCCGTCCTAAGGAGAAGATAAGAAATTGAAAAAACTGAAACTGCATGGCTTTAATAATCTGACCAAAAGTCTGAGTTTTTGTATTTACGATATCTGCTACGCCAAAACTGCCGAAGAGCGCGACGGTTATATTGCTTATATCGATGAACTCTATAATGCCAACCGTCTGACCGAAATCCTGTCAGAAACCTGTTCCATTATCGGGGCTAATATTCTTAACATCGCCCGCCAGGATTACGAACCACAGGGTGCCAGCGTCACTATTCTGGTGAGTGAAGAACCGGTTGACCCGAAACTCATCGACAAAACAGAACACCCCGGCCCACTGCCAGAAACGGTCGTTGCCCATCTTGATAAAAGTCATATTTGCGTACATACCTACCCGGAAAGTCATCCTGAAGGCGGTTTATGTACCTTCCGCGCCGATATTGAAGTCTCTACCTGCGGCGTGATTTCTCCGCTGAAGGCGCTGAATTACCTGATCCACCAGCTTGAGTCCGATATCGTAACCATTGATTATCGCGTGCGCGGTTTTACCCGCGACATTAACGGTATGAAGCACTTTATCGACCATGAGATTAATTCGATTCAGAACTTTATGTCTGACGATATGAAGGCGCTGTATGACATGGTGGATGTGAACGTCTATCAGGAAAATATCTTCCATACCAAGATGTTGCTTAAAGAGTTCGACCTTAAGCACTACATGTTCCACACCAAACCGGAAGACTTAACCGACAGCGAGCGCCAGGAAATTACCGCTGCGCTGTGGAAAGAAATGCGCGAGATTTATTACGGGCGCAATATGCCAGCTGTTTAACGGCTCTGGCGGAGCTCCCAGGCTCCGCCAGATTTATTTACTTCTGCTGCACGAAATTGCGGTAAGCCGCCACGACCTGCAGAAAATCCTCAACGCCGCATAGCGACAGGCTTTCTTCGTCGTAGTAGTTCATCCCCTCTTCCATTTCATCGCCAGCGAATTCCAGTTGATTGGCGCGAACCATCACCTCTTCACCGTCCATCCACAGGGTGTATTCATGCCCTGCCCGTTGCCAGGACCGTTCGCTACCTTTCAGTGCGTGCGCTGCTTGTTCCACTTCATCAAGCAAGGCCAGGTTTTCTTTCACCTCTTCATTAAACCAGTGCCCGACCACTTCATGCCCCATGGACATACGCACCTTTACCACTCCGGTAATATCGCGCAGAAATTCGTAATCCATAGTGTGTTCCTCTGCTCCCGGCAATGCGCCGAAATCGCATTGCGCCATTGATGTAATTATCGCAGCCTTACCGGAGAAAAACAGCGGAACGGCGATGGTTTAGAAATAAAAAATGCCCGGGAATCTCATTCCCCGAGCATTGTGTCGTTTATGCGCAGCGCGTGCGCTGACTTTTTAAACCGCAGTCTGGAAAATCACCCCATCGGCTTTTTCGGTGTACTGAGAAAGCTGGTTGAAGTTCAGATAACGATAAGTATCAACGGCAGTTTTATCTACTTGCGCCACGTAGGTCTGGTACTCTTCCGGCGTCGGCAGTTTGCCAATCAGCGCCGCAACAGCCGCCAGTTCCGCAGAAGCCAGGAAGACATTCGCGCCAGTCCCCAGACGGTTCGGGAAGTTACGGGTAGAGGTGGAAACCACCGTCGCACCGTCTGCTACACGCGCCTGGTTACCCATACACAGGGAACAGCCAGGGATCTCGATACGCGCACCGCTCTTACCGAAGACGCTATAGTAGCCTTCTTCGGTCAACTGCGCGGCATCCATACGGGTTGGCGGTGCCACCCACAGGCGCGTCGGCAACTGGCCTTTGTGCGCATCCAGCAGTTTACCCGCAGCACGGAAGTGACCGATGTTGGTCATGCAGGAACCGATAAACACTTCGTCGATCTTCTCGCCCTGTACCGCAGACAGCGGACGTGCGTCGTCCGGGTCGTTCGGTGCACAGAGGATTGGCTCTTTAATATCCGCCAGATCGATGTCGATCACTGCCGCGTATTCCGCATCTGCATCGGCTTCCAGCAGCTCAGGATTCGCCAGCCATTTTTCCATGCCCTGAATACGACGTTCCAGGGTACGACGATCGCCGTAACCTTCCGCGATCATCCACTTCAGCAGGACGATGTTAGAGTTCAGGTATTCGATGATCGGTTCTTTGTTCAGCTTGATGGTACAACCAGCGGCAGAACGCTCGGCGGACGCATCGGTTAGCTCAAAGGCCTGCTCAACTTTCAGATCCGGCAGACCTTCAATTTCCAGGATGCGGCCAGAGAAGATGTTTTTCTTGCCTTTCTTCTCAACGGTCAGCAGACCTTGTTTGATCGCATACAGCGGGATCGCGTGTACCAGATCGCGCAGGGTGATGCCCGGCTGCATTTTGCCTTTGAAGCGCACCAGAACGGATTCCGGCATATCCAGCGGCATTACGCCAGTTGCGGCAGCAAACGCCACCAGACCAGAACCCGCCGGGAAAGAGATACCGATCGGGAAACGGGTATGGGAGTCACCACCGGTACCGACGGTATCCGGCAGCAGCATACGGTTCAGCCAGGAGTGAATGACGCCGTCACCCGGACGCAGCGACACACCGCCACGGTTCATAATGAAGTCCGGCAGCGTGTGGTGCGTGTTCACGTCAACTGGCTTCGGATACGCCGCGGTGTGGCAGAAAGACTGCATCACCAGGTCAGCCGAGAAGCCCAGGCACGCCAGGTCTTTCAGTTCATCACGGGTCATCGGGCCGGTGGTGTCCTGAGAGCCTACAGAAGTCATTTTCGGTTCGCAGTACGCGCCCGGACGAATGCCTTTCACGCCACAGGCACGGCCTACCATTTTTTGCGCCAGCGAGAAGCCGCGATCGCTCTCAGCGACATCTTTCGCCTGACGGAACACATCACTGTGCGGCAGACCAAGTGCTTCACGCGCTTTGGTGGTCAGGCCACGCCCAATAATCAGCGGAATACGGCCGCCAGCACGCACTTCATCAATCAGCACGTCGGTTTTCAGTTCGAAGGTCGCCAGCAGTTCGCCGGTTTCGTGGTTACGCACTTCACCTTTGTACGGGTAAACGTCAATTACGTCGCCCATGTTCAGGTTAGAGACGTCGACTTCGATTGGCAGTGCACCTGCGTCTTCCATTGTGTTAAAGAAGATTGGTGCAATTTTACCGCCGAGGCACAAACCACCGCCGCGTTTGTTCGGCACATGTGGAATATCATCACCCATAAACCACAGTACGGAGTTCGTGGCGGATTTACGCGATGAACCCGTACCCACAACGTCACCGACGTACGCCAGCGGGAAACCTTTCTGTTGCAGAGCTTCGATTTGCTTGATCGGACCAACAACACCTGGCTGGTCTGGCTCGATGCCTTCACGGGCGTTTTTCAGCATCGCCAGCGCGTGCAGTGGGATATCCGGGCGTGACCACGCATCCGGTGCCGGAGAGAGGTCATCGGTGTTGGTTTCGCCAGTGACTTTGAAGACGGTAACGGTCAGTTTTTCAGCCAGCGCCGGGCGATTCAGGAACCATTCGGCATCCGCCCAGGACTGCATTACCTGCTTCGCATATTCGTTGCCTGCTTTCGCTTTCTCTTCTACGTCATAGAAGTTATCGAACATCAGCAGTGTGTGAGAAAGTGCTTTGGCAGCGATCGGTGCCAGTTTGGCATCATCCAGCGCGTCGATCAGCGGATGAATGTTGTAACCACCCTGCATGGTGCCCAGCAGTTCGATGGCTTTTTCCGGAGTCAGCAGAGGGGATTTGGCTTCGCCTTTAGCGATAGCAGCCAGGAAGCCTGCTTTGACATAGGCGGCTTCATCGACGCCTGGGGGAACACGGTTGGTTAACAGATCTAACAGGAATTCTTCTTCGCCCGCGGGCGGGTTTTTCAGCAGCTCTACAAGTGCGGCCATTTGGTTTGCATCCAGGGGTTTGGGCGCAATCCCCTCAGCGGCACGCTCAGCTACGTGCTTACGGTATTCTTCTAGCACGACGGTTCTCCTCGCTCTCATTGTCATAGTGCGGCAGGCGATTCTCTTCACGCTCCTGTGAGACAGCAGTTTGTAGGGTAAATGCCCAGTACCGCAACGGGCAGAATAGCAGGATTTTGACGAGGTGTTAATCTGTTTACAAAAAAGCAACATAAAAAAGTGGCTGAATCGTTAAGGATGGTCTAGAGATTGTTTCCCTCCGTAAAAACTTCGTTAATTCGCATGGTGATAATCACCTTTCTCAACGAATCCCAAGATTAGTCAAAATTTAAACTACCGCCTCTTTATACTCGGATTCACAGCACCTGCGGGTGGCAGTTCGCCGACCATTGCGATTTCCTTGAGATCCGAATTATGAAAATGACTTTGCCGTTTAAACCCCATGTGCTGGCGCTAATTTGCAGTGCCGGGCTTTGTGCCGCCTCTACCGGGCTATATATAAAAAGCCGCACAGTGGAAGCGCCTGTGGAACCGCAATCGACACAACTGGCTGTGTCTGACGCTGCCGCGGTTACGTTTCCTGCAACGGTTTCCGCACCTCCCGTAACACCCGCCGTCGTCAAATCCGCATTCAGCACTGCACAAATAGATCAATGGGTCGCGCCCGTCGCGCTGTATCCCGACGCCCTACTTTCGCAGGTGCTGATGGCATCAACCTATCCGACAAACGTTGCTCAAGCAGTGCAATGGTCGCACGATAATCCACTTAAACAAGGCGATGCTGCTATTCAGGCGGTATCTGACCAGCCGTGGGACGCCAGCGTTAAATCACTGGTGGCCTTTCCACAATTGATGGCATTGATGGGCGAAAACCCGCAATGGGTGCAAAACCTGGGCGATGCTTTTCTGGCCCAGCCGCAGGACGTGATGGACTCGGTACAGCGATTGCGGCAACTGGCGCAACAAACCGGCTCGCTGAAGTCATCAACCGAACAGAAAGTTATTACCACAACGAAGAAAGCTGTACCGGTAAAACAGACAGTCACGGCACCCGTCATACCATCCAATACAGTTTTAACTGCCAACCCCGTCATTACAGAGCCGGCAACAACCGTCATTTCCATTGAGCCCGCCAATCCTGATGTGGTCTATATTCCCAACTACAACCCAACCGTGGTTTACGGGAACTGGGCCAATACTGCGTATCCGCCGGTTTATCTGCCACCACCAGCCGGAGAACCGTTTGTTGACAGCTTTGTACGCGGATTCGGCTATAGCATGGGCGTTGCTACCACGTACGCACTATTCAGCAGCATCGACTGGGACGACGACGATCATGACCATCATCATCATGACGATGATGATTATCATCACCACGATGGCGGTCATCGTGACGGTAATGGCTGGCAACACAACGGCGACAACATCAATATCGACGTCAACAATTTCAACCGTATCACCGGTGAGCATCTTACTGATAAGAATATGGCATGGCGGCACAATCCAAACTACCGTAATGGTGTGCCCTATCATGATCAGGATATGGCAAAGCGGTTTCATCAAACCGATGTCAACGGCGGAATGAGCGCCACGCAATTACCTGCCCCAACGCGCGACAGCCAGCGTCAGGCGGCAGCAAATCAGTTTCAGCAACGAACACACGCCGCACCAGTCATTACACGAGATACCCAACGTCAGGCAGCGGCACAGCGGTTTAATGAAGCTGAACACTATGGGAGCTATGACGACTTCCACGACTTCAGCCGTCGCCAACCACTGACCCAGCAACAAAAGGACGCCGCTCGTCAGCGTTATCAGTCCGCCTCGCCTGAGCAGCGCCAGGCAGTTCGCGAGAGAATGCAGACTAACCCGAAGATCCAGCAGCGAAGAGAGGCAGCGCGTGAGCGCATTCAGTCCGCCTCGCCTGAGCAGCGCCAGGCGGTTCGCGAGAAAATGCAGACTAACCCGCAGAACCAGCAGCGAAGAGACGCAGCGCGTGAGCGTATTCAGTCCGCATCACCAGAGCAGCGCCAGGTGTTTAAGGAAAAAGTACAGCAGCGCCCACTGAATCAACAGCAACGTGATAACGCCCGCCAGCGTGTTCAATCGGCATCACCTGAACAACGTCAGGTTTTTCGGGAGAAAGTTCAGGAGAGCCGCCCACAACGTCTAAACGACAGTAACCATACTGTCAGGCTGAATAACGAGCAACGGTCAGCAGTACGCGAACGTCTCTCTGAACGTGGAGCAAGAAGACTGGAAAGGTAAATTGCAGACGTAAAAAAAGCGGCGTGGTTAGCCGCTTTTTTAATTGCCGGATGTTCCGGCAAACGAAAAATTACTTCTTCTTCGCTTTCGGGTTCGGCAGGTCGGTAATGCTACCTTCGAACACTTCTGCCGCCAGGCCCACAGACTCGTGCAGAGTCGGGTGCGCGTGGATGGTCAGTGCGATGTCTTCAGCATCACAACCCATTTCGATTGCCAGGCCGATTTCACCCAGCAGCTCGCCGCCGTTAGTACCGACAATCGCACCACCGATCACACGGTGAGATTCTTTGTCGAAAATCAGCTTGGTCATACCGTCTGCGCAGTCGGAAGCGATAGCACGACCAGAAGCAGCCCACGGGAAGGTGGCGGTTTCATAGCTGATGCCTTTCTCTTTCGCTTCTTTCTCAGTCAGACCCACCCATGCAACTTCTGGTTCGGTATAGGCGATGGACGGGATAACTTTCGGATCGAAGTAGTGTTTCTTACCGGCGATAACTTCAGCGGCAACGTGACCTTCGTGAACACCTTTGTGTGCCAGCATCGGTTGACCGACGATATCGCCGATAGCAAAGATGTGCGGTACGTTGGTACGCAGCTGTTTGTCAACGCGGATGAAACCACGGTCGTCAACTTCCACGCCTGCTTTGCCTGCGTCGAGGTTTTTACCGTTCGGCACACGACCAATCGCTACCAGCACGGCGTCGTAACGCTGCGGTTCAGCGGGTGCTTTTTTGCCTTCCATCGTCACATAAATGCCGTCTTCTTTCGCTTCAACGGCGGTAACTTTGGTTTCCAGCATCAGGTTGAATTTCTTGCTGATACGCTTGGTGAAGACTTTAACGATGTCTTTGTCAGCTGCCGGGATAACCTGGTCGAACATTTCAACCACGTCAATCTGTGAACCCAGCGCGTGGTAAACGGTGCCCATTTCCAGACCGATGATACCGCCACCCATTACCAGCAGGCGTTCTGGTACTTCTTTCAGTTCCAGCGCGTCAGTGGAGTCCCAGATACGCGGATCTTCATGCGGAATAAACGGCAGTTGGATCGGGCGAGAACCCGCTGCAATGATCGCGTTGTCGAAGTTGATCACGGTTTTGCCGTTCTCACCTTCAACTTCCAGGGTGTTAGCCCCGGTGAATTTACCCAGACCGTTGACCACTTTGACTTTGCGGCCTTTCGCCATACCAGCCAGACCACCGGTCAGCTGATTGATCACTTTCTCTTTCCAGGTACGAATCTTGTCGATATCGGTTTTCGGTTCGCCGAAGACGATACCGTGTTCAGCCAGCGCTTTGGCTTCTTCGATAACTTTTGCTACGTGCAGCAGTGCTTTAGAAGGGATACAGCCGACGTTCAGGCAAACACCGCCAAGGGTGTTGTAACGTTCTACGATTACGGTTTCCAGACCTAAATCAGCGCAACGGAAGGCAGCGGAGTAACCTGCGGGGCCTGCCCCAAGTACCACGACCTGAGTTTTGATTTCAGTACTCATCATGACCTCTATATATTTATCTCCGGCGGTCATACCCGTCGTCTTTCAGGCCGCAGCGGCGTTAGCTTCACGCCCTCACCCCAGTCACTTACTTATGTAAGCTCCTGGGGATTCTGGCGCTTGCTACCTTGCTGCACCCAGAAATCCATAGGGTATGTGAAGTAATACCCTAACCACCACCGGGTCGTTCTATCCGTCGGTATTTTACAAAATTGTTAACAATTTTTAAACAACAAACGGCAACCGATTTGTCTATTCGCTAATAACCTCAATACATTCATGAGATTACCAGAAAAAAGCCGGCCGTTGGGCCGGCTCTTTTACTTACATCACCAGACGGCGAATGTCAGACAGCGTGTTGTTAATGATGGTAATGAAACGGGCACCATCAGCACCGTCGATCACGCGGTGGTCGAAGGAGAGAGAAATCGGCAGCATCAGACGCGGCACGAACTCTTTACCATTCCACACCGGCTCCATCGCGGACTTGGAAACGCCGAGGATAGCCACTTCCGGCGCGTTCACAATCGGCGCGAAGTGGGTAGTACCCAGGCCGCCGATGCTGGAGATGGTGAAGCAACCGCCCTGCATTTCGCCCGCAGTCAGCTTACCGTCACGCGCTTTCTTAGAAATAGTCATCAGCTCGCGAGACAGCTCGATGATGCCTTTCTTGTTGACGTCTTTGAATACCGGAACAACCAGACCGTTCGGGGTATCCACCGCCACACCGATGTTGATGTATTTCTTCAGGGTCAGACGCTGACCGTCTTCCGACAGCGAACTATTGAAGCGAGGCATCTGCTCAAGAGCTGCAGCAACGGCTTTCATGATGAAGACAACCGGGGTGATCTTCACATCCAGCTTACGTTTCGCCGCTTCTTCGTTCTGCTGTTTACGGAACGCTTCCAACTCGGTGATATCGGTTTTGTCGAAGTGAGTAACATGCGGGATCATTACCCAGTTACGGCTCAGGTTCGCACCAGAGATTTTCTGGATGCGGCCCAGTTCCACTTCTTCGATTTCACCAAACTTGCTGAAGTCCACCTTCGGCCACGGCAGCATGCCAGGGATACCACCGCCAGTCGCTGCCGGAGCTGCTTCTGCACGTTTGATAGCTTCTTTCACGTAAGCCTGAACGTCTTCGCGCAGGATACGACCTTTACGGCCAGTGCCCTTCACTTTCGCAAGGTTAACACCAAACTCGCGTGCCAGACGGCGGATCAGCGGAGTCGCGTGAACATAAGCGTCGTTTTCAGCAAATTCAGATTTGCCTTCCGCTTTCGCAGCTGGTGCTGCTGCCGGGGCTTCAGCTTTTGCTGCCGGTGCCGGCGCTGCCGCTTCCTGTTTCGCAGGAGCTGCCGCAGGCGCTGCGCCTTCAACTTCGAAGATCATAATCAGCGAGCCAGTTTTCACTTTATCGCCAACGTTGACTTTCAGTTCCTTCACGACGCCTGCAAACGGCGCCGGAACTTCCATAGAAGCTTTGTCGCCTTCTACGGTGATCAGTGACTGTTCAGCGGCAACTTTGTCGCCCACTTTCACCATCACTTCAGTCACTTCAACTTCGTCACCGCCGATATCCGGAACGTTAACTTCTTTCACGCCAGCCGCTGGTGCAGGGGCCGCTGCCGGAGCTGCTTCCTGTTTAGCGGCCGGAGCTGCCGCGCCTGCTTCACCCGCGACTTCGAAGACCATAATCAGCGAGCCGGTAGACACTTTGTCACCCACGTTCACTTTGATCTCTTTCACGGTGCCAGCAAACGGAGCCGGAACTTCCATAGAAGCCTTGTCGCCTTCTACGGTGATCAGCGACTGTTCAGCTTCAACTTTATCGCCAACTTTCACCAGGATTTCGGTCACTTCAACTTCGTCGCTGCCGATATCCGGAACGTTAACGTCTTTTGCCGCCGCAGCCGCTGGTGCTGCTGCCGGAGCTGCTTCTTTCTTCTCTTCTGCCTGAGCAGGTGCAGCGTCTGCTGCACCGTCGGCGGAATCGAAAATCATAATCAGTGCGCCGGTCTGGGTTTTATCGCCAACAGAGACTTTGATCTCTTTAACGATACCCGCCTGCGGAGACGGAACTTCCATAGAGGCTTTGTCGCCTTCTACGGTGATCAGCGACTGTTCGGCTTCAACTTTGTCGCCCACTTTGACCAGGATCTCGGTGATTTCAACTTCATCAGCCCCGATGTCCGGTACTTTGATTTCGATAGCCATTATTCTTTTACCTCTTACGCCAGACGCGGGTTAACTTTATCTGCATCGATGTTGAATTTGGCGATTGCGTCAGCAACCACTTTCTTATCGATTTCGCCACGTTTAGCCAGTTCGCCCAGCGCCGCAACCACGACATAAGAAGCATCAACTTCGAAGTGGTGACGCAGGTTCTCACGGCTGTCGGAACGACCGAAGCCATCAGTACCCAGTACGCGGTAGTCGTCAGCCGGTACGTAAGTACGGACCTGCTCAGCGAACAGTTTCATATAGTCGGTAGATGCCACTGCCGGAGCGTCGTTCATCACCTGAGCGATATACGGAACGCGCGGAGTTTCCAGCGGGTGCAGCATGTTCCAGCGTTCACAATCCTGACCATCACGCGCCAGCTCGGTGAAGGAGGTCACGCTATAAACGTCAGAACCTACGCCGTAATCTTTCGCCAGGATCTCAGCTGCTTCACGGACGTGACGCAGGATAGAACCGGAGCCGAGCAGCTGAACTTTACCTTTGCTACCTTCAATAGTTTCGAGTTTGTAGATACCTTTACGGATACCTTCCTCAGCACCTTCCGGCATTGCCGGCATGTGGTAGTTTTCGTTCAGCGTAGTGATGTAGTAGTAAACGTTCTCTTGTTTTTCACCGTACATACGCTCCAGACCGTCATGCATGATGACAGCAACTTCGTAAGCGTAAGCCGGGTCGTAAGAGATACAGTTCGGGATAGTCAGCGACTGAATGTGGCTGTGACCATCTTCGTGCTGCAGACCTTCGCCGTTCAGGGTGGTACGACCGGAAGTACCGCCGATCAGGAAGCCACGCGCTTGCTGGTCGCCAGCCGCCCAGCACAGATCGCCAATACGCTGGAAGCCGAACATCGAGTAATAGATGTAGAACGGGATCATCGGCAGATTGTTGGTGCTGTAAGAGGTCGCCGCTGCCAGCCAGGAACAACCTGCGCCCAGCTCGTTGATCCCTTCCTGCAGAATCTGACCTTTCTCGTCTTCTTTATAGTAAGCAACCTGCTCGCGGTCCTGCGGGGTGTACTGCTGACCGTTCGGGCTGTAAATACCAATCTGACGGAACAGACCTTCCATACCGAAAGTACGCGCTTCGTCGGCGATGATCGGTACCAGACGATCTTTGATCGACTTGTTCTTCAGCATCACGTTCAGAGCACGAACGAAAGCGATAGTGGTAGAGATCTCTTTGCTCTGCTCTTCCAACAGCGCGCCGAAGTCTTGCAGGCTCGGCAGCTCAAGCTTCTCGGTGAAGTTCGGCTGACGGCTTGGCAGATAACCGTGCAGTTTCTGACGCTGAGCGTGCAGATAGGTATGCTCTTCAGAACCTTCCGGGAAGGTGATGTACGGCAGTTTTTCGATATCTGTATCAGACACCGGCACATTGAAACGGTCGCGGATGTGACGCACGCCGTCCATGTTCATTTTCTTAACCTGGTGCGCGATGTTTTTACCTTCAGCCGCGTCGCCCATGCCGTAACCTTTAATGGTATGAGCAAGGATTACTGTCGCTTTGCCTTTGGTTTCCTGCGCTTTCTTGAATGCAGCGTAGATTTTCTTCGGATCGTGACCACCACGGTTCAGTGCCCAGATCTGCTCGTCAGTCCAGTCTGCAACCAGTGCTGCGGTTTCAGGATATTTACCGAAGAAGTGTTCACGAACGTACGCACCATCTTTCGATTTGAAGGTCTGGTAGTCGCCGTCAACGGTTTCGTTCATCAGCTGGATCAGTTTACCGCTGGTATCTTTACGCAGCAGTTCATCCCAACGGCTACCCCACATCACTTTGATCACGTTCCAGCCAGCACCTTCGAAGATGCCTTCCAGTTCGTTGATGATCTTGCCGTTACCGGTGACCGGGCCGTCAAGACGCTGCAGGTTACAGTTGATAACGAAGACCAGGTTATCCAGTTTTTCACGGGTAGCGATGGTGATCGCACCTTTGGATTCCGGTTCGTCCATTTCACCGTCGCCGAGGAACGCGTAAACGGTCTGTTTAGAGGTATCTTTCAGGCCACGGTGTTCCAGATATTTCAGGAATTTAGCCTGGTAAATAGCACCAATCGGCCCCAGACCCATAGATACGGTCGGGAACTGCCAGAATTCCGGCATCAGTTTCGGGTGCGGATAGGAAGAGAGGCCATTGCCGTGAACTTCCTGACGGAAGTTATCCAGCTGCTCCTGAGTCAGACGACCTTCCAGGAAAGCACGAGCGTACACGCCCGGGGAGATGTGGCCCTGGAAGTAAACCAGGTCGCCGCCATCCTGCTCGTTGCGTGCACGGAAGAAGTGGTTAAAGCACACATCATAAATGGTTGCGGAAGACTGGAAGGACGCCATATGGCCGCCCAGTTCGAGGTCTTTTTTCGACGCACGCAGCACCGTCATGATGGCGTTCCAGCGGATAGCTGAACGAATACGGCGTTCCAGTTCCAGATTACCCGGATACTCCGGTTGTTCTTCAACGGGGATGGTGTTGATGTAGTTGCTGATACCTGTGCCTGCGGCTACGTTTACACCGCCTTTGCGGGCTTCAGCAAGCAGTTGGTCGATCAGATACTGAGCACGCTCAACACCTTCTTCACGGATGACCGATTCGATCGCCTGGAGCCAGTCGCGAGTTTCGATCGGATCCACGTCATTTGGGAAACGTTCTGACATGGGTTATTCCTTATCTATCTAATAACGTTGAGTTTTCTGGAACCTGTCCCATTGAACTCTCGCCGGAAAGCTCAATAAGACAGGTTCTACGTTTAGTTGCCGCGCTTTTATATGCGCTTGATTTACAACATCTTCTGGATAATTTTTACCAGAAAAATCACTAATTCTTTCGTTGCTCCAGACGACGCAGAGAACGCTCACGGCGGCTCTCTTCACGACTTCTGTCGAGCAAAATTTCTTCGATAAAGGCCAGATGGCGATGCGATGCTTCGCGCGCTTCTTCCGGCTTACCGGCCATAATCGCTTCAAATATGCGGGTGCGGTGACTACTCACCAGCGGCAGCATCTCGCGACGCGAATAGAGCAATTCGAAGTTCTGGCGGACATTCTGGGCCAACATCGGCTCCATACACCTTAGCAGATGAAGCAGAACCACATTGTGGGCCGCTTCGGTGACGGCAATCTGATACTGGAGTACGGCGTTTGATTCCGCGTCCAGATCGCCAGACTGCTGCGCCAGCTCTATGGCGTGGTGGAGTTCACGGATGCGTTCCTTGTCTTCATCGGTACTACGCAGCGCGGCGTAATAAGCGGCGATACCTTCCAGGGCGTGTCGTGTTTCGAGCAAGTCATACTGTGACTCAGGATGGTCGGAGAGCAGCTCCACCAGCGGATCGCTGAAGCTTTGCCATAGGCTGCTCTGGACAAAAGTGCCGCCACCCTGGCGACGAAGCAACAAGCCCTTCGCTTCGAGACGTTGAATCGCCTCACGCAAGGAGGGACGGGAGACGTCAAACTGTTTTGCCAGTTCGCGTTCCGGTGGGAGTTTTTCGCCCGGGCGGAGAGTGCCTTCGAGGATCAAAAACTCCAGTTGCTGCTCAATCACATCGGAGAGTTTTGGTTGGCGGATTTTGCTGTAGGCCATGAGTTCCTGTCTTAAGCCACTTGCCGAAGTCAATTGGTCTTACCAATTTCATGTCTGTGACGCTAAAGTAACAAAGTATTCACCTTATGTCCATACAGGTTTTGATTGAAATCATGAAACTGTGCACATTTTAACAACTTGACATATATAACGTTTCAAAGTTGTAACTATGCACAAATGTAGACTTTACGTAGGAAAGGAGTTTTTTAACGATTATTAAACTATAAAAATCCGAATTGAACCGATTCACTTACCAATTTTTTGATTTTTAATTCAATTAAAACGAATTTAAATTCATTCTACATATTGAGAGGGGTTGAGGCTGAGCTTTACAAACGGTTTCTTTTTAAGCAACTCATCTTCAACCATGCATAAAGCGGGTGCATTCGCTGCCGCATACCATTATTCTTGATCTGACGGAAGTCTTTTTGTAACAATTCAAACTTCTTTGATGTAAACAAATTAATACAACAAACGGAATTGCAAACTTACACACGCATCACTGCGTAGATCAAAAAAACAACCACCGCACGAGGTTTCATGATGGAAGGTCAACAGCACGGCGAGCAGCTAAAGCGCGGCCTTAAAAACCGCCATATTCAGCTTATCGCGCTGGGTGGCGCGATAGGGACCGGGTTATTCCTGGGTAGCGCCTCCGTAATACAGTCCGCAGGGCCAGGGATTATCCTGGGTTACGCCATTGCTGGTTTTATCGCCTTTCTGATCATGCGTCAGCTGGGTGAAATGGTGGTCGAAGAACCTGTCGCAGGCTCCTTTAGCCACTTTGCTTATAAATACTGGGGCAGTTTTGCCGGTTTCGCCTCTGGCTGGAACTACTGGGTACTGTACGTTTTAGTTGCCATGGCTGAGCTGACTGCCGTGGGTAAATACATTCAGTTCTGGTATCCGGAAATCCCCACCTGGGTTTCTGCCGCCGTATTCTTTGTGGTGATTAACGCCATCAACCTGACCAACGTTAAAGTGTTTGGCGAGATGGAGTTCTGGTTTGCCATTATCAAAGTTATCGCGGTGGTAGCGATGATCATCTTCGGCGGCTGGCTGCTATTCAGTGGCAACGGCGGCCCGCAGGCGACCGTTAGCAACCTGTGGGATCAGGGTGGTTTCCTGCCGCACGGCTTCACCGGGCTGGTGATGATGATGGCGATTATCATGTTCTCGTTCGGTGGTCTGGAACTGGTGGGGATCACCGCAGCAGAAGCTGATAACCCGGAGCAAAGTATACCGAAAGCAACTAACCAGGTTATCTACCGCATCCTGATTTTCTATATTGGTTCGTTAGCCGTTCTGCTCTCACTGATGCCGTGGACCCGCGTTACCGCCGATACCAGTCCGTTTGTGCTGATCTTCCACGAGTTAGGCGATACCTTTGTGGCGAATGCGCTGAACATCGTGGTACTGACTGCGGCGCTCTCCGTGTACAACAGCTGCGTATATTGCAACAGCCGTATGCTGTTTGGTCTGGCACAACAGGGTAATGCGCCAAAAGCGCTGGCGTCTGTCGATAAACGTGGTGTACCAGTAAATACCATTCTGGTGTCTGCACTGGTAACGGCGTTGTGCGTACTGATTAACTACCTTGCCCCAGAGTCCGCTTTCGGACTGTTAATGGCGCTGGTGGTATCTGCACTGGTAATCAACTGGGCGATGATTAGCCTGGCGCATATGAAATTCCGTCGCGCCAAGCAGGAACAAGGCGTGGTAACTCGCTTCCCTGCTCTGCTTTATCCGCTGGGTAACTGGATCTGCCTGCTGTTTATGGCGGCGGTACTGGTGATTATGCTGATGACCCCAGGAATGGCGATTTCGGTATACCTGATCCCGGTATGGCTGATCGTGTTAGGTATCGGCTATCTGTTTAAAGAGAAAACCGCCAAAGCCGTAAAAGCGCATTAATCTCTCTACGCCCTCACCCGTACAGGGTGAGGGCAATAATCTTTACACCAACGCCCCGTAAATCGTCAGTAGTGCAATCACCACCACGACCACGAACGAGGTTTTCTTCGCCATTGAAACCGCTGCCTTCGGCGTCTCCACCTTATCGACATGCGGTTCACGCGCCAGAGAGAACTGCGCCAGACGCGTTAACACCTGATACTGCGAAGTATGGAAATCACCCAGCGAAGCAAACCAGGCCGGTAACGCTTTCTCACCATGACCGATCAAGGCATATACCACACCCGCAAGACGAACCGGCACCCAATCCAGTACATGAAGCACGGCATCAATGCCGGACTGTAAACGATGATGCGGCGTCTGATATCGCGCCAGCCAGTATTGCCATGCACGCAAAAACGCATACCCCATCAGCGTAACGGGTCCCCAGGTTCCCCCCACAATCAGCCAGAACAGCGGTGCAAGATAAAAACGAAAGTTAATCCACAGCAATGCATTTTGCAGCTCACGCAAATACTCACGTTCGTCGCAGCCTGCCGGGACGCCGTGAATCATGGTGAGTTCGCCAGCCATCGTGGCACGGGCATGGCTATCATTACGTGAAGCAGCTGTCAGATAAGCATGATAATGAAGACGAACTTTACCTGCGCCAATACACAGCAAACCAATCAACAGCCACACCAGTAGCGTGGGAACGTTGAACAATACTCCCTGCAATGCGCGTAACAGTAAAAAAGTCACGCCCATCGCAATAATGGTCATGCCTAACGTGCGCCCGAGAGAAAAATGTTTCACCCGCCGAAAGAACGCTTCAAGACGATGATCAAGCTGCCAGTGCTCGCCCAACTTAAACAGGCGCTCGAAAATTAACACCAGTAAGGTTGTAAATAGCGTCATGTTGTCTCCTTGCTGACCAGCACACGAAACCGTGCCCAATCAAATGCAGGACCGGGATCGGTTTTCCGATCCGGCGCAATATCACAATGGCCCGTCATGTTTTTAGCGATATCCGGATAGCAATCAATCAGTGCCCGCGTAACCGCCGCAAGCTGTTGATACTGCGCATCGGTATACGCCAGCGTATCGGTGCCTTCAAGCTCAATCCCAATAGAAAAATCATTGCAGCGTTCGCGCCCCTGATACTGAGAGACTCCCGCATGCCATGCACGTTTATCGAAAGGAACATACTGGACTATTTCACCATCACGGCGAATCAAACAGTGAGCGGAGACGCGCAAATGGGCGATCTCAGCAAAGAAAGGATGTGCCTGCGGATCAATAGTTCCAGTGAATAATGCGTCGATCCACGGACCGCCAAACTCGCCTGGCGGCAGGCTAATATTGTGCACCACCAGCAGGGTGGGTGTTTCGTCATCCGGGCGGCAATCGTAATGTGGTGAGGGAACGCGGCGCGCGCCAACCAGCCACCCCTGTTCTAACAACATGCAGGATCTCCTTATATGTGGTGCTAATACCCGGTTCAGAGTAGCATGTTTCTACCTTATGATTCGTTAGCTATCTGGAGTTTTAACATGCCGCCTCGCCGCTATAACCCTGACACCCGACGTGACGAGCTGCTGGAACGCATTAATCTCGATATCCCCGGCGCGGTGGCCCAGGCGCTGCGGGAAGATTTAGGCGGAACAGTCGATGCCAACAATGATATTACGGCAAAACTTTTACCGGAAAATTCTCGCTCTCATGCCACGGTGATCACCCGCGAGAATGGCGTCTTTTGCGGCAAACGCTGGGTTGAAGAGGTGTTTATTCAACTGGCAGGCGACGATGTCACCATAATCTGGCATGTGGATGACGGCGATGTCATCAATGCCAATCAATCCTTGTTCGAACTTGAAGGCCCATCCCGCGTGCTGTTAACGGGCGAACGCACTGCGCTTAATTTTGTGCAAACCCTTTCAGGAGTTGCCAGTAAGGTACGCCACTATGTCGAATTGCTGGAAGGCACCAACACGCAGTTGTTGGATACGCGCAAAACCTTACCCGGCCTGCGTTCAGCTCTGAAATACGCGGTACTTTGCGGCGGCGGAGCGAATCACCGTCTGGGGCTTTCTGATGCCTTCCTGATCAAAGAAAACCATATTATTGCCTCCGGCTCAGTGCGCCAGGCGGTCGAAAAAGCGTCCTGGCTGCACCCGGATGCGCCAGTAGAAGTCGAAGTAGAGAATCTGGAAGAACTTGATGAAGCCCTGAAAGCAGGAGCCGATATCATCATGCTGGATAACTTCGAAACAGAACAGATGCGCGAAGCCGTCAAACGCACCAACGGCAAGGCGCTACTGGAAGTGTCTGGCAACGTCACTGACAAAACACTGCGTGAATTTGCCGAAACGGGCGTGGACTTTATCTCCGTCGGTGCGCTAACTAAACACGTACAAGCACTCGACCTTTCAATGCGTTTTCGCTAATAGTTGACAGATTTATCCGCTCCATCGCGGGCGGATAATCTCCCCTTCCCCAACTTTCTTCGTAACGCCTCGCAAATTTCTTGTCTTTCGCTGCAACGAAATAAAAAACCTCGGAATCTGCTTTCCCGTTTCGTTTTTTGCCCCTCGCCTGTGCTGATGGCGTTTGCCAAAGTAGCGCCAACCAAATCAAGGAGCGAAACAGATGGACAAGCAACGCGGTTTTACACTTATCGAACTGATGGTGGTTATTGGCATCATTGCCATTTTAAGCGCCATTGGTATTCCCGCTTATCAAAACTACCTGCGCAAAGCCGCACTCACCGACATGCTACAAACCTTTGTGCCTTACCGTACCGCCGTAGAGTTGTGCGCGCTGGAACATGGTGGATTAGATACCTGCGACGGTGGCAGCAATGGCATTCCCTCGCCTACCACCACCCGCTATGTTTCAGCCATGAGTGTGGCAAAGGGCGTGGTGTCGCTGACCGGGCAAGAAAGTCTCAATGGGCTAAGCGTCGTCATGACACCGGGTTGGGATAACGCAAACGGCGTCACCGGCTGGACGCGCAACTGCAATATTCAAAGTGACAGCGCATTGCAGCAAGCCTGCGAAGATGTCTTCCGCTTTGATGACGCCAACTAAGGAGCGGCAATGAATATTCCACAGCTCACTGCCCTGTGTCTGCGTTATCATGGAGTCTTGCTGGATGCCAGCGAAGAGGTGGTTCATGTTGCGGTAGTCGATGCACCTTCGCATGAGCTACTGGACGCATTGCATTTCGCTACCACCAAACGTATTGAGATCACCTGCTGGACGCGCCAACAAATGGAAGGTCACGCCAGTCGCACACAACAGACATTGCCCGTAGCTGTTCAGGAGAAGCATCAGCCCAAAGCAGAGTTGCTAACTCGAACGTTACAATCTGCGCTGGAACAACGCGCGTCTGATATTCATATCGAACCAGCGGACAATGCCTACCGCATCCGCTTGCGTATCGACGGCGTATTGCATCCTTTACCGGATGTTTCACCGGATGCCGGAGTCGCATTAACCGCCAGATTAAAAGTGCTGGGAAACCTGGATATTGCGGAACATCGCCTGCCGCAGGACGGGCAATTCACTGTCGAACTGGCAGGAAACGCCGTCTCATTTCGTATTGCGACCTTACCATGTCGGGGTGGTGAAAAGGTGGTATTAAGGTTGTTACAGCAGGTGGGTCAGGCACTGGATGTCAACACGCTTGGAATGCAGCCGTTACAACTGGCGGACTTTGCTCATGCCTTGCAACAACCACAGGGACTGGTGCTGGTAACTGGCCCTACCGGCAGCGGCAAAACGGTCACGCTTTATAGTGCCCTGCAAAAGCTGAATACCGCTGACATTAATATTTGTAGCGTCGAAGATCCAGTTGAGATCCCCATAGCCGGACTAAACCAGACGCAAATCCATCCGCGTGCCGGACTCACCTTTCAGGGCGTTTTGCGTGCGTTATTGCGCCAGGATCCTGACGTCATCATGATCGGAGAGATCCGCGATGGCGAAACAGCAGAGATCGCTATTAAAGCGGCGCAAACTGGTCACCTGGTGTTGTCTACCCTACACACTAATTCCACCTGCGAAACGCTGGTACGTTTACAGCAAATGGGGGTCGCCCGCTGGATGCTATCATCGGCGCTTACGCTGGTAATAGCCCAGCGTCTGGTACGCAAACTTTGCCCACATTGTCGCCGGCAGCAAGGGGAGCCCATCCACATTCCAGACAATGTATGGCCATCGCCGCTGCCCCACTGGCAGGCACCCGGTTGTGTACATTGCTACCACGGTTTTTATGGTCGTACGGCCTTATTTGAAGTTCTGCCCATAACGCCGGTCATTCGTCAGCTTATTTCCGCTAATACCGACGTTGAATCGCTGGAAACGCACGCACGACAGGCGGGTATGCGTACGCTTTTTGAAAACGGCTGCCTGGCCGTAGAGCAAGGCTTAACCACCTTTGAAGAGTTAATCCGCGTACTGGGGATGCCGCATGGCGAGTAAGCAACTCTGGCGCTGGCATGGCATAACCGGCGACGGCAATGCGCAAGATGGGATGCTATGGGCAGAGAGCCGTACTTTACTGCTTATGGCACTACAGCAACAGATGGTTACCCCACTAAGCCTGAAGCGAATCGCCATCAATTCTGCGCAGTGGCGAGGAGATAAAAGCGCGGAAGTCATTCATCAACTGGCGACGCTACTCAAAGCAGGGTTAACACTTTCTGAAGGGCTGGCTCTGCTGGCGGAACAGCATCCCAGTAAGCAATGGCAAGCGTTGCTGCAATCGCTGGCGCACGATCTCGAACAGGGCATTGCTTTTTCCAATGCCTTATTACCCTGGTCAGAGGTATTTCCGCCGCTCTATCAGGCGATGATCCGCACGGGTGAACTGACCGGTAAGCTGGATGAATGCTGCTTTGAACTGGCGCGTCAGCAAAAAGCCCAGCGTCAGTTGACCGACAAAGTGAAATCAGCGTTACGTTATCCCATCATCATTTTAGCGATGGCAATCATGGTGGTTGTGGCAATGCTGCATTTTGTTCTGCCGGAGTTTGCCGCTATCTATAAGACCTTCAACACCCCACTACCGGCACTAACGCAGGGGATCATGACGCTGGCAGACTTTAGTGGCGAATGGAGCTGGCTGCTGGTGTTGTTCGGCTTTCTGCTGGCGATAGCCAATAAGTTGCTGATGCGCCGACCGACCTGGCTTATAGTGCGGCAGAAATTGCTGTTACGCATCCCGATTATGGGTTCACTGATGCGGGGACAAAAACTCACGCAGATCTTTACGATTCTGGCGCTGACACAAAGTGCAGGCATTACTTTTTTACAGGGCGTAGAGAGCGTCAGAGAAACAATGCGCTGCCCGTACTGGGTGCAACTTCTGACACAAATCCAGCACGATATCAGTAACGGTCAACCCATCTGGCTGGCGCTAAAAAATACCGGTGAGTTTAGCCCGCTCTGTTTGCAATTAGTGAGAACAGGAGAGGCATCCGGCTCTCTGGATCTCATGTTAGACAACCTCGCCCATCATCATCGGGAAAACACAATGGCGCTGGCGGATAACCTCGCAGCCTTACTGGAACCGGCGTTGCTGATCATAACGGGAGGAATTATTGGTACGCTGGTGGTGGCAATGTATCTGCCAATTTTCCATTTAGGCGATGCGATGAGTGGGATGGGATAACGCTGGCGTGTTGCTCCACGCCAGCGTTGGGAGATTACAGGTTGTTGAAGATGCGGTTTTCTTGTTCCTGCACACGAATAAACGTGGTGCGCTTGGTCAGCTCTTTCAGGCGTGAAGCCCCAACGTATGTACAAGCTGAACGCAGGCCGCCCAAAATATCTCGCGCGGTATTTTCAATCGGGCCTCGCAGCGGCAGCTTAACGGTTTTACCTTCTGCTGCGCGATATTCCGCAACGCCGCCAACGTGACGTTTCATCGCAGACTCGGAGCTCATGCCGTAGAACAGCATAAATTTCTCGCCGTTCTCCTCAACGATGCGACCGCCGCTCTCTTCGTGGCCCGCCAGCATGCCGCCAAGCATGACGAAATCGGCACCGCCGCCAAAGGCTTTCGCCACATCGCCCGGCGTGGTGCAGCCACCATCGCTGACGATCATTCCGCCCAGACCGTGCGCAGCATCGGCACATTCGATTACCGCAGAAAGTTGCGGATAACCGACGCCTGTTTTGACGCGAGTTGTACAAACAGAACCTGGGCCAATGCCAACTTTAACGATATCGGCACCTGAGAGGATAAGCTCCTCACACATTTCACCAGTCACTACGTTACCAGCACAAATGGTTTTGGTCGGCCACGCTTCACGCGCTTTCGCAACGAACTGCACGAAGTGTTCGGAATAACCATTCGCCACGTCAATACAAACGAAGTTTAATGCCGGGTTCAGGTCGAGAATCTGTTTAGTTTTTTCGAAATCCGCATCAGACGTACCGGTAGAAACCATCACATGTTTCAGCACATCAGCGGAAGAATTGTTGATAAACGCTTGCCACTCTTCGACAGAATAGTGTTTATGCACAGCAGTCAAAATATCAAAAGAAGCCAGCGCAGAGGCCATAGAAAATGTGCCTACGGTGTCCATATTTGCGGCGATAATCGGCACGCCGGACCAGCTCTGACCTGAATGTTTGAAGGTGAATTGACGTTCCAGTTCAACATCGGAACGGCTTTTAAGAGTGGAGCGTTTAGGGCGGATGAGAACGTCTTTAAAACCTAACTTCAGATCTTCTTCAATACGCATGTGCGGATTCCTGGGGTTAATGGCTATAAGGGTAAGAGCGCAACTCCAGTGACGCTATCATACGCACTAATCAATGCGGCGCAAGACTGCGAAATTGTCTTTTTTTACGCTACAATCCCATAAATTTACCTGGTAAATAGTGAGCGAACGTTTCATCAATTTCGCTTTCGTGCACTCATTTTTAACGTTTTGATAATCATGATGAATTCCCGGGAATATAAATTATGAGGTATATAGTTGCCTTAACGGGAGGCATTGGCAGTGGCAAGAGTACCGTTGCCAATGCGTTTGCTGATCTCGGAATTAACGTCATTGATGCCGATATTATTGCGCGTCAGGTGGTTGAACCAGGTGCACCTGCGCTACATGCCATTGCTGATCACTTTGGCGCTAACATGATTGCTGCTGATGGAACATTGCAGCGCCGGGCCTTGCGCGAGCGGATCTTCGCCAACCCGGAAGAGAAAAACTGGCTTAACGCCCTGCTGCATCCGCTGATTCAGCAAGAGACGCAACACCAGATCCAGCAAGCTACTTCCCCCTATGTACTGTGGGTTGTGCCATTGCTGGTAGAAAACTCACTGTATAAAAAAGCGAATCGAGTGCTGGTGGTGGATGTCAGCCCAGAAACGCAACTTAAGCGCACCATGCAGCGCGATGATGTAACTCGCGAGCATGTCGAACAAATCCTTGCTGCTCAGGCAACGCGCGAAGCCCGCCTTGCCGTGGCAGATGACGTCATTGATAATAACGGCGCACCGGATGCTATCGCATCGGATGTTGCCCGCCTGCACGCACACTATTTGCAGCTTGCGTCGCAGTTTGTCTCACAGGAAAAACCGTAATGCAGACCCAGGTCCTTTTTGAACATCCACTAAATGAAAAAATGCGTACATGGCTGCGCATTGAGTTTTTGATTCAGCAACTCACCGTTAATTTACCCATCGTTGACCACGCTGGCGCGCTGCATTTCTTCCGTAATGTCAGTGAATTACTGGATGTTTTCGAGCGCGGCGAAGTCCGCACTGAGCTGTTGAAAGAACTTGACCGGCAGCAACGTAAACTCCAGACCTGGATTGGCGTGCCTGGCGTGGACCAGAGCCGTATTGAAGCATTAATTCAGCAGTTAAAAGCGGCGGGGAGCGTATTAATTTCCGCGCCGCGTATCGGGCAATTTCTGCGTGAAGATCGTTTGATTGCTCTGGTGCGTCAGCGACTGAGCATCCCAGGCGGCTGTTGCAGCTTTGATTTACCTACATTGCACATTTGGCTGCATCTACCCCAGGCGCAGCGCGACAGCCAGGTAGAAACCTGGATTGCCAGCCTGAACCCGCTCACCCAGGCACTTACCATGGTGCTGGATTTAATTCGCCAGTCGGCCCCCTTCCGTAAACAAACCAGCCTGAATGGTTTTTATCAGGATAACGGTGGCGATGCCGACTTGCTGCGCCTGAATCTGTCGCTCGATTCACAGCTTTATCCGCAAATTTCCGGACATAAGAGCCGTTTTGCCATTCGTTTTATGCCGCTGGACACTGAAAACGGACAGGTACCGGAACGTCTGGATTTCGAACTGGCCTGTTGCTAAGGAGTAAAAATGTCAGAAACTATTACGGTGAATTGCCCAACCTGCGGGAAAACGGTGGTGTGGGGTGAAATCAGCCCGTTTCGGCCATTTTGCTCCAAACGTTGTCAGCTGATCGACCTCGGAGAATGGGCTGCTGAAGAAAAACGAATCCCCAGCAGTGGCGATCTTTCCGAAAGCGATGACTGGAGCGAAGAACCAAAGCAGTGACATTTGTCTGATGCCGCACGTAGGCCTGATAAGACGCGGACAGCGTCGCATCAGGCATCTTGTGCAAATGTCGGATGCGGCGTGAACGCCTTATCCGACCTACAAAAACAAATTTATCAATGAGTTAGAAATCCCTTTAGGCCTGATAAGACGCGCCAGCGTCGCATCAGGCATCGTGTGCGAATGTCGGATGCGGCGAAAACGCCTTATCTGACCTACAGACGTTTAAGCTTCGCAATTACCGGTTCATTGGCTGGCGGAAAATCATCGGCATTAAGACCGACCAGCGACATCCACTCACCGGGTTGCCCTTCTTTACCCCACGGCTCCCCTTCCCAGCGTTCGACCAGCCAAAACCACAGTGTTATATGCCTGTCCGGGAATTCATATTCCAGTTTTTCAAATAGCGAAAAATGTTGGGGGGTAATCCCGACTTCTTCCTGAAGTTCACGCACCACCGCCTGTTCCGGCGTTTCACCCATTTCAATTTTACCGCCGGGAAACTCCAGTTTATTCGCCATGTGCGCATCTGCTGCGCGACGCGTTATAAAGATTTCATTGTTCTCGTTGCGAATAATACCTACCGCAATTTGCAGCTTTTTCATTGTCTTAAACCTATAAAAAAGGCGCAGAATCCTGCGCCTTTTACTTCAACAGTTAGCTTTTATTGCAGGCGGCCATGGCACTGCTTGTATTTTTTACCAGAACCGCACGGGCAAGGATCGTTACGTCCTACTTTGCGCTCTCCGGTTTGCGCCGCCAGTGCAGCTGCGGCTGCAGAGTCGTCATCCTGATGGCTAAGCTGCTGCATTTGCGCTAAACGCTCGGCTTCCATACGACGCTGTTGTTCCAGCTCCTCAACCTCTTCAGGCATACGTACCTGAACTTTGCTCAGCGTACTGATAACTTCATATTTCAACGACTCCAGCATCGCTGCAAACATGGAGAACGATTCACGTTTGTATTCCTGCTTCGGATCTTTCTGTGCGTAGCCACGCAGGTGGATACCCTGACGCAGATAGTCCATCGCTGCCAGGTGCTCTTTCCACAGGGAGTCAAGCGTTTGCAGCATGACGCCTTTCTCGAAGTGACGCATCATCTCAGCACCAACCACTTCTTCTTTACGCTGATACACTTCGATGGACTGCGCCAGAATGCGCTCACGCAGCGTCTCTTCATGCAGTTCTGGTTCTTTATCCAGCCACTCGGCAATTGGCAAATCGAGGTCGAAATCGTTCTTCAGACGTTCCTGCAGCCCCGGAATATCCCACATTTCTTCCAGCGACTGTGGTGGAATGTAGGCATCAATGGTCGCTTTGAACACATCTTCACGAATGCTGTTAATGGTTTCGCTCACATCGCTGACATCCAACAGTTCGTTACGCTGGGAGTAAATGGCGCGACGCTGATCGTTAGCCACGTCATCATATTCCAGCAGTTGCTTACGAATGTCGAAGTTACGGCTTTCAACTTTACGCTGGGCGTTGGCAATCGCTTTAGTCACCCACGGGTGTTCAATGGCTTCGCCTGGCTTCATACCCAGTTTACGCATCATGCCGGATACTCGGTCGGAAGCAAAAATACGCATCAGCGCATCTTCCATCGACAGGTAGAAACGGGAAGAACCAGCATCCCCCTGACGACCAGAACGACCGCGCAACTGGTTATCGATACGACGGGATTCGTGACGCTCGGTACCGATGATATGCAGGCCACCTGCTTCCAGTACCGCATCGTGACGTACCTGCCAGTCGGCTTTAATTTTTTCAATTTGCTCTGCGGTCGGATTTTCCAGCGCGGCAACTTCTGCCTGCCAGCTACCACCGAGCACAATATCTGTACCACGACCCGCCATATTGGTCGCGATAGTCACCGCAGCCGGATAACCTGCCTGAGCAACAATCGCCGCTTCGTTGGCGTGGAATTTGGCGTTCAGGACGTTGTGCTTAATACCGGCTTTGGTCAGTTCGTTTGACACCAGCTCCGATTTTTCGATGGAGATAGTACCCACCAGCACCGGCTGGCCTTTCGCAGTACGTTCTTTGATATCTTCAATGATCGCCTGAATTTTTTCCGCTTCAGTCATGTAGACCAGGTCCGGCAGATCTTTACGAATCATTGGACGGTTGGTCGGAACAACGACGGTATCCAGCTTGTAGATTGAGCTAAATTCGAAAGCTTCGGTATCAGCAGTACCGGTCATCCCCGCCAGTTTTTCATACAGACGGAAGTAGTTCTGGAAGGTGATCGAAGCCAGCGTTTGGTTTTCGTTCTGGATCTGCACACCTTCTTTCGCTTCCACAGCCTGGTGCAGACCATCGGACCAGCGACGGCCCTGCATGGTACGACCGGTGTGTTCGTCAACGATGATAACTTCACCATCTTTAACGATGTAGTCGACGTCACGGGTAAACAGCGCATGAGCGCGCAGCGCCGCCGTTACGTGGTGCATCAGCATGATGTTGGCCGGAGAGTACAGAGACTCCCCTTCATCCATGATGCCCTCTTTCACCAGCAGTTCTTCAATCAGCACCAGACCACGTTCGGTCAGGTTCACCTGGCGAGATTTTTCGTCCACCGAGAAGTGGCCTTCGCCCTGGAAGGTTTCGGAGTCTTCTTTTTCCTGACGGATCAGGTGCGGAATAATTTTATTCACGCGTTTATACATTTCCGAGCTGTCTTCTGCCGGGCCGGAAATGATCAGCGGTGTACGCGCTTCATCGATCAGGATGGAGTCCACTTCGTCCACCAGCGCATAGTGCAGTTTACGCTGTACACGTTCTTCAGGGCTGAACGCCATGTTGTCGCGCAGGTAGTCAAAGCCGTATTCGTTGTTCGTACCGTAAGTGATGTCAGCTGCGTAAGCTTCGCGCTTTGCCGGTGCTGGCATGCCCGGCAGGTTGATACCGACAGTCAGGCCAAGGAATTCAAACAGCGGACGGTTGTTTTCGGCGTCACGTTGCGCCAGGTAGTCGTTGACGGTAACTACGTGCACGCCTTTACCGGTTAGTGCGTTCAGGTAAGCAGGCAGCGTTGCGGTCAGGGTTTTTCCTTCACCGGTACGCATTTCGGCGATGCAGCGTTCGTTAAGAACCATACCGCCGAGTAACTGAACGTCGAAGTGACGCATACCAAAGACGCGCTTACTTGCCTCACGTACCACGGCGAAAGCTTCCGGGATCAGATTTTCCAGCACTTCGCCTTTTTCCAGACGTGCACGAAACTCTGCGGTTTTCCCTTTCAGTTCTTCGTCGGAGAGTTTTTCCATCTCCGGTTCCATGGCATTGATGATGTTGACCACTTTGCGCATCCGGCGCAGGGTGCGATCGTTACGACTACCGAAAACTTTAGTTAACAATTTGATTAGCATAATAAAATCTCAAACGCCCCGCGTTGCGGAGTTAATAAAATGAAGTAAAGGTTTATTGTTGTTAGGTGAGGCGTTGAGGGCCAGCACGGATGCCTTGCGCCTGGCTTATCCAGACGGGCGTGCTGAATTTTGCTTGTGGGGTAAAATGCGCATAATCAATGCGATAACCCTTTTCAGACGGCGTGCCTTCCTGGGTCAGCAGCGCGCTGAGCGTATCCAGTAATGCAAGATGTTGCGCCTGAAGAGGCAAAGATTCTTCAGCAACGGGCAGTGTTTGCGGTGCCATTGCGAAAGAAAGATGACGGATTACCGTGCGAATGGCATGTTGATGCCAGTAATCAACGGAATAGTTCGAATTCGGGCGGCGTGTGTTCGCTTCCAGCAAGGCCAATTGACCAAAGTTAACTTTGGCTGAAGGCTCGTGGTTGCGGGTTGTCGCTTTTGCGGGCGCGTTTGGTTCGGCGGCGTTGCTGAGCGCAGGCAAACCTAAACTCGCCGCAACCATCCCTAATAAGAGATGCGGCCAGAAGTAGCGTTTACCAAACTGTCGCCAGCGCGTCAGTATTCCACTCACGTTATTGCCATCCCGATCATATTCAAACGTATTTAGCGCACAAATCTTATCATTAAAGCCTGCAGTCCACAGCACGAATGAAGATAAGTTGTGCGGAAAAGTGCTTAAGAAAACAGCGTTCGCACCGTTTTTTATAGCTCTTATAAAATTCAAAAAAAAACGACTGGTTCACCTGGCCGGAGAGAGTGCCAGATTTGCCAGTCGAATTTTATACGACAGTATAAATGTCGTTATGCCAGTACAGCTGAAGGCGCTTTGAAGGCCAACGGCAGTTCTGCGTCGTCCTGGAAGGTCACATATTCCCAGGCTTCCTGTTTCGCCAGGACAGCCTGCAGCAGTTTGTTATTCAGTGCATGACCGGATTTATAAGCGGTAAATGCACCAATAATATTGTGACCACACATGAACAAGTCACCGATCGCATCGAGCATTTTGTGACGCACAAATTCGTCTTCAAAACGCAGGCCGTCTTCGTTCAGTACGCGATAATCGTCAACAACGATGGCACAATCGAAGCTGCCGCCCAGGCACAAACCACGGGACTGCAGATATTCGATATCACGCATGAAACCGAACGTACGCGCACGGCTGATCTGGCGCATAAACGCATCAGCGGAGAAGTTCATCGCATAGCGCTGGTTGCTGGAATCAATAGCCGGATGGTTAAAATCGATGGTGAAATCCAGCGAAAAACCATTGTACGGCTTAAATTCAGCCCACTTATCGCCATCTTCGACACGAACAGTCTCTTTGATGCGAACAAATTTTTTGGCGCAGTTCAACTCGTCGATACCGGCGTCAAGCAGCAGGTATACAAACGGAGCGGCGCTGCCGTCCATGATCGGGATTTCCGGCGCGTTAACTTCGATAACAATGTTATCGATGCCCAAGCCCGCGAGAGCAGCATTGAGGTGCTCTACGGTTGAAATCCGTACATCATGCTCGTTGACCAGACACGTACAGAGCATGGTATCACGCACAGATTTGGCATCGGCCGGGAAATCTACCGGTGGATTCAAGTCGGTGCGACGATAGATGACCCCGGTGTTGGCCGGCGCAGGGCGTAACGTCAGGGTGACTTTCTTGCCGGTATGTAAACCGACACCCGTCGCCTGAACGATACGTTTAAGTGTCCTTTGTTTGATCATCGTATTATCTCGCCAAATTACCTATCCAACCGAAGTGTACTATACATTCGGCGGGCCAGTTTAGCACAAAGAGCCTCGAAACCCAAATTCCAGTCAATTCTTAATCAGCTTGCTTACGCAGGAATGCTGGGATATCCAGATAATCCGGCTCTTTCGCAGTTTGCGGCGCATTGTCATTCACGACTTTAGCAACCGGCTTCTGCTCCTGGGTCAGCGGAGCCATCCCATGCTGCTGGTAGCGATCCATCACTGGCTGCTGAACCTGCTTATTGGTCACCAGAGTGATTTCAGGACGTTTGTCCATGCCGATACCTGTCGCAACAACGGTTACGCGCAGCTCGTCATTCATATCCGGGTCAAGAGAAGTACCGATAACCACAGTCGCGTTGTCGGAAGCAAATGCACGGATGGTGTTACCTACCGTTTCGAACTCATCCAGACGCAGGTCGAAGCCCGCCGTGATGTTAACCAGCACGCCGCGCGCGCCAGACAGGTCGATATCTTCCAGCAGCGGAGAAGAGATAGCCATTTCAGCAGCTTCTTCCGCACGGTCTTCACCGCTCGCCACGCCAGAACCCATCATTGCGTAGCCCATCTCAGACATTACGGTGCGTACGTCTGCAAAGTCCACGTTCATCAAACCCGGACGAGTAATCAGTTCAGCGATACCTTGCACAGCGCCTTTCAGTACATCGTTCGCTGCGCCAAACGCATCCAGCAGGGAGATACCGCGGCCCAGAACTTTCAGCAGTTTGTCGTTCGGGATAGTGATCAGAGAGTCCACATGCTTGGACAGTTCAGTGATCCCCTGCTCCGCGAATGCCATACGCTTCTTGCCTTCAAAGTTGAAAGGCTTAGTGACGACAGCAACGGTCAGGATACCCAAATCTTTTGCCACTTCAGCGACGACTGGTGCTGCACCTGTACCGGTACCACCACCCATACCCGCAGCAATAAAGACCATGTCTGCACCTTCCAGCGCCGCACGCAATGCATCGCGATCCTCATCAGCCGCATTGCGGCCAACTTCTGGATTAGCGCCAGCGCCCAGTCCTTTGGTGATACCGCTACCGATTTGAATCGTCTGTCCAACCGCTGTTTTACGCAGCGCTTGTGCATCGGTATTTACCGCGAAGAATTCAACACCTTCAATGCGCTCGCGCACCATGTGTTCAACAGCATTACCGCCGCCGCCGCCGACGCCGATGACTTTAATCACCGCGTCATTGGTAAGTTCCATTGGTTCAAACATAGTTTCTCTCCGATTTGTGCCTGTCGCCTGAGGCCGTAATCATCGTCGGCCTCATAAAAATTAAAACTCTTTTCGCAGCCAACTATTGAGTCGCTTGATCCACGAGCCAACTGATGCTGTAACACGTTTTTCTACTTCAGCTTCACCGTTAAGATGTGACTCTTTCCCATAGTGAAGCAATCCCACCGCCGTCGAATAATACGGCTCCTGAGCATAATCCGTTAAACCGGTAATGTTCAGCGGCGCGCCGATACGCACTTGCGTATGAAACACGCGCTGAGCACAGGCTGCAAGACCTTCGATCTGCGCTGCGCCACCGGTTAATACAATGCCTGCCGCCAGGTGATGTTTAACCCCTTGTTGGCGAAGCTTTTCCTGCAACTGCAATATCTCTTCGTTGACCAGGTTGAGCAGCTCAGTATAGCGCGGCTCGATCACCTCTGCCAGTGTCTGACGTTGCAGACTCCGTGGCGGACGACCACCTACGCTCGGCACTTCCACGCTCTCATCTTTTCCAACGATGGAACCCAGCGCACAACCGTGGCGAACTTTAATCGCTTCGGCGTCGCTTGGCGGCGTGCCAAAGGCGTAAGCGATATCACTGGTCACGACATTGCCAGCATAAGGAATTACCTTAGTGTGGCGCAATGCCCCACCGGTATAAACGGCGATATCCATTGTACCACCACCGATATCGACGACGCAGACACCCAGTTCACGTTCATCTTCCGTCAATACCGAATAACTTGATGCCAGTCCGGCAAATATCAGTTGGTCAACTTTCAGCCCACAACGTTCAACCGCTTTGACGATGTTTTTCGCCATATCGTTGTGACATGTGATCAGGTGCACTTTTGCCTGCATCCGCACGCCCGAAAGTCCTACCGGATTCTTGATCCCTTCCTGATAGTCAATCGCATACTCTTGCGGGATCACATGCAGCACACGATGCTCATCGCGCACACGCACCGATTTCGCGGTATGGACGACGTTTTCCACATCTTCTTGCGTTACTTCTTCTTCAGAAATAGGCACCATACCAATTTCATTCTGGCAGCTGATATGCTTACCAGAAAGCGCCAGATATACCGAAGAGATCTGACAATCTGCCATCAATTCTGCCTGGTCAATGGCGCGCTGTACGCACTTGACCACGGATTCGAGGTCGTTCACCCCGCCTTTATCCATACCACGCGACGGGCAGCTGCCCACGCCAATGATATTGACCATACCGTCGGGCAGAACTTCCCCTACTAAAGCGGCAACCTTCGCGGTACCAATCTCCAGTCCTACTACCAGTTTTCTGTCCGTCGCCTTGATCATTGTTGTTCTGCCTGTGCCTGATTTTGTTGCTGAGTAGATTCCTCTGGCGGCAAGGGCGCCCAGCCTACTGCCGCTCCAGAGTCATAACGCAAATCAACGTAGCTAATCCGTTTGCCATCGGTTTGCGCCTGCTGCTGTAAAACCGGATAAAGTTCTACAAAGCGAGCCAAACGTTTCATCGTATCGCCCCGGCCAAGATTGAGCTTAATATCGTTATTCAGCGTCAACTGCCAGGAACGCCGCGCGGTCATCGCCGCTTCCTTCAGAGTAAATCTGTCCTTTGCCAGCATCTGCCCCATTTCGCGATAGCCCTGCAACACTTCATTAGCGCTGCCTTCCGGGCCATACAGCATTGGAAGCACCTGCTTGCTGGTGCGATCTGGCGGCACGCTGAAGGTGTTTCCTTCCGCGTCTACCATGTGTTGATCATTCCACCGCGCAATCGGCACATATTCAACCAGATGAATCTTCAATTCATCAGGCCACTGCTTTCTGACGCTCACCTGCTTAATCCACGGCAGGCGTTGTTCTATTTGCGTCTGGATGATGTTGACATCCTGGGTCATAAAGGTACCCGGCTCACCCAATGCCAGGATCGACTGCCGGATATCGTCATTACGCGTGTAATGGCGTTCACCGGTCAACACCAGCTTTGAGAGCGGCAGGCGTTGCGCATCTTCCATCCAGCCCAACACGACCCAGCCGCTCACCAACACTGTCGTTAAAACGGTCAGCAGGAAAAGGATCCCCGCCAGACGCGTTCCATTATTGCGGCGAGAAGAAACCTCTTCTTCGCTATTTCGCGTGTTCAGAGCAGCCTGCGACATATTAGTCCGCCAGTTCCAGAATTCGTACTACCAACTGCGAGAAGCTCATACCTGCCTGACGTGCCGCCATCGGCACCAGGCTGTGGCTGGTCATACCCGGTGAGGTATTGGCTTCCAGCAGATAAAACTGTCCATCGCTGTCCAGCATAACGTCAATACGTCCCCATCCTTTGCAACCTAACGTCGTCCATGCTTTCAGCACTAATGCCTGCAAATTGGCCTCTTGTGACGCTTCCAGACCTGCGGGGCAGAAATACTGTGTCTCATCAGAGAGATACTTCGCCTCATAATCATAGAAGGTTCCGGACGGTTGAATACGTATTGACGGTAAAATTTCTTCATCGAGTATCGCAACCGTGAACTCCGGCCCACTTAGCCATTTTTCAATCAATACTTCTTCATCGTGCTGAAATGCCAATCTTAATGCATCTTGTAGAGCATTTTCTGCTACTACTTTTGACATTCCCACACTGGAACCTTCGCGGCTCGGCTTAACGATAACCGGCAAACCCAGAGCAGAAATTTCTGCTAACTGCTTATCGCTCAGGCCTTTTTCAAACTCTGCGCGGGTTAACGCTACCCACGGCGCGACCGGTAAACCGGCACCTTGCCACAGCAGTTTGCTGCGTAGTTTATCCATTGAAAGCGCAGATGCCATCACTCCGCTGCCGGTATAAGGCAAGCCCATCAGCTCGAGCATGCCCTGCAGCGTACCATCTTCACCGCCGCGACCGTGTAGCGCGATAAACACTTTCTGAAAACCCATCGACTTCAGTTGCGTCACGTCGACTTCTTTCGGGTCGACAGGATACGCATCAATACCGCCTTCACGCAGCCCGGCTAACACCGCTGCGCCAGAATTCAGAGAAACTTCCCGCTCAGCGGAAGTCCCGCCCAACAGGACCGCGATTTTATCAGTCATGTTGTTCTTCCTCCGGAGTTTGCGGCTTCAGTTTGATTTCAGCTAAAGAACGGGCAATTTTTCCGATATTACCAGCCCCCTGAACGAGAATCAGGTCGTTACCGGTTAATACCGGTGCCAGCATCTCGGCTACCTGCGCAGGGTCCGGCACCAGAATGGGATCAATTTTCCCACGTCCACGAATTGTGCGACACAGCGAACGGCTGTCCGCTCCCGGAATTGGCGCTTCGCCAGCCGGATACACTTCCAGCATCAACAGGGTATCAACCTGCGTCAGCACATTGGCGAAATCATCATACAGGTCGCGCGTACGGGTAAAACGGTGCGGCTGAAACAGCATTACCAGGTTTTTATCCGGCCAGCCTGCACGCGCCGCTTTAATAGTGGCGTCCACTTCCGTCGGGTGGTGGCCGTAGTCATCGACCAACATCGCCGTACCGCTTTTACCATTCACTGGCTCCAGCGGGAATTCACCGAGGAAATCAAAACGGCGCCCAGTCCCCTGGAAGCTCTCCAGCGCACGTAAAATAGCCTCGTCATCAATTCCCTCTTCCGTAGCAACCGCAACCGCAGCTGCGGCGTTCAGCGCGTTATGACGACCTGGCGCATTCAGGGTGACGCGCATCGGCTCTTTGTCCTGGCGCAGCAGCGTAAAGTGCCCCTGCGGGCCAATCTGCTGATAATCTTCTACACGCACGTCGGCATCTTCGCTGAAGCCGTAAGTCGTGGTCTGACGTCCCACTCGCGGTAACAATTCGCGGATCACCGGATCATCAACACACATCACCGCACGACCGTAAAAAGGCAGGTTGTGCAGAAAATTAATAAAAGTCTGTTTTAAATTCTCAAAGTCGCCCTGGTAGGTATCCATGTGGTCGGCTTCGATATTGGTGACAATCGCCACCATCGGTTGCAGATGCAGGAACGATGCATCACTCTCATCTGCTTCGGCAATCAGGTACCGACCATGCCCCAAACGCGCATGAACCCCCGCCGCTTTTACCAGCCCGCCGTTAACGAAGGTTGGGTCGAGCCCCGCTTCTGCGTAGATGCTGGAAACCATCGCGGTGGTTGTCGTTTTGCCGTGCGTTCCTGCAATGGCGATGCCATGACGAAAACGCATTAACTCAGCCAGCATTTCGGCACGACGGATCACCGGAATACGCGCTTCATGAGCTGCGACAATTTCCGGGTTATCGGCAGAAATCGCGCTGGAAACAACGACCACGCTGGCATCACGTACGTTTTCCGGGCGATGGTTGAAATAAATCGTCGCTCCCAGATTCATTAACTGCTGCGTGACCGGATTTGGCGCTAAATCGGAACCACTGATCTGATAACCTTCATTGGCCAGAACTTCGGCAATACCGCCCATACCGGCACCACCAATGCCGACAAAATGTATGTGCCGAACGCGACGCATTTCGGGCACGATGGAACGCAGTTTTGCCAATTGTTGTGTATTCATTCTTTACGCCATTAACTTCTTAAATTCATACGATGCAAAAGGCATCGCTACAATTACGCCCGGGCAACCCGGCTCACTTCATTTGCCACTCGCTCGGTGGCATCCGGAATGGATGCAGCGCGGGCGCGTTCTGCCATGGTTAATAAGGTTTCTCGCGACCACCCGGCCAGGGTGTTGGCGACAGCATCCACGCTAAGCTGTGGCTGCTCGATAATTTTGGCTGCGCCCGCTTTTTCCAGCGGTAGCGCATTCCAGTATTGCTGGCGGTCTTTATGTTGAAACGGCACAAACAACGCCGGTAGTCCTGCCGCGGCGATTTCACTCACCGTTAACGCACCGGAGCGGCAAACGACGACATCCGCCCACGCATACGCCGCCGCCATATCATCAATAAATTCCGTCACTTTATGCTGCGGTTGCCCCGCTTCGGCATACGCCTGTTCAACGGATTGTTGCGAACCTTTGCCGCTCTGATGCCAGATAGTGACTGAATCACCCAGTTTCGCAGCAACCTGCGGCATTGTCTGGTTAAGAATGCGTGCGCCCTGAGAACCACCCACTACCAGCACACGAACCGGACCTTCACGTCCAGCCAAACGTTGCTGCGGCAACGGCAGCGCCAACACATCGGTACGCACCGGGTTACCCACTACTTCCGCATTAGGGAAAGCACCTGGAAACGCCTGCATCACTTTGGTGGCAATCTTCGCCAGCCATTTATTGGTTAAGCCCGCAATACCGTTTTGTTCATGAAGTACAACCGGAATGCCTAACGACCACGCGGCCAGACCACCTGGACCTGACACGTAGCCTCCCATACCGAGCACCACGTCAGGTTTGTACGCTTTCATAATCGCCCGCGCCTGACGCCAGGCGTTGAAGATACGCAGCGGGGCAGCTATCAGTGCTTTTATACCTTTTCCACGCAGACCAGAGATACGAATGAAATCAATTTCGATGCCATGTTTTGGCACTAAGTCCGCTTCCATACGGTCGGCAGTCCCCAGCCAGCGAACTTGCCAACCCTGAGCCATTAGATGGTGCGCAACCGCCAGTCCCGGGAATACATGTCCACCGGTTCCGCCTGCCATCACCATTAATCGCTTTCCTTGACCACTCATCGTGAACCTCGTACAAACGCCTGCGCTTTCTCCAGACGCGTTTCATAATCAATACGCAACAGCATCATGATGGCTGTCGACATAATCAGTAAGCTCGAACCACCGTAACTGATCAGCGGCAATGTCAGACCTTTGGTCGGTAACATCCCCGCCGCCGCGCCTACGTTAACCAGCGCCTGGAAGCTAAACCAGATGCCAATAGAACAGGCGAGAAAACCGGAAAAACGGTGGTCAATTTCTAATGCTTTACGGCCAATCGACATCGCGCGAAAAGCGACGAAGAATACCATTAAAAGTGCCAGCACCACACCGACATACCCCAGTTCTTCGCCGATAATGGCGAAAATAAAGTCAGTGTGCGCTTCCGGCAGATACTCCAGTTTTTGTACCGAGTTACCTAAACCTTGCCCCCAAAGTTCGCCGCGACCAAACGCCATCAGCGATTGCGTTAACTGATAGCCGCTGCCAAAGGGATCTTCCCACGGGTTCCAGAATGCGGTAACACGGCGGATACGGTACGGTTCGGCGAGTATCAGCAACACAACCGCTGAAATGCCCATACCGATAATGGCAATGAACTGCCACAATTTCGCTCCCGCCAGGAACAACATCGCCAGCGTAGTCACAAACAACACCACCACCGTACCAAGGTCTGGCTGTGCCAGCAGTAACACTGCCAACACCAGAATCACGCCCATCGGTTTCAGGAAGCCGCGCAGGTTATTACGTACTTCGTCGCCTTTACGCACCAGATAGTTGGCGATATAGCAAAACAGCGACAGTTTTGTCAGCTCCGCAGGCTGGATACGCAGCAAACCGAGATCGATCCAACGCGATGCCCCTTTAACCGAGCTACCCACTACCAGGACGATCATCAGCAGGATGATAGATCCGAGCAGCATCGTGGCACTGTAGCGTTGCCAGAACTCCATCGGCAGACGCAGCGTAATGATCGCCAGAATAAACGCCAAAATCAGATAGACACCATCACGCTTCGCGAAGAAGAACGGATCGTTGGTTAAGCGTTGCCCTATGGGCATTGACGCCGAGGTCACCATGATAAAGCCAATCGCCGCGAGGCCGAAGGTCAGCCACAGTAAGGTGCGATCGTACATGATCAGGCTGTCGGTATCTTTTTCCCGCGAGCCCATCACCCAGCCCTTTAGCGCCGTGGAGATCCAGACCAGGATACTGAATCCTGGCAGGCGCGGCATTTTCAGGCGAGGGAGAGATAAACGCATCAACCTAACTCCTTCGCCAGACGGGCAAACTCATTGCCTCGTTGTTCAAAGTTCTTGAACTGATCAAGGCTGGCACAGGCTGGGGAGAGCAGAACCATATCGCCCGGCTGAACACGCGGAGCCAGCAAGCGCATCGCCTGTTCCATAGTTTCGGTTTGTTCTGCCACTTCCGGGCGTAGCGCCGCCAGCTGCGCGCCGTCACGACCGAAACAATACAGACGTACGTTATCGCCATTCAGGTAACGCGCCAGTGGGCTAAAGTCCGCCGATTTACCATCGCCACCCAGCAACAAATGCAGTGTGCCGTCTACGTGCAGGCCATTCAGCGCCGCTTCCGTACTGCCGACGTTGGTCGCTTTCGAATCGTTAATCCAACGTACGCCGTTATGCTCCAGCACAACTTCAAAGCGATGCGGCAGACCAGTGAATGTGGTTAACGCTTTCAGGCTGCTGGCACGCGGTAACCCTGCAGCATCTGCCAGCGCCAGCGCCGCCAGCGCATTGGTGTAGTTATGCTGCCCGGAAAGTTTCATCTCTTTCACATTCAGCACTTTCTCGCCTTTAACCCGCAGCCAGGTTTCGCCCTGCTGATGATTCAGGTGATAGTCACCCATGTTGACGCCAAAGCTGACGCAGCGTTCATCCGCACCGCGAATCGGCATTGTTAAGGCATCATCAGCATTAACCACGCAAACTTTCGCGTTTTCGTAAATGCGCAGTTTTGCTGCACGATACTGTTGTAAACCAAACGGATAGCGATCCATATGATCTTCAGTCACGTTCAGAATGGTCGCTGCTACCGCCTGTAAGCTGGAGGTGGTTTCCAGCTGGAAGCTCGACAGTTCCAGCACGTACAGTTCACACTCATCATCCAGTAGCATCAACGCAGGCAGGCCAATATTGCCACCCACACCAACGTTAACCCCCGCCGCTTTCGCCATTTCACCCACTAGCGTGGTGACCGTGCTTTTGCCGTTAGAACCGGTAATCGCCACAATCGGTGCTTGTGCTTCGCGACAGAACAGCTCGATATCGCCAACGATTTCGATTCCGGCATCAGCGGCAGCGCTTAAGGATGGATGCGCCAGTGCAATACCGGGACTGGCGACAATCAGATCTGCCGCCATCAGCCATTCATCATTCAGACTGCCCGTGTGGCGTTCTACGGCTTCGGGTAATTTATCCAGGCCAGGCGGTGTCATACGCGTATCCATAACGCGCGGCGTCACACCGCGAGCGAGGAAAAAGTCCACGCAGGAAAGCCCGGTGAGGCCCAGGCCGATAATGACGACATTTTTACCCTGATAATCAGCCATGATTAACGTACCTTCAGCGTTGCCAGACCAATCAGAACCAGCATCAGCGAAATAATCCAGAAACGCACAATGACGCGCGGTTCCGGCCAGCCTTTCAGTTCATAGTGGTGATGAATCGGTGCCATGCGGAAAATACGTTGTCCGCGCAGTTTAAAGGAGCCGACCTGCAGGATGACAGAAAGCGTTTCTACCACGAACACGCCCCCCATAATCACCAGCAGGAATTCCTGACGTAGCAGTACGGCGATAATGCCTAACGCACCACCTAACGCCAGCGAACCTACATCGCCCATAAAGACCTGCGCCGGATAGGTGTTAAACCACAGGAAGCCCAGTCCTGCCCCGACTATCGCGGTACAGACAATAACCAGTTCCCCGGCGTGTCGCAGATACGGTATATGCAAGTAGCTGGCAAAGTTCATATTGCCGGTCGCCCACGCCACCAGCGCAAAACCACCGGCGACAAATACGGTCGGCATAATTGCCAGGCCGTCGAGACCATCGGTCAGGTTTACCGCGTTGCCAGTACCCACAATGACGAAGTAAGCCAGCAGAATGTAGAACAGCCCCAGCTGCGGCATCACATCTTTAAAGAATGGGACCACCAGCTGCGTTGCGGGCGTGTCTTTGCCGGCAAGGTACAGGGCGAAGGCGACACCCAGCGCAATGACCGACATCCAGAAATACTTCCAACGAGCGATCAACCCTTTGGTGTCTTTACGCACCACTTTGCGATAATCATCAACAAAGCCAATAACACCGTAACCTACCAGCACCACCAACACGCACCAGACGTACGGATTGGACGGGTAAGCCCACAGCAGTACGGAGATCACAATCGCCGTCAGGATCATAATCCCGCCCATGGTCGGCGTACCGCGCTTGCTGAAGTGTGATTCAGGACCGTCGTTACGCACCACCTGACCAAAGGAAAGTTTTTGCAAATGAGCAATCATACGCGGGCCCATCCACAATGAGATGAACAGCGCGGTCAGCAGGCTGACGATGGCGCGAAACGTCAGATAGGAAAAGACGTTAAAGCCGGAATAATATTTGACCAAATGTTCGGCCAGCCAAACTAACATGTCCCATTCTCCTGTAAAGCGCGTACTACCTCTTCCATGGCGGCACTACGTGAACCCTTAACTAAAATCGTAATTACCTGTTGCTCAGCAATCAGTGATTTAAGACGCGTAATTAACGCAGTTTTATCAGCAAAATGTTCGCCAACGCCGCTGGCGGTGCTGATAGCATGGCTTTGTTTACCCACGCTTAACACGCGGTCAATACCAGCAGCTTTTGCCGCCTCGCCCACCTGTACATGGCAGGCTTCGCTTTCAGCGCCCAGTTCCGCCATATCGCCCACCACCAGCACGCGGTAGCCCGGCATTTCAGCCAGTACCTGGACTGCTGCAGTCATTGAACCGACATTGGCGTTGTAGGAGTCGTCGAGCAGCAACTGGTTTTCTGCCAGTTGGATGGGGAACAGACGGCCTGGAACAGCTTTCAGATTTGCCAGCCCCGCTTTGATAGCATCAAGCGTTGCGCCCACGGACATGGAGAGCGCAGCGGCTGCCAGCGCATTCGCAATATTGTGACGCCCCGGCAACGGCAGCAGAACATCGACGCTACCGGTTGGGGTTTGTAGGGTAAATTCCGTACCGTGCGAGGTCACATGGATATTGGTGGCGGTGAAATCGCTGTTGGCGGCATTGGGTGAGAAACGCCACACTTTGCGTGAGCCAATTACGCTCTGCCAGTTCAGCCAGTCGTTGTTGTCGGCGTTCATAATGGCGATACCGTTTTCCGGCAGGCCGCTAAAGATTTCACCTTTCGCTTTCGCGACACCCGCAAGCGAGCCAAAACCTTCCAGATGCGCCGCTGCCAGGTTGTTGACCAGCGCAGCTTCCGGGCGAGTCAGACTCACAGTCCAGGCTATTTCGCCCTGATGGTTCGCGCCAAGTTCAATAACTGCGTAATCGTATTCCGGCGTTAAGCGCAACAGCGTCATCGGTACACCGATGTCGTTGTTGAGATTGCCTGCCGTATAAAGCGTGTTGCCGCACTGGCTTAAAATCGCCGCCGTCATCTCTTTAACGGAGGTTTTGCCGGAGGACCCCGTCAGAGCAACCACGCGCGCCGGAACTTGCTGGCGAACCCATGCAGCCAGTTCACCAAACGCCAGACGCGTATCCTTGACGATTAACTGCGGCAGGTCGATGTCCAGCGGACGGCTAACCAGTAGTGCGCCTGCGCCGCCAGCTTTCGCCTGGTCGGCAAAATCGTGGGCATCAAAACGTTCGCCTTTCAGGGCAACAAACAGGCAGCCCGGCGTCAGTTTTCGGGTATCAGTGGTTACAGCATCAAGGGTGATATCTGCACCTTGCAGTTCACCGTTGAGAATGTCGGTAAGTTGGCTAAGGGTTACGCTAATCATGCAATCACCCCCAGCAGACGCGCCACCGTGACGCGATCGGAGTAGTCCAGACGCTGATTGCCAACAATCTGGTAATCTTCATGGCCTTTGCCCGCGACCAGTACCACATCATTCTCTTTAGCCTGCATAACGGCGCAAGTCACCGCTTCAGCACGGCCTTCCATCACTTTGGCATGTCCGGCATCTAACATTCCCGCCAGAATATCGTTGATGATGGCACGCGGTTCTTCGGTACGCGGGTTATCGTCCGTCACCACCGCCACGTCAGCAAACTCTTCGGCAATTGCGCCCATCAGTGGACGCTTACCTTTATCGCGATCGCCACCACAGCCAAAGACACACCACAGCTTGCCCGCACAGTGCAGACGCGCCGCCTGTAAGGCTTTTTCCAGTGCATCCGGCGTATGCGCGTAATCCACCACCACCGTCGGTTTGCCTGGCGCAGTGAACACTTCCATACGTCCGCAAACCGGTTGCAGACGCGCGGCGGTTTTCAACAGATCAGCCAATGGATAGCCGAGTGCCAACAGTGTCGCCAGCGCGAGCAGCAGGTTGCTGACGTTAAAAGCGCCCATCAGATGGCTCTCAATTTCGCCATCGCCCCAACTTGAGCTAAAGCGAATCGTCGCACCGCTGTCGTGATAGTTCACGTCGTTCGCTTTTAACCAGCGTCCGTGACAGTTCGGATTGATATGATCTTCCATTGATACCGCAACCGCGTCCGGCAGTTTTGCCAGCCAGCGGCGGCCCACTTCATCGTCGGCGTTAATAATCGCCTGACCGCAATGATGCTCAGAATAAAGCAGCCATTTCGCGGCTTCGTAGTGTTCCATATCACCATGATAATCAAGGTGATCGCGGCTTAAGTTCGTAAAGACCGACGCCGCAAATTTCAATGCCGCCACACGGTGCTGTACCAGCCCGTGGGAGGAAACTTCCATTGCGCAAAACGTCGCGCCCTGATCCACCAGCCCCGCAAGCTCATGCTGAACATCGACTGCCGAACCGGTGGTATTTTCTGTCGGGATCACTTTCCCCAGCAGGCCGTTACCAACGGTGCCCATTACCGCGCTGGTTTCGCCAAGCAGTTGGCTCCACTGCGCCAGCAGCTGGGTAGTCGTGGTTTTGCCGTTGGTGCCCGTTACGCCTACGAGACGTAAATTGTCAGAGGGTTCATGGTAAAAGCGGCCCGCCAGTGCAGATAAACGCTCATTGAGCTGGCTGAGATAGATGACCGGTACGCCGTGCATTTCACGGATTTCACCGTCGGTCGCCTCATCTTTCGCCTCTGCAATAATGGCAGCCACACCTTGCGCTATCGCCTGCGGGATATATCGACGCCCGTCCGCCTGATGACCTACTACAGCTACAAAGAGATCGCCCGCCGCAGCCACACGGCTGTCGAGTGTCATCTCTCGCAGTGCTCGCGAAGGTGCGTCTGGCACCCACGGAGCAAGAAGGTCGCGCAAATTACGATCTGCCACCTGTCCCCTCGCCTTGATTAATCACAAATTCATTTTTATCGCCCGTTGTCAGCGCATCCGGCTCGATGTTCATGGTACGCAATACGCCGCCCATGATGGCACCAAAGACCGGCGCGGAAACGGCGCCGCCGTAGTATTTACCCGCCTGCGGATCGTTGATAACAACAACCAGCGCGAAGCGCGGCTGACTCGCAGGCGCAACGCCTGCGGTATAAGCAATATATTTATTGATGTAGCGACCGTCCGGCCCGACCTTTTTCGCGGTACCGGTTTTAATGGCGATACGATAGCCTTTAATCGCCGCCTTCACGCCGCCGCCGCCCGGTAGCGCCACGCTTTCCATCATATGCACCACGGTGCGGACAATGGATTCCGGGAAGACACGTTCACCGGGAACCGGGGGGTCAACTTTGGTAATCGACAGTGGGCGATAAATGCCGTAGCTGCCGATAGTTGCGTAGACTCGCGCTAACTGTAACGGTGTTACCATTAGCCCGTAGCCGAAAGAGAAGGTGGCCCTCTCTATGTCAGACCACCGTTGTTTTTGAGGATATAAGCCACTGCGTTCTCCGACCAACCCCAAATTGGTCGCTTTTCCCAGTCCAAAACGTGAGTAAGTATCTACTAACGCTGAGGACGGCATCGCTAACGCCAGCTTGGAAACACCGACGTTACTCGACTTCTGTAATACCCCGGTCAGGGTTAATTCGCTGTAGCGTGCCACGTCTTTGATTTCGTGGCCGTTAATTCGATAAGGAATGGTATTGAGTACCGAGTTTTCCCGCACCACGCCACGTTGCAACGCGGTCATCACCACCATCGGTTTAACCGTTGAGCCAGGTTCAAACACGTCGGTGATGGTACGGTTACGCATCGCCTCTTTCGGCGTGCCGCTCAGATTGTTAGGGTTGTATGACGGGCTGTTAGCCATCGCCAGCACTTCACCGGTGTTGACATCCACCAGCACGGCGCTACCAGATTCAGCCTTGTTAAAGGCCACCGCATTGTTCAGTTCGCGATAAACCAGCGCCTGCAGGCGTTCATCAATACTCAGCGCCAGGTTGTGCGCAGCCTGGCTGTCAGTAGAAGAAATATCTTCAATTACGCGACCATAGCGGTCTTTACGCACAATGCGCTCACCCGGCTGCCCGGTAAGCCATTTATCGAAACTCTTCTCAACGCCCTCAATCCCTTGACTATCGACGTTAGTAAAGCCAATGAGGTGAGCAGTCACTTCGCCGGATGGATAATAACGGCGAGATTCTTCACGCAGATGAATCCCCGGCAGTTTCAGTTTTTTGATGTAGTCCGCCATGTCAGGGTTCACCTGACGCGCCAGATAAATAAAGCGCCCTTTCGGGTTGGCGTTAATGCGGGCTGAAAGCTGATCCAGCGGAATATTGAGCGCGTTAGCCAGCGCCTTCCAGCGGTCACCGACGCTGATACCGCCAGCGTCATGCACTTCTTTCGGGTCAGCCCAAATCGCTTTTACCGGCACGCTCACCGCTAACGGGCGACCAGAACGGTCAGTAATCATGCCGCGGGAGGTGGAAACTTGCTGAACGCGAAGAGAACGCATGTCGCCCTCTTTCACCAGCATATCCGGGGAGATAACTTGTAACCACGCTACGCGTCCGAGCAGAAAAGCCAGCGCCAGGAGAATACAGCCGCATAACAACGCAAAACGCCAACTGATAAAGTTGGCATGTTCTTCCTGACGTTTTGGTTTCTGCGTTTTCGCCGCTGCTTTCATGCGTCGCGTTTATCCTTATTTTTGCACTACGATATTTTCTTGTGACGGATCAACATGCTGCATTTGCAGCTTTTCCGTGGCGATCCTTTCCACCCGGCTATGGTCGCCGAGCGCATTCTCTTCAAGGATCAGGTTGCGCCATTCAATGTCTAAAGCATCTCGCTCCAGCACCAGTTGTTCGCGCTGAGCGGTCAGTAAACGGGTATGGTGCGCCGTGGTTACCACAGTCACCGCCGTCAAAATAATGCAAATGAACAGGCAGAGTGGCAGCTTCCCAAATCGCAAAAGATCGTCACCGATAACACCAGGCAATGCATGGCGCTCGTGGCTTCCCATCGATCCTTTAACTTTGCTTAGAGCTTCTGTCACTCTGCTGATCATGCATTCGTCCTCTCTGCAATACGCAGAACTGAACTACGGGCACGAGGGTTCTCAGCCACCTCTTCTTCGCCCGGCATTAACTTGCCTAGTGCTCGCAGCTGACGGCCACCCAGTTTTTTGAGCTGCTCTTCAGTCATCGGTAACCCTGCCGGAACTTGCGGACCGCGGCTGTTTTCACGCATAAAACGTTTCACAATACGGTCTTCCAGCGAGTGGAAGCTGATGATCGAAAGCCGCCCACCCGGGGCCAGCACGTTGAGCGAGCTTTTTAGCGCCTGCTCTATCTCCTCCAGTTCACTGTTTACCCAAATGCGCACCGCCTGGAAGGTACGGGTCGCGGGATGTTTAAACTTATCTTTCACCGGCGTTGCAGCAGCCACGACTTCCGCCAGTTCTTTGGTGCGGGTCATCGGCTGTTCGCGGTTACGCTCGACAATGGCGCGGGCAATGCGTTTGGCAAAACGCTCTTCACCATAGGTTTTCAATACCCAGGCGATATCGGCTTCTTCTGCGGTTTGTAGCCATTCAGCGGCTGACTGCCCACGGGTTGGGTCCATACGCATGTCCAGCGGACCATCGCGCATAAAGGAAAAGCCGCGCTCAGCATCATCAAGTTGCGGTGAAGAGACGCCAAGATCGAGGAGAATGCCGTCGATCTTGCCGATAAGATCGCGCTCGGCAACGTATTCGCCCAGCGCGGAGAAAGGTCCGTGGATGATGGAGAAGCGCGGATCATCAATAGTCTTCGCAACGGCGATAGCCTGCGGGTCGCGATCGATCGCCAGCAAACGCCCCTCTTCGCCAAGCTGCGAGAGGATCAGACGTGAGTGACCACCGCGACCAAAAGTCCCATCAATGTAGATGCCATCAGGACGGATATTGAGGCCATTAACGGCTTCATCCAGCAGCACCGTAGTATGTTTATAGTTTTCCATCATTTTATAGAGACAAGTCCTGCAGTCGCTCCGATAAGTCTCCGGTAGCCAACTGCTCTGCGTCGATATCTTCCTTGACCTGTTGATGCCAGGTTGTTTCATCCCACAGCTCAAACTTGTTGAACTGTCCAACCAGCATCACTTCTTTTGTCAGCCCGGCATGTTGCCGCAGTACTGGCGCGATTAACAATCGACCTGCGCCATCCATCTGACATTCGCTGGCATGACCTAACAGTAGGCGCTGCACACGGCGCTCAACCGGGTTCATGCTCGACAGACGCGATAATTTTTGCTCGATAATTTCCCATTCAGGCAGGGGGTAAAGCAGCAGGCACGGGTGATGAATGTCAATGGTGCAAACCATTTGACCGGCAGCGTTCTCAAGCAGCTGTTCCCGGTAACGGGTAGGCACTGATAAGCGCCCTTTGCTGTCGAGATTGACTAACGTTGCTCCCCGGAACATGCCAGCCTCACCCCTTATTCCCACTTTGCCCCACAATTTCCCACTGAAAGGAGTTTACGGAGCGGAGGAAAAGCTTGTCAAGCCAGTCACAAGGCATACCGAGGTAAAAAACCCGATGTTTACGGCTAATATCAGCGTTGTTTATTTTACGTCCAACGTGCGCAGCAAATTAACGTTATGAATAGCTGTAAGAAAAAATCCCTCATCGTCATCACCGTTTTAAAATGACTCACTATTTTCCACAGCAAATATAAAGTGTCAGTTTGCGACGCGAGCGGCATTTTAGGACATATCTTCCCCGGTTAACAGTCCCTGTTGCGTCTGTGTGGCGCTTGATGCCAGCGGGTTTGCGCAAAAGCAAAGAAAAGTGCTTGTTAAATCGGCAATTCATCTCTGCATGTAACAAAATAATGCAAAAACGCGCTGTCGATATCACTTAATTATTGTGAATTTCAGCTGGTGAGTTAATTAACGGGCGGGTTTAAAAGAACTTATCAATAATAGTCAGGAATAGTCTTATTTACTTTAAGGATATTGATGTCCATTCCCGTACTCTACGCGCCAGAGGGAAATTCACCTGGCGCGTATTTTTGTTCGCGGCTTAGCTACGGCTGAGCACGCCGCGGCGATAGAGATTACGTTTAATGCGCGTTAAACCAGGTTTTGGCTTACGCGGTTCGTCCAGGCTTGCCAGGACAATCTCCAGCACACGCTCTGCGACATCGCGGTGACGTTGAGCCACTGCCAGCACCGGACACTGTAAGAAGTCGAGCAGTTCGTTATCGCCAAAGGTGGCAATTGCCAGGTCAGAAGGCAGTTTGCCGTCGCGACGCAGCGTGACATCCATCACTCCTTGCAACAACGCAAACGACGTTGTGAACAGCGCCTGCGGCATCGGATGCGTTTCCAGCCATTTTTCGAATAACTGGGCAGCCGCCTCCCGCTCATAGCTGTTGGCATACAGGAAATGCACTTCGCGCGGATCATCTTTCCAGGCAGTACGGAAACCTTGTTCACGCAGGAAGCTGACAGAAAGCTCCGGTAGCGCACCAAGATAAAGCACCGTCTCGGCGGGAAACTTACGTAACTCTTCCGCCAGCATTTCGGCATCATCCTGATCGGCACCAACCACGCTGGTGAAGTGTTCACGATCGAGGGCGCGGTCCAGCGCGACAATCGGGAACGGGTCGTTAGCCCAGCGTTGATAAAAAGGATGCTCAGGAGGCAACGACGTCGAAACAATAATGGCATCAACCTGACGCTGTAAAAGGTGCTCAATGCACCGCATTTCGTTGTCTGGCTGATCTTCTGAGCAGGCAATCAGCAGTTGATAACCCCGTTGCCGCGCCTGGCGTTCAAGATAGTTAGCGATGCGGGTATAGCTGGTGTTCTCCAGATCGGGGATCACAAGACCAATAGAACGTGTGCGTCCAGCACGAAGCCCAGCTGCCACGGCGTTCGGGTGGTAATTGTGCTCACGCACCACAGCCATGACTTTTTCAACGGTTTTGTCGCTCACACGGTATTGCTTCGCTTTGCCGTTAATAACATAGCTTGCAGTGGTCCGCGACACTCCCGCCAGCCGAGCGATTTCATCCAGTTTCACAATTGCCCCTTGCGTAAAATGTAAAAACCATAGCCATTGTACTGGTATGGGTTAAATTCATTAACATCTAAGCGCAGAAAATTAACTGCGGCAACTGCTTTTATTCCAGGTTCCCACTGATTTCGCAAAAAAAGCCCAACGTGACATGTTGGGCTGTAAATTGCGCATTGAGATCATTCTCAACGCATTATTTTATCGCCGCGCGAAAGTCCGACCACACCAGAGCGAGCAACCTCCACAATTTTCGCCACATCGCGAATCGATGCTAAAAATGCATCAAGCTTACCGCTGGTGCCTGCTAATTGAACGGTATAAAGCGAGGGTGTGACATCGATAATTTGCCCACGGAATATTTCCGTATTACGTTTCACTTCGTCACGCCCGTAACCGCTGGCCTGAATTTTCACCAGCATGATTTCCCGCTCAACATGCGCGCCCTGCCCCAACTCACTCACGCGCAAGACATCGACCAGTTTGTGTAATTGCTTTTCGATCTGCTCAAGTACTTTTTCATCGCCCACGGTCTGGATGGTCATACGCGATAATGTCGGATCGTCGGTTGGCGCAACGGTCAGGCTTTCAATGTTGTAGCCACGCTGGGAAAAAAGGCCAATCACACGGGATAACGCGCCTGATTCATTTTCGAGTAAGACTGATAATATCCGGCGCATAATCAGGTTCTCTCCGTTTTGCTTAACCACATTTCATCCATTCCGCCCCCGCGAATCTGCATCGGGTAGACGTGCTCGCTGCCATCGACGGTAACATCAACAAACACCAGGCGATTATTGCGCACCTGTTCCAGCGCCTCGCTAAGTTTGCTTTCCAGCTCATGCGGATGAGAAATCTGGATCCCGACATGCCCATAGGCTTCCGCCAGACGGACGAAATCGGGTAGCGATTGCATATAAGATTGTGAATGACGGCCGGAATAGATCATGTCCTGCCACTGCTTCACCATCCCCAGATAGCGGTTATTGAGATTCACCACCAGTACGGGCAACTCGTATTGCAACGCGGTAGACAGTTCCTGGATGTTCATCTGAATACTGCCGTCGCCAGTGACGCAAACCACGGTTTCTTCTGGCAACGCCATTTTGACGCCCAGTGCCGCAGGTAAACCAAAACCCATCGTGCCGAGGCCACCGGAATTGATCCAGCGACGCGGTTTGTCGAATGGATAATAAAGTGCAGCAAACATCTGGTGCTGCCCGACATCGGACGTCACGTAAGCGTCTCCCTTCGTCAACCGCCAAAGAGTCTCGATCACCGCCTGCGGTTTAATCTTTTCACTGTGAGTGTCATATTTCAGGCACTGACGAGCGCGCCACTGTTCAATTTGCTGCCACCAGTCGCGGATCTCATCCAGCGGTTGATGGGCGGATTCTTGCGACAAGAGTTCAAGCATTTGTTCGAGGACCTGGCGAGCATCCCCCACAATCGGGATATCCGCAGTCACGGTTTTAGAAATGGAAGTAGGATCAATATCGATATGCAGAACAGTGGCATTTGGGCAGTACTTTGCCAGATTGTTCGTCGTTCGGTCATCAAATCGTACCCCGACGGCGAAAATCACATCCGCGTTATGCATCGTCATATTGGCTTCGTAGGTACCGTGCATTCCCAGCATGCCCAGTGCCTGACGATGCGTTGCCGGAAACGCCCCCAGCCCCATCAATGAGGAAACAACGGGCAGATTCAACGCCTCCACCATTTCTTTCAACTGCTGATGGCAGCCCGCCGTGATTGCCCCACCACCTACGTAGACAACCGGTTTTTTTGCCGCCACCAGCGTTTGCAGAGCACGCTTAATTTGCCCTTTATGTCCGGTAGTAGTGGGATTGTAAGAACGCATACTGACCGACTCCGGCCAGACATAGGGTAATTTGTTCGCCGGATTAAGAATATCTTTCGGTAAATCAACGACTACTGGTCCTGGGCGACCACTTGCCGCCAGCCAGAAAGCCTTTTTCAGCACCTGCGGAATGTCTTCCGTTTGCTTAACCAGAAAACTGTGTTTAACCACCGGTCGCGAAATCCCCACCATGTCGCACTCCTGAAAGGCATCGTAACCTATCAACGAGGTCGCTACCTGCCCGGAAAGGACAACTAATGGAATGGAATCCATATAAGCGGTGGCGATGCCAGTAATCGCATTGGTCGCCCCTGGACCCGACGTTACCAGCACGACGCCGACTTCCCCGGTCGCGCGCGCCAGGCCATCGGCCATATGCACCGCCGCCTGCTCATGACGAACTAATACATGATCAATACCACCCACGGTATGCAATGCATCATAAATATCAAGGACTGCGCCTCCGGGATAACCGAATACTTGTTTAACGCCCTGATCGATAAGCGATCGGACGACCATCTCGGCTCCAGACAACATCTCCATGGCCTGCCTCACTGTTTGACGGAAAAAATGTGTAAAACACATTAACCGTCCGATCTTGCTTAAGCAATTGGCAGCCAGAGACATAAACACGGGGTAATAAGAATAAACAGGAGGAAAGGTGAAAAGAAACGATAAAATCCTCCATTACGGAGGATTAAATTGATAATAAATCGGCTGAATCCCACAACTTACAGCAATTTCTCTATTTTTTTAATTAATCCTAAAATAGAGAGCCCACACATTCAGAATAAAATTCTACATTCAATAAAAAATGCAGAATAAACCAGACATTCATGTCTGACCTATTCTGCAATCAGTTAGCGTTTGCAAATTGAGACTAATTGCTCTTCCATCCACTGATGGCCTTTATCGCGCCCGGCAGCTTCATGCCAGGAGAGATAACAGGTTCTGCTGTTTTGTTTTAACGGCAGCGGTAATACCTGTAATTCTAAGGATTCAGCGAACTCTTCAGCCAGCCAACGCGGCGCAATAGCGACCAAATGCGTTTGCGACACCACGCTAAGTACGCTCATCATTGCCATGCCCTGATACGCGATACTGGCTTGCTTATCTACCGTGTCATACCAAGGTTGACTAAATGACGCGAAACGATCGAGCGAAACCGCCGCATGTTGTTCGTTATAAACATCATGTTTCAGTAACGGGCCCTTAATTGTTGGATGATTTTTGCTGGCTACCAGCACCATTTCATCTTTAAATAATGGTACGCTGGTAAATTCAGGACGATGGAAGTCTTCATAACTAATCACAAACTCCGTTTCCTGATAACGCAGCTGATGTTCAGTGTTCTGATTTAATGAAGACTTGAACATAACATGTATATTTGGCGCAATCTGCTCAATGTGATTATAAATCTGCGAGGTCAGAATGCTGTCTAACGGGCTGCAAACACAAAGATGAAATACACGTTCACTGCTCGCGGGTTCAAAACCTGAACCAGGCAATTCATTTTGTACTAGTTGCAATGCCTGACGAACTGAACCAAAAAGTTGAAATGCGCGAGCAGTCGGTTGAATACCACGGCCATAACGAACAAAAAGCTCGTCATTAAACATCACCTTCAGGCGTGCAACAGCGTTACTGACCGCAGGTTGCGACATTCCCAGAACATGAGCGGCACGAGTAATGTTTTGCTCCTGCATCACGGCATCGAAAACGGTTAATAAGTTGAGATCGACCATGCGTAGCTGTGGCTTGCTTAACTCCGCCGTCTCTGGATGATCTGTTTGTACCTCTGGCATACTTAACTCCACTGTCACACTTAACTCCCTTTCCCTTATTGGAATGCAGAGAAATAATCCTCGAGAATATGATTTATCATGCATATAAAATAAGAAAAAGGAAAATGAGTAAAATTAGGAAAACATAAAGATACGGGTTCTGATAAAAACAGAATCCATTGCCGTGGAATGAGTCATTTACCACAGCATAATAATCCATAATGTTTTTGTTGCGAAAACAATCTAATCATAACTACCGCGAATACTCAATCATCTACAAAATGGATTAAATGTGCTTATTTAATAATTAATTTATATATTTAATGCATTAATTCTTAACATTAATTGATCAATAATATTCACCAAATCAATATCAAAAAAAATCGCAAAACATATAATTCAATACAAATCATCAGGATAGGTTTTGCAACGCGTGCATTTTGTCCCCTTTTTCCTCGTTGATTAGATGCAAAAATTTATGCTGAAATATGTCAACCGATGAAAAGCGTCGGTAGTTAAGCAGAAATTAATATCGCTTACTTTAACCACCGCAGCACAATTAGCTAATTTTACGGATGCAGAACTCACGCTGGCGGGACGTTTTTATTGCGTCAGGGTTGACATCCGTTTTTGTATCCAGTAACTCTAAAAGCATATCGCATTCATCTGGAGCTGATTTAATGACTCACATCGTTCGCTTTATCGGTCTACTACTACTAAACGCATCTTCTTTGCGCGGTAGACGAGTGAGCGGCATCCAGCATTAAGCCAGCACGCAGTCAAACAAAAAACCCGCGCCATTGCGCGGGTTTTTTTATGCCCGAAGCGAGGCGCTCTAAAAGAGACAAGGACCCAAACCATGAGCCAGCAAGTCATTATTTTCGATACCACATTGCGCGACGGTGAACAGGCGTTACAGGCAAGCTTGAGTGTGAAAGAAAAACTGCAAATTGCGCTGGCCCTTGAGCGTATGGGTGTTGACGTGATGGAAGTCGGTTTCCCCGTTTCTTCGCCGGGTGATTTTGAATCAGTGCAAACCATCGCTCGCCAGGTTAAAAACAGCCGCGTATGCGCGTTAGCTCGCTGCGTGGAGAAAGATATCGACGTGGCGGCCGAATCCCTGAAAGTCGCCGAAGCCTTCCGTATTCATACCTTTATTGCCACTTCGCCAATGCACATCGCCACCAAGCTGCGCAGCACGCTGGATGAAGTGATCGAACGCGCTATCTATATGGTGAAACGCGCCCGTAATTACACCGATGATGTTGAATTTTCTTGCGAAGATGCCGGGCGTACACCCATTGCCGATCTGGCGCGAGTGGTCGAAGCGGCGATTAATGCCGGTGCCACCACCATCAACATTCCGGACACCGTGGGCTACACCATGCCGTTTGAGTTCGCCGGAATCATCAGCGGCCTGTATGAACGCGTACCTAACATCGACAAAGCCATTATTTCCGTACATACCCACGACGATTTAGGCCTGGCGGTCGGCAACTCACTGGCGGCGGTACATGCCGGTGCACGCCAGGTGGAAGGCGCAATGAACGGGATCGGCGAGCGTGCCGGAAACTGTTCCCTGGAAGAAGTCATCATGGCGATCAAAGTTCGTAAGGATATTCTCAACGTCCACACCGCCATTAATCACCAGGAGATATGGCGCACCAGCCAGTTAGTTAGCCAGATTTGTAATATGCCGATCCCGGCAAACAAAGCCATTGTTGGCAGCGGCGCATTCGCACACTCCTCCGGTATCCACCAGGATGGCGTGCTGAAAAACCGCGAAAACTACGAAATCATGACACCAGAATCTATTGGTCTGAACCAAATCCAGCTGAATCTGACCTCTCGTTCGGGGCGTGCGGCGGTGAAACATCGCATGGATGAGATGGGGTATAAAGAAAGTGAATATAATTTAGACAATTTGTACGATGCTTTCCTGAAGCTGGCGGACAAAAAAGGTCAGGTGTTTGATTACGATCTGGAGGCGCTGGCCTTCATCGGTAAGCAGCAAGAAGAGCCGGAGCATTTCCGTCTGGATTACTTCAGCGTGCAGTCTGGCTCTAACGATATCGCCACCGCCGCCGTCAAACTGGCCTGTGGCGAAGAAGTCAAAGCAGAAGCCGCCAACGGTAACGGTCCGGTCGATGCCGTCTATCAGGCAATTAACCGCATCACTGAATATAACGTCGAACTGGTGAAATACAGCCTGACCGCCAAAGGCCACGGTAAAGATGCGCTGGGTCAGGTGGATATCGTCGCTAACTACAACGGTCGCCGCTTCCACGGCGTCGGCCTGGCTACCGATATTGTCGAGTCATCTGCCAAAGCCATGGTGCACGTTCTGAACAATATCTGGCGTGCCGCAGAAGTCGAAAAAGAGTTGCAACGCAAAGCTCAACACAACGAAAACAACAAGGAAACCGTGTGATGTCGAAGAATTACCATATTGCCGTATTGCCGGGGGACGGTATTGGTCCGGAAGTGATGACCCAGGCGCTGAAAGTGCTGGATGCCGTGCGCAACCGCTTTGCGATGCGCATCACCACCAGCCATTACGATGTAGGCGGCGCAGCCATTGATAACCACGGGCAACCACTGCCGCCTGCGACGGTTGAAGGTTGTGAGCAAGCCGATGCCGTGCTGTTTGGCTCGGTAGGCGGCCCGAAGTGGGAACATTTACCACCAGACCAGCAACCAGAACGCGGCGCGCTGCTGCCTCTGCGTAAGCACTTCAAATTATTCAGCAACCTGCGCCCGGCAAAACTGTATCAGGGGCTGGAAGCATTCTGTCCGCTGCGTGCAGACATTGCCGCAAACGGCTTCGACATCCTGTGTGTGCGCGAACTGACCGGCGGCATCTATTTCGGTCAGCCAAAAGGCCGCGAAGGTAGCGGACAATATGAAAAAGCCTTTGATACCGAGGTGTATCACCGTTTTGAGATCGAACGTATCGCCCGCATCGCGTTTGAATCTGCTCGCAAGCGTCGCCACAAAGTGACGTCGATCGATAAAGCCAACGTGCTGCAATCCTCTATTTTATGGCGGGAGATCGTTAACGAGATCGCCACGGAATACCCGGATGTCGAACTGGCGCATATGTACATCGACAACGCCACCATGCAGCTGATTAAAGATCCATCACAGTTTGACGTTCTGCTGTGCTCCAACCTGTTTGGCGACATTCTGTCTGACGAGTGCGCAATGATCACTGGCTCGATGGGGATGTTGCCTTCCGCCAGCCTGAACGAGCAAGGTTTTGGACTGTATGAACCGGCGGGCGGCTCGGCACCAGATATCGCAGGCAAAAACATCGCCAACCCGATTGCACAAATCCTTTCGCTGGCACTGCTGCTGCGTTACAGCCTGGATGCCGATGATGCGGCTTGCGCCATTGAACGCGCCATTAACCGCGCATTAGAAGAAGGCATTCGCACCGGGGATTTAGCCCGTGGCGCTGCCGCCGTTAGTACCGATGAAATGGGCGATATCATTGCCCGCTATGTAGCAGAAGGGGTGTAATCATGGCTAAGACGTTATACGAAAAATTGTTCGACGCTCACGTTGTGTACGAAGCCGAAAACGAAACCCCACTGTTATATATCGACCGCCACCTGGTGCATGAAGTGACCTCACCGCAGGCGTTCGATGGTCTGCGCGCCCACGGTCGCCCGGTACGTCAGCCGGGCAAAACCTTCGCTACCATGGATCACAACGTCTCTACCCAGACCAAAGACATTAATGCCTGCGGTGAAATGGCGCGTATCCAGATGCAGGAACTGATCAAAAACTGCAAAGAATTTGGCGTCGAACTGTATGACCTGAATCACCCGTATCAGGGGATCGTCCACGTAATGGGCCCGGAACAGGGCGTCACCTTGCCGGGGATGACCATTGTCTGCGGCGACTCGCATACCGCCACCCACGGCGCGTTTGGCGCACTGGCCTTTGGTATCGGCACTTCCGAAGTTGAACACGTACTGGCAACGCAAACCCTGAAACAGGGCCGCGCAAAAACCATGAAAATTGAAGTCCAGGGCAAAGCCGCGCCGGGCATTACCGCAAAAGATATCGTGCTGGCAATTATCGGTAAAACCGGTAGCGCAGGCGGCACCGGGCATGTGGTGGAGTTTTGCGGCGAAGCAATCCGTGATTTAAGCATGGAAGGTCGTATGACCCTGTGCAATATGGCAATCGAAATGGGCGCAAAAGCCGGTCTGGTTGCACCGGACGAAACCACCTTTAACTATGTCAAAGGCCGTCTGCATGCGCCGAAAGGCAAAGATTTCGACGACGCCGTTGCCTACTGGAAAACCCTGCAAACCGACGAAGGCGCAACTTTCGATACCGTTGTCACTCTGCAAGCAGAAGAAATTTCACCGCAGGTCACCTGGGGCACCAATCCCGGCCAGGTGATTTCCGTGAACGACAATATTCCCGATCCGGCTTCGTTTGCCGATCCGGTTGAACGCGCGTCGGCAGAAAAAGCGCTGGCCTATATGGGGCTGAAACCGGGTATTCCGCTGACCGAAGTGGCTATCGACAAAGTGTTTATCGGTTCCTGTACCAACTCGCGCATTGAAGATTTACGCGCGGCAGCGGAGATCGCCAAAGGGCGAAAAGTCGCGCCAGGCGTGCAGGCACTGGTGGTTCCCGGCTCTGGCCCGGTAAAAGCCCAGGCGGAAGCGGAAGGTCTGGATAAAATCTTTATTGAAGCCGGTTTTGAATGGCGCTTGCCTGGCTGCTCAATGTGTCTGGCGATGAACAACGACCGTCTGAATCCGGGCGAACGTTGTGCCTCCACCAGCAACCGTAACTTTGAAGGCCGCCAGGGGCGCGGCGGGCGCACGCATCTGGTCAGCCCGGCAATGGCTGCCGCTGCTGCTGTGACCGGACATTTCGCCGACATTCGCAACATTAAATAAGGAGCACACCATGGCAGAGAAATTTATCAAACACACAGGCCTGGTGGTTCCGCTGGATGCCGCCAATGTCGATACCGATGCAATCATCCCGAAACAGTTTTTGCAGAAAGTGACCCGTACGGGTTTTGGCGCGCATCTGTTTAACGACTGGCGTTTTCTGGATGAAAAAGGCCAACAGCCAAACCCGGACTTCGTGCTGAACTTCCCGCAGTATCAGGGCGCTTCCATTTTGCTGGCACGAGAAAACTTCGGCTGTGGCTCTTCGCGTGAGCACGCGCCCTGGGCATTGACCGACTACGGTTTTAAAGTGGTGATTGCGCCGAGTTTTGCTGACATCTTCTACGGCAATAGCTTTAACAACCAGCTGCTGCCGGTGAAATTAAGCGATGCAGAAGTGGACGAACTGTTTGCGCTGGTGAAAGCCAATCCGGGGATCCATTTCGACGTGGATCTGGAAGCGCAAGAGGTGAAAGCGGGAGAGAAAACCTATCGCTTTACCATCGATGCCTTCCGCCGCCACTGCATGATGAACGGTCTGGACAGTATTGGGCTTACCTTGCAGCACGACGACGCCATTGCCGCTTATGAAGCAAAACAACCTGCGTTTATGAATTAATCCCCTTGCCCGGTCAAATGACCGGGCTTTCCGCTATCGTCCACGTCATCAAACGTCTTTAACCTTTGCGGTTAAAAATAATGCGATAACAGAAATAACCGCAATTACCCAGTAGACAGCAAAGTGCCCCCAACTTTGTGCAATTGCTCCCTGAATAACGCCAGCCAGAATTACCCCGGTAGAAATACTGTTAGTAAATAAGGTGGTAGCTGCCCCCGCTCTTCCAGGCATTAAATCCTGAAACCATAGCATCCCAATACCCGCAACAATGCCGATAAATACAGCGTTAAAAAGTTGCAGCGTCATCAACGCCAGACGGCTATGAAATAAAATCAATCCGGTGTAAAACAGTACTCCTGCCGCCACTGCTATGACCATCATTCGCCGCTTACCATAACGTTTGACATAGTAGCCAGCCAGAATCATTGCTGGTATTTCCAGACCAGCTGCCGTCCCCATCAGGAAACCCGCCAGTTTGTCTGGCAATCCTAACTCGCTACTGATCCACAACGGCATATCAATAATGTACATGGTGTTGCAGGTCCACATTAACGTCGAGGCGACAAATAACATCCGTACGTTACTATCCTGCCAGCCACCTTGCATTGATAAAGCATTTTCCGACGGCAGTTCTACCCGCGCCACAGACGGAAGCATAAATGCAATCAATACCAGACTGAGTGTGAATATCCCGGCGGCAATCGAAAACATCACCGTAAAGCCGTAATTCAACGCCAGCATAAAGGCCAACGGTGGACCGATAACCCATGCCAGAGAAAGCTGCGCACGCATCACCGAGCTAAACATCACCACTTCTCGCGCCGAGTTATCCGCATATTCCCGCGCCAGAGCAAATAACTGTGGCATTGCCGTATTGGCCAGAGATGCCAGAAGCACACCACAGGTGATAAGCGTCAGATAATGACGATTAAATGCAAACAATAGCGCATTGCCGATAGCCATCAAACAGCAAAATATAATCAGTTTTCGCCGATCGCCCTGACTGTCAGAACGTTTTGCCAACCAGAGGCTTACGCCGATCCCAGCAATAGCATTCACCGTATAAAAGAGTCCGATCCAGAAAGGTTGCGCGCCAACCTCACGACTCAGAAATAAGCTCAATGTAGGAGCCTGTAGCGCCCCGGCCACCCCCATCATAAAAGCGACCAGCATAAATGCCGCGTAAACACCGTTCATACGGCGAGCCATCGTCATTATCCAGATCATACGTTCCCTTTTTAGCGCGGCGAGAATAAAAAAAACCAGCAGGTATAATCTGCTGGCGGGTGATTTTACACCAATACTCAGTCACACATGATGCAGGCAAGTCAACTTTCAGAATTGCGGTCATCCCACTGCATCAGTCCTTCAAGCATGGTTAATCGTTGTGGGACGCTTAACCAACGCAACCAGCACAACTTCGCTGTCGCGGTAAAATAGTGCTGATAAAACTGACGCATGGGGCACCCCCTTGCTTCATCGTTAGGAATTATTGACTTAATATAGGGAAAATAAAATTGCTGTCTTTTGCACAGGAGTTCCCCTTTTATGCCATCTGCTCGTCTGCAACAACAGTTCATCCGCCTGTGGCAATGCTGCGAGGGTAAATCGCAGGACACAACGCTCAACGAACTGGCAGCGTTATTGAGCTGCTCGCGTCGTCATATGCGCACCCTGCTCAACACCATGCAGGATCGCGGCTGGCTGACGTGGGAAGCGGAAGTCGGGCGTGGTAAACGCTCGCGTCTGACATTCCTCTATACCGGGCTGGCGCTTCAGCAACAGCGGGCGGAAGACCTGCTGGAGCAGGATCGTATCGACCAACTAGTGCAGTTGGTTGGCGACAAAGCGACTGTGCGGCAAATGCTGGTTTCTCATCTGGGCCGCAGCTTCCGCCAGGGGCGGCACATCCTGCGCGTGCTCTACTATCGTCCGTTGCGTAATCTGCTACCTGGCAGCGCATTGCGCCGTTCCGAAACCCATATTGCCCGGCAAATCTTCAGTTCGCTAACGCGCATAAATGAGGAAAATGGGGAACTGGAAGCAGACATCGCCCACCACTGGCAGCAAATATCACCGCTTCACTGGCGTTTCTTTTTGCGTCCAGGAGTCCATTTTCATCATGGTCGTGAACTGGAAATGGACGACGTGATCGCCTCTTTAAAACGAATCAATACGCTGCCGCTCTATTCGCATATTGCTGACATTGTGTCGCCGACGCCCTGGACGCTGGATATCCATCTCACGCAACCGGACCGCTGGTTACCGTTATTGCTGGGGCAAGTTCCGGCGATGATCCTGCCGCGCGAATGGGAAACCCTCAGTAACTTTGCCAGCCATCCCATCGGCACCGGTCCGTATGCGGTGATCCGCAACAGCACCAATCAACTGAAAATTCAGGCATTCGATGACTTCTTCGGTTACCGGGCATTAATCGACGAAGTTAACGTCTGGGTTCTGCCGGAAATTGCCGACGAGCCAGCTGGAGGTCTGATGCTAAAAGGTCCACAGGGTGAGGAAAAAGAGATTGAAAGCCGCCTGGAGGAAGGTTGCTACTATTTACTATTCGACAGCCGCACCCATCGCGGGGCGAATCAGCAAGTCAGGGACTGGGTAAGCTATGTGCTTTCTCCAACTAATCTGGTCTATTTCGCTGAGGAACAGTACCAGCAACTGTGGTTCCCGGCTTATGGACTGCTCCCCCGTTGGCACCATGCCCGCACCATAAAGAGCGAAAAACCGGCTGGCCTGGAAAGCCTCATCCTGACCTTTTATCAGGATCACAGTGAGCATCGGGTGATTGCCGGGATCATGCAGCAGATTCTGGCAAGTCACCAGGTCACGCTGGAAATCAAAGAGATCAGCTACGATCAGTGGCATGAAGGAGAGATCGAGAGCGATATCTGGCTTAACAGCGCCAACTTTACGCTGCCGCTGGATTTTTCGCTGTTCGCGCACTTGTGCGAGGTGCCGCTGCTCCAACACTGTATTCCGATCGACTGGCAAGCCGACGCCGCCCGCTGGCGCAATGGCGAAATGAACCTGGCGAACTGGTGCCAGCAACTGGTCGCCAGCAAAGCAATGGTGCCGCTTATCCACCACTGGCTGATCATTCAGGGGCAACGCAGTATGCGCGGCCTACGCATGAATACCCTCGGCTGGTTCGATTTTAAATCAGCGTGGTTTGCGCCACCGGATCCATGATTGCTGGTTGATAACAAAATCACTACACTAACGCCGTTCTCAACGGGGTGCCACGCGTACGCGTGCGCTGAGAAAATACCCGTCGAACCTGATCCGGATAACGCCGGCGAAGGGATTTGAGGCTCCTTCTCAAGTCCTTTGCCACTCTTTTTTGAGGTGCAAAGTGTTAAAAAAATGTCTGCCCCTGCTGTTGCTGTGCACAGCGCCCGTTTTCGCTAAACCCGTTCTGACTGTTTATACCTACGATTCCTTCGCCGCCGACTGGGGGCCTGGTCCGGTGGTTAAAAAAGCCTTTGAAGCCGACTGTAATTGCGAACTGAAACTGGTGGCGCTGGAAGATGGCGTTTCGCTTCTCAACCGTCTACGGATGGAAGGCAAAAACAGTAAAGCCGATGTGGTGCTGGGGCTGGATAACAACCTGTTAGACGCCGCCAGTAAAACCGGACTGTTTGCCAAAAGCGGTGTGGCAGCGGATGCCGTTAACGTTCCCGGCGGCTGGAATAATGACACTTTCGTACCGTTTGATTATGGCTACTTCGCCTTCGTTTATGACAAGAACAAACTGAAAAACCCGCCACAAAGCCTGAAAGAACTGGTTGAGAGCGATCAAAACTGGCGGGTGATTTATCAGGATCCGCGCACCAGTACACCGGGGCTGGGTCTGTTGCTATGGATGCAAAAAGTCTATGGCGATGACGCCCCACAAGCCTGGCAGAAACTGGCGAAGAAAACGGTCACGGTCACCAAAGGCTGGAGCGAAGCCTACGGCCTGTTTTTAAAAGGTGAAAGCGATCTGGTACTGAGTTACACCACCTCTCCGGCTTATCACATTCTCGAAGAGAAGAAAGATAACTACGCCGCCGCGAACTTCAGCGAAGGTCACTATCTGCAAGTGGAAGTCGCCGCCCGCACCGCTGCCAGCAAGCAGCCGGAGCTGGCGCAAAAATTCCTCCAGTTTATGGTTTCTCCGGCTTTCCAGAATGCGATCCCAACCGGCAACTGGATGTATCCGGTGGCAAACGTCACGCTGCCTGCCGGTTTTGAAAAATTGACCAAACCCGCAACCACGTTGGAGTTCACGCCAGCCGAAGTGGCGGCACAACGTCAGGCATGGATTAGCGAATGGCAACGCGCCGTCAGCCGTTAATTCCCGGCTGGTTAATTCCAGGTGTAAGCGCCACCACGCTGGTGGTAGCGGTTGCGCTGGCGGCGTTTCTCGCCCTGTGGTGGAACGCGCCGCAGGATGACTGGGTGGCAGTCTGGCAGGACAGCTATCTGTGGCATGTGGTGCGCTTCTCCTTCTGGCAGGCGTTTCTCTCGGCGCTGCTCTCTGTCGTACCCGCGATATTCCTCGCCCGCGCGCTCTATCGCAGGCGCTTTCCGGGTCGGCTGGCGCTGTTGCGTCTGTGCGCAATGACCTTAATCCTCCCGGTGCTGGTTGCTGTTTTCGGCATTCTTAGCGTCTATGGTCGCCAGGGCTGGCTGGCAACACTCTGCCAATCGCTCGGTCTGGAGTGGACCTTTTCGCCCTACGGCCTGCAAGGTATTTTGCTGGCGCACGTATTTTTTAATCTACCGATGGCGAGCCGCTTATTACTCCAGGCACTGGAAAACATTCCCGGCGAACAACGTCAGCTTGCCGCCCAGCTTGGGATGCGCGGCTGGCATTTTTTCCGCTTCGTCGAATGGCCGTGGTTACGGCGACAAATCCCGCCGGTTGCTGCACTTATCTTTATGCTCTGTTTCGCCAGCTTCGCCACCGTGCTATCGCTGGGCGGCGGTCCGCAGGCAACCACTATCGAGCTGGCAATCTATCAGGCGCTGAGTTACGACTACGATCCTGCCCGCGCGGCGATGCTGGCGCTGATCCAGATGGTGTGTTGCCTCGGGTTGGTGCTGCTGAGTCAGCGATTGAGTAAGGCCATTGCGCCAGGCACCACGCTGCTGCAAGGCTGGCGCGACCCGGACGATCGTCTGCATAGCCGCATTTGCGACACGGTGTTAATTGTGCTGGCGCTGCTGCTGTTGCTGCCACCGTTGCTGGCGGTGATCGTCGATGGGCTAAATCGCCAGTTGCCGGAAGTGCTGGCACAACCGGTGCTGTGGCAGGCGCTGTGGACCTCGTTGCGTATTGCGCTGGCGGCAGGTGTATTGTGCGTAGTGCTGACCATGATGCTGCTATGGAGCAGTCGCGAACTTCGGGCGCGGCAGAAAATGCTGGCGGGTCAGGCGCTGGAGATGAGCGGCATGTTGATCCTCGCCATGCCGGGGATTGTGCTGGCTACCGGCTTCTTTTTACTGCTCAACAACACCATTGGCCTGCCGCAATCTGCTGACGGCATTGTGATTTTCACCAATGCGTTAATGGCGATCCCTTATGCGCTGAAAGTACTGGAAAACCCGATGCGCGATATCACCGCCCGCTACAGTATGTTGTGTCAGTCGCTGGGCATTGAAGGCTGGTCGCGCTTAAAAGTGGTCGAGCTGCGCGCCCTGAAACGTCCACTGGCGCAGGCGCTGGCTTTTGCCTGCGTGCTGTCGATTGGTGATTTTGGCGTGGTGGCGTTGTTCGGTAACGATGATTTCCGCACCCTGCCGTTTTATCTCTACCAGCAAATTGGCTCCTATCGCAGCCAGGACGGCGCGGTCACCGCGTTAATTCTGCTGCTACTCTGTTTTCTGCTGTTTACCGTGATTGAAAAACTACCGGGGCGAGATGTTAAAACTGACTGATATCACCTGGCTTTACCAACATTTGCCGATGCGTTTTAGCTTAACGGTAGAACGCGGCGAGCAGGTGGCGATCCTCGGGCCAAGCGGCGCAGGTAAAAGTACCCTGCTGAACTTGATCGCCGGTTTTCTGACGCCAGCCAGCGGTTCGCTGACTATCGACGGCGTTGATCACACCACGACGCCGCCGTCACGCCGTCCGGTGTCGATGCTGTTTCAGGAAAACAACCTGTTCAGTCACCTGACGGTCGCGCAGAACATCGGGCTGGGGCTAAATCCGGGATTGAAACTGAACGCGGCACAGCAGGAGAAAATGCACGCTATCGCCCGCCAGATGGGGATTGATAATTTAATGGCGCGGTTACCTGGCGAGCTTTCCGGCGGTCAGCGACAGCGCGTGGCGTTAGCGCGTTGTCTGGTGCGCGAACAGCCGATTTTATTGCTCGATGAACCGTTCTCTGCGCTCGATCCGGCGTTACGTCAGGAGATGCTGACGCTGGTGAGCACGAGCTGCCAGCAGCAAAAAATGACGTTATTGATGGTGTCACACAGTGTGGAAGATGCCGCGCGGATCGCCACGCGCTCGGTGGTGGTCGCCGACGGGCGCATCGCCTGGCAGGGTAAGACCAATGAGTTGTTGAGCGGTAAGGCGAGTGCTTCAGCACTATTGGGGATTACGGGTTAGTATGCACTGTCAGATGCGGCGTGAACACCTTATCCGACCTACGGACAGTGCGTTTTGTAGGCCTGATAAGACGCGGTCAGCGTCGCATCAGGCAACCCGCACAAGACAATCCCCTAAACCCCAACCACTTTACGCAAAATATCGATATACACCGGCATCAACGGGTGGCGAATTAACACCACCAGCGCCACCACGCCGATGGCAGAAATCAACGGCGTCAGCCACAACAAACGGCCGCGCGACAAATAATGACTTAAACGATCGGTTGCTTTACCGCTGCGCCATAACCGCCAGCACAGCCAGCCACCAACCCACACAAATACCGCCGTCGCCAGCAGCAACCATTTAAACTCGCCGCTCTGCATTCCGGCTGGAATATCGATCGCCGCGCCCGCCAGAATCCCAGGCAGGAAGTAAAACGGTGGCCACAGCAGGCAGCCGATAATATTCGGCGTAATGAATTTTGCCACCGGCAGATCCAGCATTCCCGCCACCATTGGCACCAGCGGACGCGTCGGGCCAACAAAGCGACCGACCAGAATGGTGAACATGCTGTGTTGATGCAACGCATGTTCAGTTTTATCGAGTAATGCTTTGTTTTTCTTCAGAAATGACCAGCGATGCAACGGCTTTTTAAAACGCCAGCCCAGCCAGAAGGAGATCCAGTCGCCCAGCAGACAACCGACAATCCCTGCCAGCCAGGCGTGCCAGAAACTTAACTCGCCGCTGCCAATCAGCGCTCCCAGCCCCGCCATCAGCACCGTACCGGGTAGAATCAAACCGACCAGCGCCAGCGACTCCAGAAAGGCCACCAACACCACCGCCATCAATGAATACACGGTAGATTGGGTAATAAAGTGTTCCAGCAATGCTTGCATAATGTGCCTGTCAAATGGACGAAGCAGGGATTCTGCAAACCCTATGCTACTCCGTCAAGCCGTCAATTGTCTGATTCGTTACCAATTATGACAACTTGACGGCTACATCATTCACTTTTTCTTCACAACCGGCACGGAACTCGCTCGGGCTGGCCCCGGTGCATTTTTTAAATACCCGCGAGAAATAGAGTTGATCGTCAAAACCAACATTGCGACCGACGGTGGCGATAGGCATCCGGGTGGTGCTCAAAAGCAGCTTCGCCTGGCTGATACGTTGGTCCTCGCGCCAGCTTAAGACGCTAATCCCTAACTGCTGGCGGAAAAGATGTGACAGACGCGACGGCGACAAGCAAACATGCTGTGCGACGCTGGCGATATCAAAATTGCTGTCTGCCAGGTGATCGCTGATGTACTGACAAGCCTCGCGTACCCGATTATCCATCGGTGGATGGAGCGACTCGTTAATCGCTTCCATGCGCCGCAGTAACAATTGCTCAAGCAGATTTATCGCCAGCAGCTCCGAATAGCGCCCTTCCCCTTGCCCGGCGTTAATGATTTGCCCAAACAGGTCGCTGAAATGCGGCTGGTGCGCTTCATCCGGGCGAAAGAACCCCGTATTGGCAAATATTGACGGCCAGTTAAGCCATTCATGCCAGTAGGCGCGCGGACGAAAGTAAACCCACTGGTGATACCATTCGCGAGCCTCCGGATGACGACCGTAGTGATGAATCTCTCCTGGCGGGAACAGCAAAATATCACCCGGTCGGCAAACAAATTCTCGTCCCTGATTTTTCACCACCCCCTGACCGCGAATGGTGAGATTGAGAATATAACCTTTCATTCCCAGCGGTCGGTCGATAAAAAAATCGAGATAACCGTTGGCCTCAATCGGCGTTAAACCCGCCACCAGATGGGCATTAAACGAGTATCCCGGCAGCAGGGGATCATTTTGCGCTTCAGCCATACTTTTCATACTCCCGCCATTCAGAGAAGAAACCAATTGTCCATATTGCATCAGACATTGCCGTCACTGCGTCTTTTACTGGCTCTTCTCGCTAACCAAACCGGTAACCCCGCTTATTAAAAGCATTCTGTAACAAAGCGGGACCAAAGCCATGACAAAAACGCGTAACAAAAGTGTCTATAATCACGGCAGAAAAGTCCACATTGATTATTTGCACGGCGTCACACTTTGCTATGCCATAGCATTTTTATCCATAAGATTAGCGGATCCTACCTGACGCTTTTTATCGCAACTCTCTACTGTTTCTCCATACCCGTTTTTTTGGATGGAGTGAAACGATGGCGATTGCAATTGGCCTCGATTTTGGCAGTGATTCTGTGCGAGCTTTGGCGGTGGACTGCGCCAGCGGTGAAGAGATCGCCACCAGCGTAGAGTGGTATCCCCGTTGGCAAAAAGGGCAATTTTGTGATGCCCCGAATAACCAGTTCCGTCATCATCCGCGTGACTACATTGAGTCAATGGAAGCGGCACTGAAAACCGTGCTTGCAGAGCTTAGCGTCGAACAGCGCGCAGCTGTGGTCGGGATTGGCGTTGACAGTACCGGCTCGACGCCCGCACCGATTGATGCCGACGGTAACGTGCTGGCGCTGCGCCCGGAGTTTGCCGAAAACCCGAACGCGATGTTCGTATTGTGGAAAGACCACACTGCGGTTGAAGAAGCGGAAGAGATTACCCGTTTGTGCCACGCGCCGGGCAATGTTGACTACTCCCGCTATATTGGCGGTATTTATTCCAGCGAATGGTTCTGGGCAAAAATCCTGCATGTGACTCGCCAGGACAGCGCCGTGGCGCAATCTGCCGCATCGTGGATTGAGCTGTGCGACTGGGTGCCAGCTCTGCTTTCCGGTACCACCCGCCCGCAGGATATTCGTCGCGGACGTTGCAGCGCCGGGCATAAATCTCTGTGGCACGAAAGCTGGGGCGGCTTGCCGCCAGCCAGTTTCTTTGATGAGCTGGACCCGATCCTCAATCGCCATTTGCCTTCCCCGCTGTTCACTGACACCTGGACTGCCGATATTCCGGTGGGCACCTTATGCCCGGAATGGGCGCAGCGTCTCGGCCTGCCTGAAAGCGTGGTGATTTCCGGCGGCGCGTTTGACTGCCATATGGGCGCAGTTGGCGCAGGCGCACAGCCTAACGCACTGGTAAAAGTTATCGGTACTTCCACCTGCGACATTCTGATTGCCGACAAACAGAGCGTTGGCGAGCGGGCAGTTAAAGGTATTTGCGGTCAGGTTGATGGCAGCGTGGTGCCTGGATTTATCGGTCTGGAAGCAGGCCAATCGGCGTTTGGTGATATCTACGCCTGGTTCGGTCGCGTACTCAGCTGGCCGCTGGAACAGCTTGCCGCCCAGCATCCGGAACTGAAAGCGCAAATCAACGCCAGCCAGAAACAACTGCTTCCGGCGCTGACCGAAGCATGGGCCAAAAATCCGTCTCTGGATCACCTGCCGGTGGTGCTCGACTGGTTTAACGGTCGTCGCTCGCCAAACGCTAACCAACGCCTGAAAGGGGTGATTACCGATCTTAACCTCGCTACCGACGCTCCGCTGCTGTTCGGCGGTTTGATTGCTGCCACCGCCTTTGGCGCACGCGCAATCATGGAGTGCTTTACCGATCAGGGGATCGCCGTCAATAACGTGATGGCGCTGGGCGGCATCGCGCGGAAAAACCAGGTCATTATGCAGGCCTGCTGCGACGTGCTGAATCGCCCGCTGCAAATTGTTGCCTCTGACCAGTGCTGTGCGCTCGGTGCGGCGATTTTTGCTGCCGTCGCCGCGAAAGTGCACGCAGACATCCCATCAGCCCAGCAAAAAATGGCCAGTGCGGTAGAGAAAACCCTGCAACCGCGCAGCGAACAGGCACAACGCTTTGAACAGCTTTATCGCCGCTATCAGCAATGGGCGATGAGCGCCGAACAACACTATCTTCCAACTTCCGCCCCGGCACAGGCTGCCCAGGCCGTTGCGACTCTATAAGGACACGATAATGACGATTTTTGATAATTATGAAGTGTGGTTTGTCATTGGCAGCCAGCATCTGTATGGCCCGGAAACCCTGCGTCAGGTCACCCAACATGCCGAGCACGTTGTTAATGCGCTGAATACGGAAGCGAAACTGCCCTGCAAACTGGTGTTGAAACCGCTGGGCACCACGCCGGATGAAATCACCGCTATTTGCCGCGACGCGAATTACGACGATCGTTGCGCTGGTCTGGTGGTGTGGCTGCACACCTTCTCCCCGGCCAAAATGTGGATCAACGGCCTGACCATGCTCAACAAACCGTTGCTGCAATTCCACACCCAGTTCAACGCGGCGCTGCCGTGGGACAGTATCGATATGGACTTTATGAACCTGAACCAGACTGCACATGGCGGTCGCGAGTTCGGCTTCATTGGCGCGCGTATGCGTCAGCAACATGCCGTCGTTACCGGTCACTGGCAGGATAAACAAGCCCATGAGCGTATCGGCTCCTGGATGCGTCAGGCGGTTTCTAAACAGGATACCCGTCATCTGAAAGTCTGCCGTTTTGGCGATAACATGCGTGAAGTGGCGGTCACCGATGGTGATAAAGTTGCCGCACAGATCAAGTTCGGTTTCTCCGTCAATACCTGGGCGGTTGGCGATCTGGTGCAGGTGGTGAACTCCATCAGCGACGGCGATGTTAACGCGCTGGTCGATGAGTACGAAAGCTGCTACACCATGACGCCTGCAACACAAATCCACGGCGAAAAACGACAGAACGTGCTGGAAGCGGCGCGTATTGAGCTGGGGATGAAGCGTTTCCTGGAACAAGGTGGCTTCCACGCGTTCACCACCACCTTTGAAGATTTGCACGGTCTGAAACAGCTTCCAGGTCTGGCCGTACAGCGTCTGATGCAGCAGGGTTACGGCTTTGCGGGCGAAGGCGACTGGAAAACCGCCGCCCTGCTTCGCATCATGAAGGTGATGTCAACCGGTCTGCAGGGCGGCACCTCCTTTATGGAGGACTACACCTATCACTTCGAGAAAGGTAATGACCTGGTGCTCGGCTCCCATATGCTGGAAGTCTGCCCGTCGATTGCCGTAGAAGAGAAACCGATCCTCGACGTTCAGCATCTCGGTATTGGTGGTAAGGACGATCCTGCCCGACTGATCTTCAATACCCAAACCGGTCCAGCGATTGTCGCCAGCCTGATTGATCTCGGCGATCGTTACCGTCTGCTGGTTAACTGTATCGACACGGTGAAAACACCGCACTCCCTGCCGAAACTGCCGGTGGCGAATGCGCTGTGGAAAGCGCAACCGGATCTGCCAACTGCTTCCGAAGCGTGGATCCTCGCTGGTGGCGCGCACCATACCGTCTTCAGCCATGCGCTGAACCTCAACGATATGCGCCAGTTCGCCGAGATGCACGACATTGAAATCACGGTGATTGATAACGATACCCGCCTGCCAGCGTTTAAAGACGCGCTGCGCTGGAACGAAGTGTATTACGGATTTCGTCGCTAAGTAGTCGCATCAGGTGTGTAACGCCTGATGCGACGCTGACGCGTCTTATCAGGCCTACACGCTGCGATTTTGTAGGCCGGATAAGCAAAGCGCATCCGGCATTCAACGCCTGATGCGACGCTGGCGCGTCTTATCAGGCCTACGCGTTCCGATTTTGTAGGCCGGATAAGCAAAGCGCATCCGGCATTCAACGCCTGATGCGACGCTGGCGCGTCTTATCAGGCCTACACGCTGCGATTTTGTAGGCCGGATAAGCAAAGCGCATCCGGCACGAAGGAGTCAACATGTTAGAAGATCTCAAACGCCAGGTATTAGAGGCCAACCTGGCGCTGCCAAAACATAACCTGGTCACGCTCACATGGGGCAACGTCAGCGCCGTTGATCGCGAGCGCGGCGTCTTTGTGATCAAACCTTCCGGCGTCGATTACAGCATCATGACCGCTGACGATATGGTCGTGGTTAGCATCGAAACCGGTGAAGTGGTTGAAGGTGCGAAAAAGCCCTCCTCCGATACGCCAACTCACCGACTGCTCTATCAGGCATTCCCGTCCATTGGCGGCATTGTGCACACACACTCGCGCCACGCCACTATCTGGGCGCAGGCGGGCCAGTCGATTCCAGCAACCGGCACCACCCACGCCGACTATTTCTACGGCACCATTCCCTGCACCCGCAAAATGACCGACGCAGAAATCAACGGTGAATATGAGTGGGAAACCGGTAACGTCATCGTAGAAACCTTCGAAAAACAGGGTATCGATGCAGCGCAAATGCCCGGCGTCCTGGTCCATTCTCACGGCCCATTTGCATGGGGCAAAAATGCCGAAGATGCGGTGCATAACGCCATCGTGCTGGAAGAGGTCGCTTATATGGGGATATTCTGCCGTCAGTTAGCGCCGCAGTTACCGGATATGCAGCAAACGCTGCTGAATAAACACTATCTGCGTAAGCATGGCGCGAAGGCATATTACGGGCAGTAATGACTGTATAAAACCACAGCCAATCAAACGAAACCAGGCTATAATCAAGCCTGGTTTTTTGATGGAATTACAGCGTGGCGCAGGCAGGTTTTATCTTAACCCGACACTGGCGGGACACCCCGCAAGGGACAGAAGTCTCCTTCTGGCTGGCGACGGACAACGGGCCGTTGCAGGTTACGCTTGCACCGCAAGAGTCCGTGGCGTTTATTCCCGCCGATCAGGTTCCCCGCGCTCAGCATATTTTGCAGGGTGAACAAGGCGTTCGCCTGACACCGCTGGCGTTAAAGGATTTTCACCGCCAGCCGGTGTATGGCCTTTACTGTCGCGCCCATCGCCAATTGATGAATTACGAAAAGCGCCTGCGTGAAGGTGGCGTTACCGTCTACGAGGCCGATGTGCGCCCGCCAGAACGCTATCTGATGGAGCGGTTTATCACCTCACCGGTGTGGGTCGAGGGTGATATGCACAATGGCGCTATCGTTAATGCCCGTCTGAAACCGCATCCCGACTATCGTCCGCCGCTCAAGTGGGTTTCTATTGATATTGAAACCACCCGCCACGGTGAGCTGTACTGCATCGGCCTGGAAGGCTGCGGGCAGCGCATCGTTTATATGCTGGGGCCAGAGAATGGCGACGCCTCCGCGCTCGATTTTGAACTGGAATACGTCGCCAGCCGCCCGCAGCTACTGGAAAAACTCAACGCCTGGTTTGCCAACTACGATCCTGATGTGATCATCGGTTGGAACGTGGTGCAGTTCGATCTGCGAATGCTGCAAAAACATGCCGAGCGTTACCGTATTCCGCTGCGGCTGGGGCGCGATAACAGTGAGCTGGAGTGGCGCGAGCACGGCTTTAAAAACGGCGTCTTTTTTGCCCAGGCTAAAGGTCGGCTAATTATCGACGGTATCGAGGCGCTGAAATCCGCGTTCTGGAATTTCTCTTCATTCTCGCTGGAAACCGTCGCTCAGGAGTTATTAGGCGAAGGAAAATCTATCGATAACCCGTGGGATCGAATGGACGAAATTGACCGCCGTTTCGCCGAAGATAAACCTGCGCTGGCGACTTATAACCTGAAAGATTGCGAGCTGGTGACGCAGATTTTCCATAAAACTGAAATCATGCCATTTTTACTCGAACGAGCGACGGTGAACGGCCTGCCGGTAGACCGCCACGGGGGATCGGTGGCGGCGTTTGGTCATCTCTATTTTCCTCGTATGCACCGCGCTGGTTATGTCGCGCCTAATCTCGGCGAAGTGCCGCCACACGCCAGCCCTGGCGGCTACGTGATGGATTCACGGCCAGGGCTTTATGATTCGGTACTGGTGCTGGACTATAAAAGCCTGTACCCGTCGATCATCCGCACCTTTCTGATTGATCCCGTCGGGCTGGTGGAAGGCATGGCGCAGCCTGATCCAGAGCACAGTACCGAAGGTTTTCTCGATGCCTGGTTCTCGCGAGAAAAACATTGCCTGCCGGAGATTGTGACTAACATCTGGCACGGGCGCGATGAAGCCAAACGCCAGGGTAACAAACCGCTGTCGCAGGCGCTGAAAATCATCATGAATGCCTTTTATGGCGTGCTCGGCACCACCGCCTGCCGCTTCTTCGATCCGCGGCTGGCATCGTCGATCACCATGCGTGGTCATCAGATCATGCGGCAAACCAAAGCGTTGATTGAAGCACAGGGCTACGACGTTATCTACGGCGATACCGACTCAACGTTTGTCTGGCTGAAAGGCGCACATTCGGAAGAAGAAGCGGCGAAAATCGGTCGTGCACTGGTGCAGCACGTTAACGCCTGGTGGGCGGAAACGCTGCAAAAACAACGGCTGACCAGCGCATTAGAACTGGAGTATGAAACCCATTTCTGCCGTTTTCTGATGCCAACCATTCGCGGAGCCGATACCGGCAGTAAAAAGCGTTATGCCGGACTGATTCAGGAGGGCGACAAGCAGCGGATGGTGTTTAAAGGGCTGGAAACCGTGCGCACCGACTGGACGCCGCTGGCCCAGCAGTTTCAGCAGGAGCTATACCTGCGCATCTTCCGCAACGAGCCATATCAGGAATATGTACGCGAAACCATCGACAAACTGATGGCGGGTGAACTGGATGCGCGACTGGTTTACCGTAAACGCCTTCGCCGTCCGCTGAGCGAGTATCAGCGTAATGTGCCGCCTCATGTACGCGCCGCTCGCCTTGCCGATGAAGAAAACCAAAAGCGTGGTCGCCCCTTGCAATATCAGAATCGCGGCACCATTAAGTACGTATGGACCACCAACGGCCCGGAGCCGCTGGACTACCAACGTTCACCACTGGATTACGAACACTATCTGACCCGCCAGCTACAACCCGTGGCGGAGGGAATACTCCCTTTTATTGAGGATAATTTTGCTACACTTATGACCGGGCAACTTGGGCTATTTTGAGCAAAAAAAAGAGTTCGCCAGATACCATTTTGATGCGTGACGAATGCTTTGCCATCCAGTACCATAGCGCCCTTTCCATTCCTGGACCTGAATAACACCACTACCTCATAAGCACGGTAGCGGGTGGTTATTGCCTGCAATTAAAGATATAGAGCCGAACACATATGCCTTTTACACTTGGTCAACGCTGGATCAGCGATACAGAAAGCGAATTGGGACTTGGAACCGTTGTCGCGGTGGATGCGCGAACTGTCACTTTACTTTTCCCATCTACTGGTGAAAACCGTCTGTACGCACGCAGTGATTCCCCCGTGACCCGCGTGATGTTCAACCCTGGTGATACCATTACCAGCCATGACGGCTGGCAGATGCAAGTCGAAGAAGTAAAAGAAGAAAATGGCTTGCTGACCTATATCGGTACTCGCCTGGATACTGAAGAGTCCGGCGTAGCCCTGCGTGAAGTTTTCCTTGATAGCAAACTGGTGTTCAGCAAACCGCAGGACCGTCTGTTTGCCGGGCAGATTGACCGTATGGACCGCTTTGCGCTGCGTTATCGCGCGCGTAAATATTCCAGCGAACAGTTCCGTATGCCGTACAGCGGCCTGCGCGGTCAGCGTACCAGCCTGATCCCGCATCAGCTCAACATCGCTCATGATGTTGGTCGCCGCCACGCGCCGCGCGTCCTGCTGGCTGACGAAGTGGGTTTAGGGAAAACCATTGAAGCCGGGATGATCCTGCATCAGCAACTGCTCTCTGGCGCTGCTGAACGTGTGCTAATTATCGTCCCGGAAACCTTACAGCATCAGTGGCTGGTAGAAATGCTGCGCCGTTTCAACCTGCGCTTTGCGCTATTTGATGATGAGCGTTATGCCGAAGCTCAGCACGATGCTTACAACCCGTTTGACACCGAACAGCTGGTGATTTGCTCGCTGGATTTTGCCCGTCGTAGCAAACAGCGCCTGGAACATCTCTGTGAAGCCGAATGGGACCTGCTGGTGGTCGATGAAGCGCATCACCTGGTGTGGAGCGAAGATGCGCCAAGCCGTGAATATCAGGCCATTGAACAACTGGCAGAGCACGTGCCGGGCGTTCTGCTGCTGACCGCGACCCCGGAACAGCTGGGGATGGAAAGCCACTTCGCCCGTCTGCGTCTGCTGGACCCGAACCGTTTCCACGATTTTGCGCAGTTCGTTGAAGAGCAGAAAAATTATCGTCCGGTTGCGGACGCCGTTGCCATGCTGCTGGCAGGTAACAAACTGAGCAATGACGAACTGAACATGCTCGGCGAGATGATCGGCGAGCAGGATATCGAGCCGCTGTTGCAGGCAGCAAACAGCGACAGCGAAGATGCCCAGAGCGCCCGTCAGGAGCTGGTTTCGATGCTGATGGATCGCCACGGCACCAGCCGCGTGCTGTTCCGTAACACGCGTAACGGTGTGAAAGGATTCCCGAAACGCGAGCTGCACACCATTAAGCTGCCGCTACCGACGCAGTATCAGACGGCTATTAAAGTCTCCGGCATTATGGGCGCACGTAAAAGTGCGGAAGATCGTGCTCGCGATATGCTCTACCCGGAGCGTATTTATCAGGAATTTGAAGGTGATAACGCCACCTGGTGGAACTTCGATCCGCGCGTTGAGTGGCTGATGGGCTACCTGACCAGCCATCGCTCTCAGAAAGTGCTGGTGATCTGCGCCAAAGCTGCCACTGCGCTGCAACTGGAGCAGGTACTGCGCGAACGTGAAGGTATTCGCGCTGCGGTGTTCCACGAAGGTATGTCGATTATCGAACGTGACCGCGCTGCCGCCTGGTTTGCCGAAGAAGACACCGGCGCACAGGTACTGCTGTGCTCAGAAATCGGTTCTGAAGGACGTAACTTCCAGTTCGCCAGCCACATGGTGATGTTTGACCTGCCATTCAACCCGGATCTACTGGAGCAGCGTATTGGTCGTCTGGATCGTATCGGCCAGGCGCACGATATTCAGATCCATGTGCCTTATCTGGAGAAAACCGCTCAGTCGGTGCTGGTGCGCTGGTATCACGAAGGTCTGGATGCATTTGAGCACACCTGCCCGACCGGACGCACTATTTACGATAGCGTATACAACGATCTGATTAACTATCTGGCTTCACCGGATCAAACCGAAGGCTTTGACGATCTGATCAAAAACTGCCGCGAGCAACATGAAGCGCTGAAAGCACAGCTGGAACAGGGTCGTGACCGCCTGCTGGAAATCCACTCCAACGGTGGCGAAAAAGCCCAGGCACTGGCAGAAAGCATTGAAGAGCAGGATGACGATACCAACCTGATCGCCTTCGCCATGAACCTGTTCGATATTATCGGTATCAATCAGGACGATCGCGGCGACAACATGATCGTGCTGACGCCGTCCGATCATATGCTGGTGCCGGACTTCCCTGGTCTGTCGGAAGATGGCATCACCATCACCTTTGATCGTGAAGTGGCGCTGGCGCGTGAAGATGCACAGTTTATTACCTGGGAGCATCCGCTGATCCGCAACGGTCTGGATCTGATCCTTTCTGGCGATACCGGTAGCAGCACGATTTCACTGTTAAAAAACAAAGCGTTGCCGGTAGGTACGCTGTTGGTGGAACTGATTTATGTGGTTGAAGCCCAGGCTCCGAAGCAGTTGCAGCTCAACCGCTTCCTGCCACCGACGCCGGTACGTATGCTGCTGGATAAAAACGGCAACAACCTGGCGGCGCAGGTAGAGTTTGAAACCTTTAACCGCCAGCTTAACGCGGTTAACCGTCACACCGGCAGCAAACTGGTTAACGCCGTGCAGCAGGATGTTCACGCTATCCTTCAACTGGGTGAAGCGCAGATCGAGAAATCTGCCCGTGCATTGATTGATGCAGCGCGTAACGAAGCCGACGAAAAACTGTCTGCCGAGCTGTCTCGTCTGGAAGCTCTGCGTGCAGTGAACCCGAACATTCGTGACGACGAACTGACCGCCATTGAGAGCAACCGTCAGCAGGTAATGGAAAGCCTGGATCAGGCAGGTTGGCGTCTGGATGCCCTGCGTTTGATCGTTGTAACGCATCAGTAACGGAGCCGAAAATGGGGATGGAAAACTACAATCCACCGCAGGAACCCTGGTTGGTTATCCTGTATCAGGATGACCATATTATGGTGGTCAACAAGCCGAGCGGTTTGTTGTCAGTGCCGGGTCGTCTGGAAGAGCACAAAGACAGCGTGATGACGCGCATTCAGCGTGATTATCCGCAGGCAGAATCGGTGCATCGTCTGGATATGGCTACCAGCGGCGTGATTGTAGTGGCGCTGACCAAAGCCGCGGAGCGGGAGTTAAAACGCCAGTTCCGCGAGCGCGAGCCGAAAAAGCAGTATGTGGCCCGCGTCTGGGGGCATCCATCCCCCGCAGAAGGTCTGGTGGATCTGCCGCTGATTTGCGACTGGCCAAACCGCCCGAAACAGAAAGTCTGTTACGAAACGGGTAAACCTGCGCAGACGGAATATGAAGTGGTGGAGTATGCGGCGGATAACACGGCAAGAGTGGTGTTAAAACCGATTACCGGGCGTTCGCATCAATTGCGTGTGCATATGCTGGCGCTGGGTCATCCGATTCTCGGCGATCGTTTTTATGCATCACCAGAAGCGAGAGCGATGGCACCGCGTTTGTTGCTACATGCAGAGATGTTGACGATTACCCATCCGGCGTATGGCAATAGTATGACGTTTAAAGCGCCAGCGGATTTTTAATCGTCACGCTGGCGCAGTTCGGTAGGCGGATAAGGCGTTCACGCCGCATCCGGCAATTGTGCGCCGATTGCCTGATGCGACGCGGGCCGCGTCTTATCAGGCCTACAGTTTAAAACTTATTTAAACCCTTTCTGCTGCTTTATCAGCTCATATGCCTGCTGAATTTCCTGCGCTTTCTGCTTCGCCATCTCCATCATCTCAGGCGGCAAACCTTTCGCCACCAGCTTATCGGGATGGTGTTCACTCATCAGCTTACGGTAGGCACGTTTGATGGTGGTCGCATCATCCGTCGGCTTCACGCCCAGCACATTACAGGCATCTTCCAGCGTTGGGCCACGCTGCGCTTGCAGCCAGTTACCACCGCCAGTTTGCTGCTGATAACCGCCGCCAAACTGTGCACCGCCCTGCATCATGCGCAAAAACTGGTCAAACTGAGCGCGGGAGATCCCTAATTCTTCTGCAATGACATACAGCACCGCCCGTTCATTCGGGTGCAGTGAACCATCAGCAAACGCCGCCTGAATCTGGATCTCCAGAAACATACGAATTAAGTCAAAACGACCAAAGCAGACACTGCGAAACTGGCGCATCTTTTCGCGCAGCGGGTAATTGTCTGATTTTCCCACCCGGAACGCATTTTGCGCCGCAGTACGGGAAGCGCCATGAAGATTCATTCGGTCCATCAACTGGCTGGCGATATGAATATCAGCCTCCGTGACGCGACCTTTGGATTTGGTTAAATGCCCCATCACTTCAAAAGTGGTGGCAAAAAACAGCGCCTGACGCTCACGCTGGTTGGCGAACCACGCCATTTTACGGCTACGGGCTTTATCAAACATATGGCCAATTAACAGGCCTAACACTACGCCCCAAAAGCCGCCGCCCATCAGTAAGGCCACGGCCACGCCAATGATTTTTCCCCAATACTGCATATATTCCCCAAATCGACACACGGATATCAGGGCTATCTCCCACAATATAAAGGTGCTTTTACCGTTTTCCGGCTGCGGTCAATTGTGGGACATCGCCTATAATTTGCATTATCATACCTGTCATTCAATGCCGTGCCTAACACCACTGACGCTATTCGGACAGGATTAACACTAGCGTAGAGATGACGAGTACGTTAGTCTCTGACCGTTTGTCACGCGCAACGTTACCGATGATGGAACAATAAAATCAACGTATGAAAAAACGTATCCCCACTCTCCTGGCCACCATGATTGCCACCGCCCTTTATAGTCAACAGGGACTGGCAGCCGACCTCGCCTCACAGTGCATGTTGGGCGTGCCAAGCTATGACCGTCCTCTGGTACAGGGCGATACCAATGACTTACCCGTGACTATCAATGCTGACCACGCGAAAGGGGACTACCCGGATGACGCCGTGTTTACTGGCAGCGTGGATATCATGCAGGGTAACAGCCGTCTGCAGGCCGACGAAGTGCAGCTCCATCAAAAAGAGGCACCAGGACAACCGGAGCCGGTACGAACCGTTGATGCGCTCGGTAATGTCCATTACGACGATAACCAGGTGATCCTCAAAGGGCCGAAAGGCTGGGCGAATCTGAACACCAAAGATACCAACGTCTGGGAAGGTGATTACCAGATGGTGGGTCGCCAGGGTCGCGGTAAAGCGGACCTGATGAAACAACGTGGCGAAAACCGCTATACCATTCTGGATAACGGTAGCTTTACCTCCTGTCTGCCGGGTTCTGACACCTGGAGCGTGGTAGGTAGCGAAATTATTCATGACCGCGAAGAACAAGTTGCGGAGATCTGGAACGCCCGCTTTAAGGTGGGTCCGGTACCGATCTTTTATAGCCCCTATTTGCAGTTGCCGGTGGGTGACAAACGTCGCTCTGGTTTCTTGATCCCGAACGCCAAGTACACCACCACCAACTACTTTGAGTTCTACCTGCCATATTACTGGAACATCGCGCCAAATATGGATGCCACCATCACGCCGCATTATATGCATCGTCGTGGCAACATCATGTGGGAGAACGAATTCCGCTACCTCTCCCAAGCGGGCGCTGGCTTGATGGAACTGGACTATCTGCCTTCAGATAAAGTCTATGAAGATGAACACCCGAACGATGACAGTTCACGTCGTTGGTTATTCTACTGGAACCACTCCGGGGTCATGGATCAGGTGTGGCGTTTCAACGTCGACTACACCAAGGTCAGCGATCCTAGCTACTTCAATGATTTCGATAACAAGTACGGTTCCAGTACTGACGGCTACGCAACGCAAAAATTCAGCGTTGGCTATGCGGTGCAAAACTTCAATGCCACCGTTTCAACCAAGCAGTTCCAGGTTTTCAGCGAACAGAACACCAGTAGCTACTCGGCAGAGCCGCAGTTAGACGTTAATTACTACCAGAATGATGTTGGTCCGTTTGATACGCGTATTTACGGCCAGGCAGTGCACTTTGTTAACACCAGAGACGACATGCCTGAAGCAACCCGTGTTCACCTGGAACCGACCATCAATTTGCCGCTCTCTAATAACTGGGGCAGCATCAATACCGAAGCGAAGTTGCTGGCAACCCATTATCAGCAAACCAATCTTGACTGGTATAACTCCAGAAACACGACCAAGCTGGACGAATCCGTTAACCGCGTAATGCCGCAATTCAAAGTTGACGGCAAAATGGTCTTTGAACGCGATATGGAAATGCTGGCTCCGGGTTATACCCAAACGCTGGAACCGCGCGCGCAGTATTTGTACGTGCCGTATCGCGATCAGAGCGACATCTATAACTACGACTCGTCTCTGCTGCAATCTGACTACTCTGGCCTGTTCCGGGACCGGACTTACGGCGGTCTTGACCGTATTGCCTCCGCTAACCAGGTGACGACCGGTGTCACATCTCGCATATATGATGATGCTGCCGTTGAACGTTTTAATATTTCCGTTGGTCAAATCTACTATTTCACGGAGTCTCGCACTGGCGATGACAACATAACATGGGAGAATGACGACAAAACGGGTTCACTGGTGTGGGCAGGCGATACTTACTGGCGTATCTCCGAGCGTTGGGGATTGCGTGGCGGGATTCAGTACGATACACGTCTGGATAACGTAGCGACCAGTAACTCCAGCATTGAATACCGTCGGGATGAAGACCGTCTGGTACAGCTGAATTACCGTTACGCCAGCCCGGAATATATTCAGGCTACGCTGCCTAAGTACTATTCCACTGCTGAGCAATATAAGAATGGTATTTCGCAGGTAGGTGCTGTCGCCAGCTGGCCAATTGCCGATCGTTGGTCCATTGTTGGGGCCTACTACTACGACACCAATGCTAACAAGCAAGCCGACTCTATGTTAGGTGTGCAATACAGCTCCTGCTGCTATGCAATTCGCGTCGGTTACGAGCGGAAGCTGAACGGTTGGGATAACGATAAACAACATGCGGTATATGACAACGCAATCGGCTTTAACATCGAACTTCGCGGCCTGAGCTCCAACTACGGTCTGGGTACGCAAGAGATGCTGCGTTCGAACATTCTGCCGTATCAAAACACTTTGTGATTTGTTGATTTACCACGTAATCCGCAGTGCGGTTAATTGAAATGGAAAAAGTATGAAGAACTGGAAAACGCTGCTTCTCGGTATCGCCATGATCGCGAATACCAGTTTCGCTGCCCCCCAGGTAGTCGATAAAGTCGCAGCCGTCGTCAATAACGGCGTCGTGCTGGAAAGCGACGTTGATGGATTAATGCAGTCGGTAAAACTGAACGCTGCTCAGGCAAGGCAGCAACTTCCTGATGACGCGACGCTGCGCCACCAAATCATGGAACGTTTGATCATGGATCAAATCATCCTGCAGATGGGGCAGAAAATGGGAGTGAAAATCTCCGATGAGCAGCTGGATCAGGCGATTGCTAACATCGCGAAACAGAACAACATGACGCTGGATCAGATGCGCAGCCGTCTGGCTTACGATGGACTGAACTACAACACCTATCGTAACCAGATCCGCAAAGAGATGATTATCTCTGAAGTGCGTAACAACGAGGTGCGTCGTCGCATCACCATCCTGCCGCAGGAAGTCGAATCCCTGGCGCAGCAGGTGGGTAACCAAAACGACGCCAGCACTGAGCTGAACCTGAGCCACATCCTGATCCCGCTGCCGGAAAACCCGACCTCTGATCAGGTGAACGAAGCGGAAAGCCAGGCGCGCGCCATTGTCGATCAGGCGCGTAACGGCGCTGATTTCGGTAAGCTGGCGATTGCTCATTCTGCCGACCAGCAGGCGCTGAACGGCGGCCAGATGGGCTGGGGCCGTATTCAGGAGTTGCCCGGGATCTTCGCCCAGGCATTAAGCACCGCGAAGAAAGGCGACATTGTTGGCCCGATTCGTTCCGGCGTTGGCTTCCATATTCTGAAAGTTAACGACCTGCGCGGCGAAAGCAAAAATATCTCGGTGACCGAAGTTCATGCTCGCCATATTCTGCTGAAACCGTCGCCGATCATGACTGACGAACAGGCCCGTGTGAAACTGGAACAGATTGCTGCTGATATCAAGAGTGGTAAAACGACTTTTGCTGCCGCAGCGAAAGAGTTCTCTCAGGATCCAGGCTCTGCTAACCAGGGCGGCGATCTCGGCTGGGCTACACCAGATATTTTCGATCCGGCTTTCCGTGACGCCCTGACCCGCCTGAACAAAGGTCAAATGAGTGCACCGGTTCACTCTTCATTCGGCTGGCATTTAATCGAACTGCTGGATACCCGAAATGTCGATAAAACCGACGCTGCGCAGAAAGATCGTGCATACCGCATGCTGATGAACCGTAAGTTCTCGGAAGAAGCAGCAAGCTGGATGCAGGAACAACGTGCCAGCGCCTACGTTAAAATCCTGAGCAACTAATGGTTAAAACCCAACGTGTTGTGATCACTCCCGGCGAGCCCGCCGGGATTGGCCCGGACTTAGTTGTCCAGCTTGCACAGCGTGAGTGGCCGGTCGAACTGGTTGTTTGTGCCGATGCCACTCTCCTTACCAACCGGGCAGCGATGCTCGGTTTGCCGCTCACCCTCCGCCCTTATTCCCCCAACTCCCCTGCACAACCGCAAACTGCGGGCACATTAACGCTACTTCCTGTCGCGCTACGTGCACCTGTCACTGCGGGGCAGTTAGCGGTTGAAAATGGGCATTATGTGGTGGAAACGCTGGCGCGAGCGTGCGATGGTTGTCTGAACGGCGAATTTGCCGCGCTGATCACAGGTCCGGTGCATAAAGGCGTTATTAACGACGCTGGCATTCCTTTTACCGGTCATACCGAGTTTTTCGAAGAGCGTTCGCAGGCGAAAAAGGTGGTGATGATGCTGGCGACCGAAGAACTTCGCGTGGCGCTGGCAACGACGCATTTACCGCTGCGCGATATCGCAGACGCTATCACCCCTGCACTTTTGCACGAAGTGATTGCTATTTTGCATCACGATTTGCGGACCAAATTTGGTATTGCCGAACCGCGCATTCTGGTCTGCGGGCTGAATCCGCACGCGGGCGAAGGCGGTCATATGGGTACGGAAGAGATAGACACCATTATTCCGGTGCTCAATGAGCTGCGGGCGCAGGGGATGAAACTCAACGGGCCGCTGCCTGCCGATACCCTGTTTCAGCCGAAATATCTTGATAACGCCGACGCCGTGCTGGCGATGTACCACGATCAGGGTCTTCCCGTGCTAAAATACCAGGGCTTCGGGCGCGGTGTGAACATTACGCTGGGCCTGCCCTTTATTCGCACATCAGTGGACCACGGCACCGCGCTTGAACTGGCGGGACGTGGCAAAGCCGATGTCGGCAGTTTTATTACGGCGCTTAATCTCGCCATCAAAATGATTGTTAACACCCAATGAATAATCGAGTCCACCAGGGCCACTTAGCCCGTAAACGCTTCGGGCAAAACTTTCTCAACGATCAGTTCGTGATCGACAGTATTGTGTCTGCCATTAACCCGCAAAAGGGCCAGGCAATGGTCGAAATCGGCCCCGGTCTGGCGGCATTGACCGAGCCGGTCGGCGAACGTCTGGACCAGCTGACGGTCATCGAACTTGACCGCGATCTGGCGGCACGTCTGCAAACGCATCCATTCTTAGGCCCGAAACTGACGATTTATCAGCAGGATGCGATGACCTTTAACTTTGGCGAACTGGCCGAGAAAATGGGTCAGCCGCTGCGTGTTTTCGGCAACCTGCCTTATAACATCTCCACGCCGTTGATGTTCCATCTGTTTAGCTATACTGATGCCATTGCCGACATGCACTTTATGTTGCAAAAAGAGGTGGTGAATCGTCTGGTTGCAGGACCGAACAGCAAAGCGTATGGTCGATTAAGCGTCATGGCGCAATACTATTGCAACGTGATCCCAGTGCTGGAAGTACCGCCGTCAGCCTTTACACCACCACCCAAAGTGGATTCCGCCGTCGTGCGCCTGGTTCCTCATGCAACGATGCCTCACCCGGTTAAAGATGTTCGTGTGTTGAGCCGCATCACCACCGAAGCCTTTAACCAGCGTCGTAAAACCATCCGTAACAGCCTCGGCAACCTGTTTAGCGTCGAGGTGTTAACGGGAATGGGGATCGACCCGGCGATGCGAGCGGAAAATATCTCTGTCGCGCAATATTGCCAGATGGCGAACTATCTGGCGGAGAACGCGCCTTTGCAGGAGAGTTAACGATGATCAATTCGCCCCGAGTGTGTATTCAGGTTCAAAGCGTCTACATTGAGGCACAATCTTCACCTGATAATGAACGTTACGTTTTTGCTTATACCGTAACCATACGCAATCTGGGGCGAGCGCCAGTGCAGTTGTTGGGGCGTTACTGGCTGATCACCAATGGCAATGGCCGTGAAACCGAAGTCCAGGGCGAAGGAGTGGTTGGCGTCCAGCCACTTATCGCGCCTGGCGAAGAGTACCAGTACACCAGCGGTGCAATCATTGAAACCCCGCTGGGCACCATGCAGGGTCACTACGAAATGATCGATGAAAATGGCGTCCCTTTCAGCATCGACATTCCCGTATTCCGACTCGCCGTTCCCACACTCATTCATTAAAAGAATATGGCGACATACCTTATTGGCGACGTTCATGGTTGTTACGATGAACTGATCGCATTGCTGCATAAAGTAGAATTTACCCCTGGGAAAGATACCCTCTGGCTAACGGGCGATCTGGTCGCGCGCGGCCCGGGTTCGCTGGATGTTCTGCGCTATGTGAAATCCTTAGGCGACAGCGTACGTCTGGTGCTGGGCAATCACGATCTGCATCTGCTGGCGGTATTTGCCGGGATCAGCCGCAATAAACCGAAAGATCGCCTGACACCGCTGCTGGAAGCGCCGGATGCCGACGAGCTGCTTAACTGGCTGCGTCGCCAGCCTTTGCTGCAAATCGACGAAGAGAAAAAGTTGGTGATGGCCCACGCAGGGATCACGCCGCAGTGGGATCTACAGACCGCCAAAGAGTGCGCGCGCGATGTAGAAGCGGTGCTATCGAGTGACTCCTATCCCTTCTTTCTCGACGCTATGTACGGCGATATGCCAAATAACTGGTCACCGGAATTGCGGGGGCTGGGAAGACTGCGTTTTATCACCAACGCTTTTACCCGTATGCGTTTTTGCTTCCCGAACGGTCAACTGGATATGTACAGCAAAGAATCGCCGGAAGAGGCCCCTGCCCCACTGAAACCGTGGTTTGCGATTCCTGGCCCTGTCGCTGAAGAATACAGCATCGCCTTTGGTCACTGGGCATCGCTGGAGGGCAAAGGTACGCCGGAAGGTATATACGCGCTGGATACCGGCTGCTGCTGGGGTGGTACATTAACCTGCCTGCGCTGGGAAGATAAACAGTATTTTGTCCAGCCGTCGAACCGGCATAAGGATTTGGGCGAAGCGGCGGCGTCTTAAACACAGCCTGATATAGGAAGGCCGGATAAGACGCGACCGGCGTCGCATCCGGCGCTAGCCGTAAATTCTATACAAAATTACCGCCGCTCCAGAATCTCAAAGCAATAGCTGTGAGAGTTCTGCGCATCAGCATCGTGGAATTCGCTGAATACCGATTCCCAGTCATCCGGCTCGTAATCCGGGAAATGGGTGTCGCCTTCCACTTCTGCGTCGATATGCGTCAGATACAGTTTTTGCGCTTTTGGCAAGAACTGTTCATAAACGCGACCGCCGCCAATCACCATGATTTCTGGTACGTCACCACACGCCGCGATGGCTTCATCCACCGACTTCACCCACGTTACGCGATCGTCCGTACCCGGTTGACTGCTGAGGATAATATTTTTGCGTCCTGGCAACGGACGACCGATTGATTCCCAGGTATGGCGGCCCATAATCACGGGTTTATTTAAGGTGTTGCGTTTAAACCAGGCGAGATCGGCAGGCAGGTTCCACGGCATGGCGTTTTCCATGCCGATAACGCGATCTACCGCTAACGCCGCAATCAGACTGATCATTGAGATTTCCCGATAAAAAAAATTGTCGCCACTATACGTAAAGCGTAAACCGTCGTCGACTGGTGCGAGGATGATGTTGAGGAAAATTTTATATTCTGCTGGCGAGTCCACGCTCTCTCCCTGGACTCGCCGCATTACAATGAAACAAAAACAAACAGTTAGCTGTAAAGTGTGATTTACGTCACTCTTTATTAGGATGAGGGTTTCGTTTCCGGTTCATCCGCCATGTTGCCGGTATGTTTACCTTCTTCGGTTCCCTGCCAGCCATGTCGTTGAATTAATGACAGATGTTCGCGGTCCTCGGTAATGATCTCACTTAACATCGCGCTGGTGCGTTTATAGACCGCCGCGCGGGCTTTGGTGTCGTTCTCAACCATTGCCATCTCTTCCACCATCTGAATATTAAAGCGGCGGAACACATCGGCACGTTCTCGCGCTTCATACGGCCCCAGACCTAAACTTTCCAGTGCCAGACGCCCGGTTTTCAGCGCACCTTCGAAGGTTTCACGCTCCGGCTTTTCAACGCCTGCCTGACGCAAACGAATGTAGTGGTCGACATCGCGGGCGCGGGCAATAATCTGCAAATGCGGGAAATGTTCTTTCACCATCTCTGTCAGTTGCAGGTTGGTTTGCGGATCGTCGATGGCGTTAATCAGCACTTCCGCTTTCGCCGCTCCGGCAGATTCCAGTAAATCCATCCGCGTGGCATCGCCATAAAACACTTTCATACCAAATTTACGCAAGGTTTCGATATGGTCCGGATCGTGATCGAGTACCACCATTTTCACCCCGCTGGAGAGCAGTAAACGTCCGGTAATCTGCCCAAAACGACCGAATCCGGCGATAATCACGCGCGGCTGTTCTTCGTCGATCTCATCGGCTTCACGCGCTTCCTCAGTAGAAGATTGCTCAAGGCGATTGAGGATCACCAGCAGAATCGGCGTTGCTGCCATCGACAGCGCCACCGCCAGGGTCAGCGATTTCGCCCACTCCGGCTCCAGCACATTCGCCATCTGCGCCGCGCCAAATACCACAAAGGCAAACTCACTGCCCTGCCCTAACAACACCGCAAACCAACGACGCTGTTTATTTGGCACTTGCAACGGTCGGGCAATCAGCCACAGCATGGCGATTTTGATGATGAGGAAACCGAGCAGCAAAATGACAATGCGCAATGGGTTTTCAAGCAGCGTGCCAAAGTCTATCGACATGCCAACACCGATGAAAAACAGCCCCAACAGCAAACCTTTAAATGGTTCGATATCGCTCTCCAGCGCATGACGGTATTCCGAGCTTGCCAGCAGTACGCCCGCCAGAAACGCGCCCATCGCCATCGACAAGCCGACCTCTTCCAGCAGCAAACCAAAGCCAAACACGAGGAATAACGCCACGGCACTAAACACTTCCCGCAAGCCAGAGCGGGCTACAAAACGCAGCGCCGGACGCGTGACATAGCGCCCCAGCAATACCACCAGCACCAGCGCACCCGCCACTTTTAACGCCGAGAGAGCAAATGCGCCCATCGTCGTCGAGGCACTGCTCGTTGCCAGTAGCGGAATCATCGCCACCAGCGGGATCGCCGCGATATCCTGGAACAGCAGCACCGCAAAGGCACTGCGACCCATTTGCGTCACCATCAGATTGCGTTCATTCATCGCCTGCATGGCAATCGCCGTAGAGGAGAGCGCCAGCGTCATGCCGATCAATTCCGCGACCTGCCAGCGCAGCCCAAGTAACATGCAGAACAGCCCCAGCAGGCCGCCGCAAATCACCATCTGCAATGCGCCACCGCCGAACACTGCCGCACGCAGCTTCCACAGCCTTTGTGGATCGAGTTCGAGGCCGATAATAAACAGCATCAGCACCACCCCAATCTCGGCAAAGTGCAGAATAGATTCGGCATCGGTCACCAGTCGCAGCCCCCACGGGCCAATAATGCAGCCGGCGATCAGGTAGCCAAGTACCGATCCCAGACCAAGACGTACCGCAATGGGTACAATCAGCGCTGCCGAACCGAGATAAATCAGCGCCTGAATCAGCGTATGGCTATCCATGATGGGCCTCCTGCCATTCCAGCAGACGTTGCTTATAGTGACGCGCCTGCCCTTCGAGGGTTTCGTCGTCACAAATAAAGGTGCAGTGCATGGCAAACGGTGGCAGCCAGTTCAGCCCGCAGTAGATTGCCGTCGCCTGTAGCGGCTGCGACAGCACATCAAAGCCCGGATGCGCACCAATTTCAAAATGGCTTTCCCCGCCGCCGGTCGTCACCGCCCACAGCAAATGTTTGCCATGCAGCGCCGCGCCAGGATATTCAATTCAAACCGAAAAAGTAACCAAAGTTTCATCAAAATTACAGGAAGCGTCCTCACTCCAAAAAACAACATCAAACTTTAACAAAGATTCATGATGCGTTTACGCTATATAACAGGATGAGTCTGTTTTCATGAAAAAAGCACCTCGCGTCCTAACAGGAGCACTTTTCGCGCAAAACACAGTCACGCCACCATCAAGTTCAAGCATCCGTTTATTCGCATGGGAATGATGCGGATACGGATGCGCATAAATTATAAGAATCATAGGTAGCCCGCGTGATTACGCCTTTGTTTTCCCACAAAGTGTAGTCATATATTCACGCGGCTTATAGTCAATAATATTGATTCAGAAAAGAGAGAAATCTGAACAATTTACCCCATTCTCTGCCCGCGGATCGTCATATTGCTGGTTTGCGCCAGTGACATCCCTCGAGTCTCCGGGGCAAACGCTACGGAAATCAACAAGCCAAACAGCGAGATACCCGCCCCCATTAGCATCGTGTTACTGATACCGTAATTATTGATAAAGATCGGCAGTGCCCAGGTCGAAACAATGGTGCCAATACGGCTTAAGGACATAATCACGCCCACGGCAGAGGCGCGGATATCTGTCGGGAAGAGTTCATTAGGATAGAGCCACTGCAAATTACCCGGCCCGCCAGAGAAAAAGGCATACACCGCAAAGGCCATCACTACCAGCCAGATCCCCATATCCGGGATCAGCCCCAAAACCGCCAGCGCCAGCGTCATCATGGCAAAGCTGCCAATCAACAATGGACGCCGTCCGGCAGTGTTTAACCACAGCATCGGCGGAATACAGCCGAGCATAAAGAACAGGCTAATCACCACGTTCCCCAGCGCCGCGTTTTTGCCAACACCCAATCCCAACAAACCAACGATTTGCGGGCCAAAGGTGTAAATGGCGAACATTGGGATCACCTGGCAGGTCCAGATGGCGGCAACAAACAGAACAAAAGGAAAATGGCGGCGATTAAACAGATCGCGAAAACGGGTTTGCTGCGGCTGCTCTTCATCGAAAGCCACCGGTTCGCCAAACAGTTTTATCATCATCTCTTCGCACTCTTTTACTCGCCCTTTGCGTAATAACCAGCGGGGAGATTCAGGCAGTTCGAATCGACCAATCAAAATCAACAAACAGGGGATCGCCGCGCTACCCAGCATCCAGCGCCAGCCGCCTTCCACATCATAAAGCCAGTAGCCGACCAGATCGGCGCAGGTCGCGCCGACATACCACATGGCGGCGATAAAGCTGATGGAAAACGCCCGCTGACGGGTACTGGAGAACTCGGTGATCATTGAGGTGGCGATGGGATAATCTGCACCGATGACAATGCCGATAAGTACCCGCATCACCAACAGTTCGACGGGGGATGAAACAAACATCGTCGCCACCGATATCACGCCGATGGCGATGATATCAATGAGGAACATTTTGCGCCGTCCGACTTTATCGGAAATATAGCCAAACAGCGATGTGCCAACGAACAGCCCGGCGAGCGTTCCCGCGCCCAACAAGCCAATCCAGTCAGCGTCCAGTTTTAGCGCCGGCGTCAGTTGCTCCAGCGCCACGCCAATCATTACCAGTACATAACCATCCAGAAACGGACCACCGCTTCCCCACAGCAAAATGCGGCGGTGAATAGAGGAGAATTTGAGATCGTCAAAGTTTCTGGACGGTTGCATGGTTATTCCTGTTTTTTGCAATGAGAGTCAGTGCGGCGTTACGTATCAAACCAACATCAGCCGTAACGGAACTCCACACCAAAGGTGCCGCGCGGGTATTCCCACTGTTCCAGCGCCGACCCCAGCCCCAGAATGCGACAGGTGCCGCACTCCAGACATCCGGCGTAATCGAAGCGCACACTGCCGTCATCCTGCTTCTTGTACAGACCTGCGGGGCACGCTTTCACCAGCAGCTCCAGCGCCTGTTTATCAGCATCGGCCTTCACAACAATGTGCGGATGCTCTTCATCGACATTGAATTTATTGACGCCCAGTTTGACGTCCACATTGACGGGAGAAGTCATAAAACGGTCACTCCTTTCATGCCATCCTTGATTAGATTGATGAAGCCCACTTTCTTGCCGTGGCGGAGGATTTTCTTGCGCATCAGTTCCGGCGCGCTGCCATCAATGGTGAACAGGTCACGCGCCACACCCACCGCCAGCTCCGGGTAGCCGCTAAACATGCGTGGGTTATCAAGGAACGCCGGTAGTTTCTGGTACATACGCATATCGCGCAGCGGACCACTCTCAAGATGCTGACGATATTCCGCCAGTTTTTGCTTACTGAAATCGTCGCTTTTCATCGCTGAAAGCACGGTTTTTGCTGCGGCTTCCCCGGCGGCAATCGCCAGATCCATACCGCGAATGGTAAAACCGAGGTTCATACACATTCCGGCGGCATCACCGGCAATCAATACGCCGTCACCAACCAACTCCGGCAGCATGTTGATGCCTGCTTCCGGCACTACGTGAGCGGAATATTCCACCAGCTTGCCGCCCGCGATCAGCGGTGCAACGGCCGGATGCTGTTTGAAATCTTCCAGCATTTGCGGCACCGATTTTTTCGCGTCATGCAGATGATGCAAACCACAAACCAGCCCCAGCGACAGGGTGTTTTCATTGGTATAAAGGAAGCCGCCGCCCATCAGGCCATCGGTGGGTGATCCCGCAAACAGGCAAGCCGCCCCCTGATTACCCTGCAACTGAAAACGGTCTTCAATAACCGACTTCGGTAACTCGATCAGTTCCTTCACGCCAACCGCCACATCCGTCGGTTTGACGCGTTTTGCCATCCCCAATTTTTCGGCAAGGATGGAGTTCACCCCATCAGCAAGGATCACCGTTTTCGCTTCAATCACATCGCCATCGGCTTCTACACCGACGACTTTGCCATCGCGCTGTACGAGGTTATCGACGCGGATCCCGGTAATTAACTGCGCGCCCGCTTCTTCGGCCTGCTCCATCAGCCAGGCATCAAATTTACTGCGCAAAACGGAGTAAGAACGCTGGGATGGCGAGGTTTCGTCACCATTGCAGTAGTCCATAGTCATCGCTGACTTTTCCGTCATAAACGCGAGTTTTTCATGGGTGATCAGGCGTTCTACGGGGGCGGAGTCGGCGAAACCAGGAATAATGTGTTCCAGACTGTGGGCATAGAGACGCCCGCCGGTGACGTTCTTGGCACCTGCGGAATTGCCACGCTCGATAACTAACACTTGCGCACCTTCGCGGGCGAGCACCAGTGCGGCAACCGAACCGGCAAGCCCTGCACCGACGATGATGGCGTCAAAGATATCTTCGGACATAAGAGCTCCCTGTCAGCGGCAGGGCCAAAATGCAGCCCTGCCAGAGTGGATCAACGCGCTAAAGCTGCGGTCAGCGCCGGAAGGATCTTCACGGCGTCGCCAACAATGCCGTAATCCGCGTACTGGAAGATCGGCGCATTTTTATCTTTATTGATGGCGAAAATGGTTTGCGACGCGTTAGCGCCAACCATGTGCTGGATCTGCCCGGAGATCCCCACCGCCAGGTACAGTTCAGGTTTCAGCATCAGGTTGGAGATACCGACATAGCGTTCGTGCTCCATCCATTTTTCGTTTTCCGCCACCGGACGAGAACAGGCCAACTCCGCACCTATCGCCTTGCAAAGCTGTTCTGCCAGCGCAATGTTCTCTTTGCTGCCAATACCGCGACCGACGCTGACCACCAGACGGGCTTTGTCGAGATCGACGCTGTTGCTCTGGCGCGCCTGGGTTGCCGTGCGGGTAATCGCCACAGCCGGAGCCTGCCACTCCACGGTGTGCGTTTCGCCAGTGCGTGACGCGTCTGGCTGAGCCGCATCGAACGTGCCGCTGCTGATGGTCAGTACCGCATACGGCGTGGCAATGCGTTCTTCGCCAATCGCCAGACCACCGTAAACCATGTGTTTCACTGTCGCTTTACCGTCCTGTACGCTGACGGTGCTGGCATCGTTAGACACCGCCGCTTTAAGGCGATAACCCAGTTTTGCCGCCAGTAATTTGCCGCGACGGGTGTTTGGCAGCAGCACCAGACCGTCTGCGCCGTGCTGGCGAATAGTGTCAGCCATGACACCGGCGTAATCTTCGATCATCCGATCGTCCGGTTTGCCGTTTAATTTCCAGACATGATTAGCGCCGAGCTGGATTGCCTGTGCGCCGTCGGCATCATTGAGGACAAAGGTGTTGATTTGATTAGCTAAAGCCTGCGCACCGTTCATCAGTTCCGGCAGACGAGAAGGGGTATCGCTGAATACCCAGACTTGAGAAAACGTGTTCATAGCATCCCCTGTAATTAAATGACTTTGCGAAGATTTTCAGCAAATGCGGCGATCTGTTCTTCGCCGTCGCCTTCAATCACGATGCGCTGACGTTCGCGCTGTTTCGGCGCGGCAACCTGTTGTTCTGACCAGGCTGCCTCTGCGTTAAAACCAATATCCGCCGCCGACCATACCTGGACGGGCTTTTTCGCCGCGCCGAGAATGGCTTTCATCGAAGGAATTTGTGGGGAATTGATATCAGTGGAAACAGCAACAACCGCAGGCAGCGGAATGCTTAAGGTTTCGGTTTCATCTTCCAGTTCGCGCTCAACGGTGAGGGTATCTGCAGTCAGAGAGATAATTTTGCTGACGCCGTTAACTGCCGGAATATTGAGGATTTCGCCCACCAGCAGACCAACCTGCTGGGCATAAAGGTCGGAAGAACCATCGCCACAGAGGATCAAATCAAAGCCTGCTTTCTGGGCGGCTGCAGCCAGTGCGCTCGCCGTTTGTTGCGGCAGTGCCTGCTCGAACTGGTCATCAATCACCACAATCAGTTCATCCGGGCCGCGCGATAGCACATCTTTACGCCCTTTGGCGTTGGTCAGGGCTTTACCGCCCACACTTAAGGCCGTCACCTGCGCCTCTGCTGCCTGTTGCTTTAGCTGGCAAGCCGCTTCAATAGCGTTCAGATCGTATTGGCTTATTTTGGCATCGGCTTTGCTGAAGTCTAATGAACCATCAGCATTATTGACCGCAATATCCTGTTCATCAGGCACGCACTTATAGCAAGTAATAATCTTCATTGCATCTCCAGAAATCATGAAGGAAACGTCGTTCATATCGGTGGTGTTAATTACAGATATCACGCCCTTTAATTTGGAAATAAAACTTTAATCACCAATATTGAAAATGTCACACGCAGATAAATCCAACTTTCAATATTGTTAAGTTCCTCACCAATATTGAAAACATGGCGTAGCAAAAAGAAATTTTCAATATTGCTTTATGGATCACCAATATTGAAAGTCAGATGCTATTTTTTTACTCACAACACAACATAACAAACTGATTAATAATCAAAATTAACGAGAAAAGCGCCCTCTATTCACCCGAAACAAAAATGTGATAACAATCACAGAATGCAGCTTATTGAATACCCATTATGAGTTAGCCATTAACGCGTCCACGAGGTTAATAATAATTATATTAAATGTTAACAAAAATAAAACAAACGGGAACGCAAAATAAATATTCGTTTTCACAGTGGAATTAACTCATGAAGAATGAAAAGAGAAAAACGGGAATAGAACCGAAGGTTTTCTTTCCGCCGTTAATAATCGTCGGCATACTTTGTTGGCTTACAGTCAGAGATCTGGATGCAGCGAATGTCGTTATTAATGCTGTATTCAGTTACGTCACCAATGTATGGGGATGGGCATTTGAATGGTATATGGTGGTGATGCTTTTCGGTTGGTTCTGGCTGGTGTTTGGCCCGTATGCCAAAAAGCGTTTAGGTAACGAACCACCTGAATTTAGTACCGCCAGTTGGATCTTTATGATGTTCGCCTCCTGTACGTCTGCTGCCGTACTGTTCTGGGGATCGATTGAGATCTACTACTACATCTCCACCCCGCCGTTTGGCTTAGAACCGAACTCGACAGGCGCGAAAGAGTTGGGGCTGGCTTACAGCTTGTTCCACTGGGGACCTCTGCCGTGGGCCACTTACAGCTTCCTTTCAGTCGCCTTCGCTTACTTCTTCTTTGTCCGCAAAATGGAAGTGATTCGCCCCAGCTCGACACTGGTGCCGCTGGTAGGTGAAAAACACGTCAAAGGGTTGTTCGGCACTATCGTCGACAACTTCTATCTCGTCGCCTTGATCTTCGCGATGGGTACCAGTCTGGGCCTTGCCACGCCGCTGGTGACCGAGTGTATGCAATGGTTGTTTGGCATTCCGCATACCCTGCAACTGGACGCTATCATCATTACCTGCTGGATTATCCTCAACGCCATTTGCGTCGCTTGCGGTCTGCAAAAAGGGGTACGTATCGCCAGTGACGTGCGTAGTTACCTGAGCTTCCTGATGCTGGGTTGGGTGTTCATTGTCAGCGGTGCCAGCTTCATCATGAACTACTTCACCGATTCGGTGGGGATGTTGCTGATGTATCTGCCGCGCATGTTGTTCTATACCGATCCCATCGCTAAAGGCGGCTTCCCGCAGGGCTGGACCGTGTTCTACTGGGCATGGTGGGTGATTTACGCCATCCAGATGAGTATCTTCCTCGCCCGCATCTCCCGTGGTCGTACTGTGCGTGAACTGTGCTTCGGCATGGTGCTGGGGCTGACAGCGTCAACCTGGATCCTGTGGACCGTGCTCGGTAGTAACACTCTGCTGTTGATGGATAAAAACATCATCAACATTCCAAATCTGATCGAACAGTACGGTGTGGCGCGCGCCATCATCGAAACCTGGGCCGCTCTGCCACTCAGCACCGCCACCATGTGGGGCTTCTTCATCCTCTGCTTTATTGCCACCGTTACGCTGGTTAACGCCTGCTCTTATACCCTGGCGATGTCCACTTGCCGCGAAGTACGCGATGGTGAAGAACCACCGCTGCTGGTGCGTATCGGTTGGTCAATTCTGGTTGGCATTATCGGTATTGTTCTGCTGGCGCTCGGCGGCCTGAAACCGATTCAAACCGCCATTATCGCCGGAGGATGCCCGCTGTTCTTCGTCAACATTATGGTGACGCTCTCCTTTATTAAAGACGCGAAACAGAACTGGAAAGATTAATTAACCCCCAAAATATCAAGAGGTTGAAAGATGGATTTTAATTTAAATGATGAGCAGGAACTGTTTGTCGCCGGTATCCGCGAACTGATGGCCAGCGAAAACTGGGAGGCCTATTTTGCCGAGTGCGACCGTGACAGCGTCTACCCGGAACGTTTTGTCAAAGCACTGGCGGATATGGGTATCGACAGTCTGCTGATCCCTGAAGAGCACGGTGGTCTGGACGCGGGGTTTGTTACTCTCGCCGCCGTGTGGATGGAGCTGGGACGTCTGGGGGCACCAACCTATGTGCTGTACCAGTTGCCGGGCGGGTTCAACACCTTCCTGCGCGAAGGCACACAAGAGCAGATCGACAAAATTATGGCTTTCCGCGGCACCGGTAAGCAGATGTGGAACTCAGCGATTACCGAACCGGGCGCGGGCTCCGACGTGGGTAGCCTGAAAACGACTTATACCCGTAGAAATGGTAAGATTTATCTTAATGGTAGTAAGTGTTTTATTACCAGCAGCGCCTACACCCCGTACATCGTGGTGATGGCGCGCGACGGGGCTTCTCCGGACAAACCTGTCTACACCGAATGGTTTGTTGATATGAGCAAACCGGGCATCAAAGTGACCAAACTTGAGAAGCTCGGTCTGCGTATGGATAGCTGCTGTGAAATCACCTTTGACGACGTGGAACTGGACGAGAAAGACATGTTCGGTCGGGAAGGTAACGGCTTTAACCGCGTCAAAGAAGAGTTCGACCATGAACGTTTCCTGGTAGCCCTCACCAACTACGGTACGGCGATGTGCGCCTTTGAAGATGCGGCGCGCTACGCCAATCAGCGCGTGCAGTTTGGCGAGGCTATTGGTCGTTTCCAGTTGATTCAGGAAAAATTCGCCCACATGGCGATCAAATTAAACTCCATGAAAAACATGCTGTATGAAGCAGCGTGGAAAGCAGACAACGGCACCATCACCTCTGGCGATGCAGCGATGTGCAAATACTTCTGCGCCAATGCGGCATTTGAAGTGGTGGATAGCGCAATGCAGGTGCTGGGCGGTGTCGGGATTGCGGGCAACCACCGCATCAGCCGCTTCTGGCGTGACCTGCGTGTAGACCGCGTTTCCGGAGGATCTGACGAAATGCAGATCCTGACGCTGGGTCGTGCGGTGCTGAAGCAATACCGCTAAGTCCGTGCGCTGCCTGATGCGACGCTGACGCGTCTTATCAGGCCTACGGGAGCACGAATGTAGGCCGGATAAGGCGTTTACGCCGCATCCGGCAGTCATGCGCTACATAAATTTTTCAGGAGCTAATAATGGATCATCTACCCATGCCGAAATTCGGGCCGTTGGCCGGATTGCGCGTTGTCTTCTCCGGTATCGAAATCGCCGGGCCGTTCGCCGGGCAAATGTTCGCAGAATGGGGTGCGGAAGTTATCTGGATCGAGAACGTCGCCTGGGCCGACACCATTCGCGTTCAACCGAACTACCCGCAGCTCTCCCGCCGCAATTTGCACGCGCTGTCGTTAAATATTTTCAAAGATGAAGGCCGCGAAGCGTTTCTGAAATTAATGGAAACCACCGATATCTTCATCGAAGCCAGTAAAGGTCCGGCCTTTGCCCGTCGTGGCATTACCGATGAAGTACTGTGGCAGCACAACCCGAAACTGGTTATCGCTCACCTGTCCGGTTTTGGTCAGTACGGCACCGAGGAGTACACCAATCTTCCGGCCTAAACACCATCGCCCAGGCCTTCAGTGGTTACCTGATTCAGAACGGTGATGTTGACCAGCCAATGCCTGCCTTCCCGTATACCGCCGATTACTTTTCTGGCCTGACCGCCACCACGGCGGCGCTGGCAGCACTGCATAAAGCGCGTGAAACCGGTAAAGGCGAAAGTATCGACATCGCCATGTATGAAGTGATGCTGCGTATGGGCCAGTACTTCATGATGGATTACTTCAACGGCGGCGAAATGTGCCCGCGCATGAGCAAAGGTAAAGATCCCTACTACGCCGGTTGCGGTCTGTATAAATGTGCCGACGGCTACATCGTGATGGAACTGGTGGGCATTACCCAAATTGAAGAGTGCTTTAAAGATATTGGCCTCGCACATCTGCTTGGCACGCCAGAAATCCCGGAAGGCACTCAGCTTATCCACCGTATCGAATGCCCTTACGGCCCACTGGTTGAAGAGAAACTCGATGCCTGGCTGGCGACACATACCATCGCGGAAGTAAAAGAACGCTTTGCTGAACTGAATATCGCCTGCGCCAAAGTGCTGACCGTACCGGAACTGGAAAGCAATCCACAGTATGTGGCTCGCGAATCAATCACTCAGTGGCAAACGATGGATGGTCGCACCTGCAAAGGGCCGAACATCATGCCGAAATTCAAAAATAACCCCGGACAAATCTGGCGCGGAATGCCCTCACATGGCATGGACACGGCTGCCATTTTGAAAAATATCGGCTACAGCGAAAACGACATTCAGGAGTTGGTCAGCAAAGGTCTGGCCAAAGTTGAGGACTAAACGCGTGGCGTCAGTCGGCTTGCCTGACTAGCGCCCGCCCAATAACAAACGAACAAAAATGGATAGAGGTGCAATGGATATCATTGTCGGACAACATCTACGTCAAATGTGGGACGATCTTGCGGACGTTTACGGTCATAAAACGGCGCTGATTTGTGAATCCAGCGGCGGAGTCGTTAACCGGTATAGTTATCTTGAGTTAAATCAGGAGATTAACCGCACGGCAAACCTGTTTTATACGCTGGGGATTCGCAAAGGCGACAAGGTTGCACTACATCTCGACAACTGCCCGGAATTTATCTTTTGCTGGTTCGGGCTGGCAAAAATTGGCGCGATTATGGTGCCGATTAACGCCTGCCTGTTACGCGAGGAAAGCGCGTGGATCCTGCAAAATAGCCAGGCGTGCCTGCTGGTAACCAGTGCGCAATTCTATCCTATGTATCAACAGATTCAGCAGGAAGATGCCACTCAATTGCGGCACATTTGCCTGACAGATGTGGCACTTCCCGCTGATGATGGCGTGAGTTCGTTTACTCAACTGAAAAATCAACAACCTGCCACCTTGTGCTATGCACCGCCGCTATCGACTGACGATACGGCGGAAATTCTCTTCACCTCCGGCACCACCTCCCGACCGAAAGGTGTGGTGATTACCCATTACAACCTGCGCTTCGCTGGATATTACTCCGCCTGGCAGTGTGCACTGCGTGACGATGACGTCTACCTGACGGTAATGCCTGCGTTTCATATCGATTGCCAGTGTACTGCGGCGATGGCGGCGTTTTCTGCCGGGGCCACCTTTGTGCTGGTCGAGAAATACAGCGCCCGCGCCTTCTGGGGACAGGTACAGAAGTACCGCGCCACCGTTACCGAATGTATTCCGATGATGATCCGTACCTTGATGGTGCAGCCGCCTTCAGCGAACGATCGGCAACACCGCCTGCGGGAAGTGATGTTTTATCTCAACTTGTCGGAGCAGGAAAAAGATGCGTTTTGTGAACGCTTCGGCGTTCGCTTGCTGACGTCTTATGGGATGACGGAAACCATTGTGGGCATTATCGGCGATCGCCCTGGCGATAAACGACGCTGGCCGTCGATTGGTCGAGCGGGGTTTTGCTACGAAGCGGAGATCCGCGACGATCACAATTGCCCGCTCCCGGCAGGTGAGATCGGTGAAATCTGTATTAAAGGCGTACCAGGGAAAACCATCTTCAAAGAGTATTTTCTCAACCCGAAAGCCACTGCGAAAGTGCTGGAAGCTGATGGCTGGCTGCATACCGGCGATACCGGATACCGCGACGAAGAAGGCTTTTTTTATTTCGTCGATCGCCGCTGCAATATGATCAAACGCGGTGGCGAGAATGTCTCCTGCGTGGAGCTGGAAAATATCATCGCCACCCATCCGAAAATTCAGGACATCGTGGTTGTGGGTATTAAAGATTCGATTCGCGATGAAGCCATCAAAGCATTTGTGGTGCTGAATGAAGGTGAAACATTGAGCGAAGAGGAATTTTTTCGCTTCTGCGAACAAAATATGGCGAAATTTAAAGTGCCCTCTTATCTGGAGATCAGAAAAGATCTGCCACGTAATTGCTCGGGGAAAATAATTAGAAAGAATCTGAAATAAATGAAACGGCAGGGAACTACCCTGCCAGCTAATAATCACGCTCTAAAACAATATGCATTTTTTGCAGGAATGTTGTCGTCCCTGAAAAAGCAAAAATGGAGAAAAGGAATGAGTGAATCATTACATCTGACCCGCAATGGATCAATTCTGGAAATTACCCTTGATCGCCCAAAAGCGAATGCTATTGATGCAAAAACCAGCTTTGAAATGGGCGAAGTATTTCTAAATTTCCGTGACGATCCGCAATTACGTGTCGCCATTATTACCGGTGCCGGAGAGAAATTCTTTTCCGCGGGCTGGGATTTAAAAGCGGCAGCAGAAGGCGAAGCACCGGATGCTGACTTTGGCCCGGGTGGTTTTGCGGGATTAACCGAAATTTTCAATCTCGACAAACCAGTTATCGCAGCTGTGAACGGCTACGCCTTTGGCGGCGGTTTCGAACTGGCGCTGGCGGCAGATTTTATTGTTTGTGCCGATAACGCCAGCTTCGCCCTGCCGGAAGCCAAACTGGGCATCGTTCCTGACAGCGGCGGTGTGCTGCGTCTGCCGAAGATCCTGCCGCCTGCCATCGTCAATGAAATGGTGATGACCGGCAGACGAATGGGCGCAGAAGAGGCGCTGCGTTGGGGGATAGTCAACCGCGTGGTTAGCCAGGCGGAACTGATGGATAACGCCCGCGAACTGGCGCAGCAGCTGGTTAACAGCGCTCCGCTGGCGATTGCGGCGCTGAAAGAGATCTACCGCACCACCAGCGAAATGCCGGTAGAAGAAGCGTATCGCTATATTCGCAGCGGCGTGTTGAAACACTATCCGTCGGTTCTGCATTCGGAGGATGCCATTGAAGGGCCGCTGGCGTTTGCCGAGAAGCGCGATCCGGTGTGGAAAGGACGTTAACAACCGTGAGCTATTACGCCTTTGAGGGGTTAATTCCGGTGGTTCACCCGACGGCGTTTGTCCATCCCAGTGCCGTCTTGATTGGCGATGTGATTGTGGGAGCCGGTGTCTACATCGGCCCACTCGCCTCACTGCGTGGTGACTACGGGCGGTTGATCGTGCAAGCGGGAGCCAATATTCAGGATGGCTGCATTATGCATGGCTACTGCGACACTGACACCATTGTTGGGGAAAACGGCCATATCGGGCACGGAGCGATCCTGCATGGTTGTGTGATTGGTCGCGATGCATTGGTCGGGATGAACAGCGTGATTATGGATGGCGCGGTCATTGGCGAAGAGAGCATTGTTGCCGCCATGAGCTTTGTCAAAGCGGGCTTTAGCGGCGAGAAACGCCAGTTGTTGATGGGTACGCCAGCCCGCGCTGTACGCAGTGTTAGTGACGACGAGTTACACTGGAAACGGTTGAATACCAAAGAGTATCAGGATCTTGTCGGGCGCTATCATGCATCGTTACATGAAACGCAGCCGTTGAGGCAAATGGAGGAAAATCGCCCCCGTTTGCAGGGGACAACGGATGTGACGCCTAAACGGTGATCTTGCCGGATGCGGCGTAAACGCCTTATCCAACTCTGCTGGAGAGCAACCGTAGGCCGGATAAGATGCGCCAGCATCGCATCCGGCGATAGCTGTCGGATGCGGCATAAACGCCTTATCCAACCCGGCTGGAGAGCAACCGTAAGCCGGATAAGATGCGCCAGCATCGCATCCGGCGACCAGGTCGCACGGTATCATCGAAATGACATTAACGACGCATACTCTTTGACAACATCATCTGCCACTTCTGCTCGCGGTTAAGTTCCGTGAGCGGAACGGCAGGAATACGCGGTGTCTTTCTTACGCCGACTAATTTTTCCCGACTGTTATTGCGCAGGCGCGCGTAAATTTGCTCATCGATATCGACCACTTTAACCAGTCGCTGACACTGGCATCCCCGCCCTTCCAGCTTATTAGGGATCATCTTAACTTCGCAGCTTATTTCTGTGACTTCCGACAGAATATAAGTCAGGGTATTAACCGCCTTGCTGTGTTCAATATCGAAATGAATAGAGATCTCTCTTGCTATCACCCACCGATTTTCAGCCATCATCCATTCGGCGATTAACAAGTAGAGTGGTTTTTCAACATATCCTTCACACATACGAACTCCAGTTTCACAAATTAAAAGTCTGGCTATGACTCGTTTTGAAGCAATTAAACAAGGCCATATTAAAATTGTGGATATATCGATAGTATGCAACTTCACCGTCGATAAGTGTGAGCTAAATCCTGCTTATGTCATCAAAAATATCGATTCCCCAAAAGATTTACTTAATGGGCAAAAAAAAACGGTCCTCATCAGAGAACCGTATTAGTTATTCGATCAAATTAGCGGATGAAAAATATCTGCCATGACACGCTATTATTTGATCTGTGCGTGCATTTCCTGCACCGAAATTACTTTTTCAGTCGCATCGGCATTCAGCGCCATCGCGGTGGCAAAGCCGCCGTTCAGGGTGGTGTCGTAATGCACTTTATATTGCAGCGCACTGCGACGAATCACGCGGGAGTCTTCAATCGCACGACGACCTGAGGTGGTGTTGATGATGTAGGTATATTCGCCATTCTTAATACGGTCCTGAATGTGCGGACGGCCTTCATGCACCTTGTTCACCAGACGCGGATTGATACCCGCTTCACCCAGCACAATCGCCGTGCCGTGCGTCGCATCCAGCTCGAAGCCCTGTTTCAGCAGTTTTGCCGCCAGGTCCACCACGCGTTCTTTATCGCCTTCGCGCACGGAAAGCAGCGCACGACCGTGTTTCTTCATGGTGGAGTTGCTGCCCAGCTGCGCTTTGGCGAACGCTTCAGCGAAGGTGCGGCCCACGCCCATGACTTCCCCGGTAGAGCGCATTTCTGGCCCTAACAGCGGGTCAACACCCGGGAATTTATTGAACGGCAGCACCACTTCTTTCACCGAGTAGTACGGCGGGATAACTTCTTTGGTTACGCCCTGCTCAGCCAGCGATTTGCCAGCCATCACACGCGCCGCCACTTTTGCCAGCGGAACGCCGGTGGCTTTGGAGACGAACGGAACGGTACGCGCCGCACGCGGGTTAACTTCAATCAGGTAGACTTCGTTGTTTTTAACCGCAAACTGCACGTTCATCAGGCCGCGCACCTGCAATTCGAAGGCCAGTTTCTGCACCTGCTGGCGCATCACATCCTGAATTTCCTGACTTAAGGTGTAGGCTGGTAGCGAACATGCGGAGTCACCGGAGTGCACGCCCGCCTGCTCAATGTGCTCCATGATGCCGCCAATCAGCACCATTTCGCCGTCGCAGATGGCATCCACGTCAACTTCTACCGCGTCATCAAGGAAGTGATCCAGCAACACTGGCGCATCGTTAGACACGCTGACCGCCGTCTGGAAGTAGCGACGCAGGTCAGCTTCGTCATAGACGATTTCCATCGCCCGACCGCCGAGAACGTAAGACGGACGTACCACCAGCGGGTAGCCAATCTCTTTCGCCTTCTCTACCGCCATTTCAATAGCGGTAACGGTGGCGTTCGCCGGTTGTTTCAGTTTCAGACGCTCAACCGCATGCTGGAAGCGTTCACGGTCTTCTGCACGGTCGATAGCATCCGGGCTGGTGCCGATAACCGGTACGCCAGCAGCTTCCAGCGCGCGCGCCAGTTTCAGCGGGGTCTGACCACCGTACTGAACGATAACGCCTTTCGGCTTCTCAATACGCACGATTTCCAGCACATCTTCCAGAGTTACCGGCTCGAAGTAGAGGCGATCGGAAGTGTCGTAGTCGGTGGAGACGGTTTCCGGGTTACAGTTAACCATAATGGTTTCGTAACCGTCTTCGCGCAGCGCCAGCGAGGCGTGTACACAGCAGTAGTCGAATTCGATACCCTGACCGATACGGTTCGGGCCGCCGCCGAGAACCATGATTTTTTCACGGTCGGTAGACGGATTCGCTTCGCACTCTTCTTCATAAGTGGAGTACATGTAAGCGGTGTCGGTGGCGAACTCTGCCGCACAGGTATCCACGCGCTTATAAACCGGGTGCAGGTCATACTGGTCGCGCAGCTTGCGGATTTCCGCTTCGCGCACGCCCGCCAGTTTTGCCAGACGCGCATCGGCAAAGCCTTTGCGTTTCAGCTGGCGCAGGAATTCAGCGTTCAGGCCAGTGATGCCCACTTCCGCTACTTTCTCTTCCAGACGCACCAGTTCTTCAATCTGTACCAGGAACCAGCGGTCAATATTGGTCAGGTTGAACACGCCGTCCACAGACAGGCCCGCACGGAAGGCATCGGCGATGTACCAGATACGCTCTGCGCCAGCATCTTTCAGTTCGCGACGGATTTTGGTTAACGCTTCCGGGTCATCGAGGCTCACTTTCGGGTCGAATCCAGTCGCACCGACTTCCAGGCCGCGCAGCGCTTTTTGCAGGGATTCCTGCTGCGTGCGACCAATCGCCATCACTTCGCCAACCGATTTCATCTGAGTGGTCAGACGGTCGTTAGCACCGGCGAATTTTTCGAAGTTGAAGCGAGGAATTTTAGTAACCACATAGTCGATGGACGGCTCGAAGGAGGCCGGAGTACGTCCGCCAGTGATGTCGTTCATCAGTTCGTCGAGGGTGTAACCCACCGCCAGTTTCGCCGCCACTTTAGCAATCGGGAAACCGGTCGCTTTCGACGCCAGCGCCGAAGAACGGGACACGCGTGGGTTCATTTCGATAACAATCAGGCGACCGTTTTTCGGGTTCACCGCAAACTGGACATTGGAACCACCGGTTTCAACGCCGATTTCACGCAGCACCGCCATCGAGGCGTTACGCATGATTTGATATTCTTTGTCGGTCAGCGTTTGGGCTGGCGCGACAGTGATGGAGTCACCGGTATGGATGCCCATCGCATCAAAGTTTTCGATAGAGCAGACGATGATGCAGTTGTCGTTTTTATCACGCACCACTTCCATCTCGTACTCTTTCCAGCCGATCAGCGACTCATCAATCAGCAGCTCTTTGGTTGGGGAGAGATCCAGACCGCGGGCGCAAATTTCTTCAAACTCTTCGCGGTTATAAGCGATACCGCCGCCGCTACCGCCCATGGTAAAGGATGGGCGAATAATGCACGGGAAGCCCACGTCAGCGGCAACCGCCAGCGCTTCTTCCATCGTGTGTGCGATACCGGAACGCGCGGTTTCCAGACCAATTTTCTTCATCGCTACGTCGAAACGACGGCGGTCTTCTGCTTTATCAATCGCATCGGCGGTCGCACCAATCATAGTCACGCCGAACTCTTCCAACACGCCCTGACGCTCCAGCTCCAGCGCGCAGTTCAGCGCCGTCTGACCGCCCATCGTTGGCAGCACCGCGTCCGGGCGCTCTTTTTCAATAATCTTGCGTACTACTTCCCAGTGAATCGGCTCGATGTAGGTCGCATCGGCCATTTCCGGGTCGGTCATGATGGTCGCCGGGTTGGAGTTCACCAGAATGACGCGGTAACCCTCTTCGCGCAGGGCTTTACATGCTTGCGCGCCAGAGTAGTCAAACTCACACGCCTGACCGATAACAATCGGGCCCGCACCCAGAATCAGGATACTTTTTATATCTGTACGTTTTGGCATGGCTCTTTTACTCCTGATTACTTAGCGGTTTTACGGTACTGCTCAATTAACTCGATAAAGTGGTCGAACAACGGCGCGGCGTCGTGCGGACCAGGGCTGGCTTCCGGGTGACCCTGGAAGCTGAACGCCGGTTTATCGGTGCGATGAATGCCCTGTAACGTACCGTCGAACAGGGATTTATGCGTGACACGCAGGTTTGCAGGTAATGTTGCTTCATCCACCGCAAAACCGTGGTTCTGGGCGGTGATCATCACCACGTTTTTCTCAACATCTTTAACCGGATGGTTGCCGCCGTGGTGACCAAATTTCATTTTGACAGTCTTCGCACCGCTCGCCAGCGCCAGCAGCTGATGACCGAGACAGATGCCGAATACCGGAATATCGGTTTCGAGAAATTTCTGGATGGCGGTAATGGCGTAATCGCACGGGGCCGGGTCGCCAGGACCGTTGGAGAGGAAGATGCCGTCTGGATTCATTTTCAGCACATCTTCCGCAGAAGTTTGCGCCGGAACGATGGTCAGACGACAGCCTCTGTCCACCAGCATCCGCAGGATGTTGCGCTTGGCACCAAAATCATAAGCCACGACGTGGAACGGCAGCTCGTCTTCTTTCTTCGCTTCTGGCAGGCCGCCGGTCAACGTCCAGCTCCCTTGTGTCCAGCTATAGGCTTCTGCGGTGGTCACTTCTTTTGCCAGATCCATGCCATTCAGACCTGGGAACGCGCGAGCTTTTTCTAACGCCAGCGCCGCATCCGGGTTATCGCCTGCGATAATGCAGCCATTCTGTGCGCCTTTCTCGCGCAGTAAACGCGTCAGCTTACGGGTATCGATATCGGCAATCGCCACGATGTTATGGCGCTTCAGGTAAGAAGAGAGGTCTTCGGTATTACGGAAGTTGCTGGCAATCAGCGGCAGATCGCGAATCACCAGACCTTGCGCATGTACCTGAGAAGATTCTTCATCGGCGTCATTAGTGCCGACATTGCCAATATGGGGATAAGTAAGAGTAACGATTTGACGAGAATAGGAAGGATCAGTGAGGATTTCTTGATAACCGGTCATTGAAGTATTGAAAACGACTTCCCCAACCGCCGAACCTGTTGCCCCTATGGCCCGACCGTGAAACTGGGTTCCGTCTTCCAGAACCAATAGCGCTGACTTAATCAAAACACCCTCCAGAGAATATTCACTCACTTTATTTGCATATTAATTCACAATGATGACGTAAATCAATGCAAATCTGCTTACCGACGAATTTCTGGCAAACGGCGGCATTCTGGAGATATGGGCGCTAAAAGTCAACTTAATGGCAGGATTTTTTATATTATTTTGTGGCTCATGCATGTTTTACAGGCATTAAGCGGCAAAAAGATCATATAACCTGTTCTGGAAAACGCTTGCGCAGCAAGAAGATTGCATGAAATAAAAGCGAGTAGGGAAAAGTGGACCAAATGGTCAAAATTTACATTAAAACAACAAAAACCAAAGACAAAACATGTAATTTTTGGCACTTATAGACAATTTAAAAACATAACACTAAAAATAAAAGGGCCAAAAATTAAAGCCCTTTACAATCAATAAATTAAATGTGTTATTTTTGCACCATAACAAATATCTTGTGGTTACAAACTATTGAGATCAAGCACATCTCGCATATCAAAAAGACCACTTTCCTTACCACTCAACCACAAAGCCGATCTTACCGCGCCGTTAGCAAATGTCATGCGGCTGGACGCCTTATGGGTGATCTCCAGACGCTCGCCAATATCGGCAAACATCGCGGTATGTTCGCCAACGATGTCACCTGCACGCACGGTGGCAAAACCAATGGTGCCAGGCACACGTTCACCGGTGTGGCCTTCACGACTGTAGACCGCGCAATCTTTCAGATCTTTATCAAGGGCGTGGGCGATCGCCTCTCCCATTGCCAGTGCGGTGCCTGACGGCGCATCAACTTTATGTCTATGATGTGCTTCAATAATTTCGATATCGGTGTAGTCACCCATCACTTTGGCTGCTTTCTCCAGCAGCTTAAGCATGACGTTAACGCCAACGCTAAAATTGGCGGCAAAGACAATCGCAATATCGGCGGCGGCGTCACGAATCGCCTGTTTACCGGCTTCGTCAAACCCCGTAGTGCCGATCACCATCCCTTTGCCATGCTGGCGACAAAAAGCGAGATGGTTCAGCGTACCTTCCGGACGGGTAAAATCGATAAACACATCAAAATCATCTTTTATCGCATCAAGGCTGCTTTGCACGGTAACGCCTGTTTTCCCTGCACCAGCCAGCTCACCGGCGTCGCTGCCCAGTAAAGAAGATCCTTCGCGCTCCAGCGCCGCGCCCAGCTGCACGCCTTCTAATGCCAGCGCCGCCTGAATCAACTGGCGGCCCATACGCCCCCCGGCTCCCGCGATGGCAACGCGGATGTTTGCATCATGCATAGCTATTCTCTTTTGTTAATTTGCATAGACCGTTTTCAGAGTAACCAGCGCATCGCTACGCCGCCAGCCAAAAACGCTGATAATTAGAAATTAATGATAAACAGGGAGGGATATCAGTGAAAGGCATGAGTCGATGAATGACTGCATGCCGATAACATGTGACAGGTTACGGCACCAGAGCCAGCAAATCAGCCACCCACTGTTGGAAGCCTTTTACATTCAGATCCAATGCCACCTGTACATTGGCTGGTTTGCCCAGGCAACCGTCGATATCAACCACCGTCGTGCCTGAGGTAAATTCGCCTTGAGTTTCTACCGCGACAAAACACGGCTTGAGGGTGAATAAGTCCGGGCGCACCAGCCAGGCGATGGCGCAGAGATCGTGCATTCGCAGACCGCTTTGCATACTGCCGCTACGGTAGTGGCTAAACAGGGCGTGGAGCATTTTTCCGGTGCGATTCAACTCCGGTAAAGTAGCGAGATAGTCAGGGGTTAATATTGCCTGATTGGTGACATCCAGACCGCACATGACAATTTCGATGCCGCTACGGAAGACACAGGCAGCCGCTTCTGGATCGGCAGCGATATTAAACTCGGCATTTGGTGTACAGTTGCCGCGACCAGCAGAACCGCCCATGATCACCAGACGGCGAATATGCGGTTTGCATTCCGGGCATTGTGAAAGTAACAGCGCAATATTGGTTAACGGGCCGATGGCTACCAGGGTAACAGGCTCTGGTGCACGCATCAGGGCATCCCGAATCGCCAGAAACGCCGGTACCTCGAGCGGCTTTCGGTTGTGCTCAACAAAGTCGTAGCCAGCCATTCCCGATTTGCCGTGCACAGATGCCGCATCACGCGGTGCGCGTACCAGCGGCACAGCGGCTCCCTGGGCGAGCGGAATCTCCGCATTCCAGAAATGCAGCAGTTGCAAGGCATTACGGGTAGTTTTCTCAACCGAGACATTACCCGCGACGGTGGTCATCAGTTGCAGGTCGAGTTCGGGGGCAAAAATCGCGGCGGCAATGGCGACGGCATCGTCAATGCCGGGGTCAGTATCGAGGAAGATAGGTAAACGCATGTTTTCTCCATAAAAAATGCCGGTAACAAGACCGGCATTTTCGCATAACTTAGGCTGCTAATGACTTAATCGACTTCACGAATATCGACACGCAGCTCTTTCGGCACTTCGAAAACAATGTTTTCTTCACGGCCTTCCAGCGGAATGGCTTCACCACCGCCCAGCTGCTGCAAACGTGCCACCACATTTTGCACCAGAATATCCGGAGCCGATGCGCCCGCAGTCACGCCGACGCATTTAACCTCTTTCACCCACTCTTCCTGGATATCTTTCGCATCGTCAATCAAAAACGCGCGTTTGCCCATACGCTGGGCCAGCTCCGCCAGACGGTTGGAGTTGGAGGAGTTTTTCGAACCGACCACCAACACAACTTCCGCCTGTTCTGCCAGGGCGCGTACCGCTTCCTGACGGTTAGTCGTGGCGTAGCAGATGTCATCTTTGCGCGGACCGACAATTTTCGGGAAGCGTTTACGCAGCGCGTCGATCACATCAGACGTGTCATCCACCGACAGCGTGGTCTGGGTCATAAAGGAGAGCTTCTCTTCGTTTTTGACCGTCAGTTTCCACACATCGTCCGGCGATTCGACCAGATACATTCCCCCTTCCGGGTTACTGTACTGGCCCATCGTACCTTCCACTTCCGGATGCCCGGCGTGGCCGATGAGAATCGACTCTTCGCCACGACGGCTGGCGCGGGCGACTTCCATATGCACTTTGGTCACCAGCGGACAGGTGGCATCAAACACCGTCAAATCGCGGCTTTTTGCTTCGTTACGTACCGCCTGAGAAACACCGTGTGCGGAGAAAATCAGGATCGCGCCGTCCGGTACTTCGCTAATCTGCTCAATAAAGATAGCCCCACGCTCACGCAAGCTATCGACCACATAGCGGTTATGTACCACTTCGTGACGGACATATATCGGTGCGCCGTAAATGGCCAGCGCGTTTTCAACAATGCTGATAGCGCGGTCTACCCCGGCACAAAAACCACGCGGGTTGGCCAACAGGATCTGCATGTTACGCCTCCAGTGCCGGATCGATTTCCAGCACTTCAATATCAAAATGAACGGTCTGCCCGGCCAGCGGATGGTTGAAATCAACGGTAATGGAGTCGCCGTTAATTTCGCGGATCACGCCAGGCATCTCACTGCCATCCATTGCGGTAAAAAGCATGATTGCGCCAATTTCTGGCTCGCCTGCATCCATAAATTCACGGCGGGAGAAGTACTGAATCAGGTCCGGTGACGGCACGCCAAACGCCGCATCTGGCTCCAACGAGAAGGTGGTTTTATCGCCCACTTTCAGCCCCAACAGGTGTTGCTCCAGCCCTTCAGAAAGAGAAGCATCACCCAGGCGGAACAGCGCCGGTTTACCGTTGTTGCGGGTAGACTCGGCGGTGGTGCCATCGTCGAGTTTTAGCGTGAAGTGCACCAGGACGGCGCTATTGCTCTGTACAGATTCAGACATGCAGGTTTGCTCTTATATTTAAGGATTTTTGCCGGATGCGGCGTAAACGCCTTATCCGGCCTACGATTTCGCAGCAATCTGTAGGCCGGATAAGATGCGTCAGCATCGCATCCGGCAGGGTTTATTATTGTTTTTTCGCTTTAGAAGGTAAAAAACCTTCCAGCACAATCAGTGCCGCACCGACACAGATGGCAGTATCGGCAAGGTTGAAGGTGGCGAAGTGCCAGCCGCCGACGTAGAAGTCGATCATATCGACAACGAAGCCGTGCCACAGGCGGTCGAACAGGTTGCCCAGCGCGCCGCCAATAATCAGCGCGTAAGCGATATTGTTTAGCTTCTGCGTGGCCTTCGAGCGATACATCATCACTGCCAGGATCACGCTAATACCAATCGCAATACCGGCAAAGAACCAACGCTGCCAGCCGCCGCTATCGGCAAGGAAACTAAACGCCGCGCCATAGTTACGCGCATAATGCAGATTAAGCGACGGGAACAGCGGGACCGTATCCCCCAGAGCAAAGTTCTGGAGGATCAGGTATTTGCTGCCCAGATCGATAATCAGCACGACTACCACCAGCCACAGCCAGCGTAGCCCTGTTGAACAGATCGATTGACTCATCAGGCAAACTTACGTTTTTCACCGTCACCGGCGACGTTGCTGACACAGCGGCCGCAGATTTCTGCGTGTTCCGCCACCTTGCCGACATCCTGGGTGTAGTGCCAGCAGCGTGGGCACTTCTCACCTTCGGCTTTACTCAACGCGACTTTCAGCCCTTTGAGTACTTCGCTCTGCTGAGCATCAGCAGGTGCGTCGTTATAGTCTGCAACGGTAGCGCCGGAGGTCAACAAGACAAATCGTAATTCATCGCCCAGCGCGGTCAGTTTCGCCGCCAGTTCCGGTTCTGCATACAAGGTTACTGCCGCTTCCAGCGAGCCACCCACTTTCTTGTCGGCACGCGCTTGCTCAATGACTTTGTTCACTTCGCCACGCACTTTCAACAGCTCGTCCCAGAACGCATCGTTCATTGCTTCACTGTCTGCCAGACCAAACAGGCCTTCGTACCACTCACCGGTGAAGACGTATTTTTCACGTTCGCCCGGCAGGTAGCCCCACACTTCATCAGCGGTGAAGGAGAGGATTGGTGCCATCCAGCGAACCAGCGCTTCTGCGATGTGATACAGCGCAGTCTGGCAGCTACGACGCGCCACGCTGTCCGCTTTGGCGGTGTACTGACGGTCTTTGATGATGTCGAGGTAGAAGGAACCCATCTCAACGGAGCAGAAGCGCATCAGACGCTGTACCACTTCGTGGAAATCGTATGCTTCGTACGCCTTGAGGATGTCTTCCTGTGCCGCTTTCGCACAACCTACGGCCCAGCGATCCAGTACCACCATCTCTTCCGGTTTCACCATATCTTTTGCTGGATCAAAACCGTTCAGGTTTGCCAGCAGGAAGCGCGCGGTGTTACGGATACGACGATAGCTGTCGGCAGCACGTTTCAGGATCTCGTCAGAAACGGCCATTTCACCGGTGTAGTCGGTTGATGCCACCCACAGACGCAGAATATCCGCGCCCAGTTTGTTCATCACATCCTGCGGCGAAACGGTGTTGCCGATGGATTTAGACATCTTGCGGCCCTGACCATCCACGGTAAAGCCGTGGGTCAGTACCTGACGATACGGCGCTTTGCCTTTCATCGCGGTGGAGATCATTAGGGAAGACATGAACCAACCACGGTGCTGGTCAGAACCTTCCAGATACATGTCCGCTGCGTGACCGGCAAATTCCGGACGCACGTCAACAACAGAAGAGTGGGTAGATCCGGAGTCAAACCATACGTCGAGAGTATCCGGCACTTTCACATACTGGTCAGCTTCGTCGCCGAGGATCTCTTTCGCATCGAGATCCCACCACGCCTGGATGCCGTTAACTTCAACGCGTTTTGCCACTTCTTCCATCAGTTCGAGGGTACGCGGATGCAGCTCTTCCGTGTCTTTGTGCACGAACAGTGACATCGGTACGCCCCAGGTGCGCTGACGGGAGATACACCAGTCAGGACGGTTAGCAACCATCGACTCGATACGCGCCTGGCCCCAGTCCGGGATCCACTGCACGCCTTTGATCTCTTTCAGTGACTGCGCACGCAGACCTTTCTGATCCATGCTGACGAACCACTGCGGCGTCGCGCGGAAGATGATCGGCGTTTTGTGACGCCAGCAGCACGGATAGCTGTGCTGCATTTTCTCAACGTGCAGCAGCGCGCCTTTTTCCTGCAGCAGCGCAACGACGATGTCGTTCGCTTTGAAGACGTTCACGCCATCCAGCGTCGGATAAGTGCCCGGCAGATAAGTGCCGTCCGGGCCAACCGGGTTAGCGGTTTCCAGGCCGTATTTCTGACCGATCACATAGTCGTCCGGGCCGTGGCCAGGCGCGGTGTGAACGGCACCGGTACCGGCATCCAGGGTAACGTGATCGCCGAGGATTGCCGGAACGTCGAAGCCCATAAACGGATGGGTAAAGCGCAGCAACTCAAGCTCCGCACCTTTTACCGTGCTGAGAATGGTGTAATCGGTCACGCCGATACGCTGCATTACGCTTTCAACCAGATCTTTCGCCAGAATCACGGCCTGACCGTCGATCTGCACCAGCGCATAGTCGAAATCAGGTGCAATAGAGATTGCGCGGTTCGCAGGCAGAGTCCACGGCGTAGTGGTCCAGATCACCAGCGAGATTGGGCCGTTAACGTTGCTTACGGCAAATTTTGCTTTCAGTGCATCCTGATCGACCGCCTGAAAAGCAACGTCGATGGACGGAGAAGTTTTGTCGTAATACTCAACTTCCGCTTCCGCCAGCGCAGAACGGCAGTCAACGCACCAGTGTACCGGCTTCGCGCCTTTGTGCAGGTGACCGTTGCCGATGATTTTGCCCAGCGCGCGGATGATGTTGGCTTCAGTTTTGAAGTCCATGGTCAGGTACGGGTGCGACCAGTCGCCCAGCACGCCCAGACGGATAAAGTCTTTGCGTTGACCGTCAACCTGGGTCGCCGCGTATTCGCGGCACTTGGCGCGGAACTCGGCGGCGGTGAATTTCTCACCCGGCTTACCGTATTCTTGCTCGACTTTCAGCTCGATCGGCAGACCGTGGCAGTCCCAGCCAGGCACATACGGCGAGTCATAACCGGAAAGCCCTTTGGACTTCACGATAATGTCTTTCAGAATCTTGTTAACCGAGTGACCAATATGAATGCTGCCATTCGCATAAGGAGGGCCATCATGCAGAATGAAGGTTTTTTTGCCTTTTTTAGCCGCACGGATGATGCCGTACAGATCATCATCAGTCCAACGCGCCAGCATTCCCGGTTCGCGCTTGGCGAGATCGCCACGCATCGGGAACCCTGTTTCCGGCAAATTCAGGGTTGATTTATAGTCACTCATCAGATTCTCGGTTCCGTGTTTCGGTTTGATTACATAACAGGCTTAAGCCGGTTTTGTTAGCCCAAAAAATTCGCGGGCGGTTAATTCATCACGCGCAATCTGCGCTTTCAGTTCGTCCAGCGACGCAAATCGCTGCTCATTGCGTATTTTTTTACGCAGCACTACTTGTATATGGCGACCGTAAAGGTCCATTGCAACATCTAACAAATGCACTTCCAGCTGCTGGCGAATACCGGCAACCGTTGGGCGTGTTCCGATGTTTGCCACGCCGGGTAACGGCTTTTCACCGAGGCCCAGCACTTCTACCGCATAAACCCCTTTCACCGGGGAAACCTGACGGCGTAGCGGTACATTCGCCGTCGGGAAACCTATAGTGCGCCCTAATTCATCACCGTGGACTACACGCCCGGAGATGGCAAACGGGTGCCCCAGTAAACTTTCTGCCAGAGCCAGATTGTCATCCGCCAGCGCCTGACGCACAGCGGTGCTGCTGATACGCACGCCACCTTCGCAAAAAGTTTGCGTACTGGTGATATCGAAGCCGTATTCCATGCCAGCTTTCTGTAATAACAAGAAATCGCCTTCACGACCAGCGCCAAAGCGGAAATCATCACCTACGGCAAGAAATTTTACGCGCAAAAGCTTCACCAGAAGATCGCTGATGAAATTTTGCGCGGTTAACGCCGCGAAACGCCTGTCGAAACGCACGCACAGCACGTAATCAACGCCACACTCTGCAAGGTAACGCAGTTTTTCCCGCAGCCGGGTCAGCCGTGCCGGGGCTTTATCGGTAGCAAACAGTTCCAGTGGTTGAGGTTCAAAAAGCATCACCATCACCGGTAAGTTGCGCTTGCGCCCTTCTTCCTGCAAGCCCTGTAACAGCGCGCGATGACCGCGATGCACGCCGTCGAAATTACCAATAGTCAGCACACACCCTTCTTGCGGGGCCTGGCTGAGATTATGTATGCCGCGTATCAGCTTCATGTCTGGCTCAAAACAGTGAAAATCGTCCGAGTATACCTTGTACAGCGGTCAAGGTTAACCGGCGATTGAGTACCGAAATCAGAAAGAAGTGGCTTTTCATTGCCATGGCGCAAATCACGGGAAGAAACTGACCGCCTGCTGCAATTTTTATCGCGGAAAAGCTGTATTCACACCCCGCAAGCTGGTAGAATCCTGCGCCATCACTACGTAACGAGTGCCGGCACATTAACGGCGCTTATTTGCACAAATCCATTGACAAAAGAAGGCTAAAAGGGCATATTCCTCGGCCTTTGAATTGTCCATATAGAACACATTTGGGAGTTGGACCTTGGCTAATATCAAATCAGCTAAGAAGCGCGCCATTCAGTCTGAAAAGGCTCGTAAGCACAACGCAAGCCGTCGCTCTATGATGCGTACTTTCATCAAGAAAGTATACGCAGCTATCGAAGCTGGCGACAAAGCTGCTGCACAGAAAGCATTTAACGAAATGCAACCGATCGTGGACCGTCAGGCTGCTAAAGGTCTGATCCACAAAAACAAAGCTGCACGTCATAAGGCTAACCTGACTGCACAGATCAACAAACTGGCTTAATCGCCAATTTGCTGAAGCTTTGTGAAAAAGCCCGCGCAAGCGGGTTTTTTTATGCCTGCTGCTTTTGTGATGCGTGAGAGAACACACTGCCGGTTGCCAGATAGTCAAAAGTTGCAGGTTCTTGCAGACATGCCGTTGTACTATCTGAACTCTTCGTGGCTTAAGAATCGTAGAACCATCGGCTGATACATTCTGAACAAGAATATCTACTCAATCTCCAGACCCCCTACAAAGAATGTGGATATTGTGATACACATTGAGGTATTAAACTTAAGACCACTCTATTTTTGAATTAAATTCCTATATACTTTAACCATTCATAAATATCTCCTCATTAGACCTTGTAAATTATTAACAGCAATCAACACAGGTTAAATACCTATTTATATTGTACTTCTTAAAATTAATGAGCGATTTTTGATAGTAGTCACATTCACTCATAAATTAAATTAATAAAAATTCATCAACTTCAAGGACTGATAATGACAGATGGTATCTCAACTTCGCCACATTGTCTTTATAAATCAAATATAGTAGATGATGTAATAATAAATAAAACAAGACAAAATGAGTTAGTAAAAGTGTTTTGCGAGTATAAAACAGAGTTCTTAATTTTGTTTGATGACTTTTTCAGAAGCCAGGATTTTCCTAAACCATCTCCAGTCCTCCATCATTTTTTTCAATATACTCATCTGAGAGATGCACATTTTTATAGATGTAAACTCATAGAACATACAGTTCAATTTTATTTTTTAAACACAAAGGCATCACATTACTTAGATTGGATGTTTTTGATGACAGAACAAGCGAATGTCTTTCTGAAGAGATGGTAATGACTCCAACTTATTGATAGTGTTTTATGTTCAGATAATGCCCGATGACTTTGTCATGCAGCTCCACCGATTTTGAGAACGACAGCGACTTCCGTCCCAGCCGTGCCAGGTGCTGCCTCAGATTCAGGTTATGCCGCTCAATTCGCTGCGTATATCGCTTGCTGATTACGTGCAGCTTTCCCTTCAGGCGGGATTCATACAGCGGCCAGCCATCCGTCATCCATATCACCACGTCAAAGGGTGACAGCAGGCTCATAAGACGCCCCAGCGTCGCCATAGTGCGTTCACCGAATACGTGCGCAACAACCGTCTTCCGGAGCCTGTCATACGCGTAAAACAGCCAGCGCTGGCGCGATTTAGCCCCGACATAGCCCCACTGTTCGTCCATTTCCGCGCAGACGATGACGTCACTGCCCGGCTGTATGCGCGAGGTTACCGACTGCGGCCTGAGTTTTTTAAGTGACGTAAAATCGTGTTGAGGCCAACGCCCATAATGCGGGCAGTTGCCCGGCATCCAACGCCATTCATGGCCATATCAATGATTTTCTGGTGCGTACCGGGTTGAGAAGCGGTGTAAGTGAACTGCAGTTGCCATGTTTTACGGCAGTGAGAGCAGAGATAGCGCTGATGTCCGGCGGTGCTTTTGCCGTTACGCACCACCCCGTCAGTAGCTGAACAGGAGGGACAGCTGATAGAAACAGAAGCCACTGGAGCACCTCAAAAACACCATCATACACTAAATCAGTAAGTTGGCAGCATCACCGAAGAGATTAAGATATATCAAGAATGCTATGAAAAATTCGTTAAGTTCTTAAAGGCAAACTTCAACCCGGAAATATACCCACAGCTATATACTCCTGAAATATTTTATGAGGCCTGCAGAAATCTCCAGTCATTTTATGCTCATCAGGAGACGTCACAAAACGCTAAATATAGTGCAATAGACAAGAAAAAAAGTCATCTTAACCAGGAAATCAAAAAGCTAATTAAAAAAAATATTTTCCCTGAGCTATATAATGAACAATGCAATAAAATCCCCTCCTCATCGAAAGATGATAACCAGAAAATAACATGGCAGAATTTTAAAACTAGCAATTCGGCATATTCAAAACTATGTGGAAAATTATCTTTATTTAAAAGCGTGCCCAGTCGGTTAATAGAAAAATCAGCTTACTGCTCAACTGAAAATATGGCCACTAATAAATTTGATGTCGTCTTTTCTTACTGCGGAGATAATATAAAGGAATTTATACTTTTATTACCCTATAATAAATCACTGGAGATGTATGAACTTAACGATCAAAAGATCCAGTATTTGACTGCCCCTAATATCAATATACATAAAATGTCGCTATCAAATATAACAATAGAAAAGAGCAACCTTTCATATGGGTATTATTTTAGTTGTGTATTATCCAATATATCATGTTTTGAAAGCGACTTATCAAACACCATCTTTTCAAATGGAGAAATTAATAATCTCTTCATTAAAAAAAGCAACATATTTGGAGCATCATTCACTAATACCAGAATAAAAAATTTGCTCTGTGAAGATATTATGCCTGGTCGATGGACCACTCAACTTGTCAATAAGCACTTAGGTTACAGATACACAGGAGTATTCAAAACCCTGGCAAGTATTGATGACAAACCGTCCCGTTTCGAAATTTTGATACCATTGGTACAAACTTTAGTTCGCGACAATGTAAAGCTAAATAATGATGTGTATAAAGAACTGAAAAAGTTTATGCACGATTACGACAAAACATCCCCGGAAATGAGAAAATACCTTCAGAGCATCAACGAGTCTATGTTCCTTATGAAAAACATAGCTCATCAAAATTAAAAAATCTCAAAAAAGAAGTAATTTCAGAATGAAATTAACTGTGATGATTATTAATTCACTACAGAGGAATAAAAAATAATCTGAAGCATACTCTGAAACATCCTACTCTCTCACTCTAATAATGGCACCTTGCTCTTCTTATAAAGAAGGGAATAATTAAGAATATTAAACTTTCATCAACTTCACATCAAGAAATTAAAAAATTTAAACATTAATCTAAATAATAACAACCTGATCACATAATCGGGTACGATTTTATCCGATAACTATAATGCTATAACTCTGGGAAATGGTTGGAATACACCGCTGGGTGCCATCTCTTTTTACGCTGCCCGATCGAGTAGTAAGTTAAATAATGATACCAGACACGAAGGTACGAGCTATCAGGTCGCCTATAATAAATATCTAGTACAAACAGCCACTCGATTTAGCGTGGCCGCCTGGCGTTATGCTTCGCAGGATTACAGGACATTCAGCGACCATCTTTACGAAAATGATAAACACTATCATCAGAGTGATTATAATGATTTTTATGATATTGGCAGAAAAAATAGCCTTTCTGCCAATATTATGCAACCTTTATCCAATAATCTGGGAAATGTATCATTAAGTGCGCTTTGGCGGAATTACTGGGGGCGAAGTGGAAATGCTAAAGATTACCAATTCAGTTACTCCAATAACTGGCAACACATTAGTTATACTTTCTCTGCCAGCCAATCTTATGATGAAAATAATAAAGAAGAGGAGCGTTTTAATCTGTTTATCTCCATTCCTTTCTACTGGGGGGATGATATTGCCAAAACACGTCACCAAATTAACTTATCGAATTCGACCTCATTTTCCAAAGATGGCTATTCCTCCAACAATACTGGAATTACTGGCATAGCCGGTGAACATGATCAGTTAAATTATGGTATATATGTTAATCAGCAACAACAAAATAATGATACCTCGCTTGGTACGAATTTAAGCTGGAGAACTCCCATCGCCATAATAGATGGCAGCTATAGTCATTCTAAAAACGCCTGGCAAAGTGGTGGAAGTATTAGTAGTGGATTAGTTGTCTGGTCCGGTGGTATTAATATCACTAACCAGTTATCCGATACATTTGCAATTCTGGATGCGCCTGGATTAGAAGGCGCGCATATTAATGGACAAAAATACAACCGAACAAACAGCAAAGGCCAGGTTGTTTACGACCCGATTATACCTCATCGTGAAAACCATCTGGTACTTGATATAGCAAACAGTGAAAGTGAAACAGAATTGCAGGGCAATCGTCAAATTATTGCGCCTTACCGTGGAGCAGTTTCTTATGTGCAGTTTACAACTGACCAACGTAAGCCTTGGTATATACAGGCACTGCGTCCCGATGGTTCGCCATTAACCTTTGGCTATGACGTACTGGATCTCCAGGAAAACAATATTGGAGTCGTTGGCCAGGGTAGTCGCCTTTTTATTCGCGTAGATGAAATTCCAACTGGCATAAAAGTTGCTCTCAATGATGAACAGAATTTATTCTGTACTATTACTTTTCAACACGTTATCGATGAAAACAAAACATATATATGCCAGTAAAAGGAGTTTACTATGAAGTGGCTTTTATTAATCACCTTGAGTCTATATTCTTTTATTGTGCAAAGTGCTCCCTGTGCATTGACCAATGTCGGTGAACAACGTGGAACATATATACTCAAGCCACTGAGTATGAAAGGTAATCTCACCGCCGAAAAAATTGAAAACACCGGAAATATCATTGAGTGTACAGACTTGCAAGAGACAACCAACGCCATTAAAGTTCATTTTTTAACACAGAACGCTTTAAAGTTTAAAGTCGGAAGTCGTCATTATATTATTAATTTCCCCTTTGAATATGACGGTAAAAAAATAGAGCTTCCAGGGAAGTCATCTTATAATTTAGAAGAAATGCTATCTGCGATAAATTTCACCATTCCATATTCTATCGCATCTGTATCAGATAGTTCTAACACCGCAGACATTTTTCCAGGAACTCCTTTTCCTTTGTTGTTCGAAATTGAAGTGAGTTCATGTACAGGGAATAATACTAATTGTAATAGCGTCCGCTTTAATTATAATTTAAATACTATTTTACAGGTAAATTTAATGACCTGTGGTTTTGAAGATCAATCCATCGACACTGGACGATTTGTACTGTCTCGTATCAATAATGAAAATTATCAGTTTCATCATATAAGATTTGACTGCATCCAGGGCGAGCAAGGTGAATTAGTTTTTGAACCCAGTGATGTTGAATATTACTTTGAACCAGTGACGATACAGGAGTCAGGAACCAGCATATTAAAAAATGAGTTAGAAAACAGTGAGGACGGTGCGGGTCAAGTAGGCTTTCAACTCTCCAATGATGGTACGAATGAAATCCAGTATGGTAAAAGCAATTACTACTCTTTTCAGCATCCCCATGAAGGAAGTAATCAGATTCCTCTATTTATTCGCCCGCGTACATATGGAAATAATGTCTCAAGCGGGCAAATAATGAGCCGAGTCAAAATCGTGGTTATGTACAACTAATCTATCTCCCCCACCTTAACTTTGGGGGGAGGTGCCGATTAACGCGCCGCTGGACTAAAAAGCGCAGAATAATCCGTATTGCAGATTCGCTGTACCGCCGGGTGCTGAATCATCCGCTCAGCAAAAATAGCATGGTACTCTTCCATCACATTCTCGACGCGACCAATTTCTACGACAGTTTTATCGGCATAAAAGTCATATGCATAAAGCGTTGGGGCAACGAAGATTGCATTGTGCATCGCACCAAAAGCTTTCATCAACGCGGCATCATCAAACTCGCCGAGGATTTCTACGTTTAATCCCTGGGAGTTAAACCAGTTAAGCAATTTGCGCCCTAACATTGAACGTCGCCCAGGAATCAAAAGTCGCCGTTCTTCCAGACAAGCCGGGAACGGTTTTTCTGGTGGTGGATTTGTACACCAGAAACTCACGCCACATTCGCCAATTCTCACGGAGAACAGGCCTTCCTGCTGCGTAGAGTCTATCGGACAGTCAGAAATGATCATATCCAGTTTATGCTGACTTAATTGCTCCAGCAGCATTTCGTGGGTGGATTCGAAGCAGCGAAGATGAATGGGCTCGCCTTCTACCACTGCGGCGTTAAGTACGCTACTGACCAGGCGTTTGGAAAGTGCATCAGCCACACCAACGTCAAACAATAAATTGGATTCTTTGCGATAGTTCACAATATCCAGCATTTCCTGGCTTAAGGTGAACATTTTATCGGCATAGCGATAGACCAGTTCTCCCAGCTCGCTGGGTTCGAGACCACGTCCCTTGCGTTTAAATAATTTGCCTTGCAGGCGCTCTTCCAGCGCTCGAATCTGTCCGGTAATGGTTTGTGGAGTTAAATAAAGCGCCTCCGCTGCGCCAACCACGGAACCTTCTTTATAGACATGCCAGAAGTAATACAAGTGGTTGTAATTGATATGAGACATGCTCATTTCTCTCCCTGATAACAATGAAAAGGGAGCCGTTTATGGCTCCCCGGTAAACCGTCCTGTCAAACTGATGGACGCAAACGAACGCGTAACCAGCTGTATCCAATTACCGCCGAAGAGATAGAACCGACCAGGATACCGAGTTTCGCCCAGTTAATCAGTTCTGGATCTACGCTACCAAAGGCCAGGCTGGCAATAAAGATAGACATAGTAAAACCGATACCGCACAGGATCCCCACCGCCATAATTTGCTGATAAGTCGTTCCCTCAGGCAGATGCGCCAGTTTCAAACGCAGCGCCAACCAGCAGAACAGACTAATCCCCAGCGGTTTGCCAATCAGCAAGCCAGCGATGATCCCCAATGGCAGAATGGAGGTCAAGCCATCCAGCGTGACACCTTGCAGTGAAACGCCAGCATTAGCAAATGCAAACAGCGGCAAAATCAGATACGCCACCCACGGGTGTAACACATGCTCCAGTCGCTTCGCTGGAGAACGCCCATGCTTCTCTTTCAAAGGAATAAAGAAGCCGACAATTACCCCCGCCAGGGTTGCGTGAACCCCCGATTTCAACACCGCAGTCCACAACACTACGCCAACCAGAATATAGACGCCCGTGCGGCGTACACCACACAGATTCAATACCGCGAGTACCGCAATTGCTACAGCCGCGACGCCAAGAGAGGCCATCGATAAGTCATTAGTGTAGAACAATGCGATGATAATGATGGCCCCAAGATCGTCGATAATAGCCAGAGCCATCAAAAAGATCTTCAGCGCTAACGGAACACGACTTCCCAACAGCGCCAGCACACCAAGTGCAAAGGCAATGTCAGTAGCCGCCGGGATCGCCCACCCTTCGCGGGTAATCGGATCGGCATAGTTAAAGGCCAGATAGAGTAATGCCGGAACAATCATCCCACCAATAGCGGCGATAACTGGAAATGCGGCCTGGCGTAAGCTGGCTAGCGATCCTTGCATCAGTTCACGTTTAACTTCCAGACCGACTAACAGGAAAAATACCGCCATCAGCGCGTCATTTATCCATAACAGCATGTTTTTGTTGATTTCGAGTGAACCAACCCGGAGCTGAACCGGCGTCTCCAGAAAGTCGTGATACCATCCACTGGTTGCGCCGCTATTGGCCATAATCATCGCCAGGATAGCGGCAATGATAAGAATAATGCCTCCCGAGGCATCACTGCTAAAGAATCGATGCAGATGTTTCACTTTTTATTTCTCTTTCAGGTGAATAGATCGTTTTTACTATTTTACCCCGCACAAATCATCGTTAAAATCAGATTATAGTGTAGGAATAACTCGTTTTTTACGATCCATTGAAGAATTTGCGCCATCAGCGGTGAGATGAGTTTTTTGACGGCTGTAAGCGCTCACGAGTGACCCTAAGCCCAGATAATCATAGCTTAAGGTGAGGATTTCTGAGGGATTAATTAGGAAAAGTAATAATTAATTTCTTGTCAGTCGGCGTTATTTGTTAGGACAATATTTCAAAAATAATCCAGCTTGTCGTCAATAATTGCGATAAAGAGATAAATTAAAGTTAAATAATTAAATCATTAAAAAATTACGCCACAAAAATGCGAGGCGTCTTCAGGATTAGAATCGATAAAACAGAATGGGTTAAAGAGAGCGATATAATAGCGGCGGGTGCTTGAGGCTATCTGTCTCAGGCATTAGCTGAACGGCAGATAGAGAAAAGCCCCGAGTGATATTTTACTATCAACCCGAGGCCCCCTATATGCTGAACACATGTAGAGTGCCTCTTACTGACCGTAAGGTCAAGGAGAAGAGAGCAATGAAGCAGCATAAGGCGATGATTGTCGCCCTGATCGTCATCTGTATCACCGCCGTAGTGGCGGCGCTGGTAACGAGAAAAGACCTCTGTGAGGTTCACATCCGAACTGGCCAGACGGAGGTTGCTGTTTTCACGGCTTACGAATCCGAGTAAGTGCAACGGCGGGGAGTGATCCCATAAGCGCTAACTTAAGGGTTGAACCATCTGAAGAATGCGACGCCTCGGTGCCTCGTTAAGACGATGCCTCGCGTTCTTCAATTGCGTTTTGTAGGCTGTCAGGGATACTGTCCCACGAATGGCCACCTGTAAGCTCCAGATGACCATTTTTGTTATTCTCCACAACGAGTTAGTTCTTCTTTTCGGATCCGGCACTTCTGGGGGGGAAATCCAGCGATGGCTGGATTATGTCGTCAATTAAAAATGCGGCGAGTAGATTAGCAAATATCCACGCTTTCGCGAGTTCAGGTTCCTTTGCACGCAAAGCATCCAGGTGCAGCAAACTTTTGAGCCGCTTAAAAGCCAGTTCAATTTGCCATCGCAGACGGTAACAATCAGCCACTTGCTCTGCTGAATATTCATCTTCCGGTAATGATGTTAGCAATAGCACATGGCCCGCTGCTTCCAGCGTTTCCGCCTGAACTACTCGTCCTTTTCGACGATTCTCGCTGAGCAGTCGGGTTTTACTGATTAATGCTTTTTCGGGAGGAAGTGATACGGCAATGAGACGTGCCGGAAAGGGAGCTCCGGCTTTTTTATTACCTGAATTGCCTATCATTACAGTGGTTTCACCGTTCTTACCGCAATCCAGCCCGCGCAGAAAACCCATCATGTCAAAGCGCATTCCTTCTGCAGTTAACCAGCGCAATCCTCGCCAGTGAACCCGGACGATATAATCAGCTTCTCCAAAAGCAAGTGAGCGGATACATTCGGGACGCGAACCGAATCCCCGGTCAGCAATGCGTATCTCGTCTGCCGTTTGCGCAAATCGGTCCAGCCGTTCAGCGTCTCTGCTGTCGGTTAGCTCAAAATCAGTGAACTGACAGGTATGAGGATCATATCCCATATGTAGTCGCCATTCAGCGCTGCCGCCCCCGGGCGCACTGATTGCTGTTCCATCGACAAGACGCAATCTCTTTCCGCTTGTACAACCCGTAACTGCGGCGCGTACAGCAAGTGTTTGTGCGGCAAGTATGCCAAACCAGTCGGCGGCATTCCGCAGCCGCTTCAGGAGAGCCACGTCAGATAATGTTGCAACGTCATGGAGCTGAGCCCATGCAGTGACTTCACGTAATGACATCCCCCCGGGGCCGTAAGCCAGCCCCAGACGTAGCAGAGTTGCAGCATCACGAATTTCGCGGCGGCGGGTTAGAGCCCCGGCATTACGTGCCGAAGTATCCAGTTCTTCGGGCTTACCAATATGGGCCAGAATTGCTGACCAGTTATCGTGAGAGTAATTCATCGGCACGTTAAATCATATCAGGCGTAATACCACAACCCTTAAGTTAGCGCTTATGGGAGTGATCCCCGCCACTTTTCAGGTGCTCGCATATCTTCAACGCACCCTAATTTTACCCAAGCCTGCCCACGGGCAGGCTTTTGGGGAGGTTAGCGGGTCAGGTCGTCAAAAAACTTCTTCACACCATCAAAGAAGCTCTTTGAGCGCGGGCTGTTGTGCTCACCGGTTGGGCCACCGAAGCTTTCTTGCAGCTCTTGCAGCAGCTGTTTCTGCTTCTCGTTCAGGCCTACCGGTGTTTCGACGACAACGCGGCACAGCAAATCACCCTGTGCGCCACCGCGGACAGACTTGACGCCTTTACCGCGCATACGGAAAAGCTTACCGGTCTGGGTTTCGCCAGGCACTTTCAGTTTGACGCGACCATCAAGGGTCGGTACTTCGATTTCGCCACCCAGCGCCGCCATAGCGAAGTTGATCGGGACTTCGCAATAGAGGTTGTTGCCTTCACGCTCGAAAATCGGGTGCTGTTTAACCTGAACCTGAACGTACAGATCGCCTGCCGGTGCGCCATGCTCGCCCGCTTCACCTTCGCCCGCAAGACGGATGCGGTCTCCAGTGTCCACCCCTGCCGGGATTTTAACGGACAGCGTTTTGCTGCGCTCAACACGACCATGACCATGACATTTGTTGCACGGATCTTTGATCAGCGTACCGCGGCCCTGACAGTGTGGACAGGTCTGCTGCACGGCAAAGAATCCCTGACGCATCTGCACCTGACCAGAACCATGACAGGTCGGACAGGTCTGCGGCTGTGTACCTGGTTTTGCACCGCTACCGTGGCAAACGTCACACTCTTCCAGAGTCGGAATGCGGATCTCTTTGGTCACGCCACGTACAGCTTCTTCGAGGGTGAGCTCCATGTTATAGCGTAAATCAGCACCGCGCGCCGCACGTTGACGACCACGTCCGCCGCCAAAAATATCGCCGAAAACGTCACCAAAAATATCGCTGAAGTCTGCGCCGCCGCCAAAACCGCCGCCGCCCATACCACCTTGCTCAAACGCAGCATGACCATACTGATCGTATGCCGCACGTTTTTGCGAGTCGGTCAGAACTTCATAAGCTTCCTTGATCTCTTTAAATTTCGCCTCGGCCTCTTTGTCACCCTGGTTACGGTCCGGGTGGTATTTCATGGCCAGGCGTTTGTAGGCCTTTTTGATTTCATGCTCTTCCGCTGTTTTGGAAACGCCTAAAATCTCGTAATAATCTTGCTTAGCCATCTTTTTTAAATTGCCCCTAGATGAATGCACGGGCGGAGAGGAAATTCCCCTTCGCCCGTGTCAGTATAATTACCCGTTTATAGGGCGATTATTTTTTGTCTTTGACTTCTTCAAATTCAGCGTCGACAACATCGTCATCTTTCGCGTTGTTTGCAGAAGCATCAGCACCGGCAGTCTGCTGCTGGGCATGTTGCTGCTGGGCGATTTCCATCAGTTTCTGGGAAACCTGTGCCAGCTCCTGCATTTTCGCTTCGATAGCGGCTTTGTCTTCACCTTTCAGAGCAGTTTCCAGTGCAGTCAGTGCAGACTCGATAGCAGTTTTGTCGTCAGCCGGCAGTTTGTCGCCTGCTTCTTCAACCTGCTTACGGGTGCTGTGCAGCAGATGGTCGCCCTGGTTGCGAGTCTGTACCAGCTCTTCAAACTTACGGTCAGCTTCGGCGTTAGCTTCTGCGTCGCGTACCATTTTCTGGATTTCATCTTCGTTCAGACCAGAAGAAGCCTTGATGGTGATCTTCTGCTCTTTACCGCTGTTTTTATCTTTCGCGGAAACGTGCAGGATACCGTCAGCATCGATATCGAAGGTAACTTCGATCTGCGGCATGCCGCGCGGTGCCGGGTTGATACCATCCAGGTTGAACTGACCCAGAGATTTGTTATCAGCCGCACGTTTACGTTCACCCTGCAGCACATGGATGGTTACCGCAGACTGGTTGTCTTCAGCGGTAGAGAACACCTGGCTGTGCTTGGTCGGGATAGTGGTGTTTTTCGCGATCAGCGTCGTCATCACACCGCCCATGGTTTCGATACCCAGAGACAGCGGGGTAACGTCCAGCAGCAGTACGTCTTTCACGTCACCAGTCAGAACACCACCCTGAACAGCAGCACCGATTGCTACAGCTTCGTCCGGGTTAACGTCTTTACGCGGCTCTTTACCAAAGAACTCAGCAACTTTCTTCTGAACCATTGGCATACGAGTCTGACCACCAACGAGGATAACGTCGTCGATATCAGATACGGACAGGCCAGCGTCCTGCAGTGCAACTTTCAGCGGCTCAATGGAACGGTTTACCAGATCTTCAACCAGGCTTTCCAGTTTCGCACGAGTCACTTTGATGTTCATGTGTTTCGGACCGGTCGCATCTGCAGTGATGTACGGCAGGTTAACGTCGGTCTGCTGAGCGGAAGACAGTTCGATTTTCGCTTTTTCTGCCGCTTCTTTCAGGCGCTGCATTGCCAGCGGATCGTTGCGCAGGTCAATGCCCTGATCTTTCTTGAATTCTTCAACCAGGTAGTTGATCAGACGGCTGTCGAAGTCTTCACCACCCAGGTGGGTATCACCGTTGGTTGCCAGAACTTCGAAGGTTTTTTCGCCGTCAACTTCGTCGATTTCGATAATAGAAATATCGAAAGTACCACCACCCAGGTCATAAACCGCGATAGTACGGTTGCCAGTACCTTTGTCCAGACCGTAAGCCAGCGCAGCTGCGGTCGGTTCGTTGATGATACGTTTTACTTCCAGACCAGCGATACGGCCTGCGTCTTTGGTTGCCTGACGCTGAGCATCGTTAAAGTATGCCGGTACGGTGATAACAGCTTCAGTTACCGGTTCACCCAGGTAATCTTCAGCGGTTTTCTTCATTTTTTTCAGCACTTCAGCAGAGATCTGCGGCGGTGCCATTTTCTGGCCTTTAACTTCGACCCATGCGTCGCCGTTATCAGCAGCAATAATTTTGAACGGCATGATGGAAACATCACGCTGTACTTCTTCGTCCTGGAAGCGGCGGCCAATCAGGCGTTTAATCGCAAACAGGGTGTTTTGCGGGTTCGTCACTGCCTGACGTTTAGCCGGCTGACCAACCAGAGTTTCACCATCCTGGGTATAGGCAATGATAGAAGGCGTGGTGCGATCGCCTTCGGCGTTCTCCAGCACACGAGGAGTGGTGCCATCCATAATCGCTACACAAGAGTTGGTAGTACCCAGGTCGATACCAATTATTTTACCCATCTAAACGTCTCCACTATATATTCGGTCATCATGTGGTTGTGAGTCTGTAATAGGGGCGAAACGTCTGGTTTCAACTGCCCAATTTCATTTTTTTGCAGACTCACTCACTGCGGTTGACTACTAAATGGGGTCGTAACCCACGTCATCAAGGGGGAGATGCAAAAATTTTTTGTGCTTTTGCGCAGAAATTTCGCGATATGGCAGGACAAGACGTAAAATTGACAGCAATTTTATTCAGATAAAGAATGAATCGCAGCCAAGGCATTCATCAAAAAATTGTAATAAAAAGAAAAGATTACGTACCTGAACCTTCTCTTTATCAGCAGTAAACTAGTGGGTATTCATCCCTCTACCTCTTCCCACTAAGAGAATCCTTATGAAATCCGTTTTTACGATTTCCGCCAGCCTGGCGATTAGCCTGATGCTGTGCTGCACGGCGCAGGCAAACGACCATAAACTCCTCGGCGTCATTGCAATGCCGCGTAACGAAACCAACGATCTGGCGCTGAAACTTCCTGTTTGTCGCATTGTGAAACGCATACAACTCTCTGCCGACCATGGCGATTTACAGTTAAGCGGTGCATCGGTTTATTTCAAAGCCGCCCGTAGCGCCAGTCAGAGTCTGAATATTCCTTCAGAAATAAAAGAAGGGCAAACCACTGACTGGATCAACATTAACAGTGATAACGACAATAAACGCTGCGTCTCAAAAATCACCTTTTCCGGTCATACGGTGAACTCATCGGATATGGCCACGCTGAAAATTATCGGCGACGACTAACGCCAGAATATAGAAACCACAAAAAATGAATGTTAATTACCTGAATGATTCAGATCTGGATTTTCTTCAGCATTGTAGTGAGGAACAGTTGGCAAATTTCGCCCGATTGCTCACCCATAATGAAAAAGGCAAAACTCGCCTCTCCAGCGTACTGATACGCAACGAACTGTTTAAATCGATGGAAGGGCATCCCGAGCAACATCGCCGCAACTGGCAGCTGATTGCTGGAGAATTACAGCATTTTGGTGGCGATAGTATCGCCAACAAACTGCGCGGACACGGTAAATTGTATCGGGCCATTTTGCTCGATGTTTCAAAACGATTGAAGCTGAAAGCCGACAAAGAGATGTCTACGTTTGAGATTGAGCAACAGTTACTGGAACAATTTCTGCGTAACACCTGGAAGAATATGGACGAGGAACATAAGCAGGAGTTTCTGCACGCGGTCGATGCCAGGGTGAATGAGCTGGAAGAGCTGCTGCCGCTGCTGATGAAAGACAAATTATTGGCAAAAGGCGTGTCGCATTTGCTTTCCAGCCAATTGACCCGCATTTTACGCACCCACGCAGCAATGAGCGTGCTTGGGCATGGTTTGCTGCGCGGCGCGGGTCTGGGAGGCCCTGTGGGCGCAGCATTAAATGGGGTTAAAGCGGTCAGCGGCAGTGCCTATCGCGTGACAATTCCAGCCGTACTGCAAATCGCCTGCCTGCGCCGGATGGTTAGCGCCACTCAGGTCTGACACCGTAAACCGGGGAAAATTTTCATTTTCCCCTCAAAAGATCGTAGACACTGCCCCACTGGCTGATTATTATGCCGCGCCCTGAAAACACTACTGTTATTCAGGGAAATTATTTCACCATTCATTCGATGATGATTTTTGAGGAATTATGGGCAACACTAAGTTGGCTAATCCGGCACCGCTGGGCCTGATGGGCTTCGGCATGACCACCATTCTGCTTAACCTGCACAACGTGGGTTATTTCGCTCTGGACGGTATTATTCTTGCCATGGGCATTTTCTACGGCGGCATCGCGCAAATTTTTGCCGGTCTGCTGGAGTACAAAAAAGGCAACACTTTCGGTTTAACCGCATTCACCTCTTACGGTTCTTTCTGGCTGACGTTGGTTGCGATTCTGCTGATGCCGAAACTGGGTCTGACCGATGCGCCAAATGCACAGTTCCTTGGTGTCTACCTGGGTCTGTGGGGCGTATTTACGCTGTTTATGTTCTTCGGCACGCTGAAAGGCGCACGCGTTCTGCAATTCGTTTTCTTTAGCCTGACTGTGCTGTTTGCCCTGCTGGCGATCGGTAACATTGCCGGTAACGCCGCAATCATCCACTTTGCCGGCTGGATTGGTCTGATCTGTGGTGCCAGTGCAATCTATCTGGCGATGGGTGAAGTACTGAACGAGCAGTTTGGTCGCACCGTTCTGCCGATTGGTGAATCCCACTAATTGTTTTGAGATCCCCCCGCTCGGGGGGATTTTTTTATTCGCTAACGTCGCGTCTTGCACTCTTCGGTCTGAATGCAGCAACCACTTCTGGTGCCGTTTCAACGTATGGCCCTTCCAGCAACTGAATGCAGTACGGTACGCTGGCAAAAATACCGTGTACCACAACGTTACCCGCAGCGTCCTTCACACCTTCCAGCGTCTCTTTAATAGACTTCGGCTGACCGGGTAAGTTAAGGATCAGCGCCTGTTTGCGAATCACACCAACCTGACGCGAAAGGATCGCAGTTGGTACAAAATGCAGGCTTATCTGGCGCATCTGTTCACCAAAGCCAGGCATCTCGCGGTCCGCTACTGCCAGCGTCGCATCGGGCGTTACGTCACGACGCGCCGGGCCAGTTCCGCCCGTGGTGAGCACCAGATGGCAACTCATTTCATCCACTAGCTCACACAACGTTTGCTCGATGATCGCCTGCTCATCGGGGATTAAGCGGGTTTCCAGTTCAAACGGCGTGGTTAGCGCCGATGTCAGCCATTCTTCCAGCGCAGGGATGCCTTTATCCTGATAAACGCCGCTGGATGCGCGATCAGAGATGGAAACTAAGCCAATACGTAAAGTATTCATCAAGATTTTTCCGTTTAAACAGTCTCGTTAAACAGAATGATACACTGCGAAGGGAGTGACAGACAGGCTTCAGAAGAGGTAGCGTGACCGACTTCCCGGTCACGCTAAGAATGATTACAGCAGATCGCCGATCATTTTTTCCAGTTTTTCCTGGTCAATAGCAAACTTACGGATACCTTCCGCCAGTTTATCTACTGCCATTGGATCCTGGTTGTGCTGCCACAGGAACTCGGACTCAGTGATACGCGCCGGACGCGCTTTCACTTCGCCGGTGTAAGACAGTTTACGTTCGATAGCCCCTTCGCTCTCAGCCAGCTCTTTCAGCAGTGTAGGTGCGATGGTAAGACGGTCGCAGCCTGCCAGTTCCAGAATTTCGCCGATGTTACGGAAGCTTGCGCCCATAACCACGGTTTCATAACCGTGCTCTTTGTAGTACTGGTAGATTTCAGATACAGAAACCACGCCCGGATCTTCTGCCGGAGCGTACTCTTTCTTATCGGTATTCGCTTTGTACCAGTCAAGAATACGGCCAACAAACGGCGAGATCAGGAACACGCCCGCTTCCGCACAAGCACGAGCCTGAGCGAAGGAGAACAGCAGGGTCAGGTTACAGTTGATGCCTTCTTTTTCCAGCTGTTCTGCAGCACGGATACCCTGCCAGGTAGAAGCCAGTTTGATCAGAATACGATCGTTGCTAATACCAGCATCGTTGTAGAGTTTGATCAGGCGTTTTGCTTTCGCAATTGACGCTTCGGTGTCATAGGAAAGACGCGCATCAACTTCAGTTGAGATACGGCCCGGAACCAGTTTCAGGATTTCCAGACCAATATTTACTGCCAGTTTGTCGGTCGCGTCCACGATCTGCTGCGCGCGATCGTTGCTCTGCTGTTTCGCCCAGGCGACAGCATCATCAATCAACTTACGGTATTCCGGAATCTGCGCTGCGTTAAGAATGAGAGAAGGGTTGGTTGTGGCATCCTGCGGTTGATACAGCTTCATTGCCGCGATGTCCCCAGTGTCGGCCACTACGGTGGTGTACTGACGAAGGGAGGTCAATTTGTCCGTCATGATAGTATTTCTCTTTAAACAGCTTGTTAGGGGGATGTAACCGGTCTGCCCTGATGATATCACGACGCAACGTCAGCGCAACCGCCGACAAGACGGTTATCGCCAGGCGAGACTGTTTCGGATTTCTGACACTGCGTTGATATCGCCCGCCATTTTTATACAAAACCTCATGTATGCTACGCAGAAGTTATCAAGTACCTCGTAGCGTATATACTTCTTAAACAATTGGTAACGTTTACACAGGAAAGTCATCGCGACCGGCAATAAGAGGGATATGCATGCCAGATTTTTTCTCCTTTATTAACAGCGTCCTTTGGGGATCGGTAATGATTTACCTGCTCTTCGGCGCAGGTTGTTGGTTCACTTTTCGCACCGGATTTGTGCAGTTTCGCTACATCCGCCAGTTTGGCAAAAGTCTTAAAAATAGCATTCATCCACAGCCAGGCGGTTTAACCTCATTTCAGTCATTGTGTACCAGTCTTGCGGCGCGCGTGGGTAGCGGCAACCTGGCCGGCGTTGCGCTGGCAATTACCGCCGGTGGACCTGGAGCCGTCTTCTGGATGTGGGTTGCCGCGTTTATCGGCATGGCGACCTCGTTTGCCGAATGTTCCCTCGCACAGCTTTATAAAGAACGTGATGCCAATGGGCAGTTTCGTGGCGGACCGGCATGGTATATGGCGCGCGGGCTGGGGATGCGCTGGATGGGCGTTCTGTTCGCCGTCTTTTTGCTCATCGCCTACGGCATAATTTTCAGCGGAATTCAGGCGAACGCCGTTGCGCGAGCCCTGAGTTTTTCTTTTGATTTTCCCCCGCTGGTGACAGGTATTATTCTCGCTGTCTTTGCTCTGCTGGCGATCACTCGCGGTCTTCATGGCGTCGCCCGGCTCATGCAGGGGTTTGTCCCGTTGATGGCGATAATCTGGGTACTGACCAGCCTGGTGATTTGCGTAATGAATATCGGGCAACTTCCCCACGTCATTTGGTCTATTTTTGAGAGTGCTTTTGGCTGGCAGGAAGCGGCAGGCGGCGCGGCGGGATATACCTTAAGCCAGGCGATTACTAACGGTTTTCAGCGCAGTATGTTTTCCAATGAGGCGGGAATGGGGTCGACGCCAAACGCGGCAGCGGCAGCGGCGTCCTGGCCTCCGCATCCGGCAGCGCAAGGGATTGTCCAGATGATTGGCATTTTTATCGACACCCTGGTCATCTGTACGGCAAGCGCCATGCTGATATTACTGGCGGGTAACGGCACAACCTACATGCCGCTGGAAGGTATTCAGCTTATCCAGAAGGCGATGCGGGTGTTAATGGGTTCCTGGGGTGCTGAGTTTGTTACCCTCGTGGTTATTCTGTTTGCCTTCAGCTCCATCGTTGCCAACTACATTTACGCCGAAAACAATCTCTTCTTTTTACGCCTGAACAACCCTAAAGCGATCTGGTGTTTGCGGATCTGCACCTTCGCAACGGTCATCGGCGGCACCTTGCTAAGTCTTCCGCTGATGTGGCAACTGGCAGATATCATAATGGCCTGCATGGCTATTACCAATTTGACCGCCATTTTACTGCTCTCGCCTGTGGTTCATACCATTGCCAGTGATTATCTACGCCAGCGTAAACTCGGCGTGCGCCCGGTGTTTGATCCGTTGCGTTATCCGGATATCGGCCGCCAGCTTTCTCCGGACGCGTGGGATGATGTTTCGCAGGAGTAATCACAACTATCGATCAACTCATTCTCTTTTTTTGCTAAAGTCGGCATAAATTTCCTGCAAGGACTGGATATGCTGATTCTTATTTCACCTGCGAAAACGCTTGATTACCAAAGCCCGTTGACCACCACGCGCTATACGCTGCCGGAGCTGTTAGACAATTCCCAGCAGTTGATCCATGAAGCGCGGAAACTGACGCCTCCGCAGATTAGCACGCTGATGCGCATCAGCGACAAACTGGCGGGTATCAACGCCGCTCGCTTTCATGACTGGCAGCCAGATTTCACGCCGGAGAATGCCCGCCAGGCGATTCTGGCGTTTAAAGGTGATGTCTACACCGGCTTGCAGGCCGAAACCTTCAGCGAAGACGATTTCGATTTTGCCCAACAGCATTTGCGAATGCTTTCCGGCTTGTATGGCGTACTGCGCCCGCTCGATTTAATGCAGCCTTATCGTCTGGAAATGGGGATCCGTCTTGAGAATGCCCGAGGGAAAGATCTGTATCAATTCTGGGGAGATATCATCACCAACAAGCTGAACGAGGCGCTCGCAGCACAAGGCGATAATGTGGTGATTAATCTGGCGTCAGATGAGTATTTTAAATCGGTGAAGCCGAAGAAATTGAATGCCGAGATTATCAAGCCGGTGTTCCTCGATGAGAAGAACGGCAAATTTAAGATAATCAGCTTCTACGCTAAGAAAGCACGCGGTCTGATGAGTCGTTTTATTATTGAAAATCGGCTGACCAAACCAGAGCAACTGACTGGTTTTAATAGCGAAGGTTACTTCTTTGATGAAGCTTCCTCCAGCAATGGCGAACTGGTGTTTAAACGCTACGAGCAGCGTTAAGTTTGCAGTCAATGCCGGATGCGGCGTGAACGCCTTATCCGGCCTACAAAAGCATGCAGATTCAATATATTGCAGAATTCACGTAGGCCTGATAAGACGCGCCAGCGTCGCATCAGGCGCTGAATGCCGGATTGTTACCCGGCATTTGTCATTTAGCGGTGATGTTTGCCTGGACCATGACCGCCGTGATGATCATGAGGAGCTTTCTTATGGTGGCGCGGCGGTGGCGGCGGTCCGTGTGGGTGCCAGCGATTGCCTCGCCATTCATAATGTTGTTTCCACCAGCCGTGGTCGCGCCAGTGACCTCCATCCCAGTAATAGCCACGATTATCACGATCGCCTATCTGTAATTTTACTGACGGGACTAACGTAATTTCCGCAGCCTGTGCTGCCATGGGAGCGACCAGAACCAGGGAAAGTGCGAGTACGATAGATTGCATCTTTTTCATAGGTTACTCCTTTTATCATTGCCCGTTATGGGTCGATATCCGGAGATTACGCGATGAGAACGACGGTTGTTATTCTCCGCAATCCTAATCTCTAAGTTACCGCATTTATTGAGAATTTCTCCTTTTTCCCTGTCGTTTTTCTCCATAATTTCTTCATAAAAAAGCCGGCTGCATAAAAGCAAACCCGGCCTGATTGAGATAATGAATAGATTTTACTGATGATTCATCATCAATTTACGCAACGCAGCAAAATCGGCGGGCAGATTATGTGAAAGCAAGGGTAAATCAGCACGTTCTGCCAGCTCTTTTGGCAGATCCAACGTTTCACCGAGAATCGCTTCCACGCTCTCTTTAAATTTCGCCGGATGCGCGGTGCCGAGGAACAAGCCATATTCGCCTGGATTCAACTGGTCACGCAGCGCACGATACGCTACGGCAGCGTGCGGCTCCGAGGTGTAGCCCAGTTCTTTTAACTCACGCATTGTCTGTTGCGTGGTTTCATCATCCACGGCTGCATAACCCAGCTCTTTCAGTTGCCAGATTTTGCGGCGGAACAACTCTTCCACACGCGGCCAGTTGTTCGGCTGACTCACGTCCATCGCGTTGGATAACGTCGCCTGAGTCGCTTTGGGTGACCACTGACCGTCGTGCAGGAAACGTGGCACGGTATCGTTCACGTTGGTCGCAGCAATAAAACGTTTCACCGGCAGACCGAGTGACTTCGCCAGCAGACCCGCCGTCAAATCGCCGAAGTTTCCGCTTGGCACCGAGACAACCAGCTGGTTGCGCGCTTCCTGCGGCAGCTGCGCAACTGCTTCAAAGTAGTAGCAAATCTGCGCCAGCAAACGGCTGATGTTAATCGAGTTAGCTGAGTTTAACCCCAGCGCCACTTTCAGCTCTTCATCATCAAACGCCTGCTTCACCAGCGCCTGACAGGCATCGAAATCGCCGTCGATGGCAACAGTTTCGATATTGCCGCCCAATGTACAGAACAGTTTTTCTTGCAGTGGACTGATTTTGCCTCGTGGATAGAGGATAACCACTTTCACATTCGGTAAACCGTAGAAAGCATGAGCCACTGCCGCTCCGGTATCACCGGAGGTCGCGGTCAGAATGGTCACTGGCTTATCGCCCGCAATATGGGTCAGCATTTGTGCCATAAAGCGACCGCCGAAATCTTTAAATGCCAGCGTTGGCCCGTGGAACAATTCCAGACAACCGACATCGCTTTCAACATTGGCGACCGGAGCCGGGAAGGCAAACGCCGCGCGCACGCGCTCTTCCAGGATTTCCTGCGGGATTTCATCACCAATAAACGCCGAGAGGATCTTCGCACTGCGGGTGACAAAATCCAGCTTCAGCATCTCATCAATTTCAGTCAGGCTGAATTCCGGCAGGTCGTGCGGAAAAAACAGCCCCTGATTTTTGCCCAACCCCTGGGTTACGGCTTGCGCAAAGCTGACCTGCTCATTGTGATCTTTCAGATTGTAGAGTTTCATTTAGTTTTCCAGTACTCGTGCGCCCGCCGTATCCAGCCGGCAAATATGAACAAAACCTTCCTGATTTTGCAGGTAGTTCTTACCCAACCAGTCGGCAACGCGCTGGGCGGTATCCGGCTTGTCACACAGAGCGAACAAGGTCGGGCCGGAGCCGGAGATACCGCTCGCTACCGCGCCGATTTCCGCAACCGCCTGCCGCGCCTGCCGGAAGCCAGGCAGTAACCGTTCACGGTAGGGTTCAGCGATAACATCTTTCATCAGCTTCGCGGCAAGCTCAGGCTGACGGGAATAGCAGGCGTGAATGAAGCCAGCCAGATGTCGCCCGTGCGCAATGCAATCCTGGCGGCGATACTGCGCCGGTAAAATAGCCCTGGCTTCTGCCGTCGAGACTTTAATCCCCGGATACGCCAGCACCCACAGCCACTCATCAAACCCTGGCACTTGCTGGCTGATGATGTCGTTTTCTTCGATCATCAACTGCATACCACCAAGAAAACACGGTGCCACGTTGTCGTAATGAATGCTGCCGGAGATTCGTCCTTCCAGCTCGCCCATCAAAGCCAGCAAACGAGTGTCATTAAGCGGCTTGCCACAGTGTTCATTCATCGCCATCAGCGCCGCGACCACCGAACAGGCGCTGGAGCCTAAGCCCGAACCGATTGGCATATTCTTTTCCAGAGTCATCGCCACTGGAATTTGCTTGCCAAGCTCCTGGCAAAAACGCTCCCAGCACTGATAAACGATATTTTCCCGTGGTTCTGACGGCAGCTTATCGGCAAAGCGTCCGAGGTTGTTGAGACTGAATGTCTCTGCCGCCTCAACCGTGACTACATCTCCGAGCAATGCACCATCAACAGGTGTCACCGCCGCCCCGAGCACATCAAACCCGACGCTCATATTGGCACTGGAAGCCGGGGCATAAACTTTAACCATGTCAGACTCCTAACTTCCATGAGAGGGTACGTAGCAGATCGGCAAAGACACCGGCAGCTGTAACGTCATTGCCCGCACCATATCCGCGCAGCACCAACGGCAGCGGCTGATAATAGTGGCTATAAAAGGCCAGGGCGTTTTCGCCATTTTTCACTTTGAACAGCGGATCATTACCATCCACTTCGGCAATCTTCACGCGGCAGGCACCATCTTCATCAATATTGCCAACATAGCGCAAAACTTTTCCTTCATCACGGGCCTTCGCCACGCGCGCGGCAAAGAGATCGTCGAGCTGTGACAGATTCGCCATAAAAGCGGCAACATCACCCTCAGCGTTAAACTCTGCGGGCAGCACAGGTTCAATTTCAATATCCGCCAGCTCCAGTTCACGTCCCGTTTCACGAGCGAGAATCAATAGCTTACGCGCTACATCCATACCAGAAAGATCATCTCGCGGATCCGGTTCGGTATAACCCATTTCCCGCGCCAGAGTAGTCGCCTCGGAGAAACTCATGCCTTCGTCTAACTTGCCGAAGATATAAGAAAGCGAACCTGAAAGAATGCCGGAGAACTTCATCAATTCATCACCAGCATTGAGCAGATTTTGCAGGTTCTCAATAACCGGTAATCCAGCCCCAACGTTGGTGTCATAGAGGAATTTACGCCGCGATTTTTCCGCCGCATGACGCAACAGATGGTAGTAATCCATCGACGAGGTGTTGGCCTTTTTGTTCGGCGTGACAACGTGGAAACCTTCGCGCAAGAAGTCGGCATATTGATCCGCCACTGCCTGGCTGGAAGTGCAGTCAACAATGACCGGGTTCAGCAGATGATATTCTTTCACGAGGCGAATTAAGCGCCCGAGATTAAACGGCTCTTTGGCTTGCGCCAGTTCTTCCTGCCAGTTTTCCAGATTTAGGCCATGCACATTGGTGAGCAGTGCCTTCGAGTTGGCAACACCGCAGACACGTAAGTCGATATGTTTATTCTTCAGCCAGCTTTGTTGACGCTTCAGTTGCTCCAGCAGCGCACCGCCAACGCCACCGACGCCAATCACAAACACTTCGATAACCTGATCGGTATTGAACAGCATCTGATGAGTAACGCGCACGCCAGTGGTCGCATCATCGTTATTTACCACGACAGAGATTGAGCGTTCAGAAGATCCCTGAGCAATGGCGACAATGTTGATATTGGCGCGGGCCAGCGCGGCAAAGAATTTCGCCGAGATCCCACGCAAGGTGCGCATACCATCACCTACCACCGAGATAATGGCCAGCCGTTCCGTCACCGCCAGCGGCTCCAGTAAGCCTTCTTTCAGTTCCAGGTAGAACTCTTCCTGCATTGCCCGTTCAGCTCGCACACAGTCGCTTTGCGGAACGCAGAAACTGATACTGTATTCGGAAGATGATTGCGTAATCAGCACCACGGAAATACGGGCGCGTGACATCGCTGCAAACACGCGCGCCGCCATGCCAACCATCCCTTTCATCCCCGGGCCGGAAACGCTGAACATTGCCATATTATTCAGATTGGAAATGCCCTTGACCGGTAATTCGTCTTCATCACGGCTGGCACCAATGAGCGTACCTGGAGCTTGAGGATTTCCGGTATTTTTAATCAGGCAAGGGATCTGGAACTGGGCGATGGGGGTAATGGTGCGGGGGTGAAGAACTTTAGCGCCGAAGTAGGAAAGCTCCATCGCTTCCTGGTAGGACATCGACTTCAACAACCTCGCATCGGGCACCTGACGCGGGTCGCAGGTATAGACCCCGTCAACGTCCGTCCAAATCTCGCAACAATCGGCGCGTAAACAGGCAGCCAGCACCGCCGCGGAGTAGTCGGAACCGTTGCGTCCAAGTACCACCAGTTCGCCTTTTTCATTACCGGCGGTGAAACCTGCCATCAGCACCATGTGATCAGCCGGAATGCGACTTGCCGCAATACGGCGGGTGGACTCAGCAATATCGACGGTAGATTCGAGGTAATGCCCCACTGCCAGCAGTTTTTCGACCGGATCGATAACGGTAACGTTGTGACCGCGCGCTTCTAATACGCCGGCCATAATGGCGATCGACATTTTCTCGCCACGGCAAATCAGCGCAGCGTTGATGCTATCCGGGCACTGCCCCAACAAACTAATGCCATGCAGGACATGTTTTATTTGGGCAAATTCCTGATCGACGAAAGTTTTCAATTGCGCCAGCGGGAATCCCGGCTGGGCGGCGGCGAGTCCCGTCAAAAGTTCGGCAAAAATACGTTCGGCATCGCTGATATTGGGTAAAGCATCCTGGCCGCTAATGGTTTTTTCAATCATCGCCACCAGGTGGTTGGTGATTTTGGCGGGGGCAGAGAGGACGGTGGCCACCTGCCCCTGCCTGGCATTGCTTTCCAGAATATCGGCAACCCGCAGAAAACGTTCTGCATTTGCCACTGATGTACCGCCGAACTTCAACACTCGCATGGTTGTTACCTCGTTACCTTTGGTCGAAAAAAAAGCCCGCACTGTCAGGTGCGGGCTTTTTTCTGTGTTTCCTGTACGCGTCAGCCCGCACCGTTACCTGTGGTAATGGTGATGGTGGTGGTAATGGTGGTGCTAATGCGTTTCATGGATGTTGTGTACTCTGTAATTTTTATCTGTCTGTGCGCTATGCCTATATTGGTTAAAGTATTTAGTGACCTAAGTCAATAAAATTTTAATTTACTCACGGCAGGTAACCAGTTCAGAAGCTGCTATCAGACACTCTTTTTTTAATCCACACAGAGACATATTGCCCGTTGCAGTCAGAATGAAAAGCTGAAAAATACTTACTAAGGCGTTTTTTATTTGGTGATATTTTTTTCAATATCATGCAGCAAACGGTGCAACATTGCCGTGTCTCGTTGCTCTAAAAGCCCCAGGCGTTGCTGTAACCAGTCGACCAGTTTTATGTCATCTGCCACTGCCAGAGTCGTCAGCAATGCCATGACTCGTTCGCGTAAAGCTTGCAGTTGATGTTGGTCTGCCGTTGTGTCACTTTTCGTCGGTTGTTGTATTAATGTTGCTAATTGATAGCAATAGACCATCACTGCCTGCCCCAGATTGAGCGAAGGATAATCTGCCACCATCGGCACACCAGTAAGAACGTCAGCCAACGCTAACTCTTCGTTAGTCAGCCCGGAATCTTCGCGACCAAACACCAGCGCGGCATGGCTCATCCATGAAGATTTTTCCTCTAACAGCGGTACCAGTTCTACTGGCGTAGCGTAGTAATGATATTTCGCCCGACTGCGCGCAGTGGTGGCGACAGTGAAATCGACATCGTGTAACGATTCAGCCAGTGTCGGGAAAACTTTAATATTATCAATAATATCACCAGATCCATGTGCGACCCAGCGGGTGGCTGGCTCCAGGTGTGCCTGACTATCGACAATCCGCAGTTCGCTAAAACCCATCGTTTTCATTGCCCGCGCCGCTGCCCCAATATTTTCTGCTCTGGCGGGTGCGACCAGAATAATCGTTATACGCATATTGCCACTCTTCTTGACCAAATAACCGCGAACAGGGTGATCACTGTCAACTTATTACGCGGTGCGAATTTACAAATCCTTAACGTAAGTCGCAGAAAAAGCCCTTTACTTAGCTTAAAAAAGGCTAAACTATTTCCTGACTGTACTAACGGTTGAATTGTTAAAAAATGCTACATATCCTTCTGTTTACTTAGGATAATTTTATAAAAAATAAATCTCGACAATTGGATTCACCACGTTTATTAGTTGTATGATGCAACTAGTTGGATTATTAAAATAATGTGACGAAAGCTAGCATTTAGATACGATGATTTCATCAAACTGTTAACGTGCTACAATTGAACTTGATATATGTCAACGAAGCGTAGTTTTATTGGGTGTCCGGCCCCTCTTAGCCTGTTATGTTGCTGTTAAAATGGTTAGGATGACAGCCGTTTTTGACACTGTCGGGTCCTGAGGGAAAGTACCCACGACCAAGCTAATGATGTTGTTGACGTTGATGGAAAGTGCATCAAGAACGCAATTACGTACTTTAGTCATGTTACGCCGATCATGTTAATTTGCAGCATGCATCAGGCAGGTCAGGGACTTTTGTACTTCCTGTTTCGATTTAGTTGGCAATTTAGGTAGCAAACATGCAGACCCCGCACATTCTTATCGTTGAAGACGAGTTGGTAACACGCAACACGTTGAAAAGTATTTTCGAAGCGGAAGGCTATGATGTTTTCGAAGCGACAGATGGCGCGGAAATGCATCAGATCCTCTCTGAATATGACATCAACCTGGTGATCATGGATATCAATCTGCCGGGTAAGAACGGTCTTCTGTTAGCGCGTGAACTGCGCGAGCAGGCGAATGTTGCGTTGATGTTCCTGACTGGCCGTGACAACGAAGTCGATAAAATTCTCGGCCTCGAAATCGGTGCAGATGACTACATCACCAAACCGTTCAACCCGCGTGAACTGACGATTCGTGCACGCAACCTGCTGTCCCGTACCATGAATCTGGGTACTGTCAGCGAAGAACGTCGTAGCGTTGAAAGCTACAAGTTCAATGGTTGGGAACTGGACATCAACAGCCGTTCGTTGATCGGCCCTGATGGCGAGCAGTACAAGCTGCCGCGCAGCGAGTTCCGCGCCATGCTTCACTTCTGTGAAAACCCAGGCAAAATTCAGTCTCGTGCTGAACTGCTGAAGAAAATGACCGGCCGTGAGCTGAAACCACACGACCGTACTGTAGACGTGACGATCCGCCGTATTCGTAAACATTTCGAATCTACGCCGGATACGCCGGAAATCATCGCCACCATCCACGGTGAAGGTTATCGCTTCTGTGGTGATCTGGAAGATTAATCGGCTTTACCACCGTCAAAAAAAACGGCGCTTTTTAGCGCCGTTTTTATTTTTCAACCTTATTTCCAGATACGTAATTGATCGTCCATTGTAACTTCTTTACTGGCTTTCATTTTCGGCAGTGAAAACGCATACCAGTCGATATTACGAGTCACAAACATCATGCCGGCCAGCGCCACCACCAGCACACTGGTTCCCAACAACAGCGCGCTATCGGCAGAGTTGAGCAGTCCCCACATCACACCATCCAGCAACAACAGCGCGAGGGTAAACAACATGCTGTTGCGCCAGCCTTTCAATACCGCCTGCAAATAAATACCGTTCATTAACGCCCCAATCAGACTGGCGATTATCCATGCCACGGTAAAACCGATATGTTCAGAAAGCGCCAGCAAGAGCAAATAAAACATCACCAATGAAAGCCCCACCAGCAAATATTGCATTGGGTGTAAACGTTGCGCGGTGAGCGTTTCAAAAACAAAGAACGCCATAAAAGTCAGTGCAATCAGCAGAATGGCGTACTTAGTCGCCCGGTCCGTTAATTGGTATTGATCGGCTGGCGTCGTCACTGCGACGCTAAACGCGGGGAAGTTTTCCCAGCCGGTATCATTGCCTGAAGCAAAACGCTCACCGAGATTATTAGCAAACCAGCTGCTTTGCCATTGCGCCTGAAAACCTGACTCGCTAACTTCCCGTTTGGCTGGCAAAAAATCACCTAAAAAACTGGGATGCGGCCAGTTGCTGGTTAAGGTCATTTCGCTATTACGCCCGGCAGGCACCACAGAAAGATCGCCGGTACCGCTTAAATTCAGGGCCATATTCAGCTTCAGGTTCTGCTTCCGCCAGTCCCCTTCGGGTAAAGGGATATGCACGCCCTGCCCGCCTTGCTCTAACCCGGTGCCGGGTTCAATGGTCAGCGCCGTTCCGTTAACTTCAGGCGCTTTCACCACACCAATACCACGCGCATCCCCGACGCTAATCACAATAAAGGGCTTGCCTAAGATGATATTTGGCGCGTTGAGCTCGCTAAGACGCGAAACATCGAAATCGGCTTTTAGCGTTAAATCACTGTGCCAGACCTGACCGGTATAAATCCCTATCTTGCGTTCTTCCACGTTCTGATTGCCATCAACCATCAATGACTCAGGTAACCAAAAATGGATAAAACTTCGTTTCCGCTCCACGGTTTTATCCTCTTCCTGCACCGTATAAAGCTCGGTCACAGGAATAGCGATAAGCGGCCCAACGAGTTTTTGCGGCCCGCTGGTACTTTGGCGAATCGCATCTTCCACATCGCTACGGTAATCGGCACGTTCGACAATCACTTGCCGAATCAGCATTATCGGAATCAACAACAGCAATACTGCACCAAACAAGGTGGTCATTTTCCAGAACAGGGGGGATTTCAACATAGTCTTCTCCTTTGCAATGGCAGCAGGATACGAAGGCTATGTGGGAAGAATTTGAAGCTATGTGAAGTGACGGTGAAGTCGAAGCGAGGCCAGCACGCCACCTTCCTGCACGTTGCGCAGCGTGACTTCGCCGTTAAACAAACGGGCGACCTCACTGACGAACGCCAACCCCAGACCGCTGCTTTTTTGCCCATTTGCACGCGGCAAAGAGTAAAAGCGTTCAAAAATACGTGACAGCGCGTAGTCAGGAATACCACTACCGGTATCCAGCACCTTAAGGGCGACGTGTTCCTGATCCACTTCGGCGCTTAGCGTTATGCGACCGCTCTCGGGGGTAAAATCGATGGCGTTATCCAGTAAATTCCCCAGCGCCTGCTCCAGTAACGCCGGTTCAGCAGCAACATTAACCTCAGTGGGCATAACATGTAGAGTGATGTTTTTTTCTGCCAACTGCACGGTGCGCGCTTCGCTGACGCGGCGAAATAATGCCGCCACATCAACAACAGTCAGAACGACTTCCTGACGATTCTCCAGTCTTGCCTGGCGTAGTAACGTTTCTACCAATGCCTGCATACGCGCATTTTGCGTCAGAATGTTGTCGGTAAAACGAGCCACCACTTCCGGTGGCGGACCTTCGCGTAAAATTTCCGCCGCGCCACGAATCGCCGCCAGTGGGCTTTTTAGCTCATGGGTTAACGCATAAACATACTGCTCAATATAGTTTTTCCCTTCCAGCTTCACGCGCATACTTTCCAGCGCCTGCGCAAGCTTACGCAACTCGCTACTGCCGAGTTCAGGAAGAGGAACGGGCTTATTGTCAGTGACGGAATCGGCATAGCGAGTGAGCCGGGCAATGGAGCGGTTGATCCACCAAACCATGCCTGCGCCAATCACCAGTGCAATCCCCAGCAAAATGGCGCTGGCCCATAAAATTCGCCGCTCGCTACGCTTAATGACCGGAGCCATCGCCGCGTTCGGTTTGCCTACGCTCAAAACGCCAATAAGCCGCGAGCCGTCCATAATCGGCGCGGCAACATACATCACCGAACTTTCGGGATCGGCAGGATTTTGCAACGTGCTGCGCGCACCATACTGACCACGCAACGTTAGCCAGACGTCATTCCAGCGCGAATAATCCTGCCCAACGGCTTTATTTGCCGAATCGAACAATACTTTACCCTGCGAATCGGTCATATAGACATGATATTCATTGCGCACTTTGTTAATGCCACCGATATTGGCGCGAAACGGGCGATGTTGTAGCTGATTAAACGCCTGCGCCAGTTGCCCATGCGTTGGGTCCCCAGAGAGCAAATCGGGACGCGCCAGCTCCGCCAGCAACGTTGCGGTATCGATTAACGTCCCCTCCGTTGCTCTTCGCACGCCCGGTTTAACTTCTTTGACAAAAATAGCCAGTACGAACCAGGCCGCCACCGCCACCAGTAAAAAATAGCCCAGCAGCAACCGCATGCCGATACGCATTACAGGCCCCTCAGGCTATATCCCATGCCGCGATGAGTATTAATCGGTGAAAGATCGGGGTTGATGGCGCGCAGCTTGGCACGCAACGTTTTAATGTGGGTATCAACGGTGCGATCGTAGGTGTCCTGCGCATCTTCCCACACGCTATCCATTAGTTGCTGGCGGGACCAGACGCGGCCTGGCGACTTGAGTAACGTCTTCAGCAATAAAAACTCATACCGCGTCAGCGTTAATGGCGTGTCAAACCAGCTGATCTGCGCCGCGGGTTCATTCAATTCAAAATGACCAATACGGATGACGGGAGACGGCGACGAGAACTTCTTCACCCGACGCAGTAAGGTGCGCACCCTGGCGCACACTTCGCGGGGTGAAAACGGTTTAGCCACATAGTCGTCAGCGCCAATTTCCAGCCCAAGCAGGCGATCGACCTCTTCACTTCGGGCCGTCAGGAACAGTACAGGTAACGCCGGATGGAGCGCCAGTAACTGGCGGCATAATTCAAAGCCGCTGATATCAGGCAAACCAACATCGAGAATCATGACGTCGGGAGCCTGCTGGCGAGCTTTATCCAGCACCGGCAAGCCTCGCTCAAAGACCTCGACGGCAAAACCTTCCTGCTGCAACATGTAGACCAGCGTGTCGGCTATCCCTTGCTCATCTTCCACTAACCAGACCGTTTCCCGTTGCATAAATCGCCTCTGTTATTGCCGCCACGGCATGACAGGAACCGCGCTAATCGCGTTTTTCGGCGAACCTTCTACAACTTTGTCGGAGTAAGCCAGATAAGCGAGCGCGTTGCGTTTGGCGTCATAAAAGCGCACGACCTGTAACGACTTAAAGACCAGGGACGTGCGTTTTTTGAATACTACCTCGCCCTGAGCTTTGCCGTTTTTAATACGATCCGACAGTTCAATCGGCCCGACTTGCTGACAAGAAATAGCCGCATCGGAGGTATCTTCCGCCAGACCCAATCCCCCTTTAATACCACCTGTTTTCGCCCGGCTCACATAACAGGTGACATTTTTCACATCGGGATCGTCAAAGGCTTCCACAACAATTTTGTGATCCGGGCCGATCATTTTAAATACGGTGTCGACCGAACCAATCTCTTCTGCATGAGCCAATGGCCCCAGCATTATCAGGCTTAAAGACAGGATCAAATGCTTGTATTTCATATTGTTACCATTTTTATCTATTACACGAGCAATTAGTTCGTCACGGTAAATAACATATTGATTAAGAACAAAATCTCAATACTTTTATTTCCGTCAAGACCTAAAACATACTCTACTAAGAAAAAAACACTGAATGCTAAAACAGCAAAAAATGCTATTATCCAATTACCTGATGTCAGGTGCTCGTTGTTGAAAGGATGAGGATATTTTATGGATCAGGCCGGCATTATTCGCGACCTTTTAATCTGGCTGGAAGGTCATCTGGATCAGCCCCTGTCGCTCGACAATGTAGCGGCGAAAGCAGGTTATTCCAAGTGGCACTTACAGAGAATGTTTAAAGATGTCACTGGCCATGCTATTGGCGCGTATATTCGTGCTCGTCGTTTGTCGAAATCGGCGGTCGCACTACGCCTGACTGCGCGTCCGATTCTGGACATCGCGCTGCAATACCGCTTCGACTCTCAACAGACATTTACCCGCGCATTCAAGAAGCAGTTTGCCCAGACTCCTGCACTTTACCGCCGTTCTCCTGAATGGAGCGCCTTTGGTATTCGCCCGCCGCTGCGTCTGGGTGAATTCACTATGCCAGAGCATAAATTTGTCACCCTGGAAGATACGCCGCTGATTGGTGTTACCCAGAGCTACTCCTGTTCGCTGGAGCAAATCTCTGATTTCCGCCATGAAATGCGTTATCAGTTCTGGCACGATTTTCTCGGCAACGCGCCGACCATTCCGCCAGTGCTCTACGGCCTGAATGAAACGCGTCCGAGTCAGGATAAAGACGACGAACAAGAAGTATTCTATACCACCGCGTTAGCCCAGGATCAGGCAGATGGCTATGTACTGACGGGGCATCCGGTGATGCTGCAGGGCGGCGAATATGTGATGTTTACCTATGAAGGTCTGGGAACCGGCGTGCAGGAGTTTATCCTGACGGTATACGGAACGTGCATGCCAATGCTCAACCTGACGCGCCGTAAAGGTCAGGATATTGAGCGATACTACCCGGCAGAAGACGCCAAAGCGGGAGATCGCCCAATTAATCTGCGCTGTGAACTGCTGATTCCTATCCGCCGTTAACGCTGCAGCTCATCTAATGCAGGGGCGTCCAGATGCGAGATGTCCCCTGCGGTTTCAACGACCCAGCCAGACGCCAGCCACAGGCTTTCCTGATAATCCACGCGCGAAATAGAACAGTTACGCAGACGTAAGCGGCGCTCTGCCCATGCTGGTAATCCGAGAATCGTACTCACCAGGCATCCCAGTGCAATACCATGACTCACCAGCAGCGGTCGGCTTCCCTGCGGTAAGTCCCGGCAAGATTCCAGTGCCGCATTGACGCGATCGCTGAGCTCCTGCATTGACTCGCCTTCAGGAATACGCCCGTCAACGGTGCCATTGACCAGCTGCCGACGCCAGTTCTCTTCTTCTTCGGTCAGAGAATCGATATGTCTTTTTTCCAGCACACCCATGTTTAATTCACGCAGGCGAGAATCAAAGATGATGTCACAGCCGCAGGCCTGGGCGATGATTTCCGCCGTACGCCGGGTGCGTCCTAAATCGCTACTGATAATATGCGTAATGCCAAGCTCTTTGGCACGGGTTGCCACCTGCATCGCCTGTTGCTCACCTTTGGCGGTCAGCGGGCTGTCAGACTGGCCCTGAATACGTCGCTCGGCGTTCCACTGCGTTTCACCGTGGCGGACTAGGTATACCTGTAACATGCTTTTTTTCCGTATACTGCTGTAACGTTAATTTTCTGAGTAATGCTGATTATGCACCAAGTTGTCTGTGCGACCACCAATCCCGCTAAAATTCAGGCCATTCTGCAGGCATTTCACGAGATCTTCGGCGAAGGATCCTGCCATATTGCATCCGTTGCCGTCGAGAGCGGTGTACCGGAACAACCCTTTGGCAGTGAGGAAACGCGCGCTGGCGCACGAAATCGGGTAGCAAATGCCCGCCGTTTACTTCCAGAGGCTGATTTTTGGGTGGCGATTGAAGCTGGCATCGATGGTGACAGCACTTTCAGTTGGGTGGTGATTGAAAACGCCAGCCAGCGCGGCGAGGCGCGTTCGGCTACTTTGCCGTTGCCTGCGGTGATTCTGGAAAAAGTGCGTGAAGGCGAGGCGCTTGGTCCCGTGATGTCGCGTTATACCGGTATTGATGAGATTGGTCGTAAGGAAGGGGCGATCGGCGTGTTTACCGCCGGGAAACTCACTCGCGCCAGCGTCTATCACCAGGCGGTGATCCTGGCGCTGAGTCCGTTTCACAATGCCGTATATCAGGCATTGTAGGACGGATAAGGCGTTCACGCCGCATCCGGCATTCGGTGCACGATGCCTGATGCGACGCTGCCGCGTCTTATCAGGCCTACAAAATCAATCGCTTTTCAGCAACACCTCTTCCAGCCACTGGCGCAGCTCAACGGGCGCGGCTTTCAGGCTGTTAGATCCACGCGTAATCGTCGCGATGCCCGCGCCGAGTTCATTTTTTAACTCACGCTGGCTCATTTCGCCGCGCAACAGCTCTTCGACAATACGCACGCGAGTCCCCAACGCTTCGCGCTCATCTGGCGTCAGCATCAGGTTTAACAACGGTAAATGGAGATCGTTTTGGTAGGCATTCTTAAGCAGGTCGACAAAACGTAACCACTCCTGGTGACGCTGTTCTGCCATCGCTGCTGAATAGGGTGATTGTTGGGCCATAATATGTCGCCATTGTTAGCGGGGGAAGCAAAATGCCTCCCCCGGTTGTACTCGCTAAAGAGTACGATAGCATATCATAAACGGGCGGATCAGTAACGACGTCCCCATTCCGTGGCGCTCATCAACGTCGGTTTATCCCCCATGAAATAGCGGTAGTAAGCGTCATAAGCCAGCACGTTCTTTACATAACCACGCGTCTCGGAGAACGGAATACTCTCGACAAATGCCACTGCGTCGATACGCCCGGCGCTGTTGCCAAGCCAGGTTCGCACCCGCCCTGGTCCGGCGTTATAAGCTGCTGAGGAGAAAATACGGTTATTGCCAAACTGCTGATAAACATATTGCAGATAACTGGTGCCAATGTTGATATTCGTTTCCGGATCCAGCAATTGCCCAGGGCTGCTATAACCAGGAATAGAGAACATCTTCACCGTATGGGTCGCTGTACCAGGCATAATCTGCATCAGGCCGCTGGCCCCTACCGGTGATTTCACTTTTGGATTCCAGGCGCTCTCCTGACGGGCAATCGCCATCGCATAGCTTTGCGGGATCTCCTTCCCACTGGTGTAACGTTTGAAAAGATCGTTGTAAGCCAGCGGGAATCGCTCTTCCAGATGATCCCACAGCTTCCCGGCGATCGTTGCCTGAACGCTAAGATCCCACCATTGGTTGTTGAAAGCATACCGCGCCAGTTGAGCCTGCTCTGTTTTTGACTTGCTCTTCACCAGATTGGCCCACTCGCTACGCGCGGTGTTATCGAGATTCCAGTACATCAACTCGCGCACGCGCGCCATCTCCGACCCCTGAGTCAGGGCGCTGTCAACATTCTGCGGCGCTTTATCAATCTTCAGCTCATACTCTTCGCCGATGCGTTGTGCAGCAACCATCGGGTAGAAACCACGCTGTTGCATGAGTTGATGCAAAATCTCTTTTGCTTCAGCTTCACGTCCGCGTTCCAGCAGTAAATCCGCCTGCCAGTAACGCCATTCATCTTTCTCTTTCGCCTCCATCGGCAAACGCGCCAGCCAGGTATTCAGGCCGCGACGATCGCCGGTGCCAAGCGCCATTCGTACACGGCGTTCAATAAGCGAAGTAGATTGCGAGCGCATAATGGCGTCATCGCGCCATTTCGCCTGCTCGTCGGTGACATCGTTGCCCATCAAACGCCAGGCGACGATATCGCGCAGCTCCTGAATCTGATCTTCATTAAGCTGCTGCGCCTGGGCAAGCGATGGGATCATCAGCCGTGCATTTTCAGCATCCTGCCGCGCCACACTGGCAAACGCCACCGCCGCCATTTGACGGGTAAAATCGGTCGCTCCGGTTGTACGCGCGAAGGTCAGTACCGTATTAGGGTTGTTCGCCAGTGAAATGATTGCCGAGGCGATAGTCTGGTAATCGGCAGGCATCTGCCCTGCCAGCACTGTTACCAGGCCAGTGTTACCCGCTTTCATCGCCAGACGGATACGCTCTAAATACGCCAGCGGATCTTGTTTACCTGACGCACGCCAGACACTAAATAACTTGTCACAGGCGTTAGGCTGGCTCTTGCCGGTTAGCCACAGCTCTTTCGCCCCTTGCCAGGCTTCTTCACTCTGCCCGGTGTTCCATTTTGCATAGTAGTAATTACATTGCGCTTCGGTAGTTCCGGGCTTTTCCGGGCTAAAGGCTAACAAGCCACGCCAGTCTTCACGCCGCGCCAGTTCATTGACGAAACGAGATTGCAGCGTGCGAGCGGGAGGAAGCGTGGGGTTAGCGCGAACAAAGTTAGTGACAGTCACCGCCGGTTGATTCATCAGGTCATCGGTGATCTGACGGTATTCCAGGTAGGGATAAAGTGGATAATCTTTCAGTCCAGGCATCATTTGTTCGACCACATCCATTTGTCGATTATCCCAGGCCTGCTTGATTTGCGCGTAACGGCTACGCTGCTCATCCAGTGAGTCGGCTCGCGCCACGCTGCTGACCGTCAGCAGACAGACACCGGCAGCCAACAGCCGCCAGGTAACTTGTTTGGCTTTTTCCACAAGCGCATCCTCTAAGTGTAAATACATCAATGCAGCGTCATGCCGCGTAATAGATTTATGCTAACCAGTCATTGCCGTTTACGCCACGTTACGGACACTTTTTTACTTTTACTGCGAAGGTGATCGACCAACTGGGATTAGGCGGGGAAAAAGGCTACACTTCGCCTTTGAAAACTCATCATCACGATAAACATAGAGGCGAAGTCCAACGTGGCTCAATTCGTTTATACCATGCATCGTGTCGGCAAAGTTGTTCCGCCGAAACGTCATATTTTGAAAAACATCTCTCTGAGTTTCTTCCCTGGGGCAAAAATTGGTGTCCTGGGTCTGAACGGCGCGGGTAAGTCTACCCTGCTGCGCATTATGGCGGGCATTGATAAAGACATCGAAGGTGAAGCGCGTCCGCAGCCAGACATCAAGATTGGTTACCTGCCGCAGGAACCGCAGCTGAACCCGGAACACACCGTGCGTGAGTCCATTGAAGAAGCGGTTTCTGAAGTGGTTAACGCCCTGAAACGCCTGGATGAAGTGTATGCGCTGTACGCCGATCCGGATGCCGATTTTGACAAGCTGGCCGCTGAACAAGGCCGTCTGGAAGAGATCATTCAGGCTCACGACGGTCATAACCTGAACGTACAGCTGGAGCGTGCGGCGGATGCGCTACGTCTGCCGGACTGGGACGCGAAAATCGCTAACCTCTCCGGTGGTGAGCGTCGTCGCGTAGCGTTGTGCCGCCTGCTGCTGGAAAAACCAGACATGCTGCTGCTCGACGAACCGACCAACCACCTGGATGCCGAATCCGTGGCCTGGCTGGAACGCTTCCTGCACGACTTCGAGGGCACCGTGGTGGCGATTACCCACGACCGTTACTTCCTCGATAACGTTGCAGGCTGGATCCTCGAACTTGACCGCGGTGAAGGTATTCCGTGGGAAGGCAACTACTCCTCCTGGCTGGAGCAGAAAGATCAGCGCCTGGCGCAGGAAGCTTCACAAGAAGCGGCGCGTCGTAAGTCGATCGAGAAAGAGCTGGAGTGGGTACGTCAGGGAACTAAAGGCCGCCAGTCGAAAGGTAAAGCACGTCTGGCACGCTTTGAAGAGCTGAACAGCACCGAATATCAGAAACGTAACGAAACCAACGAACTGTTTATTCCACCTGGACCGCGTCTGGGCGATAAAGTGCTGGAAGTCAGCAACCTGCGTAAATCCTACGGTGATCGCCTGCTGATTGATGACCTGAGCTTCTCGATCCCGAAAGGGGCAATCGTCGGGATCATCGGTCCGAACGGCGCGGGTAAATCGACCCTGTTCCGTATGATCTCTGGTCAGGAACAGCCGGACAGCGGCACCATCACTTTAGGTGAAACGGTGAAACTGGCATCGGTTGATCAGTTCCGTGACTCAATGGATAACAGCAAAACCGTTTGGGAAGAAGTTTCCGGCGGGCTGGATATTATGAAGATCGGCAACACCGAGATGCCAAGCCGCGCCTACGTTGGCCGCTTTAACTTTAAAGGGGTTGATCAGGGTAAACGCGTTGGTGAACTTTCCGGTGGTGAGCGCGGTCGTCTGCATCTGGCGAAGCTGCTGCAGGTTGGCGGCAACATGCTGCTGCTCGACGAACCAACCAACGACCTGGATATCGAAACCCTGCGCGCGCTGGAAAACGCCCTGCTGGAGTTCCCGGGCTGTGCGATGGTTATCTCGCACGACCGTTGGTTCCTCGACCGTATCGCCACGCACATCCTGGACTACCAGGATGAAGGTAAAGTTGAGTTCTTCGAAGGTAACTTTACTGAGTACGAAGAGTACAAGAAACGCACGCTGGGCGCAGACGCACTGGAGCCGAAGCGTATCAAGTACAAGCGTATTGCGAAGTAATGCGTAAAATGCCGGATGCGGCGTGAACGCCTTATCCGGCCTACAAACCAAGAAATTTCAATACGTTGTGAATCTCCAGGCCTGATAAGACGCGGTAAGCGTCGCATCAGGCATTGAGCACCGAATGCCGGATACGGCGTGAACGCCTTTTCCGGCCTACAACAGCCTTAGTATCCGCAATTTCGTAGCGGGTCACCCGTGCAGGTTTTTTCAAACCTTGTTTAATCTCGACAGCCTCTTCCAGAGAGGTTTTCAACTCATCAAAAAACTTATTTTATACCTCGCCTTTGAGCCGTTTCATCGCGGTTATCTCTGCTCCCCCATCATCTCCCGCACCAGCTCCACGCAGCGCAGGAAACGGCTGTCATAATCGTCCTCTTCAACCCGCACGAATTCGATATTGTTCTCTTCCAGCATCTCCACCAGCAAGTTCTGGAACTCTTTGCGATCCACCGAACTGCCGAGGCTGCGTAAACCATCCGCCACCCACGGCGTGTTGTTCTCCAGCAGGATCACCAGATCGAAACGGTATTCATCAATCAACGCCTGTACGAACGGATGCTCACGCCCTTCGTACTTTTTGCAGAACGCCTGGGTAGTGACAAAATCAGTGTCAATAAACGCCACTTTATTGGCATATTTCACTGCAAAATCAATGTATTGTGCGTGGCCCAGCGCGATTTTATCGTAATCGGAATACTGCAATGCGATCTCATCACCGCCGAGGTGTGAAAAGACATAATCGCGACCATATTCCCACGCACTGGTGGTATTGAAGATATTGGCAAGTTTGTTTACCAGGGTGGATTTACCGCTCGACTCGCCACCAAGGATCGCCACGGTACGTACAAAGAACGGCTTCACTTCCGTAGGAATATATTCCCAGTAGCGGAACGGGTTTTCGCGGATCTGCGCACCGCTGATACTCATAAAGGTACGTTTCGGATCGACCAGCACCGTATCGATCCCCAGATGTTCCATATACTGTGGCGCATCGGCTTCTTCCGAGGTGTAGATCAGGTCCGGCTGAATCCCCTTTTCAGCCATAAACTTTTTGATGCCGTTGCTCCACACATCCCAGCCGTGCGGATACGGCTCCATGCCCTCTTCGTTGAAAGCATGAATGCGAATATTTTTCTGATATTTAAAAGTTTGTAATAACCAGCGCAGACGATCCGGCACGGTGGGCTGCTGCGACATAGCGCTGTCTTCAAACAACGCGCGATCGCGGGTATCGTCAAAACCCATAATGATATGCAGTTCGTCAACCTGGCTACAGGCGCGCTGGATAAGGTAGATATGTCCGGTATGCAGCGGGTAGAACTTACCGAATACCACACCAATGGTTTTCTTCTGCCGGGGAAACTCAAGCCCCAAAAAACGGTGCAACGCCTCCAGCTTTTGCGCGCTGGGGCTTTTGATTTTGGCATTCAGTAACTGGCTTAAATACCCTTTGGTCATACCGCTGGCATCAGCCACCTGCTGTAGCGTGCAGCCCTGTTGCTTGATGGCAGTTTTCAGGTAATCAAATGACGACATATCTCCCTCCGTATTCCTCATTATAAGTCGTCGAACACGCTAAGCGCGTCGGAGAGTTTTTTAACGCCAAAAATCTGCATCCCTTCCGGCGCTTTTTTCGGTACGTTAGCCGCCGGAACAATCGCCCGGCGAAAACCGTGTTTCGCCGCTTCTGAAATTCGTTCCTGACCGCTGGGCACCGGGCGGATCTCCCCTGCCAGCCCGACTTCACCAAACACCACCAGATCCTGTGGCAGCGGTCTGTCACGCAGGCTGGAAACCATCGCCAGCAGTAACGCTAAGTCGGCGCTGGTTTCGGTTACCTTCACGCCGCCGACCACGTTCACAAACACATCCTGATCGGCCATTTGCAGACCACCGTGACGGTGCAAGACAGCCAGCAGGATTGCCAGACGGTTTTGTTCCAGCCCCACTGCCACGCGGCGCGGATTCGCCATCATCGAGTGATCGACCAGCGCCTGAATCTCCACCAGCAACGGACGCGTTCCTTCCCACACCACCATCACGGAGCTGCCGGAGGTCACTTCATCTCCGCGACTTAAGAAAATTGCCGAAGGGTTGCTGACTTCACGCAGCCCCTGTTCGGTCATCGCGAAGACGCCCAGCTCATTCACCGCGCCGAAGCGGTTTTTATGGCTGCGTAAAGTGCGAAAACGGGAGTCGGCATCGCCATCCAAAAGCACCGAACAGTCGATACAGTGTTCCAGCACTTTAGGGCCCGCCAGCGAGCCATCTTTGGTTACGTGTCCAACCATGACAATCGCCACACCGCGCGTTTTGGCGAAGCGCGTCAGATAAGCCGCCGTTTCACGCACCTGCGCCACGCTGCCAGGCGATGACTGTACATCCGCCATATGCATCACCTGGATCGAGTCAATTACCATCAGCTTCGGTTGCTCTTCTTCGGCAATCAGGCAGATCTGCTCGATGCTGGTTTCCGACAACATATTGAGATTGTCAGTCGGCAGGCCAAGGCGATGAGCGCGCATTGCCACCTGTTGCAGCGACTCTTCGCCGGTGACATACAGCGTTTTCATCTGCTGGGCCAGTTTGCACAGCGTTTGCAGCAACAGCGTGGATTTCCCCGCACCAGGGTTACCGCCAATCAGAATGGCACTTCCTGGCACCACGCCGCCGCCTAGTACGCGGTCGAACTCTTTAAATCCGGTGGAAAAACGCGGCAGCTCTTCAAGGCTGATATCGGAGAGTTTCTGGACTTTTGCCACCCCGGCGCTACCGGCATAGCCGCTGAGACGCTCGTTACGCGCCACCGTTGGCGACGCAGCAAGACGCACCTCGGTGATGGTGTTCCAGGCATGACAGGCACTGCACTGCCCCTGCCAGCGCGGATAATCGGCCCCGCATTCATTACAAACAAAGGCGCGTTTTGGAGCTTTTGCCACGGTGTACCTCGTTAATGCTGTGCCGCCCGCAGGATGGCGGGCGAGCAATTACTTCTGATTCAGGCTGCCTGAGAGGATGCAGAATACCCCCATCAGGTCAGCGTGACGGATGGTGACTTCCGCCTTTTCATTCACTTTTGGCTTGGCATGGTAGGCAATCCCCAGCCCTGCCGCTTTGATCATCGGCAGGTCATTGGCTCCATCGCCAATCGCCACGGTCTGCGCCAGCGGGATTTCATACTCCTGCGCGAGGCGAGTCAGAGTTTTCGCTTTGTACTGCGCGTCTACGATGTCGCCGATCACATTGCCGGTAAATTTACCGTCCATGATCTCCAGTTCATTGGCTACCACGGCGGTCAGGCGCAACTTGTCGCGCAGATATTCAGCAAAGAAAGTAAAGCCGCCGGAGGCAATCGCCACTTTCCAGCCCAGCGTTTCCAGCTTGAGCACCAGTTGCGTTAAGCCTGGCATCAGCGGCAGATTTTCACGCACCTGTTGCAGAATATTGGCGTCAGCGCCTTTCAGCGTCGCCACGCGGCTGCGCAGGCTGGCGGTAAAATCGAGTTCGCCGCGCATCGCCCGTTCGGTTACTTCCGCCACCATCTCGCCCGTTCCGGCCAGTTTGGCAATTTCATCAATACATTCAATCTGGATGGCGGTGGAATCCATGTCCATCACCAGCAAACCCGGCGTGCGCAGGTGCGGGATTTTCCCCAGCGGGGCGACATCCAGTTGCGCTTCATGGGCCAGGCGCGTAGCCCGTGCGGTGAGTGAACCTGCCAGACGAATCACCTGATAATCTTCCACGCACCAGGCGGCAACAATCACCATCGCCGCACCCAGTTTGCTCTGGTATTGGGTCAGACGCTGTTTATCCAGCCCACGACCATACAGCAGCCAGCCGCTACGACCTGCGTGGTAATCCAGTGGCATCACTTCATCACCACTTAATGAAAGAGGCAGACCCGGCCATAAAGAGACATCTTCAGGCAGGTCGCACCAGGTAATGTTAGGCATTAAGGCTCCTGTAAAATCGTTCGAAGCAGGGAAAATAACGCATGAGGCTACCTTGTATCCATTGCTTCTGGCAACATTAAGTCTCAAATTTTCAAAGGGTGGAAGATGGCTCGCACAAAACTGAAATTCCGGCTGCATCGGGCAGTGATTGTCCTGTTCTGTCTTGCCTTGTTAGTGGCGCTGATGCAGGGAGCGTCATGGTTTAGTCAAAACCACCAGCGACAACGTAATCCACAGCTGGAAGAACTGGCCCGCACCCTGGCGCGTCAGGTAACGCTGAACGTTGCACCGCTGATGCGTACCGACTCGCCGGATGAAAAACGCATTCAGGCGATCCTCGATCAGTTAACGGATGAAAGCCGTATCCTCGACGCGGGCGTGTATGACGAACAAGGCGATCTTATCGCCCGTTCTGGCGAAAGCGTCGAAGTGCGCGACCGGCTGGCGCTCGACGGTAAAAAAGCGGGCGGCTATTTTAACCAGCAGATTGTCGAACCAATTGCCGGGAAAAACGGACCGCTCGGCTATCTGCGCCTGACGCTCGACACCCATACGCTCGCCACCGAAGCCCAACAGGTGGATAACACCACTAACATTTTACGCCTGATGTTGCTGCTTTCACTGGCAATCGGCGTAGTGCTGACCCGCACGCTGCTACAGGGTAAACGTACCCGCTGGCAGCAATCGCCCTTCCTGTTAACCGCCAGCAAACCGGTGCCGGAAGAGGAAGAAAGCGAGAAAAAAGAGTGACCCATTACTACAAGAAAGGAAATCGTTATGTCCACATTACGCCTGCTCATCTCTGACTCTTACGACCCGTGGTTTAACCTGGCGGTGGAGGAGTGTATTTTTCGCCAGATGCCCGCCACGCAGCGCGTTCTGTTTCTCTGGCGCAATGCCGACACGGTAGTGATTGGTCGCGCGCAGAACCCGTGGAAAGAGTGTAATACCCGGCGGATGGAAGAAGATAACGTCCGCCTGGCACGGCGCAGTAGCGGTGGCGGCGCGGTGTTCCACGATCTCGGCAATACCTGCTTTACCTTTATGGCTGGCAAGCCGGAGTACGATAAAACCATCTCCACGTCGATTGTGCTCAATGCGCTGAACGCGCTTGGCGTCAGCGCCGAAGCGTCCGGGCGTAACGATCTGGTGGTGAAAACCGCCGAAGGCGACCGCAAAGTCTCAGGATCGGCCTATCGCGAAACCAAAGATCGTGGCTTCCACCACGGCACCTTGCTGCTCAATGCCGACCTTAGCCGCCTGGCAAACTATCTCAATCCGGATAAAAAGAAACTGGCGGCGAAAGGCATTACCTCAGTGCGTTCCCGCGTGACCAACCTCACCGAGCTGCTGCCGGGGATCACCCATGAGCAGGTTTGCGAGGCCATAACCAAGGCCTTTTTCGCCCATTATGGCGAGCGTGTAGAAGCGGAAATCATCTCCCCGGACAAAACGCCAGACTTGCCAAACTTCGCCGAAACCTTTGCCCGTCAGAGTAGCTGGGAATGGAACTTCGGTCAGGCTCCGGCATTCTCGCATCTGCTGGATGAACGCTTTAGCTGGGGCGGCGTGGAACTGCATTTCGACGTTGAAAAAGGCCATATCACCCGCGCCCAGGTGTTTACCGACAGCCTCAACCCCGCGCCGCTGGAAGCCCTCGCCGGGCGACTGCAAGGCTGCCTGTACCGCGCGGATATGCTGCAACAAGAGTGCGAAGCGCTGTTGGTTGACTTCCCGGACCAGGAAAAAGAGCTACGGAAGTTGTCGACGTGGATAGCGGGGGCGGTAAGGTAACTCGCTGATTAAAATATCCAGGGAAGGAAATATGATCGATCTGGAAAACCAGGAACGGGAGATTATCAATTTAATGTTCAGCCAGCGTATTTCCTGGCTAGCCGCCGTGCGTATCAGGCATAAATTATCGCTTGCTGAAGTAAGTAAAATGTTAGGTATCTCGATTAATTCTCTAAAACAGATCGAAAAGACGGAACGGCTTAGCTCAAACATCAAAAGCAAAATGGCAGAAATTTATGGTTGTCCACCAGAGTTGCTGATATGCCCTTCCTGGATGACGGCTGAACATAAATGAATAGATTCGTGAATAGATACTTGAATGGATTTTATTTTCTATCCATATGAAAAATAATAGTAAATCTATAAATCAGTTGCTATTGATGAATAGATACTAAAAAGCCGGAGCAGTCTCCTGCTCCGGCTTAACACGACGTTCGCCTTTCAGCGAAACACAATTACTCTTTATCGCCCAGCAGAACGGATTCCAGTGCGATTTTGATCATGTCGTTGAAGGTGGTCTGACGCTCAGCGGCAGTGGTCTGCTCGTGAGTGCGGATGTGGTCAGACACGGTGCAGATGGTCAGGGCTTTCGCGCCAAACTCTGCAGCGACGCCGTAGATACCAGCCGCTTCCATTTCCACGCCGAGGATGCCGTATTTTTCCATCACGTCGAACATTTCGCCGTCCGGAGAGTAGAACAGGTCAGCGGAGAACAGGTTACCCACGCGAGCATCAACACCCAGTGCTTTAGCCGCGTCTACCGCGTTACGCACCATGTCAAAGTCAGCGATAGCGGCAAAGTCATGGTCTTTAAAACGGATACGGTTAACTTTGGAATCGGTGCAGGCACCCATACCGATAACGACGTCGCGCAGTTTTACGTGCGGCAGAACTGCGCCACAGGAACCCACGCGGATAATTTTCTTCACGCCGAAATCGGTGATCAGTTCTTTGGTGTAGATGGAGCAGGACGGGATACCCATACCGTGACCCATTACGGAAATTTTGCGGCCTTTGTAAGTACCGGTGAAGCCCAGCATACCGCGAACGTTGTTCACTTCACGGGCATCTTCAAGGAAAGTTTCAGCAATATACTTCGCACGCAGCGGGTCGCCTGGCATCAAAACTACGTCAGCGAAATCGCCCATTTCTGCATTAATGTGTGGGGTAGCCATTGTTTTATCCTTATCAACATGTTTTCACCCTCTCCCTGTGGGAGAGGGCCGGGGTGAGGGCATCAAGCCGCACCCATTATCAGAACATGGCTTTGCCATATTCCATATCAGAAGTACCAAAATATTTTGCCAGAGTCTGACCAATATCCGCGAAGGTTTCACGGTGACCCAGTGAGCCCGGTTTTACTTTCGGGCCGTAAACCAGTACCGGAATGTGTTCACGCGTGTGGTCAGTACCGGTCCAGGTCGGATCACAACCGTGGTCAGCAGTGAGGATCAGGATGTCGTCATCGCGCAGCAGAGACATCAGCTCCGGCAGACGGCGGTCGAACAGCTCCAGACCCGCAGCATAACCGGCGACGTCGCGACGGTGGCCCCAGGAAGAGTCGAAGTCAACGAAGTTGGTGAAGACGATGGTGTTATCACCCGCTTCTTTCATCTCTTTGATGGTGGCGTCAAACAGCGCGTCCAGGCCAGTTGCTTTCACTTTCTTGGTGATACCGCAGTTGGCGTAGATGTCTGCAATTTTACCGACAGAAACCACCTGACCGTGTTTTTCATCAACCAGTTTCTGCAGCACGGTCGGTGCTGGCGGCTCAACAGCCAGGTCGTGACGGTTACCGGTACGCTGGAAGTTACCGGCTTTGTCACCGATAAACGGACGAGCGATAACACGACCGATGTTGTAGCCGCCGTTGGTCAGCTCTTCACGGGCGATTTCGCACAGTTCGTAGAGTTTATCCAGGCCAAAGGTTCCTTCGTGGCAGGCAATCTGGAACACGGAGTCAGCGGAGGTATAGAAAATCGGCTTGCCGGTTTTCATGTGCTCTTCGCCCAGCTGATCCAGAATGACCGTACCGGAAGAGTGGCAGTTACCGAGGTAACCCGGCAGATTAGCGCGTTCGACCAGTTTATCCAGCAGCTCTTGCGGGAAGCTGTTTTCGTGATCGGAGAAATATCCCCACTCAAACAGAACCGGGACACCGGCGATTTCCCAGTGACCAGACGGGGTATCTTTACCGGATGACATTTCGTGCGCCCATGCGTACGCGCCGATAACTTCAGCGTTGCCGTCCATTCCCGCCGGAATGAAACCGGTAGAACCTTCGTGTGCTTTCGCCAGCCCCAGACGGGTCAGATTTGGCAGATTGAGCGGGCCTTTACGACCGTTATCAGCTTCGCCTTTGGCACAAGCTTCTGCGATATGACCCAGGGTGTCAGCCCCGACGTCACCAAAGCGTTCTGCATCTTCTGTAGCGCCGATGCCGAATGAGTCCAGCACCATAATAAATGCACGTTTCATATGTTCTCCGTACTCAGTGCTTCAAATTTAAATGATCAGATCAGTATACCGTTATTCGCTGATACGGCGATAGACAGTTGGTGTGCTTTCCGGTGCTTTATCGGCAAGTTTAATTGCCGCTTTCACCGCTTTCGCCGCTTCCTGCCAGCTGTTTTCGTCTTTCGCGTGGATAACCGCCAGCGGACGCTGACCGTCTACCTGGTCGCCCAAACGCGCCATATCAGTAAAGCCGACGCTGTAATCAATGGTGTCAGATGCCTGACGACGACCGCCGCCCATTGCAACCACTGCCATCCCCAGCGCGCGGGTATCCATTTCACTGACAAAACCTTCGGTATCAGCATAGACTGCTTTCGTCAGCATCGCTGTCGGCAGATACTTCGCGTAGTTCTCAACGAAGTCGGTTGGGCCTTTTTGTGCCGCTACCATACGACCAAAGACTTCTGCCGCTTTACCGTTGTCCAGCACTGCTTGCAATTTCGCGCGCGCTTCGGCGTCATCTTTCGCCAGTTTGCCGGAGATAAGCATCTCCACGCACAGCGCCATCGTGACATCAAACAGACGCGGGTTACGATACTCACCCGTCAGGAACTGCACCGCTTCACGAACTTCAACCGCGTTACCTGCACTGGAGGCCAGTACCTGATTCATGTCGGTGAGCAGCGCGGTGGTGCGCACGCCAGCGCCGTTAGCCACGCCAACAATCGCTTCGGCAAGGGCTTCAGAGAGTTCGTAGGTCGGCATAAACGCGCCGCTACCCACTTTCACGTCCATCACCAGCGCGTCCAGACCTTCCGCCAGTTTCTTCGCCAGAATAGAGGCGGTGATCAGCGGGATGGAGTCCACGGTTGCGGTAATATCACGGGTCGCGTAGAAACGTTTATCCGCCGGAGCCAGTGAGCTGGTCTGACCGATAATCGCCACGCCGACGTCTTTAATAATTTCGCGGAAACGGTTGTCATCCGGGAAAATGTCGAAGCCAGGGATGGATTCCAGTTTGTCGAGCGTACCGCCAGTATGACCGAGGCCGCGACCAGAGATCATCGGAATATAGCCGCCGCAGGCTGCGACCATCGGCCCCAACATCAGCGAAGTCACATCGCCGACGCCACCAGTGGAATGTTTATCAACAATCGGGCCATTCAGATGCAGGCTTTTCCAGTCGAGAACGGTTCCTGAATCTCGCATCGCCATGGTCAGCGAGACACGCTCAGGCATTGTCATATCGTGGAAGAAAATGGTCATCGCGAGGGCGGCAATCTGCCCTTCGGAGATAGTGTTGTCGCGAATGCCGTTGATAAAGAAACGAATTTCTTCATCGCTCAGTGCATGACCATCACGTTTTTTACGAATAATTTCTTGTGCGAGAAACAAGGTAACCTCCCGAGGAAAAGAGTATGAGGCGGCTTTTGCCGGATGCGTCTACGCCTTATCCGGCCTACGGGTAGATACGTCTCGTAGGCCTGATAAGCGCAGCGCATCAGGCGTAAAGCATCTTACTTAGTAGCTGCTGGCGCTCTTACCGTCACCGTGGCCCAGCGCTTTCAACAGGCTTGCCAGCAGGCTGGAAGCACCAAAGCGGTAGTGACGCGCATCTGCCCAGTCAGCACCGAACAGTTCATCTGCGATGGCGAGATATTTCTGCGCATCTTCCGCAGTACGCACGCCGCCCGCTGGTTTGAAACCAACGGTTTTTTCTACGCCCATATCACGGATCACTTCCATCATGATGCGCGCGCTTTCCGGCGTCGCGTTCACAGCCACTTTACCGGTAGAGGTTTTGATGAAGTCCGCACCCGCTTTGATGGAGATTTCAGACGCTTTACGGATCAGCGCTTCGTCTTTCAGTTCGCCGGTTTCGATGATCACTTTCAGCAGTACATTCGCTGCCGCGCAAGCCTCTTTACAGGCTTTCACCAGGTCAAAACCAACCTGCTCGTTACCCGCCATCAGCGCGCGGTACGGGAACACCACGTCAACTTCATCGGCACCGTAGGCGATTGCCGCACGGGTTTCTGCCAGCGCGATTTCGATGTCATCGTTACCGTGTGGGAAGTTGGTTACCGTAGCAATACGGATTTCCGGGGTGCCCTGCTCTTTCAGTGTTTTGCGAGCAATCGGGATAAAGCGAGGATAGATACAGATAGCGGCGGTATTGCCGACCGGGGTTTTGGCCTGATGACACAGAGCAATTACTTTCTCGTCGGTGTCGTCGTCATTCAGGGTGGTCAGGTCCATCAATTTCAGTGCACGCAGGCTGCTTGCTTTCAGATCAGTCATTTCATTCTCCTGGCTTGTCGCCAATAAAATTCACCTTGCGAGTTTGTTAGTATTCTAACATCTACTCCGCAACACACTTCGATATACATCACAATTAAGGAAATCTACTTACAAGTTTGCATCACTGTAATGCGATCTGGTTCAAATAATTCACTTTCAAATGAATGCGTCAGTGGTGGCAAACTCATCAGGATCAAAGTGAACATCACGAAACTTCTTACAATGGCGCATCACCTTCGGCATAAAAGGAAAAGAAGATGCCCACTTCTGATGAAAATGCACTGCAACAACGTTGCCAGCAAATTGTCACCAGCCCAGTGCTTAGCCCGGAGCAGAAGCGCCATTTTCTGGCACTGGAAGCAGAAAACAATCTGCCTTACCCACAGCTTCCTGCCGAAGCCCGCCGCGCGCTGGATGAAGGTGTAATCTGCGATATGTTTGAAGGTCATGCGCCGTACAAACCGCGCTATGTCTTACCCGATTACGCCCGTTTTCTGGCGAACGGTTCCGAATGGCTGGAGCTGGAAGGCGCGAAAGATCTTGATGACGCACTCTCTCTGCTGACCATTCTTTACCACCACGTACCGTCGGTCACATCGATGCCGGTCTACCTGGGGCAACTGGATGCGTTGTTGCAACCATATGTTAGAATTCTAACACAAGACGAGATCGATATTCGAATAAAACGTTTCTGGCGTTACCTCGACAGAACCCTGCCAGACGCCTTTATGCACGCCAATATCGGCCCGTCTGATTCGCCCATTACCCGCGCGATCTTACGTGCAGACGCAGAGTTGAAGCAGGTTTCCCCGAACCTGACCTTTATCTACGATCCTGAAATCACCCCTGATGACCTGCTGCTGGAAGTGGCGAAGAACATCTGTGAATGTAGCAAACCGCACATCGCCAACGGTCCGGTGCATGATAAAATTTTCACAAAAGGGGGCTACGGGATTGTGAGCTGTTACAACTCACTGCCGCTGGCGGGTGGTGGCAGCACGCTGGTACGCCTTAACCTGAAAGCCATTGCCGAGCGCAGCGAATCGCTGGATGACTTCTTTACGCGCACTCTACCGCACTACTGCCAGCAGCAGATCGCCATCATCGATGCGCGGTGTGAATTCCTCTATCAACAATCACACTTCTTTGAGAATAGCTTCCTGGTGAAAGAAGGGCTGATTAACCCTGAACGTTTTGTGCCAATGTTTGGCATGTATGGGCTGGCGGAAGCGGTTAACTTGCTGTGTGAGAAAGAAGGGATTGCCGCGCGCTACGGTAAAGAAGCCGCCGCAAATGAAGTGGGTTATCGCATCAGCGCGCAACTGGCGGAGTTTGTCGCCAATACCCCCGTGAAATATGGCTGGCAAAAACGCGCCATGTTACACGCACAGTCGGGGATCAGTTCCGATATCGGCACCACGCCGGGCGCGCGTTTGCCGTATGGCGATGAGCCAGATCCGATCACCCATCTGCAAACTGTCGCCCCGCATCATGCTTATTATTATTCCGGCATCAGCGACATTCTGACGCTCGACGAAACCATCAAACGTAACCCGCAGGCACTGGTACAGCTTTGCCTCGGTGCCTTTAAAGCCGGAATGCGTGAATTTACCGCCAATGTCAGCGGTAACGATCTGGTTCGCGTTACCGGTTATATGGTGCGTTTGTCGGATTTAGAAAAATATCGCGCCGAAGGTTCACGCACCAACACCACCTGGCTGGGCGAAGAAGCCGCACGCAACACTCGTATTCTGGAACGCCAGCCGCGCGTGATAAGCCATGAACAGCAGATGCGCTTTAGTCAGTAAGATTATCCCCTTCTCCTGCGTTGACGGGCCAGGCAGTCGTCTGGCTCTGTTTTTGCAGGGCTGCAATCTGCGCTGCAAAAACTGTCACAATCCGTGGACGATGGGACGTTGCAATGACTGTGGGGAGTGCGTGCCACAGTGTCCGCATCAGGCGTTGCAGATTGTTGACGGCAAAGTGGTGTGGAACGCTGTGGTTTGCGAGCAGTGTGATACCTGCCTGAAGAGGTGTCCGCAACATGCCACGCCCATGGCGCAATCCATGAGCGTGGACGAAGTGCTTAGCCATGTCCGCAAAGCAGTGCTGTTTATCGAAGGGATAACGGTGAGTGGCGGTGAAGCCACGACCCAGCTGCCGTTTGTGGTGGCGCTGTTTACTGCTATCAAAAACGATCCGCAACTGCGCCATCTCACCTGTCTGGTGGACAGTAACGGCATGTTGAGCGAAACCGGCTGGGAAAAATTGCTCCCGGTGTGCGACGGCGCAATGCTCGATCTCAAAGCGTGGGGGAGCGAATGTCATCAACAACTCACCGGACGCGATAATCAGCAGATTAAGCGCAGCATCTATTTGCTGGCAGAGCGCGGCAAGCTGGCGGAACTGCGTTTGCTGGTGATCCCTGGCCAGGTGGATTATTTGCAACACATCGAAGAACTGGCGGCGTTTATCAAGGGACTCGGCGATGTTCCGGTACGCCTGAACGCGTTTCATGCCCACGGCGTGTATGGCGAGGCGCAAAGCTGGGCGAGCGCCACGCCGGAAGACGTTGAGCCGTTGGCTGATGCGTTAAAGGTGCGCGGGGTGAGCCGGTTGATATTTCCGGCGCTCTATTTGTGACATGCCGGATACGGCCTACGGTTCGGCACAGACTTGTAGGCCTGATAAGACGCGTCAAGCGTCGCATCAGGCATTGTGCGCCAACTGCCGGATGCGGCGCGAACGCCTTATCCGGCCTACGGTTCGGCACAAACCTGTAGGCATGATAAGACGCGACAAGCGTCGCATCAGGCATTATGCGCCGACTGCCGGATGCGGCGTGAACGCCTTATCCGGCCTACGGTTCGGCACAGACTTGTAGGCATGATAAGACGCGACAAGCGTCGCATCAGGCATTGTGCGCCAACTGCCGGATGCGGCGTGAACGCCTTATCCGGCCTACGGTTCGGCACAAACCTGTAGGCATGATAAGACGCGTTAAGCGTCGCATCAGGCATTGTGCGCCAACTGCCGGATGCGGCGTGAACGCCTTATCCGGCCTACGGCACGTTAAACAACGTATACGTGTTATTAAGCAACGCTTGCGCAATCTCATCCGCCGGTTCCCGGCGCAACTCGCAAAGCACGGCAAACACACGGGCAGCCTGCTCCGGGCGGTTAGGCTGCCCCTGAAAACCGTTGAGCGGCATATCCGGCGCGTCGGTTTCCAGCAATAACGATGCCAGCGGTAATTTTGCGATGACATCGCGGGTTTTACTGGCGCGTGGATAGGTGATAGTACCGCCTACGCCAATTTTGTAGCCCAGCTGTACAAACCGTTCGGCCTGTTGCAGGCTGCCGGAAAAACCGTGAACCACGCCAGTGCGCGGTAAATCGTGGCGTTTAAGATGCATCGCCAGTTTGTCGTGCGTGCGCCGTGAATGCAGGATCACCGGCAGATCGTAGCGTTTCGCCAGTTTCAGTTGTTCGTCGAGTAACCACTGCTGCCTCTCAAATTGCGGATCGTCGCCAAAGAGATCCAGACCGATCTCCCCCACCGCCACCACCTTCGCCGGACGCCTTTCCAGCGCCTGCTGTAGCTGCTCAAGAGACACATCGCTATGTTTTTCCAACATACCAGGATGCAAGCCCAATGCGGCATACAGCGGTTGATAATTTTCCGCTAATGCCAACACACGGGCAAAATTTTCCGCCTCTGTTGCCGGAACAATGATCTTGCCTACGCCCGCTTGTGCCGCGCGTTGCAGGCTGGCCTCTTCATCGCCACTAAACGGCGGGAAATCAAAATGGCAGTGGGTGTCGATAAAACGGCAAATCAAGCCAGATCCTCATTGTTAAATGTCGGGTCGTTCGCCTGCGGAGCGTCGCTCACTTCGGCAACCAGCGTATCGTTGGCGACTGGCGCAGGCGGAATGACAATCGATTCCGGCGTCACCACTGGCACCAGATGGCGGGTAAGCGGCGCTTTTTCAGTTAATAGCTTGCCAACCGTGGCGAGGAAATAACGACCGCATAAACGCCCAAGTTTATAGTCTTCACGCAGCGCCGGAATCCGACTGCCAAGCGCGATACTATGTAATGGCTTCGGCGGATAAATTTCGAATATCCGCAGCTTGCCCGGTGGTTTCTCAATAAATTGCTGAATGTCACGATAGCTGGTTTCATGATGCTGCACCAGATTGACCAGCGGCTGCAGGCTACTGTCACCCAGCCAGCGTTCCATGCGTTTGAACCACTGCGGCGTGTAGTACATTTGTGACGGCACAGTGCGAATGACGACCAACGTTTTAGCGCCCTGCCTTGCCGCCTCTTTAACCGGAATCGCATCACTGATCCCGCCATCCAGGTAGTTAATGCCTTCCAGCGACACTCCGCTACGATAAAAGCCAGGTATCGCACTGGAGGCGCGAATCACATCCAGCCAGTTTTGTTTGGTTGGTAAAAAGTAATTCGGCGCGTAGTCATCCTGACGACAGGCGCACATATAAAACGATTTGCCGCTGTCAAACAACCGCGCGGCGGTATCCATTTGCAACGGCATCTGGCTTGCAGTGGCCTCCACCAGCCAGTCGAGATCGATAAGATTTCCTCCACGGACAAAGCGCAATGGATCGAAAAATTCGCGTTTTGTGGTATAGCGCATGATGACTTTGCGCGCGTAACCGGGCTGATTGCAGATAAACGCCGAGAGGTTCTGCGCCCCGGCAGATGTGCCGAGATAAAGATCGAAAGGATTAAACTGCGCGCGCATAAACTCATCCAGCACGCCAGCCGTGAAAATTCCACGCTGTCCGCCGCCTTCGCACACCAGAGCTATTCGTCCAGGCTGGAACGGCCTTAGCGACAACGGCGCAATATTACCAAGCGTTACAGGTATTCGCTGCCCCACCTCTGCCTTCCTGTTTTTGTTGTGAAAGAATGACAAAGTAACGCAATTTATTATTCGCTAAAACCGCAAAAGCCAGTCCGCTGGACTGGCTTTGGATAAAATTTTCTTAATGGTCTGAAATCTAGGGTCGTTTTCGGCCCATGAACAAACTCACCAGGAACAGAATAATCCCGACGACAAAGACAATTTTAGCTGCGCCTGCAGCGGTACCGGCCAGACCACCAAACCCAAGTGCGGCGGCGATTAACGCGATAACCAGAAATATGATGCCCCAACGAAACATAAGCGTCTCCTTTACCATAGTTAATGTCACCGCTTGATATGAGCGTGAAAATCACTCAATGCGATATTTTTAGTGTGGTGCACATCGCGCCTCCCGACAAAGTTCGGGAGGACGAATTACGACGAATTACTTAGTTTTCAGATCATTTTTAACGCTTTTCACACCATCTACCGCTTTGGCGATACTTTCAGCACGGTCACTTTGTGCCTGAGAATCGACGGTACCGGAGAGCTGAACCACGCCGTCGGTGGTTTCAACTTTCACATGACGGGAAGGGACGATATCGTCCGCCAGCAGTTTGGCTTTGATTTCACTGGTGGTGGCGGTGTCACCCGCGTAGCCCTTCACCGAGCCTTCTTTAGCGTCGCGAACGTGCAGTTTGTCGCTGACAGAGGTCACCCCTTCAACGCCTTTCGCCACTTTCACTGCCTCTTCGGCCTGGGCCTGGCTTTCAACGAAACCGCTCAGGGTCACGACTTTTTGATCGGTTTTTACAGAGATATCGGTGCTCTTGATGTTGTCATGATCCACCAGGGCCGCCTTCACTTTCGCGGTGATGGCGCTGTCATCCATGAAATTACCGACTTTATTCATAGAGCTATCGACTTTTTGCCCTGCGCTTTCATTGGTAGTCTGCGCGTTGTTTTCCGCGTAGGCAGAGCCGGTCGCGACGGCAGAGGTCAACATTACAGCCAGCAGAGTTTTCGAAATCTTCAGTCTTGTCATAGTCATCGATTTATTCCTGTATGTTTGCTCGTAATTTGAGCCTGGCAACACGAGGTTGCATTGCTGAATAGGGAGAGACTTCACCCTCTACAGAAGTCAATGGTCGCCATCACAAAAGCGATGAGTGATGAATAACGACCATTACAGCCTCTGAATCAGTTATTAATATCGGTAGAATGACAATCGACGGCTTTAGATACTGATATCTACGCATTGAACGGTATTTAACGCCGTCAGAAATGTCATCACTTTGTTAAATATAGATCACAATTTTGAAACCGCTCGGGATATCAGCGAAAACATAAGCAAAAGTGAATGTTTTAAGAACATTCCGTAAGCGGCTAATAAGGAAGGGAAATTGACAGGGCGCAGCGGCTACCGCGCCCTGGAGGCAAGAATTAATGCTCGCGGGTCTGGTGGAACTGAACGTCCGGATAACGTTCCTGTGCCAGGCGCAGGTTGACCATGCTGGTAGCGATGTAAGCGAGGTTATCGCCGCCATCAAGCGCCAGTTGGCTTTCGTTCTTACGCTTGAACTCTTCGAATTTCTTCGCGTCTGCACATTCTACCCAGCGGGCAGTGGCAACGTTGACTGACTCATACACTGCTTCAACGTTGTATTCGCTCTTCAGGCGCGCTACCACCACATCAAACTGCAGCACACCAACTGCACCAACGATCAGATCGTTGTTGGAGATTGGACGGAACACCTGCACCGCGCCCTCTTCGGAAAGCTGTACCAGCCCTTTGAGCAGCTGTTTTTGCTTCAGCGGATCTTTCAGGCGGATACGACGGAACAGTTCTGGTGCGAAGTTCGGAATACCGGTGAACTTCATCATCTCACCCTGGGTAAAGGTGTCGCCGATCTGAATGGTGCCGTGGTTGTGCAGGCCGAGGATATCGCCCGGATACGCTTCTTCAACGTGCGAACGGTCACCCGCCATAAAGGTCAGCGCGTCGGAGATCACCACATCTTTCGCAGTGCGCACCTGGCGCAGTTTCATGCCTTTTTCATATTTACCGGACACCACACGCATAAACGCCACGCGGTCGCGGTGTTTCGGGTCCATGTTGGCCTGAATTTTAAATACGAAGCCGGTAAATTTATCTTCGCTCGCTTCTACGGTACGGGTATCAGTCTGACGCGGCATCGGCGCAGGTGCCCACTCCACCAGGCCATCCAACATATGATCGACGCCGAAGTTACCCAGCGCAGTACCGAAGAATACCGGAGTGATTTCGCCCGCAAGGAACAGCTCTTTGTCGAACTCGTTAGACGCGCCTTTCACCAGTTCCAGTTCGTCACGCAGCTGCTGTGCCAGATCTTCACCAACCGCAGCATCGAGATCCGGGTTATTCAGCCCTTTAACAATGCGGACTTCCTGAATGGTGTGGCCTTTACCGCTCTGATAGAGATAGGTTTCGTCTTTATAAAGGTGGTAAACGCCTTTAAACAGCTTGCCGCAGCCAATCGGCCAGGTGATCGGCGCACAGCCGATTTTCAGCTCGTTCTCAACTTCATCGAGCAGCTCCATCGGGTCGCGGATATCACGGTCAAGTTTGTTCATAAAGGTGAGGATCGGCGTGTCGCGCAGACGGGTAACTTCCATCAGCTTACGGGTACGATCTTCAACACCTTTTGCGGCGTCGATAACCATCAGGCAGCAGTCCACCGCCGTCAGGGTACGATAGGTATCTTCCGAGAAGTCTTCGTGCCCCGGGGTGTCGAGCAGGTTAACCAGGCAATCGTGATACGGAAACTGCATCACAGACGTAGTAATGGAGATCCCACGCTGCTTTTCCATCTCCATCCAGTCCGACTTAGCGTGCTGGTTGGAACCACGGCCTTTTACTGTACCGGCGGTCTGAATGGCCTGTCCGAACAGCAGCACCTTCTCGGTGATGGTAGTCTTACCGGCGTCCGGGTGAGAAATAATGGCAAAAGTGCGGCGCTTCGCCACCTCTTGCAAATAAGGAGACAACGTCATAATTCTTTCTTCTTGAGTAAGCGGCATCGCGCCGCGCTTGTTGAAAACGAAAAATTGCGGCTATTTTACCCATCAACGGGGGGGAGGCAATCAGTGTTTACACAGGAGCTGCTCCAGTTCGTGCAACGAAGAAACGGTCCAGGTGGGCGCGATGCCTTCTGGTTGCTCGCGATGGTGTGCATTCAGCCAGCAGGTCGCAAGCCCGGCGTTGATGCCACCGAGAATATCGGACTCGGCAGTGTCGCCAACCATCAGCACGCGTGAACGGTCAGGATTGCCCGCCTGTTCCAGCGCATAATCGAAAATTTTCTTATTCGGTTTGGCAACGCCAACTTCTTCGGAAATCACCAGCAAATCGAAGTAATCACGCAGGCCCGTGCGTTCCAGACGCACCTGTTGCAAGGCACTAAAGCCGTTGGTGATGATGCCGATTTTGGCGTTGCCACGAATGGCGTTAAGCAGAGAAACCGCGCCCGGCAGCGGCGTGCAGATTTCCGCCATCGCATTAATAAAGGCTTCGTTGAGTTTACCTGGCTCGACGTTCAGCCGTTCGGCCCAGCTCTCAAACCGCCCGTGCTGAAGCTGTAATGAAGTGATCGCGCCGTTTTGATAATCCACCCACAGTGGCTTGTTAACGGCCTGATAGTCCTGAAAATCTTCAGCGGTAAAGGTGACGCTGTAATCAAGAAACATCCGCTGCAGGCCGGTGAATGAGTCAAAGGTAAACAGCGTTTCATCGGCATCAAAGAAAATCCAGTCCCACTTCATTATTCCACCTTGTATTACATACTGATTGGCAACGCCATGATGATGGCGTCTTCGCGACCGTCCGTGGTGGGGTAGTAATTGCGGCGAATCGTCGCCTCGTTAAAGCCTAAACTTTCGTACAGGGCAATGGCGGCAGCGTTTGAAGCACGGACTTCCAGCCATAGTGTCGCCACGCCGCGTTTTTCCAGTTCGTCGATCAGATGTTCCAGCAGCGCCCTTCCCAATCCCTGACGCTGATAGTCAGGATCGACCGCAATATTGAACAATGTAGCTTCATCCAGCACCACTTGCGTAATCGCAAACGCCGCCATTTTGCCGTTTTGCGTTAACTGAAAGTTGAGATAACGCTCGCCCTGGTTGCTGGCAAACGTTTTTTCACTCCACGGAAAGGCGTGGGCGCGTTGTTCAATGTGGTAAGCCGCCGGTAAATCAGTCGTTTCGAGGGAAGAAATCGTGTTCATATGTGCAAATTTGTTGCCATAACGCGGCGCGTGCCGTTGGGTTTGCCCGTAAATCGGTGAGCGCCGGTGATGCCACCTGAGCGCCTTCCAGTGATAGCGGTTCGTCAGTACCCAACCGCCAACTGTTGCAGTGACTGCCTTGCGGCAGCATCGCGATTTTTTCTGGCGTCAGTTGCAGCACCTGGTCGGGGCTGACGGTTAATGCGCGCAGAACATCGCTCACTAAAGGATCAGTCAGGGCGGGAAGATCGTTTGCCACCATCACCAGACGGACGTGTGCCGGGATCGCAATGGCAATCTCCCCCTGCAACGCGCCAGGGCGACGCAGCGACCACTGGGTAATGCCCAGTTGCTGTAACTGCCAGTCTCGTCGGGATGTCATAGCGAATCGCTCCTGTTGTCAGGGGCGCAAATATAGCAAATTCGTCGATACCGCGCCAACATATGGCTATAATCGCCGCCAGTATCAATTGAGGAGCATTCCATGTCTGCATTTACCCCGGCAAGTGAAGTCTTGCTGCGTCACAGTGATGATTTCGAACAAAGCCGTATTCTGTTTGCCGGAGACTTACAGGATGACCTGCCCGCGCGTTTAGATACCGCGGCCAGCCGTGCTCATACCCAGCAATTCCACCACTGGCAGGTATTAAGCCGCCAGATGGGGGATAACGCCCGTTTCAGTCTGGTCGCCACGGCGGATGACGTCGCAGATTGCGATACGCTGATTTACTACTGGCCGAAGAACAAACCGGAAGCCCAGTTCCAGTTGATGAATTTACTTTCTCTGCTGCCAGTGGGGACAGATATTTTTGTCGTTGGCGAGAACCGCAGCGGCGTGCGCAGCGCCGAGCAGATGCTGGCAGATTATGCGCCGTTGAATAAAGTCGACAGCGCTCGTCGCTGTGGCCTCTATTTTGGTCGTCTGGAAAAACAGCCGGTATTTGATGCGGAGAAATTCTGGGGCGAATACAGCGTCGATGGCCTGACGGTCAAAACGCTGCCTGGCGTGTTTAGCCGCGACGGTCTGGATGTCGGTAGCCAGTTGCTGCTCTCGACGTTAACTCCGCACACGAAAGGTAAAGTGCTGGATGTCGGCTGTGGCGCGGGCGTGCTTTCAGTTGCCTTTGCGCGCCATTCGCCGAAAATTCGTCTCACCTTGTGCGATGTCTCTGCCCCGGCGGTAGAAGCCAGCCGCGCAACACTTGCGGCCAACGGTGTTGAAGGTGAAGTCTTTGCCAGCAACGTCTTTTCCGAGGTGAAAGGTCGTTTTGATATGATCATCTCCAACCCGCCGTTCCACGATGGGATGCAAACCAGCCTGGATGCGGCGCAAACGCTGATTCGCGGTGCGGTGCGTCATCTTAATAGCGGCGGCGAGCTGCGAATTGTAGCGAACGCCTTCCTGCCTTATCCGGACGTGCTGGATGAGACATTTGGCTTCCACGAAGTGATCGCGCAAACAGGGCGCTTCAAGGTGTATCGCGCCATTATGACCCGCCAGGCGAAGAAAGGTTAATTATCTCGCCGAATACCGTGTCGGATGCGGCGTGAACGCCTTATCCGACCTACAAAACCTGCACGTTAGCCCTTCGTAGGCCAGATAAGACGCGCCAGCGTCGCATCTGGCATCTGCCCCCGCATGCATACCAAACCTGCACGCTAGTTTCCTGATGGACATTTTTCCAGCAATTACACCTCTGTCGATAATTAACTATTGACGAAAAGCTGAAAACCACTAGAATGCGCCTCCGTGGTAGCAATTCTTTTTAAGAATTGATGGTATGCGAAGGTGGCGGAATTGGTAGACGCGCTAGCTTCAGGTGTTAGTGTCCTTACGGACGTGGGGGTTCAAGTCCCCCCCCTCGCACCAAAAACCACGTTGATATTGCTCGCACTGGGCGAAGGTGGCGGAATTGGTAGACGCGCTAGCTTCAGGTGTTAGTGTTCTTACGGACGTGGGGGTTCAAGTCCCCCCCCTCGCACCAAACGAGGCGATATCAAAAAAAGTAAGATGACTGTGCGAAGGTGGCGGAATTGGTAGACGCGCTAGCTTCAGGTGTTAGTGTCCTTACGGACGTGGGGGTTCAAGTCCCCCCCCTCGCACCAATTATCTTTACTTCCTTTCTTGTTTCTTCCTTGATTTTTCATCCCTGATTCAAATTCATTATCATCAGCATGATGCCAGCAATAAGTGCCAGGCACGATGGTAGCAAAATGTAATGCCGCAACTGTTTGTGATACAGCATCATCGGCGTCAATACTAATCCCATCAGAATGACAATCCGCCACTGATCTGACGATAAATCCGCATACATCAGCCCTGCAATCAGCAATCCCGGCAGCAACACTCCCCAGCCACTGCCCAGCGTACGTTGCAACATGATTTCATCTCTCTCATTGATAATGATAACCAATATCATATGATAATTTTTATCATTTGCAAGCCAGATAAATCCCTTGCTATCGGGTAAACCTATCGCTAGGATTAGCAATCATTATCATTTAGATTACTATCCCGATTATGGCCTATCGTTCCGCACCGCTCTATGAAGATGTCATCTGGCGAACGCATCTCCAGCCGCAGGATCCCACGCTTGCGCAAGCCGTGCGGGCGACGATCGCAAAACATCGTGAACATTTGCTGGAGTTTATCCGCCTGGATGAACCTGCCCCACTTAACGCCATGACGCTGGCGCAATGGTCATCACCGAATGTGCTAAGTTCTCTGCTGGCGGTCTATTCCGATCATATCTATCGCAACCAACCGATGATGATCCGCGAGAACAAACCGCTGATCTCACTATGGGCACAATGGTATATCGGCCTGATGGTGCCACCATTAATGCTGGCGCTACTGACGCAGGAAAAGGCATTAGATGTGTCGCCGGAACATTTCCATGCTGAGTTTCACGAAACCGGACGCGTCGCCTGTTTCTGGGTCGATGTGTGTGAAGATAAAAACGCAACACCACATTCGCCGCAGCATCGAATGGAAACGTTAATCAGCCAGGCGCTGGTTCCGGTTGTGCAAGCACTAGAAGCGACCGGAGAGATCAACGGCAAACTTATCTGGAGTAATACCGGTTATTTGATCAACTGGTATCTCACTGAGATGAAGCAACTGCTCGGCGAGGCTACTGTTGAATCGCTGCGCCATGCCCTCTTTTTTGAGAAAACGCTCACGAACGGTGAAGATAATCCACTCTGGCGTACCGTGGTACTGCGCGACGGCCTGCTGGTGCGCCGCACTTGCTGCCAGCGTTATCGCTTACCGGATGTGCAGCAATGTGGCGATTGTACGCTGAAATGAAAGCACTGCCGGGGAAGTAAACCCGGCATCATGCGGATTAATAGGGATGCAACACATTACTTGTTTCGCAATGCCGCATACATAACAGAATATCTGCGGCCTCCAACAACCCTGCGTCAGAACTGACGCCCAGTTTCGACATCACATTAAATTTATGTGCACGGATCGTTTTGATATTGCGTTTAAGCTGCTCGGCAATTTGTGTCATTGAGTAGCCACGCGACATAAAGCGCAATATTTCTCTCTCCGTCGGGCTTAACGTCCGGCTTTGGTTAATGTACCACTGATTGTTCAGTCGGTCGGTCGCCTGACGTACACCATTTAATGACAAAAAGAGTTCCTGATGAAAAATCTCCAGCGTTGACGCTTTACTTAATACACCGTCCAGCGGTGATGGCGACAATGAACCAATCAGCCGAGCTTCAATATCATCATCCGCAATAACTAAACGCCGGGTACGCGGAAACTTAATCGCCAGTTCAGTCAGGCAAGATAATCCCTCTCTGCGCTCACTTCTCATGGCAGAAAAAGAAAAAATGACCGCCGCAAACGAGATCCGCGACATGGCATCCTGAAATGACTCCTGACTGGTATAGGTATGGAGCTTATAAGGGTTACCCGCAAACTTTCTGAATAAACTCTCAATACCGATACTACTCATGACGCATTTTTCTATGAGTGCGACATTTCTCTTCTTAATTCGGCTGTGTTCCATTCTGCGGCATCTCCATAAACAGAAGGCAAGTTAAGTTCTCTTGCACCCTGCGCGCTATTTATCCATGCATACATTTCAGCGTTGCTGTGAATTGCCAGTCGACGCATCGCACTGTTTTTTTGGGCGCTGATAGTTTTATTACTTTTCTTAAGCAATGAAGCTATCTGGTTGATGCCCCATCCTTTACCTAATAGCCGCAGTACCTTGCGCTCTGAAAGAGTGAGAATGACGGAGCGATAGCTAAAATCATGAGTTTCAGTCATTGCCGGGGAGGTCAGCATGGCGCTGATACGCTCTGCGTGCGTATTGCCGGAACGTACGGTCTTGACCAGATTCTCAATGGGTTCAACATCAGACAATAACGTCGCCGTAGGGCACATGAGCAGTTCTACTGCCTGGGAATACCAGGAGCGTGACACCATGAAAACCCAGTGAATTTCCCGATATTGTGAGATTAAAGAATAATAATGTTCACAAACAGAACGTGGATCTTCACTTTCACCGGCTAAATCAGCAATGACTAATCCGGAACGACGTAATTGTAATAAGGTAAGGTCCTCCGCAGAGGCGCTGGATATTATTTCATATTCAGGGAAGTGAGTCCTCATGACCTCTTTTAACCCTGCTTGCATAACAGGTATTTTACTGATAACAATTCCATTTTTGCAGCATCCTGGCAACATATTTCCTCCACATCCACTGTCTAAAAATTATGATGGTTTATTCAGGATATTCATTCCTTAAATGTTTCCAGCAAATTAATAGATTAAGCGAATAAATTATCCTTAGCATTCACTTTCATATCAGCATACTCCTGCTGCACAACAACTCCACTGCATGTGTCAGAAGGTTAGCATCAAATGATAACCTGGTGAAATAGCCTGGAGACATTTAAAATATCTACATTAAGTTGTTAGGAATACTTAATGAAAAACAGAAATCACATTCATTTAATTTATAATTAAATGATATCCCTTCCCGCAGAATGCAAAATCACACAACCAATATTTATTCAATGAAATCTGATGGTTTTAGCTTGTTAACATTAAAAAACGTGCCCGGTTATCTATTATCCTGATTCGTAAAGGCCAAACAATAAATTCATTATGATGATAATATTCATGTGATAGTTTGTTTGCGGCGAGAGATAATTCGCTTTTTATCACCGAGCTTCTCCCGATAACCAGGATTAATCAGCGCAATTTTGATCTTAACCTACCGCAAAACAACCGTGCTTCATGATACAAATGGATTCTCATTATCTGAACAATACGCAGCACGTCTATGACAAAGGGCGAGTTATGCAAACTGAGCAACAGCGAGCCGTAACACGGCTTTGTATCCAGTGTGGATTATTTCTTTTGCAACATGGTGCGGAAAGCGCGTTGGTTGATGAGCTTTCCTCACGACTGGGTCGGGCACTGGGAATGGACAGCGTCGAAAGTTCTATCTCTTCGAACGCCATAGTGCTGACAACTATTAAAGATGGGCAATGCCTGACATCGACACGTAAAAATCACGATCGCGGCATTAATATGCATGTGGTGACTGAAGTCCAGCACATTGTGATTCTTGCGGAGCATCATCTGCTGGATTACAAAGGCGTAGAGAAACGATTTAGCCAAATTCAGCCATTACGTTACCCAAGATGGCTGGTAGCCTTAATGGTTGGCCTTTCTTGCGCCTGTTTCTGTAAACTCAATAACGGTGGCTGGGATGGTGCCGTCATCACCTTCTTTGCCAGTACGACCGCGATGTATATCCGCCAGCTGCTGGCACAACGTCATCTTCATCCACAGATCAACTTTTGCCTTACCGCTTTCGCCGCCACCACCATTTCCGGATTGCTTTTGCAACTCCCCACTTTCAGCAATACCCCCACCATTGCGATGGCCGCCAGCGTTCTGCTGCTAGTGCCGGGCTTTCCGTTGATTAATGCCGTCGCCGATATGTTTAAAGGCCACATCAATACCGGACTGGCACGCTGGGCGATCGCCAGTCTGCTGACACTGGCTACCTGCGTCGGCGTAGTGATGGCACTGACGATTTGGGGGCTACGCGGATGGGTGTGATCGAATTTCTGTTAGCGTTGGCGCAGGATATGATCCTCGCCGCCATTCCTGCGGTCGGCTTTGCGATGGTGTTCAACGTTCCCGTGCGGGCGTTACGCTGGTGTGCGCTGCTTGGCTCGATAGGTCATGGTTCCCGAATGATCTTGATGACCAGCGGGTTGAATATTGAGTGGTCAACCTTTATGGCTTCTATGCTGGTCGGTACCATTGGTATTCAATGGTCGCGCTGGTATCTGGCGCATCCGAAAGTGTTTACCGTGGCGGCCGTTATCCCTATGTTCCCGGGCATATCGGCTTATACCGCAATGATTTCGGCGGTAAAAATCAGCCAGTTAGGTTACAGCGAACCGTTGATGATTACCCTGTTAACCAACTTTCTTACAGCTTCATCGATTGTTGGTGCGTTATCCATCGGTCTTTCCATTCCTGGATTATGGTTGTACCGCAAGCGCCCTCGCGTATAAAATTGCCTCGCTTAAGCACACGGATGAGAGACAGCCTCCTCTCCTCCGTGTGTTACTATAAAAGTTATCTCCCTTCTCGTTCATCGTTCCATATTTGAGAAACAGTATGTCTTCCAGAGTTTTGACCCCGGACGTCGTTGGTATTGACGCCCTGGTACACGATCACCAAACCGTTCTGGCAAAAGCTGAAGGCGGTGTGGTTGCCGTATTTGCTAACAATGCCCCGGCGTTTTATGCCGTCACGCCTGCACGCCTGGCTGAACTGCTGGCGCTGGAAGAAAAGCTGGCGCGTCCGGGAAGCGATGTCGCTCTGGACGATCAACTCTATCAGGAACCGCAAGCCGCTCCCGTTGCTGTACCCATGGGGAAATTCGCCATGTATCCGGACTGGCAACCCGATGCCGATTTTATCCGCCTGGCGGCGCTATGGGGCGTGGCGCTAAGAGAGCCGGTGACCACCGAAGAACTGGCCTCATTCATTGCCTACTGGCAGGCGGAAGGTAAAGTCTTTCACCATGTGCAGTGGCAACAAAAACTGGCGCGCAGCCTGCAAATCGGTCGTGCCAGCAACGGCGGACTGCCGAAACGAGATGTGAATACGGTCAGCGAACCTGACAGCCAAATTCCACCAGGATTCAGAGGGTAACGATGAAAAACGTTGGCGACCTGATGCAACGCCTGCAAAAAATGATGCCTGCCCATATCAAACCCGCATTCAAAACGGGTGAAGAACTACTGGCCTGGCAAAAAGAACAAGGAGCGATCCGCTCCGCCGCTCTCGAACGTGAAAATCGGGCGATGAAAATGCAGCGCACCTTTAACCGCTCCGGTATTCGTCCACTGCATCAGAACTGTTCCTTTGAGAACTATCGCGTTGAGTGTGAAGGGCAGATGAATGCGTTAAGCAAAGCGCGCCAGTATGTCGAAGAGTTTGACGGCAACATCGCCAGCTTCATCTTTTCTGGTAAGCCAGGAACCGGCAAAAACCATCTGGCGGCGGCAATCTGCAACGAGCTGCTGCTACGCGGTAAATCCGTATTGATCATCACCGTGGCCGATATTATGTCGGCGATGAAAGATACCTTCAGGAATAGCGGTACCAGCGAAGAACAACTGCTTAACGATCTGAGCAACGTTGATCTGCTGGTGATCGATGAGATCGGCGTGCAGACCGAATCGAAATACGAAAAAGTGATCATCAACCAGATCGTCGATCGCCGCTCTTCTTCCAAACGCCCAACCGGGATGCTGACCAACAGTAATATGGAAGAGATGACCAAGTTGCTGGGCGAACGCGTGATGGACCGTATGCGCCTGGGTAACAGTTTGTGGGTGATCTTCAACTGGGATAGCTACCGTAGCCGGGTAACAGGTAAAGAGTATTAATCCCCGTTTCTGGCGGTATACTGCGACACAATTCCACCTTGAGTAATGATGATGAAAACTGTTAAACATCTTCTGTGCTGTGCCATTGCCGCCAGCGCATTAATTTCCACCGGGGTGCATGCTGCGTCCTGGAAAGATGCGCTCTCCAGCGCCGCCAGCGAACTTGGCAACCAAAACAGCACGACACAGGAAGGCGGTTGGTCGCTCGCGTCATTAACTAACTTGCTTAGCAGCGGAAACCAGGCCTTAAGCGCAGATAACATGAACAATGCCGCAGGCATTCTGCAATACTGCGCGAAGCAAAAGCTGGCGTCGGTAACCGATGCCGAAAACATCAAGAACCAGGTGCTGGAAAAGCTGGGCCTGAACAGTGAAGAGCAAAAAGAAGACACCAACTATCTGGACGGCATTCAGGGTTTGCTGAAAACCAAAGATGGTCAGCAACTCAATCTGGATAACATCGGAACAACTCCGCTGGCAGAAAAGGTGAAAACCAAAGCCTGCGATCTGGTGTTAAAACAGGGGCTGAACTTCATTTCCTGAACCGCGAAACGCCGCGTTTTAGCTGTTACCCGGCTGACGCGGCTCTCTCCTGCCCTTTTCCCTGCTCCTGGACGGTTTTACCCCTGTTACACGGGAAGTGACCGTAATCAAAAAAGTCTGTTTATAAACTAATTCCTAACAACATCGCATTTTTTTGACACTAGAATTGCAGCAATATGGCGACGCCATTACATTGTGCTTCTCAAAAAGCTTAAACGTTGGCTAAACGGCCCGGTTTAGTGAGGATCGCCCGTTGTCAGAACTACTCTCTTTCGCCCTTTTTCTCGCCTCTGTGCTGATTTACGCATGGAAAGCGGGACGTAACACCTGGTGGTTTGCAGCCACGTTAACGGTGCTGGGGCTATTTGTCGTTTTAAATATCACCCTGTTTGCCAGCGACTATTTTACTGGCGATGGTATTAACGACGCGGTTCTCTATACCTTAACCAACAGCCTGACCGGTGCTGGCGTCAGCAAATACATTTTGCCGGGTATCGGCATTGTGCTGGGGCTGACAGCGGTGTTCGGTGCGCTGGGCTGGATCCTGCGCCGTCGTCGCCATCATCCGCACCATTTTGGTTACAGCCTGCTGGCGCTCTTACTGGCGCTGGGTTCGGTGGACGCCAGCCCGGCATTTCGTCAGATAACGGAACTGGTGAAATCCCAGTCACGCGACGGCGACCCGGACTTTGCGGCTTATTATAAAGAGCCGTCGAAAACTATCCCTGACCCGAAACTCAACCTGGTTTATATCTACGGCGAAAGTCTCGAGCGGACCTATTTTGATAACGAGGCTTTCCCGGATCTCACGCCTGAACTGGGCGCGTTGAAAAATGAAGGCCTGGATTTCAGCCACACGCAGCAGCTGCCGGGAACAGATTACACGATTGCGGGCATGGTGGCTTCTCAGTGCGGCATACCGCTGTTTGCCCCCTTTGAAGGCAACGCCTCCGCCTCTGTCTCCAGCTTCTTCCCGCAGAACATCTGTCTGGGAGATATCCTGAAAAACTCGGGTTATCAGAACTATTTCGTGCAGGGCGCGAATCTGCGTTTTGCCGGTAAAGATGTGTTCCTGAAGTCGCATGGCTTCGACCACTTATACGGCTCAGAAGAGCTGAAAAGCGTGGTAGCCGACCCGCACTATCGCAACGACTGGGGATTCTACGACGATACCGTTCTCGATGAAGCGTGGAAAAAGTTTGAAGAGCTTTCCCGCTCAGGTCAGCGATTCTCACTGTTTACCCTGACAGTCGATACCCATCACCCGGATGGTTTTATCTCTCGTACCTGTAACCGCAAAAAATATGATTTTGACGGTAAACCGAATCAGTCATTCAGCGCGGTAAGTTGCAGCCAGGAGAACATCGCGACGTTTATCAACAAAATCAAAGCGTCACCGTGGTTTAAAGATACCGTCATCGTCGTCTCTTCTGACCATTTAGCGATGAACAACACGGCGTGGAAATACCTCAATAAGCAGGATCGCAATAACCTGTTTTTTGTCATTCGTGGCGACAAGCCGCAGCAAGAGACGCTGGCAGTGAAGCGTAACACGATGGATAACGGCGCGACGGTGCTGGACATTCTCGGTGGCGATAACTATCTCGGACTTGGTCGTAGCAGTTTATCCGGGCAGTCGATGTCGGAAATCTTCCTCAATATCAAAGAGAAAACATTGGCGTGGAAGCCAGATATCATCCGCCTGTGGAAATTCCCTAAAGAGATGAAAGAGTTCACCATCGACCAGCAGAAAAACATGATTGCCTTCTCGGGTAGCCATTTCCGTTTGCCGCTGCTGTTGCGGGTTTCAGACAAACGCGTGGAACCGCTGCCGGAAAGCGAATACTCAGCACCGCTGCGTTTCCAGCTGGCCGATTTCGCTCCACGCGACAATTTCGTCTGGGTTGACCGTTGCTACAAGATGGCACAACTCTGGGCTCCGGAACTGGCACTTTCCACCGACTGGTGTGTCTCGCAAGGGCAGCTTGGCGGTCAGCAAATTGTTCAGCATGTTGACAAAACAACATGGCAGGGCAAAACGGCATTTAAAGATACGGTCATCGACATGGCGCGTTACAAAGGCAATGTCGATACGCTGAAGATTGTTGATAACGATATTCGCTACAAAGCCGACAGTTTCATCTTTAACGTCGCCGGTGCGCCAGAAGAGGTGAAACAGTTTAGCGGGATTTCCCGTCCGGAGTCGTGGGGCCGCTGGTCCAACGCGCAGCTGGGCGATGAAGTAAAAATCGAGTACAAGCATCCGCTGCCGAAGAAATTTGACCTGGTGATTACCGCCAAAGCATACGGCAATAACGCCAGCCGTCCTATTCCGGTACGCGTAGGCAATGAAGAACAAACTCTTGTGCTGGGCAATGAAGTGACCACCACCACACTGCATTTCGATAACCCAACCGATGCCGACACACTGGTAATTGTGCCGCCGGAACCTGTCTCAACCAACGAAGGGAATATCCTCGGACACTCGCCGCGTAAGCTCGGGATCGGCATGGTGGAAATTAAAGTGGTAGAACGTGAAGGGTAATTCCTGACTGATGTGTAGGTCGCATAGGGTGCGACCTACACGCCTTCTACGGCTTACAACACATTATTAAGAAACAAAAAAAACAGCGCCCAACACTTCCCCGGACGCTGCATGGCAACTTTAATAATCTCGCCTTATCAGAAAGTAATTACGCCTTTAATTAACTCACGATTGTTAATCACATCGCGCTCGTAGGTTTCTGCCAGCGTGGCGAACGGATAGCGATGGGTTAACATCATGTCAGCAGTGATTTTTCCTTCCGCCATCAGTCGACCGACTTTAGCAAAATCTTCCGGCGTGGCGTTGCGGCTGCCCATCATCGTCGTTTCTTTTTTATGGAATTCCGGATCGGAGAACTGCAACTCACCTTTAAACAGGCCGACAAATACCACCGTGCCGCCGTGACGAATCAAATTCACGGTGTTATTCATCGCATGTTGATTACCTGTCGCGTCGATCACTTTCTGCGCCAGCGAACCACCAAACTGCGCCCGTAGCTGCGCGTCAAAATCTTCGGCTGACGGGTCCAGTAAAGGTAATTCCAGACGCGTTGCCACATGTTCACGGCGCGCCGGACTGGTATCCGCCACCACCACCTGTGCGCCATCGGCTTTAGCGATTGCCGCCGCGCCCAGACCGATTGGCCCCGCCCCGACCACCAGCACCTGCTCGCCGGGAGCAATGGCTGCGCGACGCACCGCATGAGCGCTAATAGCGAAAGGTTCAATCAATGCTGCCGCCTGCGGGTCAATACCGTCTGCGGGCAAAATGTTCGCCACCGGCACGCTCAAATACTCACTAAAACCGCCATCCTGATGCACGCCAATGACTGAAATTTTTTCACAGCAATTGGTACGCCCGCTTTTACACGCCGGGCATTGCTGACAGGCAACATAAGGGATCACAGCAACTTGCTGACCATTTTTAAGATCAGCAATATTTTTACCCAGCCCAACAATCTCCCCACATATTTCATGGCCTAAAACACGTGGATAACTAAAAAATGGTTGATTTCCACCCCAGGCATGAATATCGGTACCGCAAATCCCGACAGACTTAATTTTTATTAATGCTTCATTGTCACCCGGAATAGGTATCTCGCGTTGTTTCCAGACTAATTCTTTCGGCTGCTGGCAAATTAAAACATTCATCGTAGACATGATTCGGCTCTCCACTTTTTGTTGCCTTAGATATCAATGAAAATGAAAAATGGCAGCGGAACGGAAAATCTTTTTTGTGAAAACACACGCATAAAAATGTTTTAAATCGGGTTTTAATGGACTCACAAGGAGGAAAATATGAGTCGTTCACAAAATTTACGCCACAATGTGATTAACCAGGTCATTGATGATATGGCGCGGGGTCATATCCCTTCCCCACTTCCATCGCAAAGTGCGCTGGCGGAAATGTACAACATCAGCCGCACCACAGTGCGTCATATTCTCAGCCACTTACGCGAATGCGGCGTCTTGACGCAGGTTGGAAACGACTATGTTATTGCGCGTAAACCTGACCATGATGACGGTTTCGCCTGTACTACCGCTTCAATGAGTGAACAAAACAAAGTGTTTGAGCAGGCTTTTTCACGATGATAAACCAGCGCCAGTTACGCCCAGGGGAAACGTTTTCTGAACTGCAACTGGCTCGGGCCGCGGGTGTCAGCCCGGTTGTAGTAAGAGAATATCTTTTAAAATTCGGCCGTTATAATCTTATTCACAGCGAAAAGCGCGGCCAGTGGAGCATGAAGCAATTCGATCAATCCTACGCCGAGCAGCTGTTTGAGCTACGCGAAATGCTCGAAACACATTCACTTCAGCACTTTCTCAACCTGCCTGATCATGATCCCCGCTGGCTGCAGGCGAAAACCATGCTCGAACGTCATCGGCTACTGCGTGACAACATCGGCAATAGCTTTCGCATGTTCTCGCAACTTGACAGAGATTTTCACTCCTTACTGCTTTCAGCTGCCGACAATATCTTTTTTGATCAATCGCTTGAGATCATCTCAGTCATCTTTCATTTTCACTATCAATGGGACGAAAGCGATCTTAAACAGCGCAATATCATTGCCGTCGATGAGCATATGACCATTCTCAGCGCTCTGATTTGCCGCAGTGACCTTGATGCCACCCTTGCGCTCCGTAACCATTTGAATTCAGCTAAACAATCAATGATTCGATCCATTAATGAGAACACGCGTTATGCTCATTAAGTACGGATTAAAAACAGCAAACTATTAGCGGGTGCACGGTTTTATCAAAAGATAAATACCGGGAAATTCCCGCTTACCTATGCTCACAATCAGTCGACTAAAAATGTTTTTGTGAGCGGTAGTAAAGTCCTAAAACTTTAACCTGCCGTTAATGTCAACCTTGCGTAATGCACAATTACGTAAACAATTAAAATTATAAATACAGGAGTCCGGCGTGGAAAAAGAAAATATCACCATCGATCCGCGTTCTTCATTTACTCCATCTTCGTCGGCAGATATTCCCGTGCCACCAGATGGATTAGTTCAACGCAGTACCCGAATTAAACGCATTCAAACCACCGCCATGTTGTTATTATTTTTTGCGGCGGTAATCAATTATCTCGACCGCAGTTCGCTGTCGGTAGCAAATTTAACGATTCGTGAAGAATTGGGATTAAGTGCCACCGAAATCGGCGCTTTGCTCTCCGTGTTTTCACTCGCTTACGGGATTGCGCAACTTCCTTGCGGCCCACTATTGGATCGTAAAGGCCCACGCCTGATGCTGGGACTGGGGATGTTCTTCTGGTCACTGTTCCAGGCAATGTCTGGCATGGTGCACAACTTTACGCAGTTCGTGTTGGTGCGTATCGGTATGGGGATTGGTGAAGCGCCGATGAACCCATGCGGTGTAAAAGTCATTAACGACTGGTTCAACATCAAAGAGCGCGGACGCCCGATGGGCTTCTTCAACGCAGCTTCTACCATTGGCGTTGCCGTAAGCCCACCGATTCTGGCGGCGATGATGCTGGTGATGGGCTGGCGCGGGATGTTTATTACCATTGGTGTACTGGGGATTTTTCTCGCCATCGGCTGGTATATGCTCTATCGCAACCGCGAGCACGTAGAACTGACTGCCGTTGAGCAAGCTTATCTCAATGCAGGTAGCGTCAATGCCCGCCGAGATCCGCTCAGTTTTGCCGAATGGCGCAGCCTGTTCCGTAACCGTACAATGTGGGGAATGATGCTCGGATTCAGTGGCATCAACTACACTGCGTGGCTGTATCTGGCCTGGCTTCCTGGTTACCTGCAAACAGCCTATAACCTGGATTTAAAAAGCACAGGGTTGATGGCGGCTATCCCTTTCCTGTTTGGGGCTGCCGGGATGCTGGTCAACGGTTACGTTACCGACTGGCTGGTCAAAGGGGGAATGGCTCCGATTAAAAGCCGTAAGATCTGCATTATTGCCGGGATGTTCTGTTCTGCCGCCTTTACGCTGATAGTACCACAAGCGACAACATCCATGACGGCGGTTCTGCTGATTGGCATGGCACTGTTCTGTATTCACTTTGCCGGAACATCCTGCTGGGGCTTGATCCACGTCGCAGTTGCTTCTCGCATGACTGCGTCGGTGGGCAGTATCCAGAACTTTGCCAGCTTCATCTGCGCCTCTTTTGCGCCGATCATTACTGGTTTTATTGTTGATACCACCCACTCATTCCGTCTGGCACTAATCATCTGCGGTTGCGTCACCGCAGCGGGGGCACTGGCGTACATCTTCCTGGTTCGTCAGCCGATCAACGACCCACGTAAAGATTAATCTCCTTATGCCCGATAACATTTTGCTTATCGGGCATTTTCATGGCGATTAAAATGTTTCCCAGTTCTCCTCGCTATCTGCCACGGCCATTTTACGCGGCGCAGCTGGCGTCACGGTTTTTACCACAGCCGATGTTTCACGCTGCTGTTGCTGAATCCGGAACACTGCCACTGCTTCGGTCAGGCGACTGGCCTGCTCTTCCAGCGCGGCGGCGGCAGCGGCAGACTCTTCCACCAGCGCGGCGTTCTGTTGAGTTACCCGGTCCATCTCAGCAACCGCTAAGCCAACCTGATCGATACCACGGCTCTGCTCATCAGAAGCAGAAGCAATTTCGCCCATAATGTCCGTCACGCGGGTCACGGCGCTGACAATCTCCGCCATTGTTTCCCCGGCGCTTTCGACCAGCGTAGAGCCAACATCCACTTTCCCCACCGAGTCTTCAATCAGGCTTTTAATTTCACGAGCCGCCTGGGCGCTGCGCTGGGCCAGATTACGCACTTCTCCCGCGACCACCGCAAAACCGCGCCCTTGCTCACCCGCACGCGCAGCCTCAACCGCCGCGTTCAAAGCCAGAATATTGGTCTGGAAGGCAATGCCGTCAATTACGCTGATAATATCGGCGATTTTCTGCGAACTGGTGGAGATATCGCGCATAGTCTGCACCACGTTATCTACCACTTTACCGCCGCGTTGCGCCGTTTCAGAAGCACTTAACGCCAGATGGCTGGCCTGGCGCGCATTTTCGGCGTTCTGCTTCACCGTTGCGGTCAGTTGCTCCATGCTGGCTGCCGTCTCTTCCAGCGAAGCGGCCTGTTGCTCGGTGCGCGAAGAGAGATCGTTATTGCCGGTGGCGATTTCGCTGGCACCGCTATAGATGGCATTGGCCCCGTTGCGCACATCACCGACGGTACGCATCAGCTCTCCCTGCATATGGCGCAAACTCTCTGCCAGTTGCCCCATCTCATTAGAGCCATCCACCTCAATCGGTTTCACCAGATCGCCGCCTGCAATATGACGAATGCTGTCAATCAGGCGATTCATTGGCGCTACCAGCGAGGCTTTAATACCGAACCAGACGGCGAAGATGACCGCCAGTACGACGATCATCACGCCCACCAGAATCCACATCGCCTGGCTGTAGGAGGCATTGTTATCGCTGACGGCGATATCATAGAGCCGATCGTTTTGCTCCATGTAAGCCACATACTGCTTCTCGAAACCGTCCTGATATCCCTGGGTCGGCTGATCAAAGAACTCGTTGATTTTGCCTGCACCTAATAGTTGGATCAGCTCCGCCAGCGCATTGTGATAAATATCGTAATTACGTTTGATCTCTGCCGCTGCGGCGGTGCTCTGACGCGGGTCACGCGGCAACGCTTCGTAATCTGCCCAGTTTTTTTCCGCCTGTTTCAGCGAAATACTGGCACTCTGCATCAGCTCAGCAACGGTTGAACCGCTACCAATATTATTCTGATCCATCATGTAGCGGATACCCGCGCGGTTGAGGGTGTTACGCGTCTGCAACAACGCGACCCAGCTGCCATTCAGCGTGGATTGCTGCTGGCGAATGGTTTGTAAAACAGTGAAATTTTCTTTGTCATTCTTTAAGGCATTAAAGAACAGACCGCCTGATGTCAGTTGTAAAAGGCCAAAAACGGCCAAAACCAGCAGTAAGCTGGTCACGATCTTGATACGTTTTAACATGGTTTCTCTTTCCTGTGGACCGATGCAAGATTTTCGGCCTGGAAAGCAAAAACTTTATGAAAAGGTGTAACCCGCCATCCATGGAAAAACCAGGCGCTGGTTATCAGATACTAAAAAGTTATTCATTATCGCCCGGGATGTCTTCTTGTCGGGAATTGCCCAGAGCAATAAATTCCTCTAACAGATGGGTTAACTGTTGCATTTTCTCGGCAGTAAACTGAGCTTCAATCTGCCGATAGGCTTCTTCAATCTGTGTCTGAGCGCGGTTATACAGCGCCTGCCCCTCTTTGGTCAGCGAGATATAGAGCTTCCGCTGATCATTGATCGGCTTTAATCGCAACACTAAACCGTCGCGTTCCATCCGCGTGAGGATCCCGGTCAGGCTTGGGCGCAAAATGCAGGCGCGATACGCCAGATCGTGAAAATCCATTGATGGGCTTTCCGCCAGAATACGCACGATGCGCCACTGTTGCTCAGTCAAATTATGCCGTTTAACGATTGGGCGAAAATAACTCATCGCCGCTTCTCGCGCCTGGAGCAACGCAATGGTTAGTGAGTCGTGCATTATCTTTCCCCTGAAAAATTCAAAATCATTAATATAGAAACAATTAATCATCACGTTACCGGGACTGAGCTGCCCCCGCAATTCTTCATTTTATCAAAATTGATGATATTTTATTAACTTACTGATATTTAATATTTTATTATCTTTAAATGTAAATAGTTTGTTAATTAGATCACATTTACATCACTTACTTTTGCCAAACTACGCAATCGGGAATAAAAGTAATCATTAACATATTAATGATTAAGATGATCGAATCCGAGGAGTGGTAATGAAAGGCACTATCTTCGCCGTAGCGTTGAACCATCGCAGCCAGCTTGATGCATGGCAGGACGCGTTCCAGCAATCCCCCTACAAAGCCCCGCCTAAAACTGCGGTCTGGTTTATTAAACCGCGCAATACGGTGATTGGTTGCGGTGAACCGATTCCCTTTCCACAGGGTGAAAAGGTACTGAGCGGTGCGACAGTTGCGTTGATTGTGGGAAAAACGGCGACGAAAGTACGTGAAGAAGATGCGGCAGAGTACATCGCCGGATATGCGCTGGCTAACGACGTCAGCCTGCCAGAAGAGAGCTTTTACCGCCCGGCAATCAAAGCAAAATGCCGTGATGGATTCTGCCCCATTGGCGAAACCGTGGCTCTCAGCAATGTCGATAATCTGACTATCTATACCGAGATCAACGGGCGTCCTGCCGATCACTGGAACACCGCCGATTTACAACGTAACGCCGCACAGTTGCTGAGTGCCCTGAGCGAATTTGCCATGCTGAATCCAGGCGATGCCATTCTGCTCGGCACGCCACAGGCGCGCGTGGAAATACAGCCAGGCGATCGCGTGCGTGTTCTCGCAGAAGGTTTCCCGCCGCTGGAAAATCCGGTAGTGGACGAACGTGAAGTGACCACGCGCAAGAGCTTCCCAACGCAGCCACACCCGCACGGCACGCTGTTTGCCCTCGGCCTGAACTACGCCGACCACGCCAGCGAACTGGAATTTAAGCCACCGGAAGAGCCGCTGGTGTTCCTGAAAGCGCCGAATACCCTCACTGGCGATAACCAGACCTCCGTTCGCCCAAACAATATTGCATACATGCACTACGAAGCGGAGCTGGTGGTGGTGATTGGCAAGCAGGCGCGTAACGTCAGCGAAGCCGATGCCATGGATTATGTCGCGGGCTACACCGTGTGTAACGACTACGCCATTCGCGACTATCTGGAAAACTACTACCGCCCTAACCTGCGGGTAAAAAGCCGCGACGGACTGACGCCGATGCTTTCAACCATCGTGCCGAAAGAGGCGATCCCGGACCCGCATAATCTGACCCTTCGCACCTTCGTCAACGGCGAGTTACGCCAGCAAGGCACCACCGCCGATCTGATCTTCAGCGTGCCCTTCCTGATCGCCTACTTAAGCGAATTTATGACCCTGAATCCGGGCGACATGATCGCCACCGGCACACCAAAAGGCTTATCTGACGTAGTGCCTGGCGATGAAGTAGTGGTGGAAGTAGAAGGCGTGGGCCGCCTGGTGAACCGAATTGTGAGTGAGGAAACAGCGAAATGAAAAAAGTAAATCATTGGATCAACGGCAAAAATGTTGCAGGTAACGACTACTTCCAGACCACCAATCCGGCAACGGGTGAAGTGCTGGCGGATGTGGCCTCTGGCGGTGAAGCGGAGATCAATCAGGCGGTAGCGGCAGCGAAAGAGGCGTTCCCGAAATGGGCCAATCTGCCGATGAAAGAGCGTGCGCGCCTGATGCGCCGTCTGGGCGATCTGATCGACCAGAACGTGCCAGAGATCGCCGCGATGGAAACCGCGGACACCGGCCTGCCGATCCATCAGACCAAAAATGTGTTGATCCCACGCGCTTCTCACAACTTTGAATTTTTCGCGGAAGTCTGCCAGCAGATGAACGGCAAGACCTATCCGGTTGACGACAAGATGCTCAACTACACGCTGGTGCAACCGGTAGGCGTTTGTGCGCTGGTATCGCCGTGGAACGTGCCGTTTATGACCGCCACATGGAAGGTCGCGCCGTGTCTTGCGCTGGGCAATACCGCGGTGCTGAAGATGTCGGAACTCTCCCCGCTGACCGCTGACCGCCTGGGTGAGCTGGCGCTGGAAGCCGGTATTCCGGCGGGCGTGCTGAACGTGGTACAGGGCTACGGCGCAACCGCAGGGGATGCGCTGGTTCGTCATCATGACGTACGTGCCGTGTCGTTCACCGGCGGTACGGCCACCGGGCGCAACATCATGAAAAACGCCGGGCTGAAAAAATACTCCATGGAACTGGGCGGTAAATCGCCGGTGCTGATTTTTGAAGATGCCGATATTGAACGTGCGCTGGACGCTGCCCTGTTCACCATCTTCTCAATCAACGGCGAACGCTGCACCGCCGGTTCGCGCATTTTTATTCAACAGAGCATCTATCCAGAATTCGTTAAACGCTTTGCCGAACGCGCCAACCGTCTGCGCGTGGGCGATCCGACCGATCCGAATACCCAGGTTGGGGCGCTTATCAGCCAGCAGCACTGGGAAAAAGTCTCCGGCTATATCCGTCTAGGCATTGAAGAAGGCGCAACCCTGCTGGTGGGCGGTCCGGATAAACCGTCCGACCTGCCTGCGCACCTGAAAGGCGGCAACTTCCTGCGCCCAACGGTGCTGGCGGACGTAGATAACCGTATGCGCGTTGCCCAGGAAGAGATTTTCGGGCCGGTCGCCTGCCTGCTGCCGTTTAAAGATGAAGCCGAAGGCTTACGCCTGGCAAACGACGTGGAGTACGGCCTCGCGTCGTACATCTGGACACAGGATGTCAGCAAAGTGTTACGCCTGGCGCGTGGCATTGAAGCAGGCATGGTGTTCGTCAACACCCAGAACGTGCGCGACCTGCGCCAGCCGTTTGGCGGCGTAAAAGCCTCCGGCACCGGGCGTGAAGGCGGTGAGTACAGCTTCGAAGTGTTCGCGGAAATGAAGAACGTCTGCATTTCCATGGGCGACCATCCAATTCCAAAATGGGGAGTCTGATATGGGTAAGTTAGCGTTAGCCGCCAAGATCACGCACGTACCGTCGATGTATCTCTCTGAACTGCCAGGGAAAAACCACGGTTGCCGCCAGGGCGCGATCGACGGGCATAAAGAGATCAGCAAGCGTTGCCGGGAAATGGGCGTCGATACCATTATCGTTTTCGACACCCACTGGCTGGTCAACAGTGCTTATCACATCAACTGTGCAGACCATTTTGAAGGCGTCTACACCAGCAACGAGTTGCCGCATTTTATTCGCGACATGACCTACAACTATGAGGGCAACCCGGAGTTGGGGCAGCTTATTGCCGATGAAGCCTTAAAGCTCGGCGTGCGGGCAAAAGCGCACAACATTCCCAGCCTGAAACTGGAATACGGCACGCTGGTGCCAATGCGCTACATGAATGAAGACAAGCACTTCAAAGTGGTCTCCATCTCCGCATTCTGTACCGTTCACGATTTCGCCGACAGCCGCAAGCTGGGCGAAGCGATTCTGAAAGCGATCGAACAGTACGACGGCACCGTGGCGGTCCTTGCCAGCGGTTCGTTATCGCACCGCTTTATTGACGATCAGCGTGCGGAAGAAGGGATGAACAGCTACACCCGCGAGTTCGACCGCCAGATGGACGAGCGCGTGGTGAAGTTGTGGCGCGAAGGCCAGTTCAAAGAGTTCTGCAATATGCTGCCGGAGTACGCCGACTACTGCTACGGCGAAGGCAATATGCACGACACGGTGATGCTGCTGGGGATGCTCGGGTGGGATAAATATGACGGCAAGGTGGAGTTTATCACCGAGCTATTCCCAAGCTCTGGCACCGGTCAGGTTAACGCTGTTTTCCCGCTGCCCGCGTAAGGAACCACCATGCCGCACTTTATCGTGGAATGTACTGAAAATATTCGTCAAGAAGCCCGCTTACCTGAGCTGTTTGCCAGTGTTAACACTGCACTGGCGGCGACGGGGATTTTTCCGCTTGGGGGAATACGTAGCCGGGCGCACTGGATCGATACCTGGCAAATGGCTGATGGCAAGCACGATTACGCCTTTGTGCATATGACGCTAAAAATCGGCAGCGGACGCAGTCTGGAAAGCCGTCAGGAAGTGGGCGAAATGCTGTTTGATCTGATTAAAACGCACTTCGCCTCACTGATGGAGAGCCGTTACCTGGCGCTTTCATTTGAGATTGCAGAGCTGCACCCGACGTTGAATTTCAAACAGAACAACGTACACGCGTTGTTTAAATAAATTTGTACCAGCTTCCAGGCCGGATGATAAGGCGCAGCCGCATCCGGCAATGCCACAGGATATCGCTATGTTCGACAAACACACCCACACCCTGATCGCCCAGCGTCTGGATCAGGCAGAAAAACAGCGCGAACAGATCCGCGCGATCTCGCTGGATTACCCGGAGATCACCATCGAAGACGCTTACGCGGTGCAGCGTGAATGGGTTCGACTGAAAATCGCCGAAGGTCGCACGCTGAAAGGCCACAAAATCGGCCTGACCTCGAAAGCGATGCAGGCCAGCTCGCAGATCAGCGAACCGGATTACGGTGCACTGCTGGACGACATGTTCTTCCACGATGGCAGCGATATCCCGACCGATCGCTTTATCGTGCCGCGCATTGAAGTGGAGCTGGCTTTTGTGCTGGCAAAACCGCTGCGTGGACCAAACTGCACGCTGTTCGACGTTTACAACGCCACGGACTATGTGATCCCGGCGCTGGAGCTGATCGACGCTCGCTGCCACAACATCGATCCGGAAACCCAGCGCCCGCGTAAAGTGTTCGACACCATTTCTGATAACGCCGCCAATGCCGGGGTGATCCTCGGTGGTCGTCCCATTAAGCCCGATGAGTTGGATCTACGTTGGATCTCCGCCCTGATGTATCGCAATGGCGTGATTGAAGAAACCGGCGTCGCCGCTGGCGTGCTGAATCATCCGGCAAACGGCGTGGCCTGGCTGGCGAACAAACTCGCCCCCTATGACGTACAACTGGAAGCCGGGCAAATCATTCTCGGCGGTTCGTTCACCCGCCCGGTTCCGGCGCGTAAGGGCGACACCTTCCACGTCGATTACGGCAACATGGGCTCCATTAGCTGCCGCTTTGTTTAAGGAGAGAACGATGGAAAACAGTTTTAAAGCGGCGCTGAAAGCAGGCCGTCCGCAGATTGGATTATGGCTGGGGCTGAGCAGCAGCTACAGCGCGGAGTTACTGGCCGGAGCAGGATTCGACTGGTTGTTGATCGACGGTGAGCACGCACCGAACAACGTACAAACCGTGCTCACCCAGCTACAGGCGATTGCGCCCTATCCCAGCCAGCCGGTAGTACGTCCGTCGTGGAACGATCCGGTGCAAATCAAACAACTGCTGGACGTCGGCACACAAACCTTACTGGTGCCGATGGTACAAAACGCCGACGAAGCCCGTGAAGCGGTACGCGCCACCCGTTATCCCCCCGCCGGTATTCGCGGTGTGGGCAGTGCGCTGGCTCGCGCCTCGCGCTGGAATCGCATTCCTGATTACCTGCAAAAAGCCAACGATCAAATGTGCGTGCTGGTGCAGATCGAAACGCGTGAGGCAATGAAGAACTTACCGCAGATTCTGGACGTGGAAGGCGTCGACGGCGTGTTTATCGGCCCGGCGGATCTGAGCGCCGATATGGGTTATGCCGGTAATCCGCAGCACCCGGAAGTACAGGCCGCCATTGAGCAGGCGATCGTGCAGATCCGCGAAGCGGGCAAAGCGCCGGGGATCCTGATCGCCAATGAGCTACTGGCAAAACGCTATCTGGAACTGGGCGCGCTGTTTGTCGCCGTCGGCGTTGACACCACCCTGCTCGCCCGCGCCGCCGAAGCGCTGGCAGCACGGTTTGGCGCGCAGGCTACAGCGATTAAGCCCGGCGTGTATTAATGCCGGATGCGCTGCACTTATCCGGCCTACACTCGCACCAAACCGTAGGCCGGATAAGGCGTTTACGCCGCATCCGCCATAAACCTTGTCGTACCCTACAAAAATCCCATTAGAGGAAGAAAAATGAGCGACACCTCACCTGCCATACCGGAGAGTATCGATCCGGCGAATCAGCATAAAGCGCTGACTGCCGGACAACAGGCGGTTATTAAGAAGCTATTTCGCCGCCTGATCGTCTTTCTGTTCGTGCTGTTTATCTTCTCGTTCCTTGATCGCATCAACATCGGCTTTGCCGGACTCACGATGGGACGCGACCTCGGTCTGAGCGCCACCATGTTTGGCCTCGCTACCACCCTGTTCTACGCCGCTTATGTCATCTTCGGCATTCCCAGCAACATTATGCTGAGTATTGTCGGTGCACGGCGCTGGATCGCCACCATCATGGTGCTCTGGGGCATCGCCTCTACTGCTACCATGTTTGCCACTGGCCCCACCAGCTTATACGTACTGCGTATACTGGTTGGCATTACCGAAGCCGGCTTTCTGCCTGGCATTCTGCTCTATTTAACCTTCTGGTTTCCGGCCTACTTCCGCGCCCGTGCCAACGCCTTGTTTATGGTGGCAATGCCGGTAACGACAGCGTTGGGATCGATCGTTTCCGGCTACATTTTGTCGCTGGATGGCGTAATGGCATTAAAAGGCTGGCAGTGGCTGTTTTTGCTGGAAGGCTTCCCGTCGGTATTACTCGGCGTCATGGTGTGGTTCTGGCTTGATGACTCACCGGACAAAGCTAAGTGGCTGACGAAAGAAGACAAAAAATGCCTGCAAGAGATGATGGATAACGATCGTCTGACGCTGGTTCAGCCAGAGGGAGCCATCAGCCACCATGCCATGCAACAACGCAGCATGTGGCGGGAGATCTTCACTCCGGTGGTGATGATGTATACCCTGGCGTATTTCTGCCTGACCAACACACTTAGTGCGATCAGCATCTGGACACCGCAGATCCTGCAAAGCTTTAATCAGGGCAGCAGTAATATCACCATCGGCCTGCTGGCCGCCGTACCGCAGATTTGTACCATTCTCGGGATGATCTACTGGAGCCGTCACTCAGATCGCCGCCAGGAACGAAGGCATCACACCGCCCTTCCTTATTTGTTCGCTGCCGCTGGTTGGTTACTGGCTTCGGCAACTGATCACAACATGATCCAGATGCTGGGGATCATTATGGCTTCGACCGGATCATTCAGCGCAATGGCGATTTTCTGGACAACACCGGATCAGTCCATCAGCCTGCGGGCACGAGCGATCGGTATTGCGGTGATCAACGCCACTGGCAACATTGGTTCAGCATTAAGTCCGTTTATGATCGGCTGGTTGAAAGATCTGACCGGCAGCTTTAACAGTGGATTGTGGTTTGTTGCCGCGCTGCTGGTGATTGGTGCAGGGATTATCTGGGCAATTCCAATGCAGTCCTCCCGTCCGCGAGCGACCCCGTAAGGAACGACGATGTGTGACCGTCAGATTGCCAATATTGATATCAGCAAAGAGTACGATGAAAGCCTGGGCACGGACGATGTGCATTATCAGTCGTTCGCCCGTATGGCGGCCTTTTTTGGCCGCCATATGCTGCCACATCGCCACGAACAGTACTTTCAGATGCATTTCCTCAATAGCGGACAGATTGAGCTACAGCTTGACGATCATCGCTACTCGGTGGAAGCGCCCCTGTTTGTCCTGACGCCGCCGTCAGTACCTCATGCGTTTATTACGGAGTCTGACGCCGACGGTCATGTGTTGACGGTACGGGAAGATCTGATCTGGCCCCTGCTGGAAGTTCTTTATCCAGGCACTCGGGAAACCTTCGGCCTGCCGGGGATTTGCCTGTCACTGGCAGATAAACCCGACGAACTGGCGGCGCTGGAACACTATTGGCAACTGATAGAGCGGGAATCGGTAGAACAACTGCCTGGTCGGGAACACACCCTGACGCTCCTGGCACAGGCAGTGTTCACCCTACTGCTGCGTAACGCAAAACTTGACGATCATGCCGCCAGCGGAATGCGCGGAGAATTAAAACTGTTCCAGCGTTTTAATATGCTGATTGAAAGCCATTTTCATCAGCACTGGACAGTACCGGATTACGCTAACGAACTGCATATCACCGAATCCCGCCTCACGGACATCTGCCGCCGCTTTGCCAACCGTCCGCCAAAACGGTTGATTTTCGACAGGCAGCTGCGAGAAGCCAAGCGGCTGCTGCTGTTTTCTGATAACGCCGTGAACAATATTGCCTGGCAACTCGGTTTTAAGGATCCGGCTTATTTTGCGCGCTTTTTTAATCGTTTAGTCGGTTGCTCGCCCAGTGCTTATCGTGCCAAAAAAGTACCTGTGACGTGAAAATCCCTTAGCCTTAACGGGAAACCAGGCACCACCTGCTATTCCCCTTTCTCCGCCTGGAGCAAGGGGATTTAGTAACGTTAAAAATCGCTAAAAGCGACCTCGATCACAAAACCGTACCCGACCTGAAAAGTACCAGCCATTGTCCCAAAAGTGTCTTCCCGTAATCGCCCCTGCAAGCTTCAATTGAATAACAAAAACAACACACAAAATTAACAATCGTATTCCGATTAATACTGTAGAGGTCGACATGAAACCAGAAGATTTCCGCGCCAGTACCCAACGTCCTTTCACCGGGGAAGAGTATCTGAAAAGCCTGCAGGATGGTCGCGAGATCTATATCTATGGCGAGCGAGTGAAAGACGTCACCACTCATCCGGCATTTCGTAATGCGGCAGCGTCTGTTGCCCAGCTGTACGACGCACTGCACAAACCGGAGATGCAGGACTCTCTGTGTTGGAACACCGACACCGGCAGCGGCGGCTATACCCATAAATTCTTCCGCGTGGCGAAAAGTGCCGACGACCTGCGCCAGCAACGCGACGCCATCGCTGAGTGGTCACGCCTGAGCTATGGCTGGATGGGCCGTACCCCAGACTACAAAGCCGCTTTCGGTTGCGCACTGGGCGCGAATCCGGGCTTTTACGGTCAGTTCGAGCAGAACGCCCGTAACTGGTACACCCGTATTCAGGAAACTGGCCTCTACTTTAACCACGCGATTGTTAACCCACCGATCGATCGTCATTTGCCGACCGATAAAGTGAAAGACGTTTACATCAAGCTGGAAAAAGAGACTGACGCCGGGATTATCGTCAGCGGTGCGAAAGTGGTTGCCACCAACTCGGCGCTGACTCACTACAACATGATTGGCTTCGGCTCGGCACAAGTGATGGGCGAAAACCCGGACTTCGCACTGATGTTCGTTGCGCCAATGGATGCCGATGGCGTGAAATTAATCTCCCGCGCCTCTTATGAGATGGTCGCGGGTGCTACCGGCTCGCCATACGACTACCCGCTCTCCAGCCGCTTCGATGAGAACGATGCGATTCTGGTGATGGATAACGTGCTGATTCCATGGGAAAACGTGCTGATCTACCGCGATTTTGATCGCTGCCGTCGCTGGACGATGGAAGGCGGTTTTGCCCGTATGTATCCGCTGCAAGCCTGTGTGCGCCTGGCAGTGAAATTAGACTTCATTACGGCACTGCTGAAAAAATCACTCGAATGTACCGGCACCCTGGAGTTCCGTGGTGTGCAGGCCGATCTCGGTGAAGTGGTAGCGTGGCGCAACACCTTCTGGGCATTGAGTGACTCGATGTGTTCAGAAGCAACGCCGTGGGTCAACGGGGCTTATTTACCGGATCATGCCGCACTGCAAACCTATCGCGTACTGGCACCAATGGCCTACGCGAAGATCAAAAACATTATCGAACGCAACGTTACCAGTGGCCTGATCTATCTCCCTTCCAGTGCCCGTGACCTGAATAATCCGCAGATCGACCAGTATCTGGCGAAGTATGTGCGCGGTTCGAACGGTATGGATCACGTCCAGCGCATCAAGATCCTCAAACTGATGTGGGATGCTATTGGCAGCGAATTTGGTGGTCGTCACGAACTGTATGAAATCAACTACTCCGGTAGCCAGGATGAGATTCGCCTGCAGTGTCTGCGCCAGGCACAAAACTCCGGCAATATGGACAAGATGATGGCGATGGTTGATCGCTGCCTGTCGGAATACGACCAGGACGGCTGGACTGTGCCGCACCTGCACAACAACGACGATATCAACATGCTGGATAAGCTGCTGAAATAACGCAGCAGGAGGTTAAGATGCAATTAGATGAACAACGCCTGCGCTTTCGTGACGCGATGGCCAGCCTGTCGGCAGCGGTAAATATTATCACCACCGAGGGCGACGCCGGACAATGCGGGATTACGGCAACGGCCGTCTGCTCGGTCACGGATACACCACCGTCGCTGATGGTGTGCATTAACGCCAACAGTGCGATGAACCCGGTTTTTCAGGGCAACGGCAAGTTGTGCGTCAACGTCCTCAACCATGAGCAGGAACTGATGGCACGCCACTTCGCGGGCATGACAGGCATGGCGATGGAAGAGCGTTTTAGCCTCTCATGCTGGCAAAAAGGTCCGCTGGCGCAGCCGGTGCTAAAAGGTTCGCTGGCCAGTCTTGAAGGTGAGATCCGCGATGTGCAGGCAATTGGCACACATCTGGTGTATCTGGTGGAGATTAAAAACATCATCCTCAGTGCAGAAGGTCATGGACTTATCTACTTTAAACGCCGTTTCCATCCGGTGATGCTGGAAATGGAAGCTGCGATTTAAGCTCCAGCCCCTTCACGCATTCGTCGAAGGGGCATTTTTATTGTGATCTCAATCACATATCCACCCGATGAATAATTCTTGCCCAACCGCTCACCGCCATTCCTGACCGCTTACCTCCCTAAAATAACCACTCAGTTATTTACCTTACTTTACGCGCGCGTATCTCTGGCAACATCACTGCAGGATAGCGGTCAATTTACCTCCTCAAACGCAACGCAAACCTAGAACGGCTTCGGCCTATGATTAACAAATTACTCTATGGATTTTGGTTTGCAGGAAGGCAGCAAGTGAGTGAATCCCCGGGAGCTTACAACAGTAAGTGACAGGGGTGAACGAACGCAACTGCCGCACCTGTAAGCCAAAAGACGACGAGTAAAATGCCAGGTTTTACTATGGATACGAAAAAACTATTCAAGCACATACCCTGGGTGATTCTCGGAATCATCGGTGCATTCTGCCTCGCGGTAGTTGCATTACGTCGGGGGGAGCACGTCAGCGCCCTGTGGATCGTGGTCGCCTCTGTGTCGGTGTATCTGGTGGCGTATCGCTACTACAGTTTGTATATCGCCCAGAAGGTGATGAAACTCGACCCCACGCGCGCGACGCCTGCGGTTATTAACAACGACGGTCTGAACTACGTTCCGACCAACCGTTACGTGTTGTTTGGTCACCACTTCGCCGCTATCGCCGGTGCCGGTCCGCTGGTTGGTCCGGTTCTCGCCGCGCAGATGGGCTACCTGCCCGGCACGCTGTGGCTGCTGGCGGGGGTAGTGCTGGCCGGTGCGGTACAGGACTTTATGGTGCTGTTTATCTCCTCTCGCCGTAACGGCGCATCTCTCGGTGAGATGATCAAAGAAGAGATGGGGCCAGTACCGGGAACTATCGCGCTGTTTGGCTGTTTCTTAATCATGATCATCATCCTCGCCGTCCTGGCGCTGATTGTGGTTAAAGCCCTGGCCGAAAGTCCGTGGGGTGTCTTCACCGTTTGCTCAACCGTACCGATTGCGCTGTTTATGGGTATCTACATGCGCTTTATTCGTCCGGGGCGTGTGGGTGAAGTCTCTGTCATTGGTATCGTGCTGCTGGTTGCCTCTATCTACTTCGGTGGCGTGATTGCTCACGATCCGTACTGGGGTCCGGCACTGACCTTTAAAGACACCACCATTACCTTCGCGCTGATTGGCTATGCGTTTGTTTCCGCACTGCTGCCAGTGTGGCTGATCCTCGCACCGCGCGACTATCTGGCAACCTTCCTGAAAATCGGCGTTATCGTCGGCCTGGCGCTGGGTATCGTGGTGCTGAACCCGGAACTGAAAATGCCTGCCATGACCCAGTACATTGACGGTACTGGCCCGCTGTGGAAAGGCGCTCTGTTCCCGTTCCTGTTCATCACCATCGCCTGTGGTGCGGTATCTGGCTTCCACGCGCTGATCTCTTCCGGTACGACGCCAAAACTGCTGGCTAATGAAACCGACGCGCGTTTCATCGGCTACGGCGCAATGCTGATGGAGTCCTTCGTGGCGATTATGGCGCTGGTTGCTGCGTCCATCATCGAACCGGGTCTTTACTTCGCGATGAACACCCCGCCTGCTGGCCTTGGCATCACCATGCCTAACCTGCATGAAATGGGTGGCGAGAACGCGCCGATCATCATGGCGCAGCTGAAAGACGTTACCGCACACGCGGCAGCGACCGTCAGCTCCTGGGGCTTCGTGATTTCGCCAGAGCAGATCCTGCAAACCGCGAAAGACATTGGTGAGCCTTCTGTCCTGAACCGTGCAGGTGGCGCGCCGACGCTGGCGGTAGGTATCGCGCACGTGTTCCACAAAGTGCTGCCGATGGCTGACATGGGCTTCTGGTATCACTTCGGTATTCTGTTCGAAGCCCTGTTCATCCTGACCGCGCTGGATGCGGGTACCCGTTCTGGCCGCTTTATGCTGCAAGACCTGCTGGGTAACTTTATCCCGTTCCTGAAAAAAACCGACTCTCTGGTTGCCGGTATCATTGGTACTGCGGGCTGTGTGGGTCTGTGGGGCTACCTGCTGTATCAGGGCGTGGTCGATCCGCTGGGCGGCGTTAAGAGCCTGTGGCCGCTGTTCGGTATCTCCAACCAGATGCTGGCAGCCGTAGCGCTGGTACTGGGCACCGTTGTGCTGATTAAGATGAAGCGCACCCAATACATCTGGGTAACTGTTGTTCCGGCTGTATGGCTGCTTATCTGCACCACCTGGGCGCTGGGCCTGAAACTGTTCAGCACCAACCCGCAGATGGAAGGCTTCTTCTACATGGCAAGCCAGTACAAAGAGAAGATTGCTAACGGTACTGACCTGACGGCGCAGCAGATTGCCAACATGAACCACATCGTTGTGAACAACTACACCAACGCAGGCCTGAGTATTCTGTTCCTGATTGTGGTGTACAGCATCATCTTCTACGGTTTCAAAACCTGGCTTGCGGTGCGTAACAGCGACAAACGTACTGACAAAGAAACACCGTACGTTCCAATCCCGGAAGGCGGCGTGAAGATCTCTTCGCACCACTAACCGTGTTTAGCCCCGCTTCGGCGGGGCTTTGTTCTTATCAGAGTGAACTATGTTTGGTAACTTAGGACAGGCAAAAAAATATCTCGGCCAGGCGGCGAAGATGTTGATTGGCATTCCAGACTACGACAACTACGTCGAGCATATGAAGACCAACCATCCCGACAAGCCGTACATGAGCTATGAAGAATTCTTCCGCGAACGCCAGAACGCGCGCTACGGCGGCGATGGTAAAGGCGGTATGCGCTGTTGTTAATGGAGAGAGCATGAACCCGATTGCAGTTACCCTACTCACCGGTTTTTTAGGCGCGGGCAAAACCACCCTGCTGCGCCATATTCTTAATGAACAACACGGCTACAAGATTGCCGTGATTGAAAACGAATTCGGCGAAGTCTCCGTTGATGATCAACTGATTGGCGACCGCGCCACGCAGATCAAAACGCTGACCAACGGCTGCATCTGCTGTTCGCGCTCCAACGAGCTGGAAGACGCACTACTCGACCTGCTGGATAATCTCGACAAGGGCAATATTCAGTTCGATCGTCTGGTCATTGAATGCACCGGCATGGCCGATCCTGGCCCGATTATTCAGACCTTTTTCTCCCATGAGATTTTATGCCAGCGTTACCTGCTGGACGGCGTGATTGCGCTGGTGGATGCGGTACATGCCGATGAGCAGATGAACCAGTTCACCATCGCCCAGTCCCAGGTTGGCTACGCCGACCGTATTCTGCTGACTAAAACCGACGTCGCAGGCGAAGCAGAGAAACTGCGTGAACGTCTGGCACGCATCAATGCCCGCGCACCGGTCTACACCGTCACCCACGGCGACATCGACCTGGGTCTGCTGTTCAACACCAACGGTTTTATGCTGGAAGAGAATGTCGTCAGCACCAAACCGCGTTTCCACTTTATCGCGGACAAACAAAACGATATTTCGTCGATTGTGGTGGAACTGGATTACCCGGTAGATATCAGCGAAGTTTCCCGGGTGATGGAAAACCTGCTGCTGGAATCGGCAGATAAACTGCTGCGTTACAAAGGGATGCTGTGGATTGACGGCGAACCTAACCGCCTGCTGTTCCAGGGCGTCCAGCGCCTCTACAGCGCCGACTGGGACCGCCCGTGGGGCGATGAAAAACCGCATAGCACAATGGTGTTTATCGGGATTCAGTTGCCGGAGGAAGAGATTCGGGCGGCGTTTGCGGGGTTGAGGAAGTAAGGGGTTATGGGCCGGATAAGGCGCAGCCGCATCCGGCCTGATATTTCACTCAAAATAGTCCATATCCAGTTTCGGCACCTTCAACAAACGTGAAGAAACCCCTACTTCGTTTTCGATCATTAAGTGCACCAGGCGTTCCCCATCAACCAACACCATACCCTCGACGGATTGAGCAAAGTCACGCGCCTGAGACGTAAATCCAGAAGTGGTAATAAACACCCCACGTTTCGCCTTTTGCCCAGCCAGTGCGCCGTAAAATGCCTGTAATTCTGGCCTGCCTACAGTGTTCTGCCAACGTTTTGCCTGAACATAAACTTTCTCCAGGCCAAGTTTATCAAGCGATATCACACCATCGATGCCACCATCTCCAGTACCGCCAACACGCTGCAAATCATCACGGTGGCCGCCATACCCCAGGCGATGCAAAACATCCAGAACAATGACTTCAAAGCGCGAAGGAGAAACCTGCAATAAGTTTTCCAGAACCTCATCAGCCACCGCATCACGAAGCTCTTTTAGCGCCTGATCTAACCGATCGTCCGGGCTGCTCTTTGCAAGTTCTTCATGATCGGGAGAGTCGGCTTTCGGATCTAAATCGACGGCATCCGGCCGTGACTTAAGTTTGACATTCACAAAATCGAAGGCCAGATGGTTCGTCTCCTGCTCCGTCATTGGCTGGGGATGAGACGCAACCCAGTCAAAACCCGCAGGAGTCAGGCACCATTTGCCACGCGACAAACTTTGCGACAACCCGGCACGTTTTAAACGGTCATGCGCCCAGCCTGCACGATTTTTATAAACAAGTTGTCCGCTGGTAATGACTTTCGCTCGCTGGCTGTCATCCAGTCCTAATGCATCCGCGGCAGCCTCATGAACATCACGCGCGGCTGCACCTTCCGGTTTTGTCGCCAGATAACGCAGAACAGGTTCAATAAATTTGTCATAGGTAGGAACCGTCATAGTACATCCTTGCAGAATCAGGTAGATGTTTTTCGGCTACTATAACACTACCAAAATAGACGAACACGTTAGAAATGAGTCAGTTGCTGTGACCGTGGTCATTGCCCGGAAAGGTACAGAAAGCTAAGATAAGGCGTTATGGGCCTTAAATATTTGGACAGGCCCACACAGCAATGGATTAATAACAATGATGAATAAATCCAATTTTGAATTCCTGAAGGGCGTCAACGACTTTACCTATGCCATCGCCTGTGCGGCGGAAAATAACTACCCGGATGATCCCAACACGACGCTGATTAAAATGCGTATGTTTGGCGAAGCCACAGCGAAACATCTTGGTCTGTTACTCAACATCCCCCCTTGTGAGAATCAACACGATCTCCTGCGCGAACTCGGCAAAATCGCCTTCGTTGATGACAACATTCTCTCTGTATTCCACAAATTACGCCGCATTGGTAACCAGGCGGTGCACGAATATCATAACGATCTCGACGATGCCCAGATGTGCCTGCGACTCGGGTTTCGCCTGGCTGTCTGGTACTACCGTCTGGTCACTAAAGATTATGACTTCCCGGTGCCGGTGTTTGTGTTGCCGGAACGTGGTGAAAACCTCTATCACCAGGAAGTGCTGACGCTAAAACAACAGCTTGAACAGCAGGTGCGAGAAAAAGCGCAGAGTCAGGCAGAAGTCGAAGCACAACAGCAGAAGCTGGTTGCCCTGAACGGCTATATCGCCATTCTGGAAGGCAAGCAGCAGGAAACCGAAGCGCAAACCCAGGCTCGCCTTGCTGCACTGGAAGCACAGCTCGCCGAGAAGAACGCGGAACTGGCCAAGCAGACCGAACAGGAACGTAAGGCTTACCACAAAGAAATTACCGATCAGGCCATCAAGCGTACACTCAATCTTAGCGAAGAAGAGAGCCGCTTCCTGATTGACGCGCAACTGCGTAAAGCAGGCTGGCAGGCCGATAGCAAAACCCTGCGCTTCTCCAAAGGCGCGCGCCCGGAACCCGGCGTCAATAAAGCCATTGCCGAATGGCCGACCGGGAAAGATGAAACGGGTAATCAGGGCTTTGCGGATTATGTGCTGTTTGTCGGTCTCAAACCCATCGCGGTGGTAGAAGCGAAACGTAAAAATATCGACGTTCCCGGCAAGCTCAATGAGTCGTATCGCTACAGTAAATGTTTCGATAATGGCTTCCTGCGGGAAACCTTGCTTGAGCACTATTCACCAGATGAAGTGCATGAAGCGGTGCCAGAGTATGAAACCAGCTGGCAGGACACCAGCGGCCAACAACGGTTTAAAATCCCCTTCTGCTACTCAACCAACGGGCGCGAATACCGCGCAGCGATGAAGATTAAAAGCGGCATCTGGTATCGCGACGTGCGTGATACCCGCAATATGTCGAAAGCCTTACCCGAGTGGCACCGCCCGGAAGAGCTGCTGGAAATGCTCGGCAGCGAACCGCAAAAACAGAATCAGTGGTTTGCCGATAACCCTGGCATGAGTGAGCTGGGCCTGCGTTATTATCAGGAAGATGCCGTCCGCGCGGTTGAAAAGGCAATCGTCAAGGGGCAACAAGAGATCCTGCTGGCGATGGCAACCGGTACCGGTAAAACCCGTACGGCAATTGCCATGATGTTCCGCCTGATCCAGTCCCAGCGTTTTAAACGCATTCTCTTCCTTGTCGACCGCCGTTCTCTTGGCGAACAGGCGCTGGGCGCGTTTGAAGATACGCGTATTAACGGCGACACCTTTAACAGCATTTTCGACATTAAAGGGCTGACGGATAAATTCCCTGAAGACAGCACCAAAATTCACGTTGCCACCGTACAGTCGCTGGTGAAACGCACCCTGCAATCGGATGAACCGATGCCGGTAGCCCGTTACGACTGTATCGTCGTCGATGAAGCGCATCGCGGCTACATTCTCGATAAAGAGCAGACCGAAGGCGAACTACAGTTCCGCAGTCAGCTGGATTACGTCTCTGCCTACCGTCGTATTCTCGATCACTTCGATGCGGTAAAAATCGCTCTCACCGCCACCCCGGCTCTGCATACGGTGCAGATTTTCGGCGAGCCGGTTTACCGTTACACCTACCGTACCGCGGTTATCGACGGTTTTCTGATCGACCAGGATCCGCCGATTCAGATCACCACCCGCAACGCCCAGGAAGGGGTTTATCTCTCCAAAGGCGAGCAGGTTGAGCGCATCAGCCCGCAGGGGGAAGTGATCAACGACACCCTGGAAGACGATCAGGATTTTGAGGTCGCCGACTTTAACCGTGGCCTGGTGATCCCGGCGTTTAACCGCGCCGTCTGTAACGAACTCACCAACTACCTTGACCCGACCGGGTCACAAAAAACGCTGGTCTTCTGCGTCACCAATGCCCATGCCGATATGGTGGTGGAAGAGCTGCGTACCGCGTTCAAGAAAAAGTATCCACAACTGGAGCACGACGCGATCATCAAGATCACCGGTGATGCCGATAAAGACGCGCGAAAAGTGCAGACCATGATCACCCGCTTCAATAAAGAGCGGCTGCCCAATATCGTGGTCACCGTCGACCTGCTGACGACCGGCGTCGATATTCCGTCGATCTGTAATATCGTGTTCCTGCGCAAGGTACGCAGCCGTATTCTGTACGAGCAGATGAAAGGGCGCGCCACGCGCTTATGCCCGGAGGTGAATAAAACCAGCTTTAAGATTTTCGACTGTGTCGATATCTACAGCACGCTGGAGAGCGTCGACACCATGCGTCCGGTGGTGGTGCGTCCGAAGGTGGAACTGCAAACGCTGGTCAACGAAATTACCGATTCAGAAACCTATAAAATCACCGAAGCGGATGGCCGCAGTTTTGCCGAGCACAGCCATGAACAACTGGTGGCGAAGCTCCAGCGCATCATCGGCCTGGCCACGTTTAACCGTGACCGCAGCGAAACGATAGACAAACAGGTGCGTCGTCTGGATGAGCTATGCCAGGACGCGGCGGGGGTTAACTTTAACGGCTTCGCCTCGCGCCTGCGGGAAAAAGGGCCGCACTGGAGCGCCGAAGTCTTTAACAAACTACCTGGCTTTATCGCCCGTCTGGAAAAGCTGAAAACCGACATCAACAACCTGAATGATGCGCCGATCTTCCTCGATATCGACGATGAAGTGGTGAGCGTAAAATCGCTGTACGGTGATTACGACACGCCGCAGGATTTCCTCGAAGCCTTTGACTCGCTGGTGCAACGTTCCCCGAATGCACAGCCGGCATTGCAGGCGGTGATTAATCGCCCGCGCGATCTCACCCGTAAAGGGCTGGTCGAGCTACAGGAGTGGTTTGACCGCCAGCACTTTGAGGAATCTTCCCTGCGCAAAGCATGGCAAGAGACGCGCAATGAAGATATCGCCGCCCGGCTGATTGGACATATTCGCCGCGCTGCGGTGGGCGATGCGCTGAAACCGTTTGAGGAACGTGTCGATCACGCGCTGACGCGCATTAAGGGCGAAAATGACTGGAGCAGCGAGCAATTAAGCTGGCTCGATCGTTTAGCGCAGGCGCTGAAAGAGAAAGTGGTGCTCGACGACGATGTCTTCAAAACCGGCAACTTCCACCGTCGCGGCGGGAAGGCGATGCTGCAAAGAACCTTTGACGATAATCTCGACAACCTGCTCGATAAATTCAGCGATTACATTTGGGACGAGCTGGCCTGACACGTATACACTTCATCCTTCAGGCTGCCTCTGCGTTGGCTGCGCTCGTTCACCCCGGTCAAGTACTTCTGTACGCTCCCGGGGATTCGCTCACTTGCCGCCTTGATGCAATCTGAATGATTTTGTGTATATTACCCTCGGCAATTTCTTCTTCTGCGGCCCCGAACATGCGGGCCGCTGCTTAATTTACGGAACTTACAATGAACAATAACGATCTGGTCGCGAAGCTGTGGAAACTGTGCGACAACCTGCGCGATGGCGGCGTTTCCTATCAAAACTACGTCAATGAACTCGCCTCGCTGCTGTTTTTGAAAATGTGTAAAGAAACCGGACAGGAAGCGGAATACCTGCCGGAAGGCTACCGCTGGGATGACCTGAAATCCCGCATCGGCCAGGAGCAGTTGCAGTTCTACCGTAACCTGCTGGTGCATCTGGGCGCCGACAATCAAAAGCTGGTGCAGGCGGTGTTCCAGAACGTCAACACCACCATTACCCAGCCGAAACAGTTGACCGAACTGGTCAGCAATATGGATTCACTGGACTGGTACAACGGCGCGCACGGTAAGTCACGCGATGACTTCGGCGATATGTACGAAGGGCTGTTGCAGAAAAACGCCAACGAAACCAAGTCTGGCGCGGGCCAGTACTTCACCCCACGTCCGCTGATTAAAACCATTATTCATCTGCTGAAACCGCAGCCGCGTGAAGTGGTGCAGGACCCGGCAGCAGGTACAGCGGGCTTTTTGATTGAAGCTGACCGCTACGTTAAGTCGCAGACTAACGATCTGGACGACCTTGATGGCGACACGCAGGATTTCCAGATCCACCGCGCGTTTATCGGCCTCGAACTGGTACCCGGCACCCGTCGTCTGGCGCTAATGAACTGCCTGCTGCACGATATCGAAGGCAACCTCGACCACGGTGGCGCAATCCGTCTGGGCAACACCCTGGGTAGCGACGGTGAAAACCTGCCGAAGGCGCATATTGTCGCCACTAACCCGCCGTTTGGTAGCGCCGCAGGCACCAACATTACCCGTACCTTTGTTCACCCGACCAGCAACAAACAATTGTGCTTTATGCAGCATATTATCGAAACACTGCACCCCGGCGGTCGTGCGGCGGTGGTGGTGCCGGATAACGTGCTGTTTGAAGGCGGCAAAGGCACGGACATCCGTCGTGACCTGATGGATAAGTGTCATCTGCACACTATTCTGCGTCTGCCGACCGGTATTTTTTACGCGCAGGGCGTGAAGACGAACGTGCTGTTCTTTACCAAAGGGACGGTGGCGAACCCGCATCAGGATAAGAACTGTACCGATGATGTGTGGGTGTACGACCTGCGTACCAATATGCCGAGCTTCGGCAAACGCACGCCGTTTACCGACGAGCATCTGCAGCCGTTTGAGCGCGTGTATGGCGAAGATCCGCACGGTTTAAGCCCGCGTAGCGAAGGGGAATGGAGTTTTAACGCCGAAGAGACGGAAGTTGCCGACAGCGAAGAGAACAAAAACACCGACCAGCACCTGGCTACCAGCCGCTGGCGTAAGTTCACCCGCGAGTGGATCCGCACCACGAAATCCGATTCGCTGGATATCTCCTGGCTGAAAGATAAAGATAGCATTGATGCCGACAACCTGCCGGAGCCGGATGTATTAGCGGCAGAAGCGATGGGCGAGCTGGTACAGGCGCTGGGCGAACTGGATGCGCTGATACGTGAACTGGGAGCGAGCGATGAGGCGGATGCACAGCGTCAGTTGCTGGAAGAAGCGTTTGGTGGGGTGAAGGAATGAGTTTCAACTCAACATCAAAAGAATTAATTGAGCAAAATATCAATGGGTTACTTTCAATCCATGATAGCTGGTTACGTATTTCAATGGATTCCGTAGCAAACATCACAAACGGTTTTGCTTTTAAGTCGTCAGAATTTAATAATCGTAAAGATGGTGTACCATTAATTAGAATTCGTGATGTTCTAAAAGGTAATACATCGACTTATTACTCGGGTCAAATTCCTGAGGGATATTGGGTATATCCCGAAGACTTAATCGTGGGAATGGATGGTGATTTTAATGCAACTATATGGTGCTCAGAACCAGCTCTGTTAAATCAACGAGTATGTAAAATTGAAGTTCAGGAAGACAAATACAATAAAAGGTTTTTCTATCACGCCTTACCAGGATATTTATCCGCAATCAATGCAAATACGTCCTCGGTTACTGTAAAGCATCTTTCTTCCAGGACACTTCAAGATACCCTACTTCCGTTGCCACCACTTGCCGAGCAAAAAATCATCGCTGAAAAACTCGATACGCTGCTGGCGCAGGTAGACAGCACCAAAGCACGCCTTGAGCAAATCCCACAAATCCTGAAACGTTTTCGTCAGGCGGTGTTGGCTGCGGCAGTAACTGGTAGGTTGACCAAAGAAGATAAAGATTTTATAACAAAAAAAGTTGAATTAGATAACTACAAAATCCTTATTCCAGAAGACTGGAGTGAAACAATTTTGAATAACATTATCAATACACAAAGACCATTATGTTATGGTGTGGTGCAACCTGGAGATGATATAAAAGACGGTATAGAATTAATTCGTGTTTGTGATATTAACGATGGTGAAGTAGATTTAAATCATCTTCGTAAAATTTCAAAGGAAATAGATTTACAATATAAGCGTTCCAAAGTACGAAAGAATGACATTCTTGTAACAATTGTTGGGGCTATAGGTAGAATAGGTATTGTTAGAGAAGATATAAATGTTAATATCGCTCGTGCCGTTGCCAGAATATCTCCTGAATATAAGATTATTGTTCCTATGTTTCTCCATATATGGTTAAGTTCACCAGTTATGCAAACATGGCTAGTTCAGTCATCTAAGGAGGTCGCCAGAAAGACATTAAATTTAAAAGATCTTAAAAATGCATTTGTCCCTTTACCGTCTATAGAAGAACAACACGAAATCGTTCGCCGCGTCGAGCAACTCTTCGCCTACGCCGACTCCATAGAAAAACAGGTCAACAACGCCTTAGCCCGCGTCAACAACCTGACGCAATCCATCCTGGCAAAAGCGTTCCGTGGTGAACTCACCGCCCAGTGGCGGGCCGAAAACCCGGATTTAATCAGCGGAGAAAACAGCGCCGCTGCGTTGCTGGAGAAAATCAAAGCTGAGCGCGCAGCCAGCGGGGGTAAAAAAGCCTCGCGTAAAAAGTTCTGATCATTATTTTCTGGCGCACCTTTCCGGTGCGCTTTTTATTATTTCTCGCCAATCATAACTCACATAAATATATTTAAATCATTCCGGAAATTGCCCATTTTATTCTATTTTTAGCTGGACTTTCCCTGTATTTACTGATGATATATCCAGGTATTTAGCGCGGTGCGGATGTGCGCCAACACACCCGCACCGCTAATCACAATCCCTATTTCTAAGGAATAGTAATCATGACTGACATGCATTCTATTGCACAACCGTTCGAAGCAGAAGTCTCCCCGGCAAATAACCGTCAATTAACCGTGAGTTATGCGAGTCGCTACCCGGATTACAGCCGTATTCCCGCCATCACCCTGAAAGGTCAGTGGCTGGAAGCCGCCGGTTTTACCACCGGCACGGCGGTAGATGTCAAAGTGATGGAAGGCTGTATTGTCCTCACCGCCCAACCACTCGCCGTCGAAGAGAGCGAACTGATGCAGTCGCTGCGCCAGGTGTGCAAGCTGTCGGCACGTAAACAAAAGCAGGTGCAGGCGTTTATTGGAGTGATTGCCGGTAAACAGAAAGTCGCGTAACAGCGTTTACTCCCGGTTAACCACCGGGAGCCTTCCACTGACTCAATAGAAACTTTCCCCCTCAGTAAATATTTACCCACCACCTTTTGCAGTAAAAATCTATTGTTTCAGTACGTTGCGAAAGCGATAATAGAGGCTTAGCAATGAGGAAGGCACATCTTATGGAATCAATTCAAGCCTGGATTGAAAAATTTATTGAGCAAGCACAGCAAAAAAGTTCACAATCCACCAAAGATTATCCAACGTCTTACCGTAACCTGCGAGTAAAAGTGAGTTTCGGTTATGGCAATTTTACATCTATTCCCTGGTTTGCATTTCTGGGAGAAGGTCAGGAAGTTTCTAACGGTATATATCCCGTTATTCTCTATTATAAAGATTTTGATGAGTTGGTTTTGGCTTATGGTATAAGCGACACGAATAAACCACATGCCCAATGGCAGTTCTCTTCAGACATACCTAAAACAATCGCAGAGTATTTCCAGACAACTTCAGGTGTTTATCCTAAAAAATACGGACAGTCCTATTACGCCTGTTCCCAAAAAGTCTCACAGGGTCTTGATTATACCCGGTTTGCCTCCATGCTGGACAACATAATCAACGACTATAAATTAATATTTAATTCTGGCAAGAGTGTTATTCCACCTATGTCAAAAACTGAATCATACTGTCTGGAAGATGCGTTAAATGATTTGTTTATCCCTGAAACCACGATAGAGACGATACTCAAACGATTAACCATCAAAAAAAATATTATCCTCCAGGGGCCGCCCGGCGTTGGAAAAACCTTTGTTGCACGCCGTCTGGCTTACCTGCTGACAGGAGAAAAGGCTCCGCAACGCGTCAATATGGTTCAGTTCCATCAATCTTATAGCTATGAGGATTTTATACAGGGCTATCGTCCGAATGGCGTCGGCTTCCGACGTAAAGACGGCATATTTTACAATTTTTGTCAGCAAGCTAAAGAGCAGCCAGAGAAAAAGTATGTTTTTATTATAGATGAAATCAATCGTGCCAATCTCAGTAAAGTATTTGGCGAAGTGATGATGTTAATGGAACATGATAAACGAGGTGAAAACTGGTCTGTTCCCTTAACCTATTCCGAAAACGATGAAGAACGATTCTATGTCCCGGAGAATGTTTATATTATCGGTTTAATGAATACTGCCGATCGCTCTCTGGCCGTTGTTGATTATGCCCTGCGCAGACGATTTTCTTTCATAGATATTGAGCCTGGTTTTGATACACCACAGTTCCGTAATTTTTTACTGAATAAAAAAGCAGAACCTTCATTTGTTGAGTCTTTATGCCAAAAAATGAATGAGTTAAACCAGGAAATCAGCAAAGAGGCCACTATCCTTGGGAAAGGATTCCGCATTGGGCATAGTTACTTCTGCTCCGGGTTGGAAGATGGCACCTCTCCTGATACGCAATGGCTTAAGGAAATTGTGATGACGGATATCGCCCCTTTACTCGAAGAATATTTCTTTGATGACCCCTATAAACAACAGATATGGGCCGACAAATTATTAGGTGACTCATAGTGGAACAGCCCGTGATACCTGTCCGTAATATCTATTACATGCTTACCTATGCATGGGGTTATTTACAGGAAATTAAGCAGGCCGATCTTGAAGCCATTCCCGGTAACAATCTTCTTGATATCCTGGGGTATGTATTAAATAAAGGGGTTTTACAGCTTTCACGCCGAGGGCTTGAGCTTGATTACAATCCTAATACCGAGATCATTCCTGGCATCAAAGGGCGAATAGAGTTTGCTAAAACAATACGCGGCTTCCATCTTAATCATGGGAAAACCGTCAGTACTTTTGATCTGCTTAATGAAGATACGCTGGCTAACCGAATTATAAAAAGCACATTAGCCATGTTAATTAAGCATGAAAAGTTAAACTCAACCATCAGAGATGAAGCTCGTTCACTTTATAGAAAATTACCGGGCATTAGCACTCTTCATTTAACTCCGCAGCATTTCAGCTATCTGAATGGCGGAAAGAACACGCGTTATTATAAATTTGTTATCAGCGTCTGTAAGTTCATCGTCAATAATTCTATCCCAGGTCAAAACAAAGGACACTACCGTTTCTATGATTTTGAAAGAAACGAAAAAGAGATGTCATTACTTTATCAAAAGTTTCTTTTTGAATTTTGCCGCCGTGAATTAACGTCTGCAAATACAACCCGCTCTTATTTAAAATGGGATGCATCGAGCATATCGGATCAGTCACTTAATTTGTTACCTCGAATGGAAACTGACATCACCATTCGCTCATCAGAAAAAATACTTATCGTTGACGCCAAATACTATAAGAGCATTTTTTCACGACGAATGGGCTCAGAAAAATTTCACTCTCAAAATCTTTATCAACTGATGAATTACTTATGGTCGTTAAAACCTGAAAATGGCGAAAACATAGGGGGTTTATTAATATACCCCCACGTAGACACCGCAGTGAAACATCGTTATAAAATTAATGGCTTCGATATTGGCCTGTGTACCGTCAATTTAGGTCAGGAATGGCCGTGTATACATCAAGAATTACTCGCCATTTTCGATGAATATCTCAAATAAGCGGTAAGTTTTATAGACAATACCGCTCCCGACACGACGTCGGGAGCGGCACATCATCAGGAGGCGATCACCTCCACCAGCACATCCGTTGCCCAGCTCTCTTCGCTGTTGGCCACATTCCCTTCCTTGCAGGCCTGAGCCATTTTGACTAACTGGAAAGAAACGTCATCGCGGAAATCAAAGTAATGCCATTGCGATGCAAAGTTGATGCGCCAGTAGCCCATCCCCTGATCGAAGCGGATCTTCAATACCTGACCATCCTCAAAAGTCACCGTCAGTTTACGATGGTGAGGGATATCGCGCGGCGAATCGAACACCGTCAGTTCTATCGGCCTGCCCAGCGCAGCAGCAAACCACTGATCAGCGAAATCCTGAAAATCCGCTATGCTCATCCAGTCATGGAAAGGCCGGTTACCGGGGCGATCTTTATCTTTAAACAGCGTATCCAGCGCCACTTCAGCGCCATCGGTCAGCTTTGTTTTTAGCGGTTTCAGAATTGATCCCAACAACGCCAGCGCAACCGGGTTTTGCAGATAGCGATCGGTATAGTGAACGCCGGTAATTCGCGTGTTTTTCATCAGTGACTGCGCTTCTTCATGGTCGTTAAACAGCACGTCCCAGAAGCGTTGCCCAAACTGCGAAAGTGGTCCATTCAACTGTTTGTGGATCTGAATGTCTTTGACCCGCTCGACAGCGTTGGCGGCTTTAGCGGGCAGAATAAACTCGTTCAGTTCTACCGTTTGATAACCGAGACTACGCACCACCAGTTCGTCATTCAGGTGCCACTCCGGCCCCGGAATCGTTGCCTGCTGACTGCGAGAGGCCAGCGTCATCACGCGATCGGCAAAGGTGACCTGGGCAACAATCGGTAATTGCAGCTCCTGCTCAACATGGCACAACCGCACACCCAGCGCAGTAAATTGCGATAGTTCATGCAACAGGTCTGGGTCATCCACTCCCGCAGGAATAACAAGATCGACCTCGACGTTGTCTTTTAGCCGATAGCTCTGAATAGCCGCGCGGAACTGACGGGCGTATAAATCCCACTCATTGGGCGCGCCAGTCATCCACAGGGTGAGCTTTTCAGCGCCTTCGTTAATCGCCCGGCGAATCGTATCGCCAATAGCGCCAGGGCAGTAGCGGGCATCCGGCAGCGAGAATGTCTCTTCATCCGGTAAACCGATGTAATACGTGAAGTCATCGCCAAGCCAAGCCAGCGCCACTTTGCGATCCAGCAAATCGTGATCGTGGCGAGTCTGGGAATCAAGCAGACATTCACTGCATGCAGTATCACAATGGCGGCAGCCTAACTGTTTCACCATTCCCTGCAATATAGCTTCAATATGTACCGGTGCGCTGGAGGCAAAACCAGCACCACCGCTGATCACATCATAAAGCTGAACGGCTAATACCGATTGCCCATCCTCCAGTCTGACCGGACGTACAGAATAGCCGAGTTCTGCGGCGGAGATACCCAGAACGCCTGCCAGCGCCTGACGCAGAGCAACCGCCAGAGTCATAGCGACAATCCGCCCCTCTTCTGTGTTATCTGGCAGATACTCGCCGTTTTGCGGTTTGCGCAGAACCATTTCAAAGACATCGGTGCGCGCCAGTGCGCCCAGGGTGACGTTCTTCATGAGTGCCGTCGAACCGGGGCAAATCAGACGATGATTCTGGCTGTCGCGGTCCGCTTTACCCGGACGCGGTGGATAGTGAGCTTCCATACTTTTCGGTGCATCATTTTCATTCAGCATCGACTCCGCACGGCCACAGCTCAGACACAATGCATAACCGTGTCCACCTTCCCCCAAACTTTGCTGGAAAACATGCCCATCAGCCCCAGAAGCCATATAACCCATTAGCGGGTTAGGCAACGGTACGGGCTCTGCTTTAACAAAGACCCACGCGGGGACAACCGGGACGAATTTCATGGTTTCAATATTGTTCGTTACCGGAGCGTGTGCATCGGTGACAAACCCGGCAGGCTGCAACACCTGACGGCGATTATCCATGGTTATTTTTTCTCCGCAGGCGCTGTTGGAGCAAAAGAGCATCCCGGAACTGCTCATCCCCTCTTCATAGCCAATGGTCCCGCATTTGTGACAGCGCCAGGCGCAATCCAGACGCTGGGCTTCATTGGTATCAGCATTAATGTTGTGCCAGTGCAGTGAGACACCGGCAGAGCGGAAGACACGACCATCAAGAATGATCTCTGCTCCCGGTGCATATTCACGAATGGCAACACCGAGGTTACGGGAAGGTAATCCTTTATAACGGGAGACGTTATCTTCACGGTCCTTTTTATCACGACTTTTCTGCGATTTTTCGCGGATATAATCTTCCATCGTGAAGTTATCAAACGTCACTACATCTGTCGGGAAACCGTATCCCGGCAGGAAGGTTCTGGCAGCCAGATCGCGCAGCAGATACTCGCCACAGTGCCGTTTCTTCTCCAGCTCTATGCGCTTACGATAAGGCGTTTGCGGCTGCGACTCACGCTCCTGGGTCACGAGATCGCGATAAACGGAGAGCCACCGCTGTTGCAGGAAGGTGATCGCATTGATTGTTTTATCCCGCAGATGTTCGGCTCTTGCGCCATGCAACGCCGTACCTTTCACCAGCCGTTCCAGCGCCGTGTCGATATCAAGAACCGGGCGTTCCAGCCAGACTTTAAAGCGTTCGCATTTTGACTGCCCGTCATCTTCACCGAAAAACCAGAGGCTATCGAGGCTGGTTTTCTCTTTATCGGTTTCGCCAATAACGTTACATAAAAAGTCAGACAGTAATAATGCATTGACGTGACGTTGCACCAGTCGGGCGGAGTTCATCGCGACCATGGGTGCCGGGATCATGGTTTCAAATGGCCAGAGTGGGTTGGCAAAAACCTGCTGGTCGTGTGGGTTACCTTTGCATAGGGTATAAGAGATCGCGCGTGATTCTTTACTACGCCCGGCTCGCCCGGCGCGCTGTAAATAGTTGGCCGGATGTGGCGGAACGTTGTTCATTACCACCGCAGTAATGCCCCCAATATCAACCCCCATTTCCATGGTGGTGGAACAGTTGAGAACATTTAGTTGCCCGTTCTTGAACATCTTTTCATAGCTTTGCAGGCGTTCTGACGACTGCTGGGCAGAGTGCTCGGCAGTGCGATAGTAGAAACCGCCTTCCACTACACGATCGTTGATGTCTGTCCAGACGTTTTCCGACCGCAATTGTGCGATCAGCGGATCATTGTTGACCCAGTCTCGTGCTTTTGCCAGACCCTCTGCGTAGTCTTCCTGTGAACGATCCAGCTTCCAGATTTCCGGCATGGTGACTTTCTGCGCGACAAAAGTGTCATATTGCGCCTGGGTAAGATGCTCGAACGAAATATGGGTGGGCAGATAAGGGGTTAAGCCTTTAAAAGCCGTGGTAATGACTCCAACTTATTGATAGTGTTTTATGTTCAGATAATGCCCGATGACTTTGTCATGCAGCTCCACCGATTTTGAGAACGACAGCGACTTCCGTCCCAGCCGTGCCAGGTGCTGCCTCAGATTCAGGTTATGCCGCTCAATTCGCTGCGTATATCGCTTGCTGATTACGTGCAGCTTTCCCTTCAGGCGGGATTCATACAGCGGCCAGCCATCCGTCATCCATATCACCACGTCAAAGGGTGACAGCAGGCTCATAAGACGCCCCAGCGTCGCCATAGTGCGTTCACCGAATACGTGCGCAACAACCGTCTTCCGGAGACTGTCATACGCGTAAAACAGCCAGCGCTGGCGCGATTTAGCCCCGACATAGCCCCACTGTTCGTCCATTTCCGCGCAGACGATGACGTCACTGCCCGGCTGTATGCGCGAGGTTACCGACTGCGGCCTGAGTTTTTTAAGTGACGTAAAATCGTGTTGAGGCCAACGCCCATAATGCGGGCTGTTGCCCGGCATCCAACGCCATTCATGGCCATATCAATGATTTTCTGGTGCGTACCGGGTTGAGAAGCGGTGTAAGTGAACTGCAGTTGCCATGTTTTACGGCAGTGAGAGCAGAGATAGCGCTGATGTCCGGCGGTGCTTTTGCCGTTACGCACCACCCCGTCAGTAGCTGAACAGGAGGGACAGCTGATAGAAACAGAAGCCACTGGAGCACCTCAAAAACACCATCATACACTAAATCAGTAAGTTGGCAGCATCACCTATCCATCATTATGAATTCGCTCTGCAATCGTCATTATTCGCTCCCTGTGTTGTGGCATTCGACGGGTAAGTTCACTGATAAACTCATTAAAACGCGCTTCATCGCCAGTCAGTAAAATGTAATTTAACAGCGCAGTTATCTGGCTGTCATTAGCACACTCTGTAACCAGTAATACTACCAGTTGATCGATAAGCCCCATCAGATCGCGCTGGCGAATATGCTTTTGGATCAACTCCAACAGGGCGACTCTGCGATGCTGCACAATCTCGTCGTCTGGCACGACAGTAACATCCACCAGCGGGAACGCGGCGTTATAAAGCTTCCGTGCGGTAGTCGGGTCGGCAAATTCGTCCAGCCAGCACAGGGACCAGGGGTAAGGACTACGGCTACCGTGATAAAATAGCATCGGGATGACCAACGGTAGCGGCTGGCGTTTATCATGCTCTATATGGCGCTGCATCACCGCCATGGAATAGCGCATCAGGCGAAAGGCCATATGAATGTCCTCGCGGCTCTGATGTTCAATCACCACATAGATATAGCCATCGCCTTCGCGGGTCTTTACCGACCATAAAATATCGGAGTGTAGCGCCCGCAATTTTTCATCGACAAAGCTGGCGGATTCCAGTTTTAAGCTATCGAGATCGCACAGTTCACGTAAATCTTTAGGTAAGTGAATCTCCATAAAATCCCGCGCAGTGTCAGGGTGCGTGAGAAAGGTTTTAAATAATGCATCATGCGGCGTGCTGGTCGTGAAGTTTGTCATGGCGATCCATCACCTGTTGAAAAAGATGGCCTGACTTTAGCGACTAACAAAACCATTCTCACCCGGCAATTTCCCATTCCCCGAGGCGCTTTCCAGGCTATTTTTATTCTTCTGCAAACGATACATTTTTCCGGAAACAAGCTCGCGTTTTACATGTCCTGTACCCGGCAGATATTCCCCTTTCCACCGCGCTCTTTTGATTAACCGCAAATTTTAATTACACTTAAGGTGTATATTTTCTATGCAACCCATCAATTCAAGAGGTGTAATGTGCTGATGACTATTTGTAATCGTTATACATTCTGACCCGAAGTCAGAAAGTATTTCTCTGTCTGTGTGTTCACAGGCAGTGTGGTTGATTACATGAAATTCAGTACATTTGCAGTCTCGTTGCCCTTCTCACCTGCCTTTCGTCATTACCGACGGTATTGAATTTCGTTTTCCCCGTTGGGGTTCTCCGGACAAGGAGTTGTTTGTTATGCCACGTTTTTTTACCCGCCATGCCGCCACGCTGTTTTTCCCGATGGCGTTGATTTTGTATGACTTTGCTGCGTATCTGTCGACGGATCTGATCCAGCCTGGGATCATTAATGTGGTACGTGATTTTAATGCCGATGTCAGTCTGGCCCCTGCTGCCGTCAGTCTCTATCTTGCTGGCGGTATGGCGTTACAGTGGCTGCTGGGGCCGCTTTCCGACAGAATTGGCCGCAGGCCGGTGCTGATTACCGGGGCGCTAATTTTTACCCTTGCCTGCGCCGCGACAATGTTCACAACGTCTATGACACAGTTTCTTATCGCGCGTGCAATTCAGGGCACCAGTATCTGTTTTATTGCCACCGTTGGTTATGTCACGGTGCAGGAGGCGTTCGGACAGACAAAAGGGATCAAGTTGATGGCGATTATCACCTCCATCGTACTGATTGCGCCGATTATCGGCCCGCTTTCCGGCGCAGCTCTGATGCACTTTATGCACTGGAAAGTCCTTTTTGCCATCATTGCGGTTATGGGTTTTATCTCATTTGTTGGCTTACTGTTGGCGATGCCAGAGACGGTGAAGCGCGGCGCGGTTCCGTTTAGCGCCAAAAGCGTCTTGCGCGATTTTCGTAATGTCTTTTGCAATCGGCTGTTCCTCTTTGGCGCAGCAACCATCTCTTTAAGCTATATCCCGATGATGAGCTGGGTGGCTGTCTCGCCGGTGATCCTTATCGATGCAGGCAGCTTAACAACTTCGCAGTTCGCCTGGACACAGGTTCCGGTGTTCGGCGCGGTGATTGTTGCGAATGCCATCGTGGCGCGTTTTGTTAAAGATCCGACCGAACCGCGGTTTATCTGGCGTGCCGTACCCATTCAACTGGTCGGCCTCTCGCTGTTGATTGTCGGCAATCTGCTGTCGCCGCACGTCTGGCTGTGGTCGGTGCTGGGCACCAGTCTGTATGCTTTCGGGATTGGTTTGATTTTCCCGACCTTATTCCGCTTTACGCTGTTTTCCAATAAGTTACCGAAAGGGACCGTCTCCGCATCGCTAAATATGGTGATCCTGATGGTGATGTCGGTCTCGGTCGAAATCGGCCGCTGGCTATGGTTTAACGGCGGTCGCTTGCCGTTTCATCTGTTAGCCGTTGTGGCGGGCGTTATCGTCGTTTTCACCCTGGCGGGATTGCTCAATCGCGTGCGCCAGCATCAGGCAGCCGAGCTAGTGGAGGAGCAGTGATTTTTGCGCGATCCTGCCGTCAGGCTCTATTCTTAACGTTATGAATAAACTCATCGAACTCAGACGCGCCAAAAGGTTGGCGCTCTCTTTACTGCTTATCGCCGCTGCTACCTTTGTCGTTACGCTGTTTTTGCCGCCCAATTTTTGGGTGAGCGGCGTGAAGGCGATTGCTGAAGCGGCGATGGTCGGCGCGCTGGCGGACTGGTTTGCGGTGGTGGCGCTGTTTCGCCGCGTGCCGATTCCGATCATTTCTCGCCATACGGCGATTATCCCGCGTAATAAAGACCGGATTGGCGAAAATCTCGGCCAGTTCGTGCAGGAAAAATTTCTTGATACTCAATCCCTGGTGGCATTGATTCGACGCCACGAACCGGCGTTGCTGATTGGCAACTGGTTTAGCCAGCCAGAAAACGCCCGCCGCGTTGGTCAGCATCTGTTGCAGATCATGAGCGGTTTTCTCGAACTTACCGATGATGCGCGTATTCAGCGCCTGCTTAAGCGCGCGGTCCATCGGGCGATTGATAAGGTCGATCTTTCCGGCACCAGTGCGTTGATGCTGGAGAGTATGACCAAAAACGATCGTCATCAGGTGCTGCTGGATACGCTGATCGCACAGTTGATCGCCCTTCTCCAGCGCGATAAATCGCGCAAGTTTATCGCCCAGCAAATTGTTCGCTGGCTGGAGAGCGAGCATCCACTGAAAGCCAAAATTCTCCCCACCGAATGGTTGGGCGAACATAGCGCGGAGTTGGTTTCTGACGCGGTGAATTCTTTGCTTGATGATATTAGTCGCGATCGTGCGCATCAGATCCGCCATGCGTTTGATCGCGCCACCTTCGCCCTGATCGACAAGCTGAAAAACGATCCGGAAATGGCAGCGCGAGCCGATGCCGTAAAAAGCTATCTGAAAGAAGATGAAGCTTTTAATCGCTATCTCAGTGAATTGTGGGGGGATTTACGGGAATGGCTGAAAGTGGATATCAACAGTGAAGATTCTCGTGTGAAAGAACGCATCGCACGAGCGGGTCAATGGTTTGGCGAAACGTTAATTGCCGATGATGCCTTGCGGGCGTCGTTAAATGGTCATCTTGAACAAGCCGCGCACCGCGTCGCGCCTGAGTTTTCCGCATTCCTGACGCGCCACATCAGCGATACGGTAAAAAGCTGGGATGCGCGGGATATGTCGCGGCAAATAGAGTTAAATATCGGCAAAGATCTGCAGTTTATTCGTGTCAACGGTACGCTGGTTGGCGGTTGTATTGGGCTAATTTTATATTTGCTGTCGCAGCTCCCGGCCTTGTTCCCCCTCGGCAATTTTTAGAAATCCATGAAAAACTAAGTGGCTAACCGCGAGAGAGATCAAATAAACCATACTAAAAGAATGGTAATAATGTGGCCTCTTTTCATTATCTCCCGTGGTACGGGGAAGGAAAATCATGTCACTTGTCACCGATCTACCCGCCATTTTCGATCAGTTCTCTGAAGCTCGCCAGACAGGCTTTCTCACCGTCATGGATCTCAAGGAGCGCGGCATTCCGCTGGTTGGCACTTACTGCACCTTTATGCCGCAAGAGATCCCGATGGCAGCCGGTGCGGTTGTGGTTTCGCTCTGTTCCACCTCTGATGAAACCATTGAAGAAGCGGAGAAAGATCTGCCGCGCAACCTCTGCCCGCTGATTAAAAGCAGCTACGGCTTCGGCAAAACCGATAAATGCCCCTACTTCTACTTTTCGGATCTGGTGGTCGGTGAAACCACCTGCGACGGCAAAAAGAAAATGTATGAATACATGGCGGAGTTTAAGCCTGTTCATGTGATGCAATTGCCCAACAGCGTTAAGGACGATGCCTCGCGTGCGTTATGGAAAGCCGAGATGCTGCGCTTGCAAAAAACGGTAGAAGAACGTTTTGGGCACGAGATTAGCGAAGATGCTCTGCGCGATGCCATTGCGCTGAAAAACCGCGAACGTCGCGCACTGGCTAATTTTTATCATCTTGGGCAGTTAAATCCTCCGGCGCTTAGCGGCAGCGACATTCTGAAAGTGGTTTACGGCGCAACCTTCCGGTTCGATAAAGAGGCGTTGATCAATGAACTGGATGCAATGACCGCCCGCGTTCGTCAGCAGTGGGAAGAAGGCCAGCGACTGGACCCGCGTCCGCGCATTTTAATCACCGGCTGCCCGATTGGCGGCGCAGCAGAAAAAGTGGTGCGCGCGATTGAAGAGAATGGCGGCTGGGTTGTCGGTTATGAAAACTGCACCGGGGCGAAAGCGACCGAGCAATGCGTGGCAGAAACGGGCGATGTCTACGACGCGCTGGCGGATAAATATCTGGCGATTGGCTGCTCCTGTGTTTCGCCGAACGATCAGCGCCTGAAAATGCTCAGCCAGATGGTGGAGGAATATCAGGTCGATGGCGTAGTTGATGTGATTTTGCAGGCGTGCCATACCTACGCGGTGGAATCGCTGGCGATTAAACGTCATGTGCGCCAGCAGCACAACATTCCTTATATCGCTATTGAAACAGACTACTCCACCTCGGATGTCGGGCAGCTCAGTACCCGTGTCGCGGCCTTTATTGAGATGCTGTAAGGAGTGGCAGTGGCATATTCGATTGGCATTGATTCCGGCTCAACCGCCACCAAAGGGATCTTACTGGCAGACGGCGTGATTACGCGCCGTTTCCTCGTTCCAACCCCCTTTCGCCCGGCAACAGCAATTACTGAAGCCTGGGAAACTCTGCGCGAAGGGTTAGAGACAACGCCGTTTCTGACGCTCACCGGCTACGGGCGGCAACTGGTGGATTTTGCCGATAAACAGGTAACGGAAATCTCCTGTCACGGGCTGGGCGCACGGTTTCTTGCGCCAGCAACGCGCGCGGTAATCGACATCGGTGGTCAGGACAGCAAAGTGATTCAGCTTGATGATGACGGTAACCTGTGCGATTTCCTGATGAATGACAAATGCGCGGCGGGCACCGGGCGTTTCCTGGAGGTGATCTCGCGCACGCTTGGCACCAGCGTCGAGCAACTCGACAGCATTACCGAAAATGTCACGCCGCACGCCATCACGAGTATGTGCACAGTGTTTGCTGAATCAGAAGCGATCAGCCTGCGCTCAGCGGGCGTCGCGCCAGAAGCGATTCTCGCCGGAGTGATTAACGCGATGGCGCGGAGGAGTGCCAATTTCATTGCTCGTCTCTCCTGTGAAGCGCCGATTCTGTTTACTGGTGGCGTTAGTCATTGCCAGAAGTTTGCCCGGATGCTGGAATCTCACCTGCGAATGCCGGTAAATACCCATCCTGATGCGCAATTTGCTGGCGCAATTGGCGCGGCGGTAATTGGTCAACGAGTGAGGACACGCCGATGAAAGAGTTTTTATTTTTATTTCACTCCACGGTCGGCGTCATACAAACCCGCAAAGCGTTGCAGGCAGCGGGCATGACTTTTCGCGTCAGCGATATTCCCCGTGATTTACGCGGCGGCTGCGGGTTATGCATTTGGCTGACCTGTCCCCCCGGCGAGGAAATACAATGGGTGATCCCTGGGCTGACTGAGTCAATTTATTGCCAGCAGGATGGTGTCTGGCGCTGCATTGCACATTACGGGGTTTCTCCGCGTTAAGGATTCATTAAGGTCGCTACGTATACTTCTCGATATCTTATTGATTTGCCTTAAAGGGATTACCGTGACAAAAAGTATTTCGTTAAGTAAACGCATCTCCGTTATTGTGATTCTTTTTGCCATTGTGGCAGTGTGTACTTTCTTCGTGCAATCTTGCGCCCGTAAAAGCAATCATGCAGCATCATTTCAGAATTACCACGCCACCATTGACGGCAAAGAAATTGCAGGCATAACGAATAATATCTCTTCGCTGACCTGGTCGGCACAAAGCAATACTCTTTTTAGCACTATCAACAAACCTGCCGCCATTGTTGAAATGACCACCAATGGTGATTTTATCCGCACAATTCCTCTGGATTTTGTTAAGGATCTCGAGACGATCGAATACATTGGCGATAATCAGTTTGTCATTAGCGATGAGCGCGATTACGCCATTTATGTGATTTCACTGACCCCAAACTCGGAAGTAAAAATCCTCAAAAAAATAAAAATCCCGCTGCAAGACTCCCCAACCAATTGCGGTTTTGAAGGGTTGGCTTATTCTCGCCAGGATCACACTTTCTGGTTTTTTAAAGAGAAAAATCCGATTGAGGTCTACAAAGTTAACGGGCTGTTAAGTAGCAATGAATTACACATCAGCAAAGACGAGGCACTACAACGGCAATTTACTTTAGATGATGTGTCCGGCGCAGAATTTAACCAGCAAAAAAATACGCTTCTGGTGCTGTCTCATGAATCTCGCGCACTCCAGGAAGTAACCCTGGTTGGCGAGGTTATCGGTGAAATGTCACTAACCAAAGGCAGTCGAGGTTTGTCGCATAACATCAAACAGGCCGAAGGGGTTGCGATGGATGCCTCTGGTAATATTTATATCGTTAGCGAACCAAATCGTTTTTATCGCTTTACCCCTCAATCATCGCATTAACAGGCTGGCATGCTTCACCTTTTTGTTATTAACTTGTTAACAACAAAAATGACAAACAAGGTTAAACATGCCTTCGTCCACGCATCCCGTAGAACGCTTTTCTTTCAGCACCGCGCTTTTCGGGATGCTGGTTCTGACCTTAGGTATGGGTTTAGGCCGCTTCCTTTATACGCCTATGTTGCCCGTCATGATGGCGGAAGGATCGTTTTCATTTAGCCAGCTCTCGTGGATTGCCAGCGGCAACTATGCGGGGTATCTGGCTGGCAGTCTGCTATTTTCTTTTGGCGCATTTCACCAGCCATCGCGCCTGCGCCCATTTCTGTTGGCTTCTGCCCTGGCGAGCGGGTTGTTGATCCTCGCAATGGCATGGTTGCCGCCATTTATTCTGGTGTTATTGATTCGCGTCCTGGCGGGTGTCGCCAGCGCCGGTATGCTGATTTTTGGTTCGACGCTGATTATGCAGCACACGCGCCATCCTTTTGTGCTGGCAGCTTTGTTTTCTGGCGTTGGCATTGGCATCGCACTGGGCAATGAATATGTTCTGGCAGGCCTGCATTTTGACCTCTCCTCGCAAACGTTATGGCAAGGCGCCGGGGCGCTTTCTGGCATGATGCTGATTGCACTTACGCTTTTAATGCCCTCGAAAAAACACGCCATCACACCAATGCCATTGGCAAAAACGGAGCAACAGATAATGAGCTGGTGGTTACTGGCTATTCTGTACGGCCTGGCGGGATTTGGTTATATCATCGTCGCGACTTACCTGCCGCTCATGGCGAAAGATGCAGGCTCACCATTGTTAACCGCCCATCTCTGGACGTTAGTCGGCTTATCAATTGTGCCTGGTTGCTTTGGCTGGCTATGGGCAGCAAAACGTTGGGGGGCTTTGCCCTGCCTGACGGCGAATTTGCTGGTGCAGGCTATCTGTGTGCTGCTTACTCTCGCCAGCGACTCGCCTCTCTTGCTTATCATCAGCAGTCTTGGTTTTGGCGGTACCTTTATGGGCACGACATCTCTGGTGATGACTATCGCCCGCCAACTGAGCGTACCGGGAAATCTCAATCTTTTAGGCTTTGTGACGCTCATTTACGGCATTGGGCAAATCCTCGGCCCGGCGCTGACCAGTATGCTCAGCAATGGAACATCGGCGCTTGCCAGCGCCACTCTCTGCGGCGCGGCGGCGTTGTTTATTGCTGCGCTTATCAGCACAGTGCAATTATTTAAGCTACAAGTGGTCACTTCATGAGGGAAGTTTCCCTTACCACTCAAGAAACTCAACCGCAACCGTTGATGTCAGCCAGACCCCGTTTTCCGCTTGCCAGAAAGGGAGGCCTCGTTTCGCCATTTCCTGTGCTTTGACGGTTAAAATAACCGGCGATCCGTGTCTTGCTCCCACTTTGCGTGCCGTTGCTTCATCAGCAGAGAGATGTACGTAGTGACGCTCACCTGCAATCAGCCCCTGTTTTTTTATCTCGTCAAGGAAACGGCTTGCCGTACCGTGGTAGAGAAACTGTGGCGGTGTTTTTTCGGCAAAGGAAATAGCGACCTGCGAAGTCGAATGCCCCTGAACCGCGCGGATGCACCTACCATCACTGGAATAACTAAAACGCTTTTTATCGCTGGTGGCAACCACAGTATCCAGCAATGCACGGGTTAACCGCTTGCCCGCTTTTTGGGCACAAAGTATGAGCTTATCGATATCCGCCCATCCTTCACGGTCCAGTACGATACCAATCGCCTCCGGTTTGTGTCGGAGGACAAAACTTAAAAACTTGCTCGTATCCGCCAGCTCTTTTTCGTTGTACTTTGCCATCTCGTTTTCGTCCCTGGATTTTCTGTTTTTATTTACTGATGTCATTGTCACTTGGTTTATGAATTTTCTGCAACTCAATCCTGCGCAGAGCCTTTTCCACACAGCGTAATTTTTCCGCTATGCAAAAAACGCATAGCCAGAAACATACTTGCATTTTCCCCATACCCACATGGCTGATAAGGTTTTTCAGTTCCAGGAATTTTCCTGGCTCAAGCAACACACAAACACAAAAAAACAATGGGGATTGTTATGACACAACAAGGGGATGCTGTAGCCGGGGAGCTGGCGACAGAAAAAGTGGGCATTAAAGGGTATCTGGCCTTTTTTCTCACCATAATCTTTTTTTCCGGTGTTTTTTCCGGAACAGACAGCTGGTGGCGCGTTTTTGATTTTTCCGTTCTGAACGGATCGTTTGGGCAACTGCCTGGTGCGAACGGAGCCACCACCTCATTTCGCGGCGCGGGTGGCGCGGGGGCTAAAGATGGCTTTCTCTTTGCGCTGGAGCTGGCACCGTCAGTCATTCTCTCTCTGGGGATTATTTCAATTACCGATGGTCTTGGTGGATTACGCGCCGCGCAGCAGTTAATGACACCTGTGCTAAAACCGTTGTTGGGCATTCCTGGGATCTGCTCGCTGGCGCTGATCGCTAACCTGCAAAACACCGATGCCGCCGCCGGTATGACCAAAGAGCTGGCGCAGGAAGGTGAAATTACCGAACGCGATAAAGTGATTTTCGCCGCATATCAAACCAGCGGTAGCGCCATCATCACCAACTACTTCTCTTCCGGCGTCGCGGTGTTTGCCTTTCTGGGCACGTCCGTAATCGTACCTTTAGCCGTCATCCTGGTGTTTAAATTTGTCGGAGCCAACATTTTGCGCGTCTGGCTTAACTTCGAAGAACGTCGCAACCCAACGCAAGGAGCGCAAGCATGACAACTCAGGTCCGCAAAAACGTCATGGATATGTTTATCGATGGCGCGCGCCGTGGCTTTACTATCGCCACGACCAACCTGCTGCCAAACGTGGTGATGGCGTTTGTCATCATTCAGGCGCTGAAAATTACCGGCCTGCTCGACTGGGTGGGGCATATCTGTGAACCCGTAATGGCGCTGTGGGGATTACCCGGTGAAGCGGCAACCGTCCTTTTAGCCGCATTAATGAGTATGGGTGGCGCAGTCGGTGTTGCCGCCAGTCTGGCAACCGCTGGCGCATTAACCGGTCACGATGTCACCGTTTTACTGCCCGCGATGTATTTAATGGGCAACCCGGTGCAAAATGTCGGTCGCTGCCTGGGGACAGCCGAAGTGAATGCCAAATATTACCCGCATATCATTACGGTCTGCGTGATTAACGCATTGCTGTCGATCTGGGTTATGCAGCTTATTGTTTAACAAGGAGTTACCATGATTGATTATACCGCAGCCGGTTTTACCCTGCTGCAGGGAGCGCATTTGTATGCGCCGGAAGATCGGGGAATTTGCGATGTCCTCGTCGCTAACGGCAAAATTATCGCCGTTGCCAGCAATATCCCTTCTGACATTGTACCGAACTGCACGGTTGTCGATCTCAGTGGGCAGATCCTCTGCCCAGGTTTTATTGATCAACACGTCCATTTGATTGGCGGTGGCGGCGAAGCAGGTCCCACGACGCGCACGCCGGAAGTGGCGCTAAGTCGCCTGACGGAAGCGGGCGTCACGTCAGTGGTTGGTCTGCTGGGCACCGACTCTATCTCTCGCCACCCGGAATCCCTGCTCGCCAAGACCCGTGCGCTCAATGAAGAAGGCATCAGCGCCTGGATGCTGACCGGCGCTTATCATGTCCCTTCCCGCACCATTACGGGTTCCGTGGAAAAAGACGTGGCGATTATCGATCGTGTGATTGGCGTGAAATGCGCCATCTCTGATCACCGTTCTGCCGCACCGGACGTTTATCACCTGGCCAATATGGCGGCAGAATCCCGCGTTGGCGGTTTGCTCGGCGGTAAACCTGGCGTCACCGTGTTCCACATGGGCGACAGTAAAAAGGCGTTACAGCCTATTTATGACCTGCTGGAAAACTGCGATGTGCCGATCAGCAAGCTGCTGCCGACCCACGTTAACCGCAACGTACCGTTGTTTGAGCAGGCGCTGGAGTTCGCGCGCAAAGGCGGCACCATCGATATCACCAGCAGCATTGACGAACCGGTCGCCCCTGCCGAAGGTATTGCCCGCGCCGTTCAGGCGGGTATTCCGCTGGCACGCGTCACCCTCAGCTCCGACGGCAACGGTAGCCAGCCGTTCTTCGATGACGAAGGGAATTTAACCCATATCGGTGTTGCCGGTTTTGAAACGTTGCTGGAAACCGTGCAGGTGCTGGTCAAAGACTATGATTTCAGTATCAGCGATGCCCTGCGCCCGCTCACCAGTAGCGTAGCCGGTTTCCTTAACCTGACCGGGAAAGGCGAAATTCTGCCAGGCAATGATGCTGACTTGCTGGTCATGACGCCAGAACTGCGCATTGAGCAGGTATACGCTCGCGGCAAACTGATGGTCAAAGACGGCAAAGCCTGCGTGAAAGGAACGTTTGAAACGGCTTAAACGGTTGTCAGCCGCCCGAATGGACGTAGAATGCCCGCAAGGGCGGCTGACAGAGTAAAACGTAATGGATGACTGTGGTGCGATTTTGCATAATATTGAAACCAAATGGCTTTATGATTTTCTGACCCTGGAAAAATGCCGCAATTTTTCCCAGGCGGCAGTCAGTCGCAACGTCTCGCAACCGGCATTCAGCCGCCGCATCCGTGCGCTGGAACAGGCGATTGGTGTTGAATTGTTTAACCGCCAGGTAACGCCGCTGCAACTCTCAGAACAAGGGAAAATCTTCCATTCGCAGATCCGCCATCTGTTGCAACAGTTAGAGAGCAATCTGGCAGAGCTGCGTGGCGGCAGCGATTACGCGCAACGAAAAATCAAGATAGCCGCTGCACACTCTCTTTCCCTCGGGCTGTTACCGTCCATTATCAGCCAGATGCCGCCGCTCTTTACCTGGGCAATTGAAGCTATTGATGTCGATGAAGCGGTCGATAAACTGCGTGAAGGGCAAAGTGACTGTATTTTTTCCTTTCACGACGAAGATTTGCTGGAAGCGCCGTTTGACCACATTCGCTTATTTGAATCTCAATTGTTCCCTGTCTGCGCCAGTGACGAACACGGAGAAGCACTTTTTAACCTCGCGCAGCCACACTTTCCGTTACTGAATTACAGCCGCAACTCCTACATGGGGCGATTGATTAATCGCACCCTGACGCGCCACAGTGAGTTAAGTTTCAGCACCTTTTTTGTCTCTTCGATGAGCGAGCTTTTAAAGCAGGTTGCCCTCGACGGCTGTGGGATTGCCTGGCTGCCGGAGTACGCCATCCAACAAGAAATTCGCAGCGGGAAGCTCGTTGTACTGAATCGGGACGAACTGGTGATCCCGATTCAGGCCTATGCATACCGGATGAATACCCGCATGAATCCCGTTGCCGAACGCTTCTGGCGTGAACTGCGCGAGCTGGAGATTGTGCTTAGCTGACATTCTCCAGCGTCGCACTGCGCCAACCGCCATTATCCCAGACCAGATCAAACGTTAGCGGTTCATCGTCGTGGTACAGCATTATCTCAAGGCTGATCGCCAGAGTGTGGCAGTACGCTTCTTTCAAATTAACCTGCAACGCCGCAATCCGTGGCTCATGAAATAACAGTGCAGAACGCAGCTGACGGCAATACCAGCTCTGGAGATGTTTGTCGCTCGGGTTATGCACTTGCCACTCGGGCATGCCTGAAACAAGTAATGACGGTAATGCCGAATGAGGAGAATTAAAAAGAGTGAGGAGATCGCTGCATACCGATTTACGCAGCGATGACGTTTTATTGCCTGAAATTTCAGGTAAAACAGCCTGAAGTGATTGTCGCATCATTTTGCGCACTCCTGACGTTTAGCAACATATGCGGCTTGCCCTGAACACCGGGCACCACTGTATTGATGCTCATTTCCCATAGCCATTCCCTTTTGTTCATTACATCCATGTCAGTCTGAGACAGGCCTGAATCCTGTCAGCAAAGTATAAAACCTTACTTGCCTATGAATATCTACTGACTTTTCAGGAAAAAAGTCATGATTTGATAAAAATCATCAAACTCAAAAAAAAACCGCTAGTATATTCTGAATATTCCGAATAGTTACGTAGATGAAAATACTTGTCACCGCTGCTACTTAATTCCGGTGGGAAATTATTTATTTCCGCATAATCAGCCATGTATTATTTGAAACAATTAGTTTGTAAATAATATAAATTGATAACATATCAAATACATCAAAAATACCATTCACAGGCATTATTAATATAGACCTCAATATAGCAACATCAAATTCCAATTAGTAATAAGATATGCTTTTAAATTGCATGCAAATAATTTTAAATGAGCGTTTTTTGATACTTTAGAGTGTTTCCTACCCTTTAATATCACCGTGTAGAGTTGATATCACTACAACAGAAACATGCATGTCATTTGTTTACTTCTCTTTTTACTACAGAAAAATTTATCTATTTTTCTAAACATCAGTGAAATACTCATAAAAGGTAACTATTATGTCTATGCCATTAAGCAATGCCCTTCAGAGTCAAATTATTACAGATGCTCACTTCCTTCATCACCCAATAGTCGACAGTGAGTTTACACGTAAATTAAAATATGCACGCATGGATTCGGAAAACATCTATCTTCCGCCTCTTACTCGTGGCAATAACCATAATTACGATGGAAAAAGCGTTGTCGAAATTAGAAAACTTGATATTAGTAAAGAGCCTTGGCCATTTAATTATGTGACAGGAGCATGCAGAGAATCCGATGGTATTACAACAACAGGACGTATGCTCTATCGGAACTTGAAAATCACCTCAGCTTTAGACGAAATATATGGTGGCATATGTAAAAAGGCGCATGCTACCACAGAGTTAGCAGAAGGTTTACGGCTAAATTTATTTATGAAGAGCCCTTTCGATCCTGTTGAGGACTATACAGTTCATGAAATAACATTAGGCCCTGGTTGCAATGTTCCTGGTTATGCCGGAACCACGATAGGATATATTTCAACCCTTCCAGCTTCTCAGGCAAAAAGATGGACCAATGAGCAGCCAAGGATTGATATCTATATTGATCAGATAATGACGGTAACAGGGGTAGCAAATTCTTCCGGATTCGCCCTTGCCGCATTACTTAATGCTAATATTGAGTTGGGTAATGACCCAATAATTGGTATAGAAGCCTATCCCGGTACCGCGGAGATCCATGCAAAAATGGGATATAAAGTTATCCCGGGTGATGAAAATGCACCACTCAAACGTATGACTCTGCAACCGTCATCTCTTCCAGAACTGTTTGAATTAAAAAATGGTGAATGGAATTATATTGGTAAATAACTACCAGGAAGAATGAGTACTAACATTCAGGTTATACAGATAGCTAAACAATACCCTGCAATTTACAAAGTAATACTCATTGCGACTTCTTAATTTAAGAAAGCGCAAGGAACGTTTACCCTTGCGCTTATTATAATAAGTCAGGCGTCGACTTTATCCAGCGGCCATGAATCAAACAGATAGCCATCAAAATAAATATCGTCAACGTTCGAGAATTCCAGCAGACGTTGCTTAACGTTTTCCAGATGCTGCCACATTGCCAGCTTCGCCGCTCGGGCATCTTTTTTGATTAACGCGGCGAGGATCTGTTTGTGATCGCCCAACCACTCTTTGCGATACAGGCTGTCATCCAGATGGCTGTGCAACTGGATCCACATTGGATTGTTTTCCCGCCACTGCCAGGACTGACGGAACAGCTCCACCAGCATGCTGTTATGCGTTGCTTCGGCAATAGCGAGATGGAACTGCATGTCACCGCTTTCGCTGCTGCCCGGCGCACTGGAAGCCAGTTCACGCTCTTCCAGTTGCAATGCCTGACGCATTTTGACGATATCTTCGCGGGTAGCCTGCAAAGCGGCAAACTCGGCGATGTTGCTCTCCAATAACTGCCGCGCCTGTAACAGCTCAAAAGGACCGGCATCGTTGCAGACGTTGGCATCCGGACTGTCTGTGTTCTGGCTGCCTGAGTTATCAAGAACATAGATACCGGCACCCCGGCGTACTTCCACCAGCCCTTTGATCTCCAGCATGATCAGCGCTTCACGTACCACCGTCCGCGTGACATCAAGCATTTCTGCAATTTCACGCTCCGGCGGCAGCCGTTCGCCAGGATTGTACGGCGTCTTTATGATCAGATCGCGGATCATCGCCCCGACTTCCTGGTAAGGTCTTTGCGCAGAGGTGGCAGATTTCATGGTGTTGTGTCCGTTAGGTGCGGTTAATCAAATTTTTGCCGGATGCGGCGTGAACGCCTTATCCGGCCTACAACGGGCAATTTTACGGCCCCCGTTAATCTCAAACTATACCATTAGCACTGGAAGTTGGCACGTACAGGTGGGCAAAAAAACGAAAACTGGTCAACCAAATATCAGTTTGATTGACCAGTAAGTCTGTAGGGTAATCAGTTAGTTACAGCGCAGCCACACACTCGCGCGCACCGCGTTCGCACAGCTGCTGATATGCCGCCGTCACTGCGCCAACAAAGTCGGCATTCTGCGGCAGATCATCGGCAAAAATACCGCTCAGGCCCAGCAGCGCTTTCACGCGGTCTGCGCCCTGATACTGCGCGTTGATCTTCTGGAACTCCGCCAGCATCGGGTCGACCACGTCAATGGCATTACCCTGCTCATCCACGCCCTGGGTGTAACGCATCCAGCCAGCCACGCCCAGCGCCAGGTGACGCCAGCTGCCGCCGTTTTGCAGGTGCAGACGCACCGGGTCCAGCAGACGCTGCGGTAACTTCTGGCTGCCGTCCATCGCAATCTGCCAGGTACGGTGACGCAGAGACGGGTTGCTGAAACGCTCGATCAGCAGCGTCGCATAGGCGTTCAGGTCTGTACCTTCCGGCATCGACAGCGTTGGCGCTTGTTCCTGCATCATCAGGGCAAAGGCCGCTTTGCGATAAGCCGGGTTAGTCACGGTGTCGGCAATGGTTTCATAGCCGCCGAGGTAACCGAGGTACGCCAGAAAAGAGTGGCTGCCGTTCAGCATACGCAGCTTCATCATTTCGAACGGCACAACGTCTGCAACGAACTGTGCGCCCACTTTATCCCAATCCGGGCGACCATTAACGAAGTTATCTTCAATCACCCACTGACGGAACGGTTCGCAGGCAATGGCGCACGGGTCGTAAACACCCAGCTGGTCAGCAATTTCCTGTATGGTTTCTGGCGTCGCCGCCGGAACGATGCGGTCAACCATGGTGCACGGGAAGGTGACATTTTCTTCAATCCATGCCGCCAGCTGCGGGTCACGCGCCTGAGCCAGCCCCAGTACCGCGACCTTCGCCACATGACCGTTTTCACGCACGTTATCGCAGGACATCACCGTAAACGCTTTCAACCCTTTTTCACGACGCAGACGCAACGCTTCGACGATGTAACCAATCGCGGACTTCGGCGCAGTCGGGTTTTCCAGATCGTGCTTGATCAGCGGGTTATTGAGATCCAGTTGACCGCTTGCCGCATCAGCGCAGTAGCCTTTTTCCGTGACCGTTAGAGAGACAATCGCCGTTTGCGGACGCGCCATCGCGTTGAGAATACCTTCGCAGCCATCGATTTCCGGATGCAGCGCTTCTTTCATCGAACCGATAATTTTCAGCTCGGTGCTCTCTGCGCCTTTTTCCGCTACGGTGTACAGCAGTTGCTGTTTTTTCAGGTTTTCGATCAGCACGCGGTCGTTGCCTGGCATCAGGTTAACTTCGCAGATGCCCCAGTCGCTGTCGGTGCTTTCCAGCAGATGATGGGTATACAGCGCCTGGTGCGCGCGGTGAAACGCCCCGCAACCGAGATGCACAATGCGTGATTCCAGACGAGAATGATCCCATGACGGGCGGGCAACCGGCAGATTGCTGTCAACAATAGTAGTCATCGTAAACTCCAGAATCCGTCTTCAAAGAGTGACGGCAAGGAAGAAGGAACCGGCACGGCGCGCAGCCATGCCGGTGGATATTAACGGCTAAAGAAAGCGCGCTGGATCGCCAGTTCGACACCGCGAACTTCGGCCAGGCCTTTCAGACGACCAATTGCGGAGTAACCTGGGTTGGTTTTCTTCTTCAGGTCGTCCAGCATCTGATGACCGTGGTCCGGACGCATCGGGATCAGGTCTTCTTTGCCTTCCGCTTTACGACGGTGTTCTTCTTCAACAATCGCTTTCACCACTTCGTACATATCAACGTCACCGTTCAGGTGCGCCGCTTCGTGGAAGGTTTTCGGGTTATCTTCACGCATGGTGGAGCGCAGATGGGTGAAGTAAATACGCGGACCGAACTGCTTGATCATATCAACCAGATCGTTGTCAGCACGCACGCCGTAGGAACCGGTGCACATGGTAAAACCGTTTGCCATGCTGTTTACGGTATCAACCATCCACTGCATATCTTCAATGGTGGAAACAATGCGCGGCAGGCCGAGGATCGGGCGCGGCGGATCGTCCGGGTGAACAGCCATACGCACGCCGACTTCTTCAGCAACTGGAATAATCGCTTTCAGGAAGACGGCAAAGTTTTCGCGCAGCTTCGCTTTGTCGATATCTTTGTACAGCTCCAGGTGTTTACGGAACTGGTCGAGGGTGTAGCCTTCTTCCGCGCCCGGAAGACCAGCAATGATGTTACGGGTCAGACGCGCTTTGTCTTCATCGCTCATAGTGGCGAAGCGTTCAGCTGCCTGAGCAATTTCTTCTTCGGTGTAATCCGCTTCCGCGCCTGGGCGTTTCAGGATATGCATTTCGAATGCAGCGAATTCGATCTGGTCGAAGCGCAGAGCTTTGGAGCCGTCTGGCAGCACGTATTCGAGGTCAGTACGGGTCCAGTCGAGCACCGGCATGAAGTTGTAGCACACGGTGCGAATGCCACACTGCGCCAGGTTGCGCAGAGTCTGCTGATAGTTAGCGATCCACTGCTCATAGTTGCCAGTGTGGGTTTTGATATCTTCGTGAATTGGCACGCTTTCTACGACAGACCACACCAGGCCTGCGTCTTCAATGATCGCCTTGCGTTTGAGGATCTCTTCAACGGACCATACTTCGCCGTTCGGGATATGGTGCAGCGCGGTAACCACGCCAGTTGCGCCCGCCTGACGGACATCAGCTAAAGAAACCGGATCGTTTGGGCCGTACCAGCGCCAGGTCTGTTCCATGATTTTTCCTCTTTCACATAGTGGGTTCCACAGCAAAGAGACGCGGAACCCTGGAGTTGTTTAGGTATCCGGATGAACAACCAGACCGCAGCCGTGGCGTTGCATCGGATGAGATGGCGTATAAGTTCTACCTTTTGGTAAGACATGTCAACCCGAATTCTGAAATTGGTTAACCACATCACAAGAATTTCACTCTCATGGTTGTTGCTGCAAATTGCAGCAAAGGGTAATCGATGGTTATTGATCAGAGGATGTGACATTCATCGCAACAATGGTTGACCAATTTACATAACATATCGCCCAAAATAACAACGGTTCAACCAGGTAAGGTAAAACGTTATGCATGTGCTTAACATTCTCTGGGTGGTATTCGGCATTGGTCTGATGCTGGTACTGAATTTGAAGTTCAAAATCAATTCAATGGTGGCTTTGTTGGTGGCGGCGCTGTCCGTCGGGATGCTGGCGGGCATGGATTTGATGTCGCTGCTGCACACTATGAAAGCGGGCTTCGGCAACACGCTGGGGGAACTGGCTATCATCGTGGTGTTCGGTGCGGTCATCGGTAAATTGATGGTCGACTCCGGCGCGGCTCACCAGATAGCGCATACGCTGCTGGCGCGTCTCGGTCTGCGCTATGTACAGCTGTCGGTGATTATCATCGGCCTGATTTTTGGTCTGGCGATGTTCTATGAAGTGGCCTTTATCATGTTAGCGCCGCTGGTTATTGTTATTGCCGCCGAAGCTAAAATTCCGTTCCTGAAACTGGCGATCCCGGCAGTAGCAGCTGCCACTACCGCACATTCACTGTTCCCACCGCAGCCGGGTCCGGTGGCGCTGGTGAATGCTTATGGCGCGGATATGGGGATGGTTTATATCTATGGCGTACTGGTGACGATCCCAAGTGTAATCTGCGCAGGTCTGATCCTGCCGAAGTTCCTCGGCAATCTTGAGCGCCCAACGCCATCATTCCTGAAAGCAGATCAACCGGTAGATATGAATAATCTGCCCTCTTTCGGCGTTTCGATTCTGGTGCCGCTGATCCCGGCGATCATTATGATCTCTACCACCATCGCCAATATCTGGCTGGTAAAAGATACCCCTGCCTGGGAAGTGGTTAACTTTATCGGTTCCTCGCCGATTGCAATGTTTATTGCGATGGTGGTTGCATTCGTACTCTTTGGCACCGCACGTGGTCATGACATGCAGTGGGTGATGAACGCTTTTGAAAGCGCGGTGAAGAGTATTGCAATGGTGATTCTGATCATCGGTGCGGGTGGCGTGCTGAAGCAGACCATCATCGACACCGGCATTGGCGACACCATCGGCATGTTGATGTCCCACGGCAATATCTCGCCCTACATCATGGCATGGCTGATCACTGTGCTAATTCGTCTGGCGACGGGTCAGGGTGTCGTTTCGGCGATGACCGCCGCCGGGATTATCAGTGCTGCAATCCTAGATCCAGCAACTGGTCAGCTGGTTGGCGTGAATCCGGCGCTGCTGGTACTGGCGACGGCTGCGGGTTCCAACACCCTCACCCACATTAACGATGCATCTTTCTGGTTGTTCAAAGGTTACTTTGACCTGTCAGTAAAAGACACGTTGAAAACCTGGGGTCTGCTGGAGCTGGTCAACTCCGTGGTTGGGCTGATTATTGTGCTGATTATTAGCATGGTAGCGTAAAAGGACACCAGAGCCTGCCAATGGCAGGCTCAGACTGATGACAAAGTCTAAAAATGTGCCCGGACAGTCCCCTCGCCCCTCCGGGGAGAGGGTTAGGGTGAGGGGAACAGACCAGCAAAGTGCGCTTTGTTTATGCCAGATGCGACGCTGACGCGTCTTATCTGGCCTACAAAGGGCTAACGTGCAGGTTTTTAGCTTCAGGTAATATTGCGTACCAGCATTAGCAATGTCCTGTGATTTCTTTATTGATAAACAAAAGTCACGCCAATAATCGATTGCACATTCCCTGCAGTCACCTGCCCTCCGGTACGTGCATAATTTGCCGTTAATCCCAGACTCACCGCCGAAGTCCCTACTGCTCCTAACGATACCGTGTTATTCGCTGGAATAATCGTACCGTTGCGCGTCAACTGTACGCCGACGCCCTGTGCAGGTGAAAACGACGCGGTATTGGTGAAAATCGAGTTGCCCGCATCTGCGGTTGTGCCGGAGAGGTAATACCCCAGGTTTTGGCTTTTCGCACAATAAACGGTAAGAGGAATTGGCACTGAACCAGGGTAGTCCGGCAGAGTAACGGTGACATCACGAGCAGAAACATCGCAGCCGCCAGTAGGCACCACCACATCATTATTGGCGTAAATATTCCACACAAACTGGAAATCATCGCTGTTATAGTTGTTGGTCTGTCGCAAAATAAGCACGGCAATTAATGAGCCAGCTTTAATCGCCCCCCCGCCCGCACTGCTCACAGGCGTCAAATAAAGCGCCACCGGCCACGGCTTATCCGTTCTCGAATTATAAACAACGCGCGGCGTTTCGCTGGTGGTAGGAAATGGATAGCTACTGCCACTATATTTTACGGTCCCGGAAAAATTAGATAACACGCCGCCATAAGCCGAGCCTCGTTGCAGTGTGACATAGTCTGTAATGGTTTCCGGATAATCGTTATGGCAAAAGATTTGCGTCGAAAGATCCACGACCAGGTTTTGCCCCACATTCACGACGGGCGCAAGGTTTACATAAACATTGGCGCTGCCACCGCCAATAGGGATAGCGGTACCATTGGCGGTTTTACAGGCGAATGACCAGGCATTTACCGACCAGCCCATCAGCAGTACAGCAAACAGGGTAATAACTCGTTTCATTACAATCATCTCTTCGGGTTCAGCTGTAGGTATAGGTGATGCTAATCACTGCCTGAATGGTTCCCTGAGTGGCTCCGCCATTTACTGTCAATGCTCTGACCTGTAACGGGAAGTGCGCTGATTGTGAGGAATCATCCACCTGAACTGTTTTGGTTGCGCCAGTATTCAATGTGTTGCCACTGTCATCCTGTAGCTCTAACTGGATGTTTTGCGCGGTCCCCTGGTTTTTATAATATCCGGTACTGTCGGCTGCCCCGCTGAAGCTGGCAGTGACCCTCGACGTTCCCACCGGACAATTAGTCAACTCAAGCGCAACATCATGCCAGGCCGATGCCGCCCCGGCAGACATAAGACTGAAAGAATAAAGATCGCCGAGATCAACCGTGGCATTGGTGGTGGAAACCGTACACGGTTTGGCGACGACCTTACCGTTCACCGTGATGGTGACATCGGCTGCCTGTATCGTCGCACTTGCGAGCGCCAATATTGCCGCCAATACATACCCACGTTTGCACCATTTCATGAGCATCTCCAGTTACTGATATTCAAGAGTGAAGGTAGCCGTGGCATTGATATGCCCCGCAGTGACAGGCACCTGTGTCGCCATTAGCCGGGCGTAAAAATTCAGCGTATTTGGTTTACCCGGCGTCAGGGTCGTCCACGAAAGCGCGGACGATGGAGCATTAAGGGGTATTTGATTTTGCTGCTCATTCAGAAGCTGTATTCCCAGTCCCGAAGCCGCTGACACCGTATTTTCAAGTGCAAGCAGGTTGGCATTGTGGCTATCTGCAACGCCAGTAAACCCAACCTTTACGGCAGAAACGGCATTACCACAGGGTGACAGCAAAATACGAAATGGAACAACAGGAGTCGTCGCGCCAATGTTGTTAAATTGCTTCGCCGCGTTTTCCATCAGATCAACAGTAAAATTGGTTGATTCAGCGGCCACACTACAGCCGTTATCCCTGACATAGCCGCGGATAGTAATCGTGCTATCCGCAGCCAAAGCGTGACTCACCGCCAGCCACAAAAAAGCGCACAGAAGATAAAAAGGTTTGTTTCTCATCACGCCCCCTTAACGACATTCAGCTGATAGCTGGGTTAATAACTGCTGCTGACTCTCTGGTGGCAGTTGATAATTGGCGACACAGTGAGCATTTTCCTCTTCTCCCCATTTCACCTGAACTTTTCCCGCTAAAGGCATTCCGCTGAGGTAAACCTGACCATTATCCGCAACAATGCCGCTACTCTGGCTACTCTCTGATGTCACCATCGCCCCAAACGGCAGCGGCTTATTATTGTGGGTCAGCGTCATGAGCAGTTTTATCCCAACGCGCGCTTTAAACTCTGCTCGCACGATCGCCCCACGAGTGGGAACAACGTTAGCAACCGCGTTATCTAAATCGACGTTATCAGCCAGGGTATTGGTATCCAGCGCCACTCTATTTTCCCGATATTCAGTGGCATAAGGCAGCACGGCATAACCACGCCAGTCGGTACGCACCCCCGTCTGGTTTTCGACTTTTGCATCTTTTGCGCCAGGCGCTTTAACAAGCACCACCGTATCGTTTAACGGCTGCCCCAGCGTTACGCCATTGGCATGAGCCAGTACCCCACCGCTGACTCCGTAATAGAGCTGCTTAATATCATCGCTATGGCTGTAACCGATATTGGCATTGCCGTAACCACCGCGATAATTCAGCGTGGCGTAGCCTGTACTTCCGCTATTTCCATCGCCTCCCCCGGCATAGCCGGTTTGCACGCTATAGCTGAGGTTGTTGTCTTCCAGCAACGTACCGTATACACCAGCCAGATTGGTCATCCGACCGTTGAGATCGTGTGACATGCTGTAGCTGGCACTGGCATGTCGCCACTGAGATTTACTGTCAGAACGCAGCCAGTGGCTGAAAGGAATATTGACGTTAAGCGCTAACATCTGATCCCGTCCTTTTTGCCAGGCGTTTTTCGTCAGGCTATAGCTGAGCGTCCAGTTGATATCTTCGAACGCAGTATTTAATCCAGCCTGGAATTGCTCATCGACATTACTCGTTCCCCAATAAGTTTGATGGCTACCACTCAAATACAGTGTTGATGTGCGCCCGAGTTGCTGAGTAACGGTGAGTTGTAATTTCCCGCGTTTGTTATAAGCGAGGTTGTAATAGTCGGTGAATTTCGGCTTAACCTGAATAACTCCGTCCTGTGTTTCGATGTTGTAGCCATTCATTCGACTGTATGTTGTATCAGCGAAATTAAAATATCCGCTGGTCGAATAACGGTAACCCACTAACTGAATATTCGTGCCTGATTCATTGAGCGATTTGTTATAGAGAAAACGCACCGATTGTCCGTCATGCTGACTGTCATCGGGAAGTGTGGAATTAGCCTGCGTCATATCCACAGACAGAGCGCCCAGTGCCCCCATGTTTTTCCCGATACCGAAATTAAAAGCACGATAACGATCCGCCAGTTGCGTTCCACCATATATTGTCCAGCCAGCCGGAAGGCCGTGGAGTAATGTACTCTGGAAAAAGCGGGGTTTTTCCTGCTGCGCATTTCCACTACGGTATTCTCCTGCCGTAATGGAATAACGAGTATGCCCTTCACGTTGCAAAAGCGGGACTGACGAATAGGGTACGGTAAAAATCTGCGTGCTGCCGTCAGCCTCTTTGATCGTTACCTGCAAGTCACCACTATTACCTGCGGCATAGATATCGTTGATGGTAAAAGGCCCCGGTGGCACCGTACTATTATAAATGTCATACCCATTTTGTTTAATAGTGACCTGTGCAGTACCACGAGCAATACCGTGGATCACCGGGGCAAATCCTCTTTGACTATCGGGTAACATATTGTCATCTGAGGCCAATTGTGCGCCGCGAAAGTTAATACCATCGAAAATATCGCCCTGAGTATAACCATCACCCAGCGTCAGCCGGGAACGTAACGGTATTATGTCTCGCTCAAGCCAGGTATTGATATGCTGCCATTTATTTTTGCTACCTGATGATCTGTCGCTACTGTTATAACTCCAGGTGGTATTGTCGCGTAAACGCCACGCACCAATATTTAACCCACTCTGTAGGTTTAAATATGCATAATGGCTGTTACCCCCAATCCGATTCTGTACACTATTTCCGCTGAAATTATAATTGAGCAATCCGGCATTAATACCGGGATCCCATAACTCAGGAGGAATATAACCACGCGCGCGATTACTCATAAATGCCTGAGGGATCGTCAGGTTCAGTCGCTGCTGACCAACATCCAGATGCGCAGTAGCGTCCTGGACCATTGTGGTTAATGGCACACAGGCATCATCCGCCAGCAGATTCATACCGGCGACAGAAGCCGTATTCAGCCCCATACTGGCGAGTTGCGCGCGTGTCAGGCAGGGAACAATCCCTTGTTCACTGTCGCCCGTATTAAATGTGACATCACGCGTTGCCATATAACCATTATTCAAATAGATATCGACGCGATACGTCCCTGGCGGTAATTCTTGCCCATTTTCAAAACGCGATAAATCGGCCACAGCCTGGGGATCATCCGCTAAAAAGCGCGGATTAAAATAGAGGTCGGCAGATGACAAAGGTGCCTGTGCGGCAAAAGCACAGGCGACAACGAGTCGGACAAAAAAACCAGCCAAACGATGCTTACGAATATGCAAGCATTGTGTGTTTCGCTGGTAAAGTCTTAAATTCAGATATGACATTATTCCTCCGGCTTAAAATCACCCGGCAGTCAATTCTTTTTATTCAGGCGAAAAATTCCCCCTGCGTTATTCCATTACGCCCGTCATTTTGGGGGTAAGTGCGCCATAATCATTTATTGTTCGGTAAGTAATATTGCTTCCTGCATCAGAAGGCAATTTAACCGTGCTTTCGCCCATTGGAGGCACCAATGCATTTTCAAGAACCCGGGTTCCGGCATTCAACTCTGTTACCGTCAGGTAATAGGGTGTCGGGTTAATCAGCGTCAGAGAATTCGCGCTACGACGAAATCTTAATTTTTCTGCGGCCTGATCGGGTGGCAACGCTAATTTAGCCGGGCGATAGTACAGTTTAATGCGGCTGATAATTGCGAGCTGTAGCGTATTCTCAGTCAATTTTGATTTATCCATTGACGGAATCGCTTTAACGTTCATCCAGAATAAACTTTCCCGGTCCTGTGGCAATTGGTTATTTGTTGCATCAAGAATACGTAAGGTATTCTCTTTTTTTCCCTTCATCGCAAACAGAGGAGGCGTCACGATAAAACGACCATCCTTTACACCATCGGCATTTTCCACCCATGATTGAATTAAATAGGTACTATTTTCATCATTATTTGTCACGGCAAGTTGCACTTGTTTTTGCCCTGCCGGATAAATTACGCGAGTCGCACCTAAGGCCACTCCCGCTTCAGCGCGTCCGGCAACCATCATTGCCATGAACATCAGGATACCTGCCAGCAAGCAGAATGTTATTTCCTGCGATTTCCTTACATTGACGTTTTTATTACTCACTGTCCTGTTCCTGTTATCACATTATCTGCTGAACAATTACTGATAGGTTAAAGAGAACCAGGCCTGGGCATTGGCGATGCCGCCAGTAACCCGACGCCCGGTAGCACGATATTTGGCGATGAAATGTAGCGAAGTAGAGCCTGAATAAAGCCGTTTCCAGTTTGCTGGAGGACGATTAATCGGTACGAGGTTTCCTTCATCATCAAACAACGCTACGCCAATATTGGTGGCTATCCCTGGCCCCTCTCCCACGGAAAGCACATCCGGATTTTTACCATCCGCGACACCGTGAAACGCCACACCTACACGTTCACTCACCACCGTGCTACATTCCCGTAAATGAATAACAAAAGGCACCGGTGCGCTATCTTCCCCAACCGCATGAAACCGGTTACTGCTGATTTGCCCCATATTGACCGTCATTTGTTTATCACCGGCTTCAATCCGGCAAGTTTCCGCAATAATGACGCCCTGAAATTGCATATTTCCGCCGGGCAACGTGGTATTCCATTTATTTCCGGCCAGAGCAAACATTGGCAGCAACGACGCTAATAGAAATAATCTCTTCCTTTTCATCGTTATTTTTATCGCACAAGGGTGGGCATCCCTGCCCGTAATGACGTCCCTGAACCTGGGTAGGTTATTGATACTGAACCTTGAAGGTCGCATCCGCATTAGCAGCACCCGGGGTTGCGGCCCCGGTTGCAAAATAACGCGCCTGGAACGGAATGGTATTGGTTCCGTTATTCAGGGTTGTTTCTGAACTAAATGTCGCACCATCCAGCGTCAGCGCAGCACCCGTTCTGTCCAGGATCTGCACACCAACGTTTGTTGCGCTACCCGCAGCTGAACTCTGCAGAGCCAGAACGTTGGTATGACCCGCATCAATCGCCGTACCTAAAAAGGCAACAGCGGCTTTAGATGCAACATTGGTATCGCAATCATTCAGCTGAATGTTAAAACCGACAGCAGAACTGGTTGCTCCTTCCTGTGCCAGCGATGCGGTACGAACCTGTCCTAACTGAACGGTTTGATCAACAGAGCCTGCATCAACTGCGCAAGCGGCGTTAACAACTTCCCCTTTAAAGTGAACGGTCCCACCATTAACCGTCGTGGCAGCGGCCAGAGCCGCTGTAGAACTGAGGGACAGAGCCGACAGAACAACGATTGCCAGAGTTTTAATTTTCATGCTGCTTTCCTTTCAAAAAACTATTTCTAAATCGACATGGGCAGTCGTTCTGTACACTTTGTTTTGTCAACGAGTTTGACTGCCAACACTGCACAGTTTTCCCCCAAAAGATGAAACATTTGGGGCCATTTTGACTCATAGAGGAAAGCATCGCGGACAAACTTTTTCAGTTTATTTGTTGGCTTAATATTCTATTGTTATCTTTATTTATAGATGTTTATATTGCATGAGGTGGTTTTTGGAGAGAAGAATGAGGAAGATGCGTCGAGCCACAGAAACGTTAGCTTTACATATAGCGGAGGTGATGTGAAATTAATTTACAATAGAAATAATTTACATATCAAACAGTTAGATGCTTTTTGTCGTTTTTTAATATTTTTATGCTTGAGAAAAAATACGTAACTTATTTATGATATGGACAGTTTTGGCCCCATTGTCTTGTATTTATTTGTTTTTTTAACTTTATTATCAATAAGTTAAATCAAACCTCTTCTCTTTTTAATTTTTCGTTTATGAGATTATTTCTTTCCCATAATCCGGCAAAACGAGCAGCATTACTGGCGGTATAACGCACAGTATGGCGAATATTTCGATGCCCGAGATAATCCTGAATTAAACGAGTATCTGCACCACGCTCCGCCAATTCATAACCGCAAGCATGCCTTAACATATGAGGATGAGTCTGCGTTACGGTTCCAGCTTCAATACCGGCATCGCGAATAATGCGATAGGCCTGCTGGCGAGAAAGCCGACTCCCGCGGCGAGAAATAAATATAGCGTCAGTCCGGTCAGCGCCTTTCCAGTTAGCACGTTCCTGGGTCCAGCGTTCCACGGCTTCACGCTCATCAAAACGTAACGGGTGAACGGTAGAAAATCCGTTCTTCAGTCGGCGAATATTTATTCTACCTTCATTAAGGTCAAGGTCCTGATAATGCAGATCAAGCAGTTCACTAATACGCATCCCATGCCGATATGCCAACAGAATAAGACAATAATCTCTGGCTCCCGTTGCCCCGTAACAAACCGCCTGCATCATGGCCTGAACTTCTTTACCGGTAAGATAACGACGTTTACTCACAATAGTAGTACTCCTAACTGAGATATATTTGAATGAATACCTATAGGAAACCTCAATCGGTCAAAATTAGCCCAATAGATAAAAAGATAACCACACACGGAGTGATGTGGCTATCAGTCAATTACATTAAATATCATACAAAAATAAAATATCACTGATGTGACAACATCTATTTTCATTGATTTGATTCAATATAACAATAGATTGCAGTGGATTAACTTCCAGTTGCTTAAAAAATAAAGAAAAAAGTGCGGAAACAGGAGATTTTAAGTGATGTGTAAATTTATGAATGATTTTGTTTATTTATTTTGAAGAACATAAACCATTGTATTTTGTATGGATATGGTTAACTTAATGTTTATTATGATAATTAAGAATCACACTTACAATAACATCAATTAATAAATGGTTAATCATTTTTGATATATCGTAAGAATAATGTAGTTTTTAACACCATCCCTGGTATCTCAACTATCTCTATAAAACAGCGTGACGCTGTCGTCCTCTGGCTCTATCCCAGATGCCGTAAAAACGCCCTGCATTGCTGGCGGTATACCAGACAGTATGACGAATATTGCGATGCCCAAGATAATCCTGGATAAGTCGCGTATCGGTGATGCTGCCAACTTACTGATTTAGTGTATGATGGTGTTTTTGAGGTGCTCCAGTGGCTTCTGTTTCTATCAGCTGTCCCTCCTGTTCAGCTACTGACGGGGTGGTGCGTAACGGCAAAAGCACCGCCGGACATCAGCGCTATCTCTGCTCTCACTGCCGTAAAACATGGCAACTGCAGTTCACTTACACCGCTTCTCAACCCGGTACGCACCAGAAAATCATTGATATGGCCATGAATGGCGTTGGATGCCGGGCAACAGCCCGCATTATGGGCGTTGGCCTCAACACGATTTTACGTCACTTAAAAAACTCAGGCCGCAGTCGGTAACCTCGCGCATACAGCCGGGCAGTGACGTCATCGTCTGCGCGGAAATGGACGAACAGTGGGGCTATGTCGGGGCTAAATCGCGCCAGCGCTGGCTGTTTTACGCGTATGACAGTCTCCGGAAGACGGTTGTTGCGCACGTATTCGGTGAACGCACTATGGCGACGCTGGGGCGTCTTATGAGCCTGCTGTCACCCTTTGACGTGGTGATATGGATGACGGATGGCTGGCCGCTGTATGAATCCCGCCTGAAGGGAAAGCTGCACGTAATCAGCAAGCGATATACGCAGCGAATTGAGCGGCATAACCTGAATCTGAGGCAGCACCTGGCACGGCTGGGACGGAAGTCGCTGTCGTTCTCAAAATCGGTGGAGCTGCATGACAAAGTCATCGGGCATTATCTGAACATAAAACACTATCAATAAGTTGGAGTCATTACCCGCGTATCTATTCCCATATTCGCCAAAGCAAAACCACACGAATGGCGTAACATGTGCGGATGAATCTCCAGTGACAACCCGGCATTACCACCGGAAGTCGAGATAATATGGTAAAACTGTTGCCGAGAAAGCGGATTCCCCTTACGTGATAAAAATACCCACTCGCTCTCAGCATGCGGGTACGAAGTACGGATACTCAACCAGTTTTTTAAAGCCTGAACTTCTTTATTCAATAGCGGGTGCGTTGTTGAAAAGCCTTTTTTTAATCGATGGATATATATACACTTTGCCTTAAGATCAATATCCGAAATCCTCAATCGACAAATTTCACTCGCCCGGAAACCATGAATAAAACAAAGCAAAGTCAGACAATAATTACGTGCTGCATGAGGCCCGGTATTTGCTGCTTTAAGGAGTGATTCGATTTCACTATGGGTCAGGAAGTTCCTTTTTTTGTTATCAGCCTTATTCTTCATCGTTTTTCCCTTATAATTACAGACGCGCACTAGCTGTGCTGGGTTAGCAATAATCCAACATTTTTATCCTGATTATGTTTATAAAAGCGAACGTTTGCTTAATAACTAACGTAAGTGGACCAGTTCTTCTGAGTGAACTTAAATGGAGTAGCAACTGTTAATTATAATAACGTTGCCATACAAACGCCATGCTCTTGCATGCTATGTACCTTTATATATTTATCAATCGGATACGAATCTAATAATAACCCTCATCATTAATGCAACTAATCTTATCTATATATCATGTGATATGTTCTGTAACAAGTAAAATCAACATAAAAAATTCAGCAAAATTTAATATTCGTTCAACTAGCCGTCTCACATATGACATTATTAGTCAACTCCATTTGCCACAAAATGGCTATTTCATGGAGCGCAGTAATTTCTTAGTGGCTATTATCATGCTAATTCTTAGGTCCCTAGCGATTATTCCTGCTGATTCGTCAGCTTACGCCATGAGATTGTTACATTCCTTTTTATCCTGGAGATATGGGGGAACGCAGGAGATGATTTTTTCATCTACATTCGTTGGTAAATATAGCTTTGGTCACTACGACTTAAACCTTCCTCAATCACAGCCATTCGCCGGGCGATACGGCAAACAAACTAAGTGAAACATCATCCTGAAAACACCAACATCAACAAGCCTCTCCAGATCGACTTCAGAAGTGACCAGTTACAAGCCACAAACCAGGAAACATATTTCATGATGAGAATTATGCTCAGCCTGATGGCGGGTAAACACTGATTTTCACCAAGCTCACTGAGTTAGCTTGCAAAGCTCCCCTTGTTTAGACTCTAAACAAATTATTTATAAAACAAATAGTTAAACTAAGATCTTTAGTTTTTGAAGACCACCGCAAGTGTTCGTCTGGCTTCACATGGCATCTTCCTCTTAGAAAAAGATCGACATATTTTGTGACACGAATTGCAAATCTGGTTTTGTTGTATGGATTGCGTGATTTTTGATCTGGTATAACAGGTATAAAGGTGCACCAAGATAGTCAATGAGACAGGGCATCTCGCAATCTATGGCAAACATCACTTCAGTTCTTTCTCATCGGGTGATGAAAACGCACTTCAGTCTGAAAGGAATATGAAAATGAGATCAACAGACATTCTATTTTATGACTCTGGGTAAAATGGATTGAGTAAGTGATATAGCTTACGAACATTCAAATCAATTAAACATCAGAAGAGATTTTATACTCAGGTATTTAATCTGGATCTCTGTTTATTTAAATAATGTGAAAAGAGATTTTTCACAGGAGACCTTATACAAAAAAATATAAAATACAGCTACCGGTTGCCAAAGACACTATAAGCCTGGCAAAAAAATATTACACAACATAAATGCTAATTGTTTATGCGGGCTTTGTATTGCTTTCTGTATCCTACAAATGAGTGAAATTTATGAAAAAGGCTAAAATACTTTCTGGCGTATTATTACTGTGCTTTTCGTCCCCATTAATTTCTCAGGCTGCGACACTGGACGTACGTGGTGGATATCGTAGTGGAAGCCACGCCTATGAGACTCGACTCAAAGTCAGTGAGGGATGGCAAAATGGATGGTGGGCAAGCATGGAAAGTAATACCTGGAATACCATTCATGATAATAAAAAGGAAAATGCCGCACTCAATGATGTTCAGGTTGAAGTTAATTACGCGATTAAACTTGATGATCAATGGACGGTGCGCCCGGGAATGTTAACGCATTTTAGCAGCAACGGCACACGCTACGGACCCTACGTAAAACTGTCCTGGGACGCGACAAAAGATCTTAATTTTGGCATTCGCTATCGTTACGACTGGAAAGCTTACCGACAACAAGACTTATCCGGTGATATGTCTCGTGATAACGTTCATCGTTGGGATGGATATGTCACTTACCATATTAATAGTGATTTCACCTTCGCATGGCAAACGACGCTATACAGCAAACAGAACGATTATCGCTATGCAAACCATAAGAAATGGGCGACGGAAAATGCATTTGTTCTACAATACCATATGACGCCCGATATTACGCCATACATAGAATATGACTACCTTGACCGTCAGGGTGTTTACAACGGCAGAGATAATTTATCGGAAAACAGTTATCGCATTGGTGTGTCATTTAAACTGTAGTAGACAGGAGACAGTCACAATGAATAAAACAATAACGGCGCTTGCTATCATGATGGCTTCATTTGCCGCAAACGCGTCTGTATTACCGGAAACTCCTGTGCCATTTAAAAGTGGTACCGGAGCAATTGATAACGACACTGTCTACATTGGTTTAGGTAGCGCAGGTACGGCATGGTACAAGCTGGATACACAGGCCAAAGATAAAAAATGGACAGCGTTAGCTGCATTCCCTGGCGGACCAAGAGATCAAGCAACCTCTGCATTTATTGATGGCAATCTGTATGTGTTTGGCGGCATTGGCAAAAACAGCGAGGGCTTGACTCAGGTATTTAATGACGTACACAAATACAACCCCAAAACCAATAGTTGGGTTAAATTGATGTCGCACGCGCCGATGGGCATGGCGGGCCATGTGACTTTTGTACACAACGGCAAGGCTTATGTTACTGGTGGTGTTAACCAGAATATCTTCAATGGCTATTTTGAAGATCTCAACGAGGCTGGAAAAGATTCAACCGCTATAGATAAAATCAATGCTCACTATTTTGACAAAAAAGCAGAAGATTATTTCTTCAATAAGTTTCTGTTGTCTTTTGATCCCTCAACACAGCAATGGAGTTACGCTGGCGAATCGCCCTGGTACGGAACGGCTGGTGCGGCGGTTGTGAATAAAGGTGATAAAACCTGGCTTATTAATGGCGAAGCCAAACCAGGATTGCGAACGGATGCCGTATTTGAACTTGATTTCACCGGTAATAATTTAAAATGGAATAAGCTTGCTCCCGTCTCATCACCAGATGGCGTAGCTGGCGGTTTTGCGGGGATAAGCAATGATTCTCTTATATTTGCCGGAGGGGCCGGATTCAAAGGTTCACGAGAAAATTACCAGAACGGTAAGAACTATGCGCATGAAGGCCTGAAAAAATCATATAGCACTGATATTCATCTTTGGCATAACGGGAAATGGGATAAATCGGGTGAATTATCGCAAGGTCGGGCCTACGGAGTATCATTGCCCTGGAATAATAGTCTATTGATTATTGGCGGTGAAACTGCAGGCGGCAAAGCGGTGACGGATTCAGTTTTGATCACTGTGAAGGATAATAAAGTCACAGTACAAAACTAACGCTTCAGGGCCCCGGTAAAGGGGCCCTGCTATCAATTTGTCATTTCAATTACGCGAAATTTATATGAACGCAATAATATCGCCCGATTATTACTATGTTCTTACCGTTGCTGGTCAGTCTAATGCCATGGCGTATGGCGAAGGACTGCCATTACCGGACAGGGAAGATGCGCCTCATCCCAGAATTAAACAATTAGCGAGATTTGCGCATACGCATCCCGGAGGCCCGCCATGTCACTTTAACGACATTATTCCACTGACTCACTGCCCACACGATGTTCAGGATATGCAGGGTTATCACCATCCTCTGGCAACGAATCATCAAACACAGTACGGCACCGTTGGCCAGGCACTGCATATTGCACGGAAATTACTGCCCTTCATTCCTGATAATGCAGGGATTCTTATCGTTCCGTGTTGCCGTGGCGGATCGGCTTTTACCGCGGGCAGCGAAGGGACATATTCAGAACGGCACGGAGCCAGCCATGATGCTTGTCGTTGGGGAACGGATACTCCGCTGTACCAGGATTTAGTCAGCAGAACGCGAGCCGCACTGGCAAAAAATCCGCAGAACAAATTCCTCGGCGCATGCTGGATGCAAGGCGAATTTGACTTAATGACCAGTGACTACGCGTCACACCCTCAACACTTTAATCATATGGTTGAAGCCTTTCGTAGGGATCTAAAACAATACCATTCTCAGCTTAATAATATTACTGACGCGCCGTGGTTTTGCGGCGATACCACCTGGTACTGGAAAGAAAATTTCCCGCATTCGTATGAAGCTATTTATGGCAATTATCAAAATAATGTTTTAGCCAATATTATTTTCGTCGACTTCCAGCAACAAGGTGAAAGAGGACTGACGAACGCGCCTGATGAAGACCCGGACGATTTAAGCACGGGATATTACGGTTCAGCGTACCGGTCACCGGAGAACTGGACGACGGCACTGCGAAGCAGTCATTTCAGCACTGCAGCCCGTCGGGGGATTATTTCTGACAGATTTGTAGAAGCAATTTTGCAGTTTTGGCGCGAAAGGTGAGCGGGGAGTTTATTCATGGGGGATGTCCTTGTTCGTTCTCAGAGTAGACAACAAAAAACAAATGAGATCAAGGTAATATCTCTTCACTTGCGGGCTCGAACAGCAGGCAATTGCCAATATAATAATCTGGCACAAGGGTGAAAAACGCGCACCGCATAAACCGTTGTTATTGCTTACAGATTAGCCGGATGCCTTAATAGACATCCGCGCCTTTTCGATTATGGCTCGGAAATCTACGAACATCTACACAGTTTACTGGAACGTTTTGGGCCACAGCGTTCGCAGCACCGTCCTGATATGCCGTTCTGGCGATTATAAGTCGACGGATTCTGGCAAATAGACGATGATGATATGCTTAATGATGTTCAAAGAAATTAGGCCATTATTATATTATTGCTTGCATTTTCTTTCATTCCTAAAAGCACCCGCCATTAATCCCAGGCGCATTATGCAAAGGAAAATGATTAGGTAAACAATAAGATTTATAATCAGGAAAGGCGACTCGCAATAAAACGGAAAGTCGCCTTAACATTGGTAAAATATGCCCTTTACTACTCCTGTATCATGAACGGCTCATCACATTTAAAGCTGACGTTGATCCAGACTACCATATATTGCCTTTATTTCATTTTTTACGCCTTCACCACGGTACACCAAAGACGTATCGTATCGTTGATACTTATCTTCCCGTGTAGCACTGAACCAGTTAAAAGATCCGACACACAGCAGTTCTTCATCCTCAATCACAATTTTGCTGTGAACACGATTAACCAATTTCGTAGCGATACCCATCTTATTGAGCTTTTCAACAGCATCATTCAGCAGATGTTGTTTCTCCTGACGCTTATCATCATCGACATGCGCTATATTGCAGTTTTTATCCGTCACCACGGTAATATCAATGCCCCGGGAACGGGCCAAAGCCATTGATGCCAGAAATCCCGTTTGCTCCACTTTTTGCCAGGATAACCAAGGGGAAATAATCGTTATTTTCTTTTGAGCTCCGGCAAGAGTCTTGTTCAAAAATTCATCATGCTGCTCCACACCATGCAGCGTTGAAATTTGTGTATGTGCGGAAATTAAATCCTGTCGTTTCTGAAACTCAAATTGCAACGCATTATTATCTGAAGAAAAGAGATATTTTGCCAATAACCCTCGCGGCGAAAATGCGGGCTGCATCTCGATAAGGTCCATATCGCCAAATACCAGAAAACTATCTTTAGCGCGTGAGACAGCAACATTGAGGATAGTGCTGTTGCTATCAAGAAACCTGCCATCTTCATGTTTTGAGTAGACAGGAGAAAAGAGAACAATCGCCCTTTCCGCCCCCTGCAAGGAGTGCACAGTCCCCACTGTCAGTAAACCCTGCTCGTCTTTGCCATTAATTTCCAGCTTACGCAATGACATTTTGATAGCATTAACCTACGCCGAAAATGGCGTCACAACACCAACAACTTTGTACAGTGGTTCCCCGTAATGGCGCTCTATATCATCCTTATGTGCCACCAGCCATGCTGCTATTGTTTCAGCTTCAAGAGGGCTATGACGGCTCCCTCCATTTGGCTTCATGCCTCTACCATCAATATGTAAATATCCCATTGCGGGGAAAATCGTCCTTTTTCCATCCCTCTTTTAGGCTGCAACTTACCGTGATAGCAAAGTGAGTTACAGTAGTCGATGATGTTATTGAAACAGCGACGATGCTCATACAGATACATTCCGCGCTCGAACTTGGGATCATACTGGTAGTGAGAGTTGAACTGGGCTACCTGCATTACGCTGCCAGATGCTGCACTTTTTCCAGACCCATTTATTATCGAATACGGTGACCGCCTGAGCGGCCACCTTTAATCGTGGGCAGTTACACAGAATTATTTACAGGGTCTTGCTGGGAGTTCTTACACTTGCTCGCGATATTCAATTGGCCATTGTCAACAAATGACGCAGGTTTTGATTGGTGATATCTATTTACGTCAGCAATGCGATGTGTTTTGGCTCGGCTATACCATCAGTCCCGCTTATGCTCGCCAGGGATATGCAATTGAAGCAATTACCGCCACGATTGACTGAATAAAAGAGAACGGTTTTTCACTCATCAAAGCCGGTGTGAATCCGGAAAATACCCTTTCAAAAAAATTACTTATCAGGATTGGCTTCAATTTTTCAAGCATCGAAGATGGGTGAGCATATTTATGTTCTGGATTTAACAAAAGGAGAATAATCTCCCGAAGGGAAAAGCCGATGAGGCCATTTCAGGCGTACTTCAACATGCATTCGTCAGTGTCATCTGCCTTTTCCAGTAAATGGGTTGGCATTCAATTTCCAAAGTACATCACACTTTTTCTACTGAAACATATCCCTCCTATAACTACGTGTTAATATTCGCTCCGTAAATACCTTTCAACTCAACCCGAGGCTTTGATGCTGGAGAATGTAATCATCCGATAATCAGTTCCCCGACCTTTTCAGGCCGGACTGATTATCAATGCGCCGAAATCGAATGCGGACACCGCGGTGTGTTTGCACGTTTTGCACATGATGATTAAATAGGTTCTTCAGTATGAATTTATCCCGTCAGGAACAACATACCTTACACGTTCTCGCTAAAGGTAGACGTATTGCGCACGTCCGCGATTCTTCAGGCCGCGTCACTTCCGTTGAATGCTACAGCCGCGAAGGGCTGTTGCTGACCGACTGCACGCTCGCCGTCTTCAAAAAACTCAAAACCAAAAAACTTATCAAGTCCGTCAATGGCCAGCCCTATCGAATCAACACCACCGAGCTGAATAAAGTTCGCGCTCAGCTCGATAATCGCTAAGGAGAGTTTCTATGACAGTACACCACTTCACTTTTCATATCACAGATAAAAGTGATGCCAGTGATATCCGGGAAGTCGAAACCCGCGCATTTGGCTTCAGCAAAGAAGCCGATTTAGTGGCCTCTTTACTTGAGGATGAAAGCGCGCGCCCCGCGTTATCGCTGCTAGCCCGGTATGAAGGCAAAGCCGTCGGGCATATTTTATTTACCCGGGCAACCTTCAAAGGAGAAATGGATTCACCGTTGATGCACATCCTCGCTCCCCTGGCGGTCATACCGGAATACCAAGGGATGGGCGTGGGAGGACGGTTGATACGCACTGGCATCGAGCACCTGAGGTTGATGGGCTGCCAGACGGTTTTTGTTCTCGGCCACGCCACCTATTACCCCCGACATGGGTTCGAACCCTGTGCCGGAGACAAAGGCTATCCGGCACCTTATCCCATCCCGGAGGAGCACAAAGCCTGCTGGATGATGCAATCACTCACCGCTCAGCCCATGACCCTGACCGGCCACATCCGGTGCGCAGACCCTGATGAAACCGGAGCACTGACGTGAATAACAATCTTGTTGTGTCCTTTTTAAGGCTTAACCCAATAACAGGAATTAAATAATGGATATCCCACGTATTTTTACCATCAGCGAAAGTGAACACCGCATCCATAACCCGTTCACCGAAGAGAAGTACGCCACGCTGGGTCGCGTGCTGCGCATGAAGCCGGGCACCCGCATTCTTGACCTCGGCAGCGGCTCGGGCGAGATGCTCTGCACCTGGGCCAGGGATCATGGCATTACGGGGACTGGCATCGACATGAGTTCGCTCTTCACCGCGCAGGCAAAGCGTCGCGCGGAAGAACTCGGCGTCAGCGAACGCGTACATTTTATTCATAACGATGCGGCCGGTTACGTCGCAAATGAAAAATGTGACGTGGCGGCCTGCGTCGGCGCGACATGGATTGCCGGTGGGTTTGCCGGGGCGGAGGAGCTGCTAGCGCAAAGCCTGAAACCGGGCGGGATCATGCTTATCGGCGAACCCTACTGGCGTCAGCTACCAGCAACAGAAGAAATAGCCCAGGCCTGCGGCGTCAGCTCGACAAGCGATTTCCTGACGCTGCCAGGACTTGTCGGAGCGTTCGACGATCTCGGCTATGACGTGGTGGAAATGGTACTGGCAGACCAGGAAGGCTGGGACCGGTATGAAGCCGCAAAATGGCTGACCATGCGCCGCTGGCTGGAAGCGAATCCTGACGATGACTTCGCCGCCGAAGTCAGGGCCGAACTAAACATCGCGCCGAAACGCTACGTGACCTACGCGCGGGAATGCTTTGGCTGGGGCGTGTTCGCACTCATCGCCCGGTAACAACAGGTTCCCGGTATTTCTGGCTGGAAATATCGAGGCTTTACCTTTGCTTTGATCTGATGTATCACCTGCACAATACATATTCAGTATGTTTATTAATCAAGATGTCACCATAAGGAGCATCATATGTCACAACATGAACAGTTCTGTCAGGCTTGCGGAATGCCGATGTCGGCACCAGATGCACACAGTGCCAGTGATCAATATTGTGCGTAATGCAGCGACAGCAACGGCAATCTCAAACCCTGGGAAGAAGCGGTATCAGGTTTAGCCAGCTTCCTTGATTCCTGGCAAAAAGTCGGCCCGGAGGAAGCACATAAGCGTGCAAAACGTTATCTGACGGCAATGCCAGCCTGGGCTCATAAAGCGGAGAATGATTTGAGCTGATTATCTATACTCCCTCTGAATCTATTCAGGAGATCCGATGTTTTCTTACATTATGCTGGGAACCAACGACCTGCCACGCGCCATTACATTCTAAGATCCGCTGATGGAGATGCTGGGGTATCCACGTGCAGGACGTAATGAAGAGGGAGCGTCCTGCAACAAAGTGGTGCTATAACAGTTACCGCGTTTTATTCATCCTCATTATTTCAACCATAATCACTGGTCTCTCCAGCCCGTAACTTTCACAAACGTTGAGCGCTTTTATTCCACTCGGCTCACATAATTTTTTATTTGTTCAGCTTTGCGCGTTTTCACGTGAACGTTCTCACAATTATTCGACCAGTCTGCGCCTATAAAACGCTCAACGAGTGATTGTTTTACGGTCTACGGAGATAGCTATGTCATTTTCTGTGCAGGAAACCCTGTTCTCGCTTTTGCAGCACAATGCGATTTCAGGACACGAAAACGCTGTCGCTGACGTCATGCTGTGCGAATTCAGGCGTCAGGCAAAAGAGGTCTGGCGAGACAGGCTTGGGAATGTCGTCGCGCGCTACGGTAGTGATAAACCCGATGCGCTGCGACTGATGATTTTTGCGCATATGGATGAAGTCGGTTTTATGGTGCGCAAAATAGAGCCGTCTGGATTTTTACGCTTTGAACGCGTAGGCGGTCCTGCGCAGGTCACTATGGCTGGTTCCATCGTCACCCTCACCGGGGACAAAGGGCCAGTCATGGGGTGTATCGGCATTAAGTCCTACCACTTTGCCAAAGGCGACGAGCGCACGCAGTCACCTTCTGTCGACAAACTGTGGATTGATATTGGTGCCAAAGACAAAGACGACGCTATACGGATGGGCATTCAGGTCGGTACGCCTGTCACTCTGTATAACCCGCCGCAACTCCTGGCAAACGATCTGGTGTGCAGTAAAGCACTAGACGATCGTCTAGGCTGTACTGCCCTGCTCGGTGTAGCGGATGCTATCAGTACTATGGAGCTTGATATCGCCGTTTATCTGGTGGCTTCGGTACAGGAAGAATTTAATATCCGCGGCATTGTTCCCGTATTACGCCGTGTAAAACCTGACCTGGCGATTGGTATTGATATCACTCCATCGTGTGACACCCCTGATTTACACGATTATTCCGAGGTCAGGATTAATCAGGGCGTTGGGATCACCTGCCTGAACTACCATGGTCGGGGAACGCTGGCCGGATTAATCACGCCTCCTCGCCTGATACGGATGTTGGAACAGACGGCTCTTGAACACAACATTCCGGTGCAGCGAGAAGTGGCTCCCGGCGTGATAACAGAAACCGGTTATATCCAGGTTGAGCAGGATGGTATTCCCTGCGCCAGTCTCTCTATTCCTTGTCGCTATACCCATTCTCCGGCGGAGGTTGCCAGCCTGCGTGATTTGACTGATTGCATCCGCCTATTGACCGCTCTGGCAGGTATGTCAGCAGCACATTTCCCCGTTGAGCCTGATTCAGGCACTACACAAGAGGCACATCCATTATGAAAAAGATCCTTGTGGCATGCGGTACCGGCATGTCGACTTCAACCATGATTGCACACAAGCTGCAAGAGTTCCTGACTGAACAGGGCATTTCAGCCACTACCGCCCAATGCTGTCTGAATGAGATCCCTCTTAACTGTAACGGTATGGACCTTATTGTAACCTCCATGCGAACCAACAGTGATTACGGCATCCCTACGCTTAATGGCGCCGCCCTGCTCACAGGGATCAACGACGACGCGTTAAAACAACAAATCAAGGCTCTGTTAACTCAATAAAATGAGGCATTATGTTTGATTACATCCTGTCTCTCGGCGGTACCGTTTTCGTCCCTATCATCATGATCGTGATTGGCCTTATCTTCCGCATCCCCTGGCTGCAGGCGATTAAGGCAGGGGTAACGGTTGGGATTGGTTTTGTCGGTATGGGACTGGTGATCGTCATGGCGATCGACAGCCTCAGTCCCCCTATCAAAGTGATGATTGAGCGTTTCGGCCTAGCCCTGCATGTCTTTGACGTTGGCGCAGGCCCTGCCTCCGGCGTTGGTTATGCGACAGCCATTGGCGCCATGATTATCCCAGTTATTTTTCTTCTCAATGTCGCCATGCTGGTCACCCGTCTGACCAAAACGATGAACGTCGATATTTACAATTACTGGCACTACGCCATTACGGGTACGGTGGTCCAGCTTATGACCGGTAGCCTGATTTATGGTGTGCTGGGGGCAATCTGCCATGCGGCGCTATCGTTAAAAATGGCCGACTGGACGGCAAAACGGGTACAGAACATCGTCGGGCTGGAAGGTATTTCGATACCGCAAGGCTACGGTTCCAGTTCAGTACCGCTTTTCGTTCTACTTGATGCTATCTATGAAAAAATCCCTTTCATGAAGGGACGCAATATCGATGCTCAGGAGATCCAGAAACGCTACGGCATGGTCGGCGATCCGGTGATTATCGGCGTAGTGCTCGGTCTGATTTTTGGCCTGGCGGCTGGTGAAGGCTTTAAAGGTTGCGCCAGTCTGATGATTACCGTTGCGGCAATCATGGTGTTGTTCCCGCGCATGATCCGCCTGATTGTTGAGGGCCTGCTGCCCATCTCCGACGGTGCAAGAAAGTTCTTCCAGAAATATTTCAAAGGACGTGAAGTGTATATCGGTCTGGATACTGCTGTGACGCTGGGGCATCCAACCACCATTGCTGTCGGTCTGCTACTGATACCCATTATGTTAATTCTGGCCAGCATTTTACCGGGCAACAAAGTGTTACCCCTCGCAGACCTGCCGGTAGCACCGTTCTTTATCTGTATGGCTACGGTTATCCACCGCGGAGACCTGGTCAGGACGTTGATAAGCGGGGTCATCGTGATGATTACCGTCCTGCTGATCGCCACCCAGTTCGCGCCTTACTTCACTGAAATGGCGCTCAAAGGCGGTTTCAGTTTTGCCGGTGAAAGTGCGCAAATCTCAGCGTTGTCCGTGGGCAATATGTTCGGTTGGTCGATTTCTGAATTGATGTCGCTTGGGATTATTGGCGTTGTCGTGGCGGTCGGTATTGTCGCCAGCGTCGTGCTGTTCTTACGTAAACGTGAATTATCGGAATAAGGAGTACTTTCAATGAGTTGGCTGAAAGAGGTTATTGGGACGGAAAAAGCGGTCATCGCCATGTGCCATCTACGTGCATTGCCCGGCGACCCGAGTTTTGATGCGCAGTTGGGGATGAACTGGGTTATCGACAAAGCCTGGGACGATCTGATGGCGCTCCAAAATGGTGGGGTGGATGCAGTCATGTTCTCCAACGAGTTTAGTCTTCCCTATCTCACGAAGGTGCGTCCGGAAACCACTGCGGCAATGGCACGAATCATCGGGCAATTAATGAGCGATATCCGCATCCCGTTTGGCGTGAATGTTCTGTGGGATCCGGTCGCCTCATTCGACCTGGCGATGGCTACCGGCGCTAAGTTTATCCGCGAGATATTTACCGGTGCCTATGCCAGCGACTTTGGCGTCTGGGACACTAACGTCGGTGAGACCATCCGTCATCAACACCGGATTGGTGCAGGCGAAGTGAAAACCTTGTTCAATATCGTCCCAGAGGCCGCCGTGTATCTGGGCAATCGCGATATCTGTTCTATTGCTAAATCGACAGTATTTAACAACCATCCTGATGCGCTCTGTGTTTCTGGCCTGACCGCCGGGACGCGTACCGACAGCGCGCTGTTAAAACGGGTCAAAGAAACGGTGCCTGACACCGTCGTGTTGGCCAACACGGGCGTCTGCCTGGAAAACGTGGAGGAACAACTCAGTATCGCCGATGGCTGTGTGACCGCAACCACCTTTAAAAAGGACGGCGTTTTTGCCAATTTCGTTGACCAGGCGCGAGTCAGTCAGTTTATGGAGAAAGTGCATCATATACGCCGATAAGATGGGGATAAGCAGAGCGCTTATCCCCGGCAAAGAGCAATAACCCTTCTGCGATCCCTGCCGCCTTCGTCAAAAGTATCGACGGGGATCGCTACCAGATTAACCCGAATCGGCATGGAGTCAACGACGGATGATTAACGATATTAAATGGGTACAGGCACAACGTAAAGCCACCGACTGGCGTCAGGCCGTGGAAATCGCCACCCGCCCGCTGGTAGCCTATGGTGCCGCGCAGCCATGCTACGTTAATGGGATCATCGAAAATACCCTTAACTGGGGGCCTTATTATCTGATAGCCCCAGGAATCGCCTTGCCTCACGCCCGACCAGAGCAAGGCGCAAACTATAATCAGGTCAGTATCACCACGCTACGCACCCCGGTCGCCTTTGGTAACGAGGAGTGCGACCCCGTCTGGCTGCTTCTCTGCGTCAGCGCCACGGATGCCAACGCACATATTTTGACCATTCAGCGCATCAGCCAGTTTATTGATTCGCCACAACGCTTAACGGCAGTGGGAAATGCCAGCACAGACGATGCACTGTTTGCGCTGGTATCAGGTTAACGGAGGCGCTTATGATCCTGCACCCTTCTCTCGCCAGCGCAAATCCTCTGCACTATGGTCGTGAGCTGACGGCATTGGACAATCTGGATTTTGGGAGCCTGCATCTGGATATTGAGGACAGCAGCTTCATTAACAACATTACGTTTGGGATGAAAACGGTGCAGGCCGTCGCCAGACAGACGCCTCATCCCTTGTCCTTTCATTTCATGCTTGCCCGGCCACAGCGCTGGTTTAACGCGCTGGCTGAAATCAGACCCGCGTGGATCTTCGTTCATGCAGAAACGCTGGACTATCCTTCGGAAACGTTAACTGAGATCCGCCATACCGGCGCACGAGCCGGACTGGTATTTAATCCGGCAACCCCGATCGACGCCTGGCGATATCTGGCGTCTGAGCTGGACGGAGTGATGGTGATGACCAGTGAGCCCGATGGGCAGGGACAGCGGTTTATTCCCTCCATGTGCGAGAAAATCCAAAAAGTACGCACGGCTTTTCCTCAGACCGAGTGCTGGGCCGACGGTGGAATTACGCTGGCAGCTGCACAGCAACTGGCAGCAGCTGGGGCGCAACATATGGTGATTGGGCGCGCCCTGTTCTCTTCATCTGACTATCGCGCGACCTTAGCTCAATTCGCCACCCTGTAAGAGGAGATTGTTTCTGATGAGCCAACAGAGACCTGACCGTATCAAACAGATGCTGCACTACCTGTGGCAACATCGTCACCTCTCCACACAGCAGGCCATGGAGCTTTTTGGCTATGCGGAAGCGACTGTCCGTCGTGATTTCCAGTATATTGTCAACCAGTATCCAGGCATGATCCGCGGTCACGGTTGCCTGGACTTCGACGACAGTACAGACGACAAAGAGTACGTCTTCGACGTGAAACGTACATTGCAATCTGTGGCGAAAAGAGAAATAGCTGCCCTTGCCCGAACAATGATCAAAGATGGCGACTGCTTTTTTCTCGACTCCGGCTCAACCTGCCTCGAACTGGCGAAATGCCTGGCCGATGCGCGGGTAAAGGTCATCTGCAACGACATTAAAATCGCCAATGAACTGGGCTGTTTTCCCCATGTGGAAAGTTACATTATCGGAGGACTGATTCGCCCAGGTTATTTTTCGGTAGGAGAGAGTCTGGCGCTGGAGATGATCAATGCCTTTTCCGTAGAACGTGCGTTTATCTCCTGCGATGCGCTGTCGCTGGAGACGGGGATCACCAATGCCACCATGTTTGAGGTCGGGGTGAAAACACGGATTATTCAACGCTCGCGTGAAGTTATTCTCATGGCCGATCACTCAAAATTTGATGCCGTTGAGCCGCATGCTGTAGCAACACTATCATGTATTAAAACGATCATCAGTGACAGCGGGTTACCTGAGACTATTGCACAGCGTTATCAGCGAGCCGGATGTCAGTTGTTTTTACCTCATTCAATAAAGTGATAAGTAAGTTCATTCGAGAGGGATTTCAAGCAAAAATAATCAATGGCACCCAATAGAAAATATTGGCGATGCGCTCGAACGAATAAAGAAGCTCTAGGCGCAATCCACACACTACGATGTTGCAACAACACGCCGGTGATGCTGCCAACTTACTGATTTAGTGTATGATGGTGTTTTTGAGGTGCTCCAGTGGCTTCTGTTTCTATCAGCTGTCCCTCCTGTTCAGCTACTGACGGGGTGGTGCGTAACGGCAAAAGCACCGCCGGACATCAGCGCTATCTCTGCTCTCACTGCCGTAAAACATGGCAACTGCAGTTCACTTACACCGCTTCTCAACCCGGTACGCACCAGAAAATCATTGATATGGCCATGAATGGCGTTGGATGCCGGGCAACAGCCCGCATTATGGGCGTTGGCCTCAACACGATTTTACGTCACTTAAAAAACTCAGGCCGCAGTCGGTAACCTCGCGCATACAGCCGGGCAGTGACGTCATCGTCTGCGCGGAAATGGACGAACAGTGGGGCTATGTCGGGGCTAAATCGCGCCAGCGCTGGCTGTTTTACGCGTATGACAGTCTCCGGAAGACGGTTGTTGCGCACGTATTCGGTGAACGCACTATGGCGACGCTGGGGCGTCTTATGAGCCTGCTGTCACCCTTTGACGTGGTGATATGGATGACGGATGGCTGGCCGCTGTATGAATCCCGCCTGAAGGGAAAGCTGCACGTAATCAGCAAGCGATATACGCAGCGAATTGAGCGGCATAACCTGAATCTGAGGCAGCACCTGGCACGGCTGGGACGGAAGTCGCTGTCGTTCTCAAAATCGGTGGAGCTGCATGACAAAGTCATCGGGCATTATCTGAACATAAAACACTATCAATAAGTTGGAGTCATTACCAACGAGAGGGACTATATATTTCGTTTTCAGATAAGACTCCTTGAGAGATTATCTTTTATGTAAAATCTCAAATATCACCTGATGTAATGTCAATGATAATATTAAGTGCGCTCTGAACAACATCTTTCTTGGTGTGATTAACATCTGACAAAAAGAACATCAGCTTCTTTATTATGTTCTTGTTGTTTATTATTTCACGCTCACAGAATAAAGCGTTGACTGCCTCTTCTATGACATTTCTCTCGTAAAAAAATTGAGAGTTAGCTTCATATAAAATATTGGCCAATTTTTCACCAAAAACCATATTATAATAATCACTGTGCATCTTTCTCCCCCAGGGTTCAGTCAATAATTTTACCATGCCTAATTATGACAGGTGTAACAAGCATATTTTGCTATATAAATAAAATACATAATACTGATTATTGTAAGAACAGGAAGCAGACTAATGGTTTTTTTTGTGAGCACATTCCTTCTTATGTAGGAAGAGGCTGTATTATATTCAGTCAACTCTTTTTTACTAAAAACATTATCTATGCCATCAAAGTTGCCTGCTAGCTAATTTTTAGGATATCGCCTTGTCGTGGATTATGCACTCTAAACATGTAGAAGGTATTCATTATAAATACACAGACGGCCATCTTTTGTAAAATGGATGCCGTTTTAAGTGAGATTCTGATTTTCAAATTGTTCCGGACTGAGACCGCCACACCAACTGTACCATCGCCAGCGATTGTAATCGCACTCGATATAATTAAGTAAGTTTGCTGATTTTGCTGTTTACTGCGACAGATGTAAAGCTGTGGTGATTCATGCAGACTAAGTTCACGGACTCCGGCAGTAACACCGATGCATTCTGCAAGCTTCAGATCTTAACTACGAAATTCATGCGAATGGTGTTTACGTTTTTTTACTGGTTGAAACTGTTTTGTCTTGTGAGTCACCTCTGACTGAGAGTTTACTCACTTAGCCGCGTGTCCACTATTGCTGGGTAAGATCACAACACTTTAAAATGCCCTATATAGGGTTAACCAGTAATTATCTGTATGATAGCTTTGAGTTCGGGAGGAGGTAATGACTCCAACTTACTGATAGTGTTTTATGTTCAGATAATGCCCGATGACCTTGTCATGCAACTCCACCGATTTTGAGAACGACAGTAACTTCCGTCCCAGCCTTGCCAGATGTTGTCTCAGATTCAGATTATGTCGCTCAATGCGCTGAGTGTAACGCTTGCTGATAACGTGCAGCTTTCCCTTCAGGCGTGATTCATACAGCGGCCAGCCATCCGTCATCTATACCACGACCTCAAAGGCCGACAGCAGGCTCAGAAGACGCTCCAGTGTGGCCAGAGTGCGTTCACCGAAGACGTGCGCCACAACCGTCCTCCGTATCCTGTCATACGCGTAAAACAGCCAGCGCTGACGTGATTTAGCACCGACGTAGCCCCACTGTTCGTCCATTTCAGCGCAGACAATCACATCACTGCCCGGTTGTATGCGCGAGGTTACCGACTACGGCCTGAGTTTTTTAAGTGACGTAAAACCGTGTTGAGGCCAACGCCCATAATGCGTGCACTGGCGCGACATCCGACGCCATTCATGGCCATATCAATGATTTTCTGGTGCGTACCGGGCTGAGAGGCGGTGTAAGTGAACTGTAGTTGCCATGTTTTACGGCAATGAGAGCAGAGATAGCGCTGATGTCCGGCAGTGCTTTTGCCGTTACGCACCACGCCTTCAGTAGCGGAGCAGGAAGGACATCTGATGGAAATGGAAGCCACGCAAGCACCTTAAAATCACCATCATACACTAAATCAGTAAGTTGGCAGCATTACCGAAATCCCCATCCTTTAGGGCAGTGAGGATGTCAATAATAGCAGACCACATCATGAGTCATTCTGACCGACACATGCCAGAAGCAGAGGCTCCATCCCATTTTATACCTACCTTATAACACTTAGAAAAACAACATGTTAAAAATGTCTATTGGAAACAATTTTATTTCCAATTGTAATGATAACCATTCTCATATTAATATGACTACGTGATAATTAACTTTTGATGCACTCCGCATGTCTGACCGCGCCACTACCACAGCTTCCTTAACGTTCGAGTCGCTTTATGGCACACATCACGGCTGGTTGAAAAGCTGGCTGACGCGCAAACTCCAGTCTGCTTTTGATGCAGATGACATTGCCCAGGACACTTTTTTGCGGGTAATGGTCAGCGAAACGCTCTCGACGATCCGCGATCCTCGCTCCTTCCTCTGCACTATCGCCAAACGCGTGATGGTGGACCTGTTTCGCCGAAACGCGCTGGAAAAAGCGTATCTGGAGATGCTGGCGCTTATGCCGGAGGGGGGAGCGCCTTCACCTGAGGAACGCGAAAGCCAACTCGAGACCCTACAACTCCTCGACAGCATGCTGGACGGGCTAAACGGCAAAACACGTGAAGCGTTTCTGCTTTCGCAACTGGATGGTCTGACATACAGCGAGATTGCGCACAAACTCGGTGTTTCCATCAGCTCCGTGAAAAAATACGTGGCGAAAGCCGTCGAGCACTGCCTGCTGTTCCGTCTGGAGTATGGGTTATGAATCCTTTGTTAACCGATTCCCGCCGTCAGGCGCTGCGTTCAGCTTCCCACTGGTATGCCGTGCTAAGCGGCGAGCGCGTCAGCCCACAACAGGAAGCGCGCTGGCAACAGTGGTATGAACAGGATCAGGATAACCAGTGGGCCTGGCAGCAGGTTGAAAACCTGCGCAACCAGCTTGGCGGTGTGCCTGGCGACGTTGCCAGCCGGGCGTTGCACGATACCCGCCTCACCCGCCGTCACGTGATGAAAGGATTACTGCTGTTGCTCGGCGCTGGCGGAGGCTGGCAGCTCTGGCAGTCGGAAACCGGCGAAGGTCTGCGGGCAGATTACCGCACCGCCAAAGGCACAGTCAGCCGTCAGCAACTGGAAGATGGCTCCCTGCTCACGCTGAATACCCAAAGCGCGGCGGATGTGCGTTTTGATGCGCATCAGCGCACCGTCCGGCTCTGGTACGGTGAAATCGCCATTACTACCGCGAAAGATGCCCTGCAACGCCCCTTCCGTGTCCTGACCCGTCAGGGCCAGCTCACTGCTTTAGGGACAGAATTTACCGTCCGCCAGCAGGATAATTTCACGCAGCTTGACGTTCAGCAGCACGCTGTGGAAGTGCTTCTCGCCAGTGCCCCCGCGCAAAAACGCATCGTGAACGCTGGTGAAAGCCTGCAGTTCAGCGCCTCTGAGTTTGGCGCAGTGAAACCGCTGGATGACGAGAGTACAAGCTGGACGAAGGACATCCTGAGCTTCAGCGATAAACCACTGGGTGAGGTGATAGCCACGCTAACCCGTTACCGCAACGGCGTGCTGCGCTGCGATCCCGCCGTTGCCGGGCTGCGCCTGAGCGGGACGTTCCCGCTGAAAAATACCGATGCGATCCTGAACGTTATCGCGCAAACGCTTCCCGTTAAAATTCAGTCTATTACGCGGTACTGGATAAACATTTCACCACTGTAAGGAAAATAATTCTTATTTCGATTGTCCTTTTTACCCTTCTCGTTCGACTCATAGCTGAACACAACAAAAATGATGATGGGGAAGGTATGACGCCGTTACGCGTTTTTCGTAAAACAACACCTTTGGTTAACGCCATTCGCCTGAGCCTGCTGCCGCTGGCCGGTCTCTCGTTTTCCGCTTTTGCTGCACAGGTTAATATCGCACCGGGATCGCTCGATAAAGCGCTCAATCAGTATGCCGCACACAGCGGATTTACCCTCTCGGTTGACGCCAGCCTGACGCGCGGCAAGCAGAGCAACGGCCTGCACGGCGATTACGACGTCGAGAGCGGCCTGCAACAACTGCTGGACGGCAGCGGACTGCAGGTAAAACCGCTGGGAAATAATAGCTGGACGCTGGAGCCCGCGCCCGCACCAAAAGAAGATGCCCTGACCGTGGTCGGCGACTGGCTGGGTGATGCGCGTGAAAACGACGTATTTGAACATGCTGGCGCGCGTGACGTGATCCGCCGTGAGGATTTCGCCAAAACCGGCGCAACCACCATGCGTGAGGTACTTAACCGCATCCCTGGCGTCAGCGCGCCGGAAAACAACGGCACCGGCAGCCACGACCTGGCGATGAACTTTGGCATCCGGGGCCTGAACCCGCGCCTCACCAGCCGCTCGACCGTCCTGATGGACGGCATCCCCGTCCCCTTCGCCCCTTACGGTCAGCCGCAGCTTTCACTGGCTCCCGTTTCGCTCGGCAACATGGATGCCATTGACGTGGTACGCGGTGGTGGTGCGGTGCGTTACGGACCGCAGAGCGTGGGCGGCGTGGTGAACTTTGTTACCCGTGCCATTCCGCAGGACTTTGGTATCGAGGCGGGCGTGGAAGGTCAGCTCAGCCCAACCTCTTCACAAAACAACCCGAAAGAGACGCACAACCTGATGGTGGGCGGCACAGCGGACAACGGTTTTGGCACCGCGCTGCTCTACTCCGGCACGCGCGGCAGTGACTGGCGCGAGCACAGCGCCACCCGCATCGACGACCTGATGCTGAAAAGCAAATATGCGCCGGATGAGGTGCACACCTTCAACAGCCTGCTGCAATATTACGACGGTGAAGCCGACATGCCCGGTGGCCTGTCTCGCGCGGATTACGACGCCGATCGCTGGCAATCCACCCGCCCGTATGACCGCTTCTGGGGTCGTCGCAAGCTGGCGAGCCTGGGCTACCAGTTCCAGCCAGACAGCCAGCATAAATTCAACATTCAGGGGTTCTACACCCAAACCCTGCGCAGCGGCTACCTGGAGCAAGGCAAACGCATCACCCTCTCGCCGCGTAACTACTGGGTGCGCGGTATTGAGCCACGCTACAGCCAGATCTTTATGATCGGCCCTTCCGCGCACGAAGTGGGCGTGGGCTATCGCTATGTGAATGAATCAACGCATGAAATGCGTTACTACACCGCCACCAGCAGCGGGCAGTTGCCGTCCGGCTCAAGCCCTTACGACCGCGATACGCGTTCCGGCACCGAGGCGCACGCCTGGTATCTGGATGACAAAATCGACATCGGCAACTGGACCATCACGCCGGGTATGCGTTTCGAACATATCGAGTCATACCAGAACAACGCCATCACAGGCACGCACGAAGAAGTGAGCTATAACGCACCGCTTCCGGCGTTGAACGTGCTCTATCACCTGACTGACAGCTGGAATCTTTATGCAAACACTGAAGGCTCGTTCGGCACCGTACAGTACAGCCAGATTGGCAAGGCTGTGCAAAGCGGCAATGTGGAACCGGAAAAAGCGCGAACCTGGGAACTCGGTACCCGCTACGACGACGGCGCGCTGACGGCGGAAATGGGGCTGTTCCTGATTAACTTTAACAATCAGTACGACTCCAACCAGACCAACGACACCGTCACTGCACGTGGCAAAACGCGCCATACCGGGCTGGAAACGCAGGCACGTTACGATCTGGGTACGCTAACGCCAACGCTTGATAACGTTTCCATCTACGCCAGCTATGCGTATGTGAACGCGGAAATCCGCGAGAAAGGCGACACCTACGGCAATCTGGTACCATTCTCCCCGAAACATAAAGGCACGCTGGGCGTGGACTACAAGCCAGGAAACTGGACGTTCAATCTGAACAGCGATTTCCAGTCCAGCCAGTTTGCGGATAACGCCAATACGGTGAAAGAGAGCGCCGACGGCAGTACCGGCCGCATTCCCGGCTTCATGCTCTGGGGCGCACGCGTGGCGTATGACTTTGGCCCGCAGATGGCAGATCTGAACCTGGCATTCGGTGTGAAAAACATCTTCGACCAGGACTACTTCATCCGCTCTTATGACGACAACAACAAAGGCATCTATGCAGGCCAGCCGCGCACGCTGTATATGCAGGGGTCGTTGAAGTTCTGATGTGTTAACGCCCGGCTTGCCGGGCTTTTAGCTGGAATGTGATTATGTTGGCATTTATCCGTTTTGTTTTTGCAGGCCTGCTGCTGGTGATCAGCCACGCCTTTGCCGCCACGGTTCAGGACGAACACGGCACGTTTACACTCGAAAAAACGCCACAACGGATTGTGGTGCTGGAACTCTCGTTCGCCGATGCGCTGGCCGCCGTGGACGTCAGCCCGATCGGTATTGCCGACGATAACGATGCAAAACGCATCCTGCCCGAAGTGCGTGCGCACCTGAAACCGTGGCAGTCCGTCGGAACGCGCGCGCAGCCGAGCCTGGAAGCCATTGCCGCTCTGAAACCAGACCTGATCATTGCCGACAGCAGTCGCCATGCGGGGGTTTACATCGCCTTGCAGCAAATCGCGCCGGTACTGCTGCTTAAGTCCCGCAACGAAACCTACGCTGAAAATTTGCAATCTGCGGCTATCATCGGCGAAATGGTGGGTAAAAAGCGAGAGATGCAGGCACGCCTGGAACAACATAAAGAGAGGATGGCGCAGTGGGCCAGCCAGCTTCCCAAAGGGACACGCGTGGCCTTTGGCACATCACGCGAACAGCAATTCAACCTGCATACTCAGGAGACCTGGACCGGCAGCGTGCTGGCCTCTCTGGGGCTGAACGTTCCCGCTGCGATGGCGGGTGCGTCCATGCCGTCCATCGGCCTGGAGCAACTGCTGGCGGTCAATCCTGCCTGGCTGCTGGTTGCCCACTATCGCGAAGAGAGCATTGTTAAACGCTGGCAACAAGATCCGCTCTGGCAGATGTTAACCGCCGCGCAGAAGCAGCAGGTTGCTTCGGTCGACAGTAACACCTGGGCGCGGATGCGCGGTATTTTTGCTGCAGAGCGTATTGCCGCTGACACGGTAAAAATCTTCCACCATCAGCCGCTTACCGTTGTGAAATGACCGCGATAAAACACCCGGTGCTGCTGTGGGGGCTTCCCGTTGCAGCACTTATTATTATTTTCTGGCTGAGTCTGTTTTGCTACTCGGCCATTCCTGTTTCCGGAGCAGATGCAACCCGCGCCCTGCTGCCTGGACACACGCCAACGCTACCAGAAGCGCTGGTGCAAAACCTTCGTTTGCCACGAAGCCTGGTCGCCGTTCTGATCGGCGCAAGCCTGGCGCTCGCGGGCACGCTGCTGCAAACCCTGACCCACAACCCAATGGCCTCTCCTTCACTGCTCGGCATTAACAGCGGCGCGGCGCTGGCTATGGCGCTTACCAGCGCGCTGAGTCCGACGCCGATTGCAGGCTATTCTCTGTCGTTCATCGCGGCATGCGGGGGCGGCGTGAGCTGGCTGCTGGTCATGACCGCAGGAGGCGGATTTCGTCATACCCATGACAGAAACAAACTGATCCTCGCGGGTATCGCGCTGTCGGCCTTTTGTATGGGCCTTACCCGCATCACCCTGCTGCTGGCCGAAGATCATGCTTACGGCATCTTTTACTGGCTGGCAGGCGGAGTGTCCCACGCCCGCTGGCAGGATGTCTGGCAGCTCTTGCCGGTGGTGGTCACTGCAGTCCCTGTCGTGTTGCTGCTGGCGAATCAACTGAACCTGCTCAACCTCAGCGACAGCACCGCCCATACGCTGGGAGTGAACCTGACGAGGCTACGTTTGGTCATCAATATGTTAGTGCTGCTTCTGGTTGGTGCGTGCGTCAGCGTGGCAGGTCCGGTGGCGTTTATCGGTCTGCTGGTGCCACATCTGGCGCGCTTCTGGGCAGGCTTCGATCAGCGCAACGTACTGCCAGTGAGCATGCTGCTGGGGGCCACGCTGATGCTGCTGGCAGATGTACTCGCACGCGCACTGGCCTTCCCCGGAGATCTGCCCGCAGGCGCAGTGCTGGCGCTGATTGGCAGCCCTTGCTTTGTCTGGCTTGTGAGGAGGCGAGGATGAAAATTGCGCTGGTTATTTTCATCACCCTTGCCCTGGCGGGCTGTGCGCTGTTATCACTCCATATGGGAGTGATCCCCGTGCCGTGGCGCGCGCTGCTGACCGACTGGCAGGCCGGACGCGAGCATTATTATGTATTGATGGAGTACCGACTGCCGCGCTTGCTGCTGGCACTGTTTGTCGGTGCAGCCCTCGCCGTGGCGGGCGTGCTGATACAGGGGATTGTGCGCAACCCTCTGGCATCACCGGATATTCTCGGTGTTAACCATGCCGCCAGCCTGGCCTCTGTGGGGGCTCTACTTCTTATGCCGTCACTGCCCGTGATGGTGCTGCCGCTGCTGGCCTTTGCGGGCGGCATGGCGGGGTTGATATTGCTGAAGATGCTGGCAAAGACCCACCAGCCGATGAAGCTGGCGCTCACCGGCGTGGCGCTTTCTGCATGCTGGGCCAGCCTGACGGATTATCTGATGCTCTCGCGCCCGCAGGATGTGAACAACGCCCTGCTGTGGCTGACCGGCAGCTTATGGGGCCGTGACTGGAGCTTTGTGAAGATTGCCATCCCGCTGATGATTTTATTTCTGCCGCTGAGCCTGAGTTTTTGCCGCGATCTCGACCTCCTTGCACTCGGCGATGCGCGCGCCACCACGCTCGGTGTGTCGGTGCCCCATACCCGATTCTGGGCTTTGTTACTAGCTGTCGCCATGACATCTACCGGCGTGGCCGCCTGCGGCCCGATTAGCTTTATTGGTCTCGTGGTGCCGCATATGATGCGTAGCATCACCGGTGGACGTCACCGCAGACTGCTGCCTGTTTCGGCCCTGACAGGTGCGTTGCTGTTGGTGGTTGCCGATCTGCTGGCGAGAATTATTCATCCCCCACTGGAGCTCCCGGTTGGCGTGCTGACCGCCATTATCGGTGCGCCGTGGTTTGTCTGGTTGCTTGTGAGAATGCGATAAATGACTTTACGAACTGAAAATCTGACGGTCAGTTACGGGACAGACAAGGTACTTAACGACGTTTCACTCTCACTGCCAACGGGGAAGATCACCGCCCTGATCGGTCCTAACGGTTGCGGGAAATCGACGCTGTTAAACTGTTTTTCGCGGCTTTTAATGCCGCAGTCTGGCACCGTATTTCTCGGCGATAATCCCATAAATATGCTCTCATCGCGCCAGTTGGCCCGCAGGCTTTCGCTGCTGCCTCAGCACCATTTAACGCCAGAGGGGATCACAGTCCAGGAGCTGGTTTCGTATGGTCGTAATCCCTGGCTGTCACTCTGGGGGCGTCTCTCCGCTGAAGACAATGCACGAGTTAATGTCGCCATGAACCAGACCCGGATCAATCATCTTGCCGTTCGTCGGTTAACCGAGCTTTCCGGCGGTCAGCGCCAGCGCGCATTTCTGGCAATGGTCCTGGCCCAGAATACGCCCGTTGTATTACTTGATGAGCCAACCACCTATCTTGATATCAATCACCAGGTGGACCTGATGCGGTTGATGGGCGAACTCCGGACTCAGGGGAAAACGGTGGTCGCTGTGCTGCACGACCTTAATCAGGCTAGCCGGTACTGCGATCAACTGGTGGTAATGGCAAACGGACATGTTATGGCGCAAGGCACACCAGAAGAGGTGATGACCCCAGGATTGCTGAGAACAGTATTCAGCGTGGAAGCGGAAATACACCCCGAGCCGGTATCTGGCAGGCCGATGTGCCTAATGAGGTAGATTGCACAGGCCGTAAGAACCAAACCACGACTGAATGAAACTGGACTGGCGCCAGCAAGCCTGTTCAGACTGGGGCTGAACTTTTCCGGACTCTGAAAGATTACCAATACTCATCGTCCATCCGCTTGCTTTAGGCTGACAGGTTCATAATCAACGCAAACCAGAGCTGTACAGGCTTGGGCGCGGCTTTCAAACCAGTCGTGATCACGGCAATCAATTTTGAACTCTGCTTAACGGACATTTCTGTATAACCCTTACGGCAACGAAAAACGCGAAGTTAAAATTTTAGAAACCCAAAAACGTGACATGACTAAGTTTAGATTTCAGGGGGGAGATCAAAAAATTTCGCTCTGTGCCAGAGCGGACATTCACGGAGCTGGTTCATTACCAATGAGGTTGGGCTTTTGAGGATAAATCAATGATCAGACGCCAACGTAAATCAAAAGCAACCCTGGAACGGAATTGCTAATCCAGTTTCTGACCATCGATTTTTCTAAAAAGTGTGCGTTTGCTACTACTTAGGTAGGTGCAGCTTTCTTAATCACCGGCAGCCACGTTATACAGGCCAGTTGATGGATCGATTGTTATCAATGATATCTTCATGAGTCGGTGTCTCACCCAGCTTACCGAAGCTGGCATAAAGTGAAGGCAGACGGGCCCGTCCTTCTCCCTTTTTCGCCAGAGGGAAAGCGCGAAGCATGGTGGCAGCCTCCCAGTCACAACAATAGGATGGTGTGCACGGCTGCTGACGCCATGATTCAGCGATAGAGCCGGAAAATACGGGGTCAAAGCCGGTATCATTAACCAGAGTCATCGTGACCTGTACTGCGGCTGGATGATCTCCTGCTACTGCAACTGCCAGGCGACCGCGGCTCCCTTCAGGTAGTCTGTTGTGGTCAACTAAAACTGGCCTCCGCGTTAGAGTTTTTCCAGTATCGGTTTTCTGATTCGTTTGGTGGTAACCCACCATTATATTCGTGCGGTCTTAGTGCGCTGTAATATCCAACGATATAGTCCGTTATTGCGTGAGCTGCATCGCTGAAGCTTACATAGCCCGTCGCTGGCACCCATTCGTTCTTCAGACTCCTGAAGAAGCGCTCCATGGGGCTGTTATCCCAGCAGTTTCCACGCCGACTCATACTCTGCCTGATCCGGTATCGCCACAGTAACTGCCGGAACTGCCTGCTCGTATAATGACTGCCTTGATCGCTTGGAACATCACCCCGACGGGCTTACCACGGGTTTCCCATGCCATTTCCAGTGCTTTCATGGTAAGCCTGCTGTCCGGCGAGAACGACATGGCCCAGCCCACTGGTTTTCTTGCGAACAGGTCGAGAACAACGGCGAGGTACGCCCAGCGCTTACCCGTCCAGATATAGGTCACATCACCGCACCACACCTGATTTGGCTCGGTCACGGCGAACTGCCTTTCAAGGTAGTTAGGGATAGCAACATGTTCATGACCACCACGTTTATACCGGTGAGTCGGCTGCTGACAGCTGACCAGCCCCAGCTCTTTCATGAGCCTGCCAGCAAGCCAGCGTCCCATCTGGTAGCCTCTCCGGGTTGCCATTGTGGCGATGCTTCTTGCTCCGGCCGAACCGTGGCTGATGCCATGTAGCTCAAGTACCTGACTGCGTAATACAGCCCGTCTGCCGTCTGGTTTTTCAGGACGGTTTTTCCTGAGGTAGCCTGAGTTTAACGGACACTCCTTCCTGAAATAGAATGGCATCAGAAGGAGCTAATAATGAGCAGAAAAACCCAACGTTACTCTAAAAAGTTCAAAGCCGAAGCTGTCAGAACGGTTCTTGAAAATCAACTTTCGATCAGTGAAGGCGCTTCCCGATTATCTCTTCCTGAAGGCACTTTAGGACAATGGGTTACCGCCGCCAGAAAAGGGCTCGGTACTCCTGGTTCCCGCACGGTGGCTGAACTGGAATCTGAAATTCTGCAACTGCGTAAGGCGTTAAATGAAGCTCGCCTTGAGCGAGATATATTAAAAAAAGCAACTGTAGATTTTGCACAGGAGTCGCTGAAAAATACGCGTTAATCGAACAATGGCGACAACAATTTCCCATTGAAGCGATGTGTCAGGTATTTGGTGTATCCAGGAGCGGTTATTACAACTGGGTACAGCATGAACCCTCAGACAGAAAACAAAGTGATGAGCGGCTAAAACTGGAGATTAAGGTGGCACATATCCGCACTCGCGAAACATATGGAACCCGGCGGCTCCAGACGGAGCTGGCAGAGAATGGCATCATCGTTGGTCGTGACCGACTGGCACGTCTTCGTAAGGAGCTAAGGCTACGCTGTAAGCAGAAACGCAAGTTCAGAGCGACTACGAACTCGAACCACAATCTGCCAGTTGCGCCAAATCTGCTGAACCAGACGTTCGCTCCTACAGCACCAAATCAGGTCTGGGTGGCGGACCTGACGTATGTTGCCACACAGGAGGGATGGTTGTACCTCGCTGGCATCAAAGATGTTTATACGTGCGAAATTGTCGGCTACGCCATGGGAGAGCGCATGACAAAAGAGCTGACAGGTAAAGCCCTGTTTATGGCGCTCAGGAGCCAGCGCCCACCTGCCGGGCTAATCCACCACTCTGATCGAGGTTCACAGTACTGCGCATACGATTACCGGGTCATACAGGAGCAGTTTGGTCTGAAAACATCAATGTCGCGTAAAGGTAACTGTTACGACAACGCTCCGATGGAAAGCTTCTGGGGAACGCTGAAAAATGAGAGCCTGAGCCACTATCGTTTTAATAACCGGGATGAAGCCATCTCAGTAATACGGGAATACATTGAGATTTTCTACAATCGTCAGCGTCGTCACTCTCGTCTGGGGAATATCTCCCCGGCAGCCTTCAGGGAAAAATATCATCAGATGGCTGCTTAAAAAAAGAACAAATGGTAGTGTCCGCTATTGCCAGTACACCTCAACATTCCACCATGCATTCCGATTAACGCCGCATAGCCAGTTGAACTTTGCTACTTTGTGAGAGGTAGTACCTTCTATCCAGTGCGAATTTAATTAATGGAATAAATGATTATGAGTGAAAATGATACAATCCCAAAGAAGTCTACAAGTCAGATTAACAAAGCGGTATTCTTTACATCTGCTTTGCTAATTTTCCTTCTTGTCGCCTTTGCCGCCGTATTCCCGGATGTCGCCGACAAAAATTTTAAACTACTTCAGCAACAAATCTTCACGAATGCCAGCTGGTTCTACATCCTTGCTGTGGCCCTGATTTTACTGAGTGTCACGTTCCTTGGACTCTCACGCTACGGTGATATCAAGCTGGGCCCGGACCATGCGCAGCCTGATTTCAGCTACCACTCCTGGTTTGCGATGCTTTTTTCGGCAGGGATGGGGATCGGCCTGATGTTCTTTGGCGTTGCCGAACCTGTAATGCATTATCTTTCGCCACCCGTTGGCACTCCAGAAACCGTTGCGGCAGCCAAGGAAGCAATGCGTCTGACCTTTTTCCACTGGGGACTGCACGCATGGGCAATTTATGCCATTGTGGCGCTGATTCTGGCGTTCTTCAGTTACCGTCACGGTCTGCCTTTAACTCTGCGCTCCGCACTCTATCCCATTATTGGCGATCGCATATACGGACCTGTAGGACATGCGGTTGATATTTTCGCTGTTATAGGCACGGTCTTTGGCGTTGCGACATCACTGGGTTACGGTGTTTTGCAGGTGAATGCCGGTTTGAACCATCTTTTCGGGGTGCCCATCAATGAAACGGTGCAGGTAATTCTGATCGTGGTCATCACGGGGTTAGCGACGATTTCAGTGGTGTCCGGTCTGGATAAGGGAATACGTATCCTGTCTGAACTCAATCTGGGTCTGGCTTTGTTGCTCCTGGCGCTGGTCCTGTGTCTGGGACCAACCGTGCTTCTGCTGAAGTCATTTGTGGAAAATACGGGCGGTTATCTTTCGGAACTGGTGAGTAAAACGTTCAACCTTTACGCGTATGAGCCCAAGTCGAGCAACTGGCTGGGGGGCTGGACATTACTGTACTGGGGATGGTGGCTTTCATGGTCGCCGTTTGTGGGGATGTTCATCGCACGGGTCTCCCGCGGGCGAACCATTCGCGAGTTTGTCACCGGCGTGCTGTTTGTTCCCGCGGGTTTTACGCTAATGTGGATGACGGTGTTTGGTAACAGCGCGATCTATCTCATTATGAACCAGGGGGCCACAGACCTCGCCAATACTGTTCAGCAGGATGTGTCGCTGGCCCTGTTTAATTTCCTGGAGCATTTCCCGTTCTCTTCTGTGCTGTCATTCATTGCAATGGCGATGGTCATCGTCTTCTTTGTAACGTCTGCTGATTCGGGGGCAATGGTTGTGGATACTCTGGCATCAGGTGGAGTGGCAAACACACCCGTCTGGCAGCGAATATTCTGGGCCTCGCTCATGGGCATTGTTGCAATTGCGCTTCTCCTTGCCGGAGGGCTAAGTGCGCTGCAAACGGTGACAATAGCGAGTGCATTGCCCTTCTCAGTGATCTTACTAATATCCATATACGGACTTTTAAAAGCTTTGCGCCGGGATTTGACCAAGCGTGAAAGCCTGAGCATGGCGACAATTGCTCCTACGGCTGCACGTAACCCAATTCCTTGGCAGAGAAGGTTACGCAATATCGCGTATCTGCCGAAGCGATCTCTTGTGAAACGTTTTATGGACGACGTTATCCAGCCCGCCATGACGCTGGTTCAGGAGGAACTGAACAAGCAGGGGACGATAAGCCACATTAGTGATGCAGTCGACGATCGTATTCGTCTTGAAGTCGATTTGGGCAACGAGCTGAATTTTATATATGAAGTGAGGCTTCGCGGGTATATCTCACCGACCTTCGCGCTCGCCGCAATGGATAATGATGAGCAGCAGACTGAACAACATCGATATTATCGCGCTGAGGTTTATCTCAAAGAAGGCGGTCAAAATTATGATGTGATGGGCTGGAACCAGGAACAGCTGATTAATGACATACTGGACCAGTACGAAAAACACCTGCACTTCCTGCACCTGGTTCGTTAATAGCAACATGCCGTCCTGGGGGCGGCAATTATTATCTCGGCCGCAATATGAGGGAATGCAGAATGATTTCACGCTGGAAATGGATGCTGAAGCAGACAATTAAAAAACTATGGTTCAGGGCAACGTTATTCGCAATTGTCGCGATAATAACGGCCCTTTTATCAATTCTTTTTAAATCAATGATACCTGAGTCGGTTTCCGTGAAGGTTGGTGCGGAAGCAGTCGATAACATTCTGAACATACTGGCATCGAGTATGCTGGCAGTGACCACATTTTCGCTGAGTATCATGGTCACAGCCTACGGTTCAGCCACTACTAATGTGACTCCCAGAGCTACGCGTTTAGTTGTTGAAGACGTCACCACACAAAATGTACTGGCCACCTTCATCGGTTCTTTTCTCTTGAAGTGGTCAACAAAAACTGGCCACCGCGTTAGAGTTTTTCCAGTATCGATTTTCCGATTCGTTTGGGGGTAACCCACCGTTATATTCGTGCGGTCTTAGTGCGCTGTAATATCCAACGATATAGTCCGTTATGGCGTGAGCTGCCTCGCTGAAGCTTACGTAACCCACCACCGGCATCCATTCGTTCTTCAGACTCCTGAAGAAGCGTTCCATTGGGCTGTTATCCCAGCAGTTTCCGCGCCGGCTCATACTCTGTCTGATCTGGTATCGCCACAATAACTGCCGGAACTGCCTGCTCGTATAATGACTGCCCTGATCGCTGTGGAACATCACCCCGCCGGGCTTACCACGGGTTTCCCATGCCATTTCCAGCGCTTTCATGGTGAGCCTGCTGTCCGGCGAGAACGACATGGCCCAGCCCACTGGTTTTCTTGCGAACAGGTCGAGAACAACGGCGAGGTACGCCCAGCGCTTACCCGTCCAGATATAGGTCACATCACCGCACCACACCTGATTTGGCTCGGTCACGGCGAACTGCCTTTCAAGGTAGTTAGGGATAGCAACATGTTCATGACCACCACGTTTATACCGGTGAGTCGGCTGCTGACAGCTGACCAGCCCCAGCTCTTTCATGAGCCTGCCAGCAAGCCAGCGTCCCATCTGGTAGCCTCTCCGGGTTGCCATTGTGGCGATGCTTCTTGCTCCGGCCGAACCGTGGCTGATGCCATGTAGCTCAAGTACCTGACTGCGTAATACAGCCCGTCTGCCGTCTGGTTTTTCAGGACGGTTTTTCCAGTATCTGTAGCTGCTGCGATGAACCCCGAACACATGGCAGAGTGTGACCACAGGATAATGCGCTCTGAGTTTCCCGATTATCGAGAACTGTTCAGGGAGTCTGACATCAAGAGCGCGGTAGCCTTTTTAATATTTCATTCTCCATTTCAATGCGTTGTAGCTTTTTCCTCAGCTTACGTATTTCGATTTGTTCTGGTGTTATCGGAGAGGCTTTTGGTGTTTTGCCCTGACGCTCATCACGCAGTTGTTTGACCCATCTTGTCATTGTGGAAAGGCCAACATCCATAGCTTTCGCGGCATCTGCCACCGTGTATTTCTGGTCAACAACCAGTTGAGCGGATTCGCGTTTAAACTCTGCGCTGAAATTTCTTTTTTTCATTGGAGCACCTGTGTTGTTCTGAGGTGAGCATATCACCTCTGTTCAGGTGGCCAAATTCAGTGTGCCACTTCAGCCCTGATTCGACTTTTACAATGACTTATCTGGACGCATGAAGAACGTCAGGAATATACCAATAACAAGCAATGCGACGGAACCGTAGAATGGTAAACTCCAGTTGCCTGTTTTGTCGATAATAATGCCAAAGGCGATAGGTGAAATAATGTCGGCGACAGCGGAACCGGCGTTCATCAATCCGCTGGCAATTCCCACATACTTCGGCGTAATATCCATCGGGACAGCCCGGATAGGCCCAATGGTCAGCTCATCGGCCAGCAATGTCGTGAACTGTGAGACGAAACAGCGTACACAGTTTGAATGTATCTACTTTTCCCAATACTGGGCGAAGGGAGATTTTATTGCGAAGCGCGCGCCAATTGGTCAGTGGGAACCTTATTCGGAAGAGTCACTACTTGGCATCATCGTCACCAGCGTCTGTCGTATTAAAGTCGCGATGCTAAAACCTGAACCTCCCAGAGATCCCCATATCCCGCTGATGGGGGATTTTAACTAAAACTTAGCGCTATCGCTGCGTATCGTAACTATCCCGTATTACGTAGCGTAAATTATGACGCCATATGGGGAACAAATACACAGAGGAAGAAAAAGATTAGATTGGTTTTAAGGGATGTTTTTATCATAAATGGCACTGCTAAAATTATGAGATTATCGAAGATAAAATTCTTGATCATACATAAAAGGCCTCCTGAATTAAATCAAGAGGCGTATAGTTTTTACATTACTGATGTATGTTTAATGATCTCACTGATTTTCACTTTCCTGTCCTGCGATCTTGAAAGAGTGGCAGCATCAGCAGTAGCAATCGCCGACATGGCCGCCTCACCATTGAGAAGGTCAATATAATCTTCTTCAGGTTTTGCACCACAGAGGATATTATGGAGGAATAACGTCTCCTTTCTTATTAAACTGGCAAGCCATAATGGTGTTTTTTTTCCTGGATGACCATATGCTATAGCGCCATCCATTTCTGAGGTCATATTGCCTTTCCGACGATCATCATCTTCTTCTTGTGTTTCATGGACCAAAAAATGCTTTGTCTGACCGCCAATCCTAAGTGACCCTGCTGTTTCTTGCATATCAATTTTAATAGAGCCTTTAGTTCCATTGATGATGACATAATGTTCCGGCCAGTTAAATGCACTCCCCCACTCTAAGGTTGCTAGTTTTCCTGACGGGAATTCCAAGGTCATAAATAACATATCATCTTCATTGCCAAATCCTGGACCAGAATGGGCCAAATTTCCACCAATCATAGTAACCGTCTCTGGTATTTCTCCAAGTAAATGCTGAACACAATCTAACTCATGTATATGATGATATAGATGTCCACCAGATTGTTCTTTCATCTTTTTCCAGGAAAGTCTCTCTTGTTTGTTTTCCCAGCCATTTCTCTTAGTATGACATGATAATATTTCGCCGATAACACCTTCTTTAATTAACTTCCGTGCATATTGAACCCCATTGAAAAAATTCATAATATGCCCGGCCATAAAGGTCACACCAGCTTCTTTACACGCTTTGACCATATCCACACAATCTTCATAACTTAATGCAATTGGTTTTTCACAAAAAACATGCTTCTTATTCTTTGCTGCTTTAATTACTGGTTCTTTATGCAGATAATTTGGGGTGGCTACGATCACGCAATCGACTAATTTACTTGAGACTAAAGCATCCAAGCTTGACATATTGATACACTGCAATTCACGGGCAATATTTTCTCCATTTTCAGGATCGTATACACATGTAATTTTTGCATTATCATGCATATTCATAAAACGAGCTAATTCAGCGCCAAAGTATCCAACACCAACAACGCCATAATTAATCATAAAGCCTCCAATCATTTAGCCACGGATAGTTTATAAATTTTACCTGGAATATCAAAACCAACTAACAAAATTAATAAGGCAGAGAATGCAACCGTAACAATGAATAATGAAACACCTAAGCCATAATATCCTGAAATGTATGTAGCTAATACAGGTGCGGCCATTCCTCCAGTTGCCCCTAAGTTATAAATAAGACCGGTCCCTAATCCTCTTAATTTTGTTGGAAAGTAATCATATATAAATTTTGGAACCAACCCTGCAATACCTAAATTTGTAAACATTAATCCAAAGAGACATAATCCTATAAGAGAAGAGTTTTTCACAGAAATAAAAAAAAGAGGACAAAGGAAAATAAATGAAGTTATTAGACCGACTACAAAGGCTTTTTTTACACCAATCTTATCACCAACAAAACCAAAAAATATTGTACCTGTCAGTGTTCCTAAACCTGCTATTGTCATCAGAGTTGAAATGACCACTGTATTAACTCCATTATCTGCCAGGTAGGAAGGAAGTAGTCCGTTTATCGGCCAGTTTGCACCAAATAGACAAAAACAGACGAGGAAAACGATCATAGAGATTGAAAGATGTGGTTTTCTGAAGACAGACAAAAATGTTGATTTATCCTTATATTTATCTTCAATCCACTCCTGACTTTCTGGAGCACTTTTTCTGATCCAAAGAACTAGTAAAACTGGTAACAGGCCTATAAAAAAAGAGTTTCTCCATCCATATACTTCAGCAAACTGAGGGATTATTTGTGCCGCAATAATATTTCCAACAGAAAAACCACTTACCAAAAAAGCACTAGCTTTAGATTGAAGATTTTTAGGCCAACTTTCTACCGCATAAGTTGAAGCACATGCATATTCACCAGACATCCCTAAGCCAACAATAAAACGGCAAACTGCGAGCATATATAAGTTTGTAGCAATACCGCTAAGGCCTGTTCCGACTGAGTAAATGAAAATTGCCCACATCATCATTGGCTTACGACCATATTTATCAGCCATGGCACCAAAAAAACCACCTCCAATAGGTCTGGCTATGAAGGCCACTGTCCCTATTAAAGTAGCCTGAATATCCGTAATGCCAAGATCTGCTTTTATAATATGAAGAATGTAAAATATCATCATAAAATCAAAGCCATCAAATACATATCCAAGCCATGCGGAAAAAAGAGCTTTCCGTTGTGGTGGATTAACTTGTTTATACCATGCTGTTGCCATATTTGTTTCCTGTGTTATTCTAATATAGCCCTTAAAGTAAATATTAGGGAGCCTCAACAATATCCAGAAATAATTATATTGTCTTCAAATACGCCAGTACTATTGATTGTTATCAATACCTAATCAGTACAATCTTTTCCTCCATTTCTTCTTAACATATTTCACTCTATGAAAGATAAAACTGATACCCACCTACAGTTTTGGGTCACCAACAAAAAACAATGTTCGCCAGATATTCCACCACTGGCACAGTTCAACCCTGCTTCAAAAATTGACTTATTCATTGTGCTCATTTTCGTAGTCCGTTCAGGTTGAATAAAACTCCCTTCGTCAAATGAGGAAAGACTGAGAGGTTATTACTTTAGCTTACGTTATAGCTGTTTTCCTTTGCAGTATTTCTTTGCTTTTCTGTATACCTTTATACCTGTTATACCAGATCAAAAAACAAGCAATCCACATAACAAAACGCGTTTTGTTACTGATGTCACAAATTGAGCATATTTTTGTAGCTGATAGTTTGTTACAAACACCAGAACCAAGATTAATGCCGATCAGTTAAGGATCAGTTGACCGATCCAGTGGCTGTGTAAGAATCCGGAAACGCTCACTTGTTTCCGGATTTTTTTATGCACATTGGACAGGCTCTTGATCTGGTATCCCGTTACGATTCTCTGCGTAACCCACTGACTTCTCTGGGGGATTACCTCGACCCCGAACTCATCTCTCGTTGCCTTGCCGAATCAGGTACTGTAACGCTACGCAAGCGCCGTCTTCCCCTCGAAATGATGGTCTGGTGTATTGTTGGCATGGCGCTTGAGCGTAAAGAACCTCTTCACCAGATTGTGAATCGCCTGGACATCATGCTGCCGGGCAATCGCCCCTTCGTTGCCCCCAGTGCCGTTATTCAGGCCCGCCAGCGCCTGGGAAGTGAGGCTGTCCGCCGCGTGTTCACGAAAACAGCGCAGCTCTGGCATAACGCCACGCCGCATCCGCACTGGTGCGGCCTGACCCTGCTGGCCATCGATGGTGTGTTCTGGCGCACACCGGATACACCAGAGAACGATGCAGCCTTCCCCCGCCAGACACATGCCGGGAACCCGGCGCTCTACCCGCAGGTCAAAATGGTCTGCCAGATGGAACTGACCAGCCATCTGCTGACGGCTGCAGCCTTCGGCACGATGAAGAACAGCGAAAATGAGCTTGCTGAGCAACTTATAGAACAAACCGGCGATAACACTCTGACGTTAATGGATAAAGGTTATTACTCACTGGGACTGTTAAATGCCTGGAGCCTGGCGGGAGAACACCGCCACTGGATGATACCTCTCAGAAAGGGAGCGCAATATGAAGAGATCAGAAAACTGGGTAAAGGCGATCATCTGGTGAAGCTGAAAACCAGCCCGCAGGCACGAAAAAAGTGGCCGGGACTGGGAAATGAAGTGACTGCCCGCCTGCTGACCGTGACGCGCAAAGGAAAAGTCTGCCATCTGCTGACGTCGATGACGGACGCCATGCGCTTCCCCGGAGGAGAAATGGGGGATCTGTACAGTCATCGCTGGGAAATCGAACTGGGATACAGGGAGATAAAACAGACGATGCAACGGAGCAGGCTGACGCTGAGAAGTAAAAAGCCGGAGCTTGTGGAGCAAGAGCTGTGGGGTGTCTTACTGGCTTATAATCTGGTGAGATATCAGATGATTAAAATGGCGGAACATCTGAAAGGTTACTGGCCGAATCAACTGAGTTTCTCAGAATCATGCGGAATGGTGATGAGAATGCTGATGACATTGCAGGGCGCTTCACCGGGACGTATACCGGAGCTGATGCGCGATCTTGCAAGTATGGGACAACTTGTGAAATTACCGACAAGAAGGGAAAGGGCCTTCCCGAGAGTGGTAAAGGAGAGGCCCTGGAAATACCCCACAGCCCCGAAAAAGAGCCAGTCAGTTGCTTAACTGACTGGCATTACAGAACCAAGATGCCTATTTCGTTTCAGCATCAACTGTTAAATTATCTGGTTGCCAACGAGAATACTGAGCTTTTTTGTCCCCAAGACTGACCGTCAACGCCACAATCTTTGACTGTTTGACATTGTCATGCCCGCAGGCCAGCGGATCTAAAGACATTAGACTGCTTGCATCAGCCAGTTGCGTATCTGGCTATGTCCCTTAATTGGTAAGGGTTCGAGGAACTCAACATTAACGCATTTTTTAGCGCATCACCGACAGTGTATATGAACGATTGCACTCTGACGATGGTTGATTTATTTGGTTGCGTAGGGGCTAGCTAGTCTGGTACCGGAGGCTAGATCTGAAGTACTGACCCCAGGAATAACGCCGGGCTAACTCATATTCTGACCCATTGTCAGCCCGCGTGTTTACTGCTCTAGCTCATTTCCTGTTGTCAGGCGTTCAATTCCCAACTGCAGGTTATGGCCCGGTGCACAAACACCTGACGGCAGGTATCACTTACCCGAAGAAGGTAAAGCCCTCAAGAGGCAGTAACTCAGCCAACCTCTCCTCCGGCCACTCCGGCAGACGCGTCAGGACGTCCGTCAGCCAAGCATGTGGCTCCAGACTGCGGTTCCCAGAAGGCTCATTATCTGTGCCGCGCGGTTCCCGGCCACCAGTGAACCAGCGAACAACCAGGCCTTTCGTCCCATAACGACCGGACGGATAGCACGCTCGCAGATATTGTTGTGTGTGCCTTGAAATGCACGATCTTTCCGTCGGTGAAAGTCCGCCCCGGCTAACTCTCGCTCCGACTGGAAGGACAAGAAGCGGTCCAGGAGGTAACAAAAGGGCTGAATCTCTCCCTGAAACGACTTCTTCAGGAAGTCAACGGGTTATGCGGGCCGTAACGTGAGTGAACACTGAGCAGCCATCGAAATGCCGTCGAGGGTGCTGACACGCCACAATAACGGGGAAGGCCGACGATGACCGGGAAGAGAGTGAGAAAGGCATCGGTCATACCCACCGGGGTTGTGGTGTCAGCATGCATAACAATTGATCGATCGTGCAACAAGAGAAGTCCATAACGGTGTCTGTCCGGGTGACGGGCAACAACGCCTCGCGAGGGGGTGAATCGGTTGTTATGGATGGCAGATGGGGTGTAGTAGTGAAAATACTGAGTAATGTCAGAGGAGCGAAGGCCCCCTCTTGCAGTACCAGTGTAACATGCAGGAAGAGCCCGGCGATTGCCATCAGCCTCACAACCCCGCTAGAACCGGTTCAGAACCTACAGAAAACACTACAGGAGAAAGCAAAGTGAACCGCCCCGTGTTTCCTGTTTATCATTTTCTGGTCAGTGCCGCGATTCTGGTATTCGTGGTGATTTTCTGGCGGACACACCATCGCGACCACCGTAACTGGCTGGCTCTACGGCTATTCGTATTATGCTCTGTAAACCGTTGGCCATTGCGGATGGTTAAAGGAACAGTTGTGGGGACAACTGACACATTACGTGAAATGCAGCGTTATGAACAACTGAGTAGCACGGGGCTGACAACTGGAAAATCCAGCCGGGAGCACCGTTATATGATACGATTGTTATTGTCACTGGTGAGAGTGTGCGCAGGGATTATATGTCAGTGTATGACTATCCCGTACCAACCACACCGTGGCTGAATACGGCACCCGGTTTATTTATTGACGATTATACCTCGACAGCCTCCAGTACAGTGTCTTCCCTGAGCCGGACACTGATTTATGACTATGAGCAGAACCCTGATTCCGGCAACAATGTGGTGGCGCTGGCAGCAAAAGCAGGATACAGCACATGGTGGATATCCAATCAAGGAAAACTGGGGGAGCATGACACACGCATCTCTGTTATTGCTTCTGATGCGGAGCATGCCACTTTCCTCAAGAAAGGCAGCTTCGCTTCCCGTAAAACAGATGACAAACTGTTGTTACAGGAAACAGAACGTGCGCTGGCGGATACATCCTCTCCGAAGATAATTTTCCTGCACATGATGGGTTCTCATCCAAATCCGTGTGACAGCCTTAACTCCTAGCCGAATAATTACCTGGAGCAGTATCCCCGAAAAATTGCCTGTTACCTCGCCAGCATCAGTAAACTGGATAACTTTCTTGGCCAGCTTGATGGTATCCTTCGCCGGTACTCACGTCATTTCGCCATGCTTTACTTTTCTGGCCTTGGGCTGTCGGTCAGCGACAGTGCCAATCCTGTTCATCATTATGGTCATGTGCAGGGAGGCTACAGTGTGCCACTGATTATTACCGCCAGTGACATAACGTCTCATCAGCCCGTCAGTAGAAAAATCAGTGCCCGTCATTTCGCAGGTATTTTTCAGTGGATGACCGGTATTTGTACTGAAAATATACCGCCATTCAATCCGCTGACAGACGAAGATAACTAACCTGTTATGGTTTTTAAGGGAGAGAGGAATATACCGGCAGACAGTTTGAAACCTCAGCCACTTATTCTTCCTGATCACAGGTAATCATATATGGCAGACTGTAATACAGTCGCTTGTACTGAAAAGTATTCTGTATAAAATATCCGTATTCATATCAGCACAAGGGACCATCAAATCCCTGCAGCACTCCTTACGTCAGTTATCCCGCATCACCCTGTGAGTACAGGATTTTTTATGAGGTTACTTTTTTATTGAATGTATATAAATAATGAATAACCGCGGATTCTGATAATCCCCCCTGCAGGGAGCGGTAAATAGTAAATACATCAGTTAATACCGTTTGTCTTTTTTAACAAAGAAAATAATCCTAGAATAATTCCCGGGCATTTGCCCGGGATGATTACTGTTTTAATGGATTATTAATCTTTGCATATTCAAATGGACTGATAAACCTTTCTCTGTTTACATCCAGAAAATCGGCCCACCACTGTAGCATCAATCGCCGTTCTTCCAGATGCTCTGCTTTATGGATATACGCGGCCCTCACTGAATTTCGCGCCATGTGGCTCATCTGACGTTCAACAGCATCACGAGACCACAGACCTGATTCGACCAATGAACTACAGGCCATTGTTCGAAAGCCATGACCACAAACCTCTACTTTTGTATCATACCCCATGACCCGTAACGCACTATTTACCGTATTCTCACTCATGGGTTTGTGCGAATCGTGATCACCAATAAATATCAAGTCATGGGCCCCATAAAACTGTTTTATCTGCTTTAAAATTGCAAGAGCTTGCGTTGAAAGAGGCACTAGATGCGTTGTACGCATTTTTGAGCCTCTATGGGAATGTTTCACTCCAGGAATAGGCTCCCGCTCCGGTGGGATAGTCCATATAGACGCTTCGAAATCGATCTCTGACCAACGAGCAAAACGCAGCTCACTGGACCGAATAAAGATCAGCAAAGTGAGTTCTATCGCCCATCGGGTTAGCGGCCTACCAGTATAGCTATCTATTTTTGTAAGCAACTCAGGGATGCGCTTTAATTCAAGCGCGGGACGATGTTGTCGATTACAGGAAGCAACCGCCCCAGCCATCTCTTGTGCCGGGTTATAATCAATTAACCCACTTTGCACTGCATAGCGCATGATGGCTGTAGTGCGCTGCTGAAGACGAGCGGCCACTTCAAGACGTCCAGACATTTCTACGGCCTTAATAGGTGCTAATAAATCTCGAGTTTTTAACTCAGCGATATTACGTTCACCAAGCGCTGCAAAAAGATTATCTTCAAGACTTTTTAGCACACGATGGGCGTGATCTTCAGACCACTTTTTATTGGTGCCATGCCACTCAATCGCGACTTCTTTAAAGGTTCGTGCTTTACTCTGTTCAACCTTATCATTTTTCTTTTTGTCTCCCGGATCGACGCCATTCGCAAGCAGCTTACGCGTCTCGTCACGACGTACTCTGGCATCCGCTAGTGTGATTTCAGGATAAACCCCAAGTGCCAGCATTTTTTGCTTTCCCTCATAACGGTACTGCAAACGCCAGTACTTAGAACCATTTGGATGGACAAGCAGATGCATACCGCCACCATCAGTCAGCTAATATTGCTTATCCGTTGGCTTGGCTGCTCTGACTTTGATATCTGTTAATGCCATCGTATTCCCTCCCTGTTGGTACAAGCATTATCGAACCGGAAATACCATCATCTGTACCAACATATGTTGGTAGATGTACGTTGATATCGGTTGACCTTGAGAGAGTTAATATAGCGGGAAAGATAGATAAACACTGGATTTCAGGCATAAAAAAAGACCTCAGTTGAGGTCTATTTACATACTTTTGGTGCCGAAGGCCGGACTCGAACCGGCACGTATTTCTACGGTTGATTTTGAATCAACTGCGTCTACCGATTTCGCCACTTCGGCACTGAAGAGGTATGCGGAAAACGTTGTGGATTATACCTGTCGCACGCCACCATGCAAGCGCCAGCTTGCTCGCACCTCGCTAAGTGCTGAAATTTTCAGCATTGCATACAGCGATGTGTAACCTTTGTCACACTCCAGGCACCCCGCCCTGCCATGCTCTACACTTCCCAAACAACACCAGAGAAGGACCAAAAAATGTCGATGATAAAAAGCTATGCCGCAAAAGAAGCGGGCGGAGAACTGGAAGTTTATGAGTACGATCCCGGTGAGCTGAGGCCACAAGATGTTGAAGTGCAGGTGGATTACTGCGGGATCTGCCATTCCGATCTGTCGATGATCGATAACGAATGGGGATTTTCACAATATCCGCTGGTTGCCGGGCATGAGGTGATTGGGCGCGTGGTGGCACTCGGGAGCGCCGCGCAGGATAAAGGTTTGCAGGTCGGTCAGCGTGTCGGGATTGGCTGGACGGCGCGTAGCTGTGGTCACTGCGACGCCTGTATTAGCGGTAATCAGATCAACTGCGAGCAAGGTGCGGTGCCGACGATTATGAATCGCGGTGGCTTTGCCGAGAAGTTGCGTGCGGACTGGCAATGGGTGATTCCACTGCCAGAAAATATTGATATCGAGTCCGCCGGGCCGCTGTTGTGCGGCGGTATCACGGTCTTTAAACCACTGTTGATGCACCATATCACTGCTACCAGCCGCGTTGGGGTAATTGGTATTGGCGGGCTGGGGCATATCGCTATAAAACTTCTGCACGCAATGGGATGCGAGGTGACAGCCTTTAGTTCTAATCCGGCGAAAGAGCAGGAAGTGCTGGCGATGGGTGCCGATAAAGTGGTGAATAGCCGCGATCCGCAGGCACTGAAAGCACTGGCGGGGCAGTTTGATCTCATTATCAACACCGTCAACGTCAGCCTCGACTGGCAGCCCTATTTTGAGGCGCTGACCTATGGCGGTAATTTCCATACGGTCGGTGCGGTTCTCACGCCGCTGTCTGTTCCGGCCTTTACGTTAATTGCGGGCGATCGCAGCGTCTCTGGTTCTGCTACCGGCACGCCTTATGAGCTGCGTAAGCTGATGCGTTTTGCCGCCCGCAGCAAGGTTGCGCCGACCACCGAACTGTTCCCGATGTCGAAAATTAACGACGCCATCCAGCATGTGCGCGACGGTAAGGCGCGTTACCGCGTGGTGTTGAAAGCCGATTATTGAAAATCATTCGCAGCGCTGATCTGAGGCGCTGCCCTCTTTCGCACATATTCTGTTTTGTCGTATCGCCAGCACAGCCTGCCGACATTGTTCGGTGACATTGGCAATATCATGGTTGATATCAATGCGCACAATATCCTGTTCATCTGCTTGTGGACGCTCCAGTGCCTCAAACTGACTTTTTAGTAACGCTACCGGCATAAAATGCCCAGCCCGACGCTGCATTCGCGCGAGAATAGTTTCATAGTCGCCATCTAACCAGAGGAAATGAACATGGGGGCTACCCTTGCGTAAAATATCACGATACTGTTTTTTTAATGATGAACAGACAATAAATCCTGTTTCATTCTTTTTATAAAGACTGTATGAAGCATCATTTAAGCGTTCCAGCCAGGGAAGTCGATCTTCATCAGATAATGGAATACCCTGCGACATTTTATCTATATTTTTGGCTGGATGAAGATCGTCACCATCAATAAATTTAGCAGATAATAACGCGGCAACCTTGCTACCAATTAATGTTTTACCACTCCCTGAAACGCCCATCAAAATAAAGCTTTCACCCGCCATTTAAAATCTCCTGAATCATCTTACCTGCTGCGATACTACGCCTGGCGGCATAATAATTTCACGTTTTTTTATTTCTACTGATAAGAATTACAAGGCACATCACGTTATGCGTAACATAGTAATGTAACAATTTTCTGACGTGATCTTCATCACAAATAATGACAGTTAAAACCGCTTAAATGCTTCCGAGGTGTCTACCTGACCAGTGAGGAATTTATGCAAGTGAAAACACAGTCCTGCGTTGTTGCGGGCAAGAAAACTGTTGCCGTTACCGAGCAGACGATAGATTGGAATAATAATGGAACATTAGTACAAATAACCCGAGGTGGAATTTGCGGTTCCGATTTACATTATTATCAGGAAGGAAAAGTAGGTAATTTCATGATAAAGGCACCGATGGTGTTAGGTCATGAAGTTATCGGTAAAGTTATTCATAGCGACTCATCAGAATTACATGAAGGGCAAACGGTAGCCATTAATCCGTCTAAACCGTGCGGTCACTGCAAATACTGCATTGAACATAACGAGAATCAGTGTACAGATATGCGTTTTTTTGGCAGTGCCATGTATTTCCCTCATGTTGATGGTGGTTTTACCCGTTATAAAATGGTCGAAACGTCGCAATGTGTCCCTTATCCGGCCAAAGCTGACGAAAAGGTTATGGCTTTTGCCGAACCTTTAGCCGTCGCGATTCATGCCGCACATCAGGCCGGCGAGTTACAGGGCAAGCGAGTATTTATTTCCGGTGTTGGACCCATTGGCTGCCTGATTGTCAGTGCAGTGAAAACACTGGGGGCCGCGGAAATTGTCTGTGCTGATGTGAGTCCCCGTTCCCTTTCGCTGGGCAAAGAGATGGGGGCGGATGTGCTCGTAAACCCACAAAACGACGACATGGATCACTGGAAAGCGGAAAAAGGCTATTTCGATGTCAGCTTTGAAGTGTCCGGTCATCCTTCATCAGTGAATACCTGTCTGGAGGTCACTCGTGCACGCGGCGTAATGGTGCAGGTAGGTATGGGAGGCGCGATGGCAGAATTCCCAATGATGACGTTGATTGGTAAGGAGATTTCACTCAGAGGCTCTTTCCGTTTTACCAGCGAATTTAATACCGCAGTGTCATGGCTGGCGAATGGCGTTATCAATCCACTGCCTTTACTGAGTGCTGAATATCCCTTCACTGACCTGGAAGAGGCGCTACGTTTCGCCGGTGATAAAACCCAGGCAGCAAAAGTCCAGCTTGTTTTCTAAGAGATAAATAAAGGAATAATACAATGAACGATCTATTTTCACTGGCAGGAAAAAATATCTTGATTACCGGTTCAGCACAGGGCATTGGCTTTTTACTGGCAACCGGCCTGGGTAAATATGGCGCACAAATAATTATTAATGATATTACTGCCGAACGCGCAGAACTTGCTGTAGAAAAACTCCACCAGGAGGGTATTCAGGCCGTTGCCGCACCTTTTAATGTTACTCATAAACATGAAATTGATGCCGCCGTTGAACATATCGAAAAGGACATCGGCCCCATTGATGTGCTGGTGAATAACGCCGGTATCCAGCGCCGTCATCCTTTTACTGAGTTCCCTGAACAAGAGTGGAATGATGTGATCGCAGTAAACCAGACCGCCGTGTTCCTGGTATCGCAAGCGGTAACTCGTCACATGGTTGAACGCAAGGCAGGTAAAGTTATTAATATTTGCTCGATGCAAAGCGAACTGGGACGTGACACCATCACCCCTTATGCCGCATCGAAAGGGGCGGTAAAAATGCTCACCCGCGGCATGTGCGTCGAGCTGGCGCGCCACAATATTCAGGTCAACGGTATTGCGCCGGGCTATTTCAAAACAGAAATGACTAAAGCACTGGTTGAGGACGAAGCCTTCACCGCCTGGTTGTGCAAACGGACCCCCGCCGCACGCTGGGGAGATCCGCAGGAACTGATTGGTGCTGCGGTGTTCCTTTCTTCAAAAGCCTCTGATTTCGTAAACGGCCACCTGTTGTTTGTTGATGGCGGCATGTTAGTGGCTGTTTAACAGCCCCCCCTACGTGCAGCGCGAAAGCGCTGCTTTTCTGGCACTAATAAGAGATAAAGACTATGCCATTAATCATTATTGCGGCAGGCGTCGCGCTGCTTCTTATCCTGATGATCGTCTTTAAAGTTAACGGCTTTATTGCCCTCGTTCTGGTAGCTGCCGTCGTCGGATTTGCCGAAGGGATGGATGCACAGGCCGTCCTGCACTCTATACAAAATGGTATCGGCAGCACGCTCGGCGGGCTGGCAATGATCCTCGGTTTCGGGGCCATGTTAGGCAAGCTGATTTCTGATACGGGTGCGGCACAACGTATCGCCACTACGCTGATTGCTACTTTTGGTAAAAAACGCGTGCAATGGGCGCTAGTGATCACCGGTCTGGTTGTGGGCCTCGCCATGTTTTTTGAAGTGGGTTTTGTCCTGCTGTTGCCGTTGGTATTTACCATCGTAGCATCATCAGGATTACCCCTGTTGTATGTTGGCGTACCAATGGTAGCAGCGCTCTCTGTAACCCACTGTTTTCTGCCGCCACATCCAGGGCCTACTGCCATCGCGACTATCTTTGAGGCTAATCTCGGAACGACTTTACTGTATGGATTTATCATTACCATTCCGACAGTTATTGTCGCAGGACCGCTGTTTTCTAAACTGCTAACTCGCTTTGAGAAAGCACCACCGGAAGGCTTATTTAATCCTCATCTGTTTAGCGAAGAGGAGATGCCCTCCTTCTGGAACAGTATTTTCGCTGCCGTGATCCCGGTCATCCTGATGGCTATCGCCGCCGTTTGTGAAATTACGTTACCGAAAACTAACACCGTGCGCCTCTTCTTTGAATTTGTCGGTAACCCTGCCGTTGCGCTGTTTATTGCCATTGTTATTGCGATTTTCACACTGGGCCGACGTAATGGACGCACCATCGAGCAAATCATGGATATCATTGGGGATTCTATAGGCGCTATCGCGATGATTGTGTTTATTATCGCTGGCGGCGGCGCGTTTAAGCAGGTATTAGTAGATAGCGGTGTCGGGCACTATATTTCACACTTAATGACCGGAACTACACTTTCGCCGTTATTGATGTGCTGGACTGTTGCGGCGCTGTTGCGTATCGCTCTGGGCTCTGCCACCGTCGCGGCCATTACCACCGCGGGTGTGGTGTTGCCGATTATCAACGTTACCCATGCCGATCCCGCTTTAATGGTACTGGCAACCGGTGCGGGCAGCGTGATCGCGTCACACGTAAACGACCCTGGCTTCTGGCTATTTAAAGGGTATTTTAATCTGACGGTTGGTGAAACGTTGCGTACCTGGACGGTGATGGAAACCCTTATTTCTATTATGGGTTTGCTGGGCGTGTTAGCCATTAACGCCGTATTGCACTGAAAGAATAAAATATTGTGATGTAGTTTCGGGGGAAGATTGAAGATTCCCCCGACGTTGGGAGAAGTTATGCGCAATCACAGAATTTCTTTACAGGATATCGCTACGCTGGCTGGCGTAACAAAAATGACCGTGAGTCGTTATATCCGCTCGCCGAAAAAGGTGGCAAAGGAAACAGGCGAGCGCATCGCCAAAATTATGGAAGAGATCAATTATATCCCTAATCGCGCTCCCGGCATGTTGTTGAATGCACAAAGTTATACCCTCGGTATCTTGATTCCGTCATTTCAAAATCAACTCTTCGCTGACATTCTCGCGGGAATAGAATCCGTCACCTCTGAGCATAATTATCAGACCCTTATTGCTAATTACAATTACGATCGCGATTCCGAAGAAGAGTCGGTGATTAACCTGCTCTCTTATAACATTGACGGGATTATACTTTCGGAAAAATATCACACCATCAGGACGGTGAAATTTCTGCGTTCAGCCACCATTCCGGTCGTGGAATTGATGGATGTACAGGGAGAACGGCTGGATATGGAGGTCGGTTTTGATAATCGGCAGGCCGCTTTTGACATGGTGTGTACCATGCTGGAGAAGCGAGTCAGGCACAAAATTCTGTATCTCGGTTCCAAAGATGACACCCGCGATGAACAGCGTTATCAGGGGTATTGCGATGCGATGATGCTGCATAATCTTTCCCCATTACGCATGAATCCACGCGCCATCTCATCCATTCATTTAGGAATGCAGTTAATGCGTGATGCCCTTAGCGCAAACCCGGATTTAGACGGTGTATTTTGCACCAATGACGATATTGCGATGGGTGCGCTTCTGCTGTGCCGCGAGCGAAACCTCGCCGTGCCAGAACAAATTTCCATTGCGGGTTTTCATGGGCTGGAGATTGGCAGGCAAATGATCCCAAGCCTCGCCAGCGTAATTACTCCCCGTTTTGATATTGGTCGGATGGCCGCCCAAATGTTGCTGAGCAAAATTAAAAATAACGATCACAACCACAACACTGTTGACCTCGGGTATCAGATTTATCACGGCAACACGCTTTAGGTTATTTTCTCTTCATTACACGTATTCTCTTTGCCGGACGTTGCCTATACTCCAGGCAGGAAACTGGAGGATATCTCATGAGTGAACCCCTGTTAATTGCCCGCACGCCGGACACAGAACTGTTTTTACTGCCGGGAATGGCTAACCGTCATGGGCTGATTACCGGCGCAACGGGGACGGGTAAAACCGTTACGCTGCAAAAACTGGCGGAGTCATTGTCGGAAATCGGCGTGCCGGTGTTTATGGCTGATGTGAAAGGCGATCTGACCGGCGTCGCGCAGGCAGGAACGGTGTCGGAAAAACTGCTCGCAAGGCTTAAAAATATCGGCGTCAATGACTGGCAACCGCATGCCAATCCGGTGGTGGTGTGGGATATCTTTGGCGAGAAAGGCCATCCGGTGCGGGCGACGGTTTCGGATCTGGGGCCGCTGTTGCTGGCACGACTGTTGAATCTCAACGATGTGCAATCTGGCGTGCTGAATATCATCTTCCGCATTGCTGACGATCAGGGGCTGTTACTGCTCGACTTTAAAGATCTGCGGGCAATTACCCAGTACATCGGCGATAACGCCAAATCCTTCCAGAATCAGTACGGTAATATCAGTAGCGCATCGGTTGGTGCCATCCAGCGCGGGCTGTTGTCGCTGGAACAGCAAGGCGCAGCACACTTCTTTGGTGAGCCGATGCTGGATATCAAAGACTGGATGCGCACCGATGCCAACGGTAAAGGCGTTATCAATATCCTCAGCGCCGAGAAACTTTATCAGATGCCGAAACTGTACGCCGCCAGCCTGCTGTGGATGCTTTCAGAGTTGTATGAACAATTGCCGGAAGCGGGCGATCTGGAGAAACCAAAACTGGTGTTTTTCTTCGACGAGGCACATCTGCTGTTTAACGATGCCCCGCAGGTACTGCTGGATAAGATTGAGCAGGTGATAAGGCTTATTCGCTCAAAAGGCGTGGGCGTCTGGTTCGTTTCGCAAAACCCGTCTGATATTCCGGATAATGTGCTCGGGCAGCTCGGTAATCGCGTTCAACATGCTTTGCGGGCTTTTACGCCAAAAGATCAGAAAGCAGTGAAGGCAGCGGCGCAAACCATGCGGGCCAATCCGGCGTTTGATACCGAAAAGGCGATTCAGGAACTGGGCACCGGCGAGGCGTTGATCTCTTTTCTGGATGCGAAAGGAAGCCCTTCTGTGGTGGAGCGTGCGATGGTGATCGCGCCTTGTTCGCGGATGGGGCCGGTGACGGAAGATGAGCGTAATGGCTTGATTAATCACTCTCCGGTGTATGGCAAATATGAGGATGAGGTGGACCGGGAATCCGCCTATGAGATGTTGCAAAAAGGCTTTCAGGCCAGTACCGAGCAGCAAAATAATCCTCCCGCGAAAGGGAAAGAGGTAGCGGTGGATGACGGCATTCTTGGTGGATTGAAGGATATTTTGTTCGGCACTACCGGACCACGCGGCGGGAAGAAAGATGGTGTGGTGCAAACAATGGCCAAAAGCGCCGCTCGCCAAGTGACGAATCAGATTGTACGCGGGATGTTGGGGAGTTTGCTGGGGGGGAGAAGAAGGTAAGTCAGGCGAGATTTGTCTTTGCCTGATGCGACGCTGGCGCGTCTTATCATGCTCACCCCACTGCAATATATTGAATTTTAATTATTTTTCAGGAATGAACGAAGCACACTTTGCTAACAATAATAAAGGGAGCTTTCGCTCCCTTTATTCGTTCATTCGGTTACGATTTTCTCATTAACAGCCACAGGCTGATTAAGAAGAAGCTGGCGCTTGGCAACAGTGCGCCGATGATCGGCGGGATGCCATAAACCAACGTCAGCGGGCCGAAGATCTGGTCCAGTACGTAGAAGACAAAACCGAAACTGATACCGGTGACCACACGCACGCCCATCGGTACGCTACGCAGTGGGCCAAAGATGAACGACAGCGCCATCAGCATCATCACCGCCACAGATAGCGGCTGGAAGATTTTGCTCCACATGTTGAGCTGATAACGTCCGGCATCCTGACCGCTCGACTTCAGATACTTCACATAGTTGTGCAAACCGCTGATAGAGAGTGCATCCGGGTCCAGCGCCACCACGCCCAGTTTGTCCGGCGTGAGGTTGGTTTTCCAGGTGCCGCTCACCGTCTGCGAACCGGTAATCTGTTTCGGATTGGTCAGATCAGATTCATCAACCTGCGACAGACGCCAGACTTTATGTTCCGGGTCAAACTTCGCAGTAGCGGCATAGCGTACGGATTGCAGACGACGATTCTCGTTAAAGGCATAAATGCTGATGCCACCTAACTCTTCGTCACCTTTAACCCGCTCAATGTAGACGAAGTTGTTGCCATCTTTCGCCCATAAGCCTTGCTGGGTAGAGAGCAACGAGCCGCCGTACATCGCCTGCGCACGGTAGTTACGCGCCATCTGCTCGCCCTGCGGCGCGACCCATTCGCCAATCGCCATCGTCAGCAAGACCAGCGGAATGGCGGTTTTCATCACCGACAGCGCCACCTGCATACGGGTAAAACCAGAAGCCTGCATCACCACCAGTTCGCTGCGCTGCGCCAGCATCCCAAGACCAAGCAACGCCCCAAGCAGAGCCGCCATCGGGAAGAAGATCTGCACATCTTTCGGCACGCTCAGCAAGGTATACATTCCTGCGCCTAACGCGTCGTAACTCCCCTGCCCGGCTTTTTTCAGCTGATCGACAAACTTGATAATGCCCGACAGCGACACCAGCATGAACAGTGTCATCATGATGGTGGTGAAAATAGTTTTACCGATATAGCGGTCAAGTACGCCAAAAGGTTGCATCACACCGCTCCTTTACGCGAAAAACTGGCGCGCAGGCGGCGGACCGGCACGGTGTCCCAAAGGTTGAGAACAATCGCTAAAGCCAGATAAATCAGGTTAACGGTCCACATCCACAGCGTCGGGTCCAGCTTACCTTTACCGCCGTTCGATTTCAGGGAGGTCTGGATCAGGAAGAAAAGTAGATACAGCAGCATGGCTGGCAGCATCGACAGTACGCGTCCCTGACGTGGGTTAACCACGCTCAGCGGTACGACCATAAGTGCCATCATAAACACGGTGAATACCAACGTGATACGCCAGTTCAGTTCTGCGCGAGCACGATCGGTGTCAGTGTTCCACAATGTGCGCATGTCCATCTGGTCGGTATCGTTCGGGTCGAGCGCCACCGCCTGGTGACCAATGATCGCCTGATAATCCTGGAAATCCGTAATGCGGAAATCACGTAACAGTGCAGTGCCTTCGAAGCGCGTTCCCTGGTTGAGAGTGACGACCTGGGAGCCGTCGCGCAGCTGGGTTAAATGTCCGGAATCGGCCACCACCACAGAAGGACGTGCATTACCTTTTGGTCGAATTTGCGCGAGGAACACATCTTTGAAATCGCTGCCGTCAACGCTTTCGATGAACAGCACCGAACTGCCATTAGTCGCTTGCTGGAATTGCCCTTGCGCCAGCGCCGCCATGCCAGGGTTCGCTTTCGCTTCTGCTAACACTTCATCCTGATGACGCGATGACCACGGTCCCGCCCACATCACGTTAACCGCCGCGACGATTGCCGTGAATACCGCAAGGATCATTGCCGCTTTCACCAGAACCGCTTTGCTCAGGCCGCAGGCATGCATTACCGTAATTTCACTTTCGGTATACAGTTTGCCCAGCGTCATCAGCAGCCCGAGGAACAGGCTTAATGGCAGGATAAGCTGCGCCATTTCCGGCACGCCCAACCCGAGAAGGGAGAGCACCAGATTCGCCGGAATATCGCCGTCAACCGCTGCGCCGAGGATCCTCACTAACTTTTGACAGAAGAAGATCAAAAGCAAGATGAAGAGTATCGCCAGCTGGCTTTTGAGCGTCTCCCGCACCAGATATCTTATGATTATCACTTTAAATACGCCCGTAAAAACTCGTCTTTTGCAGGATTTTAGCTTGTTTCATGGCTTAAACGTCATTTATTCTCTTGAGTCGTCGAAATCGTCGCTAAGATAATTATACTCAACGGATTCACCTCTCAGATTTTGTTCTGACGTGCCAATGCCGTAATAACGTTAAGATTAACACGAAGTCATCGCAACAGCGGACATGAGTTACGAAAGCTTGCAATTCTATCTGTAGCCACCGCCGTTGTCTTTAAGATTCAGGAGCGTAGTGCATGGAGTTTAGTGTAAAAAGCGGTAGCCCGGAGAAACAGCGGAGTGCCTGCATCGTCGTGGGCGTCTTCGAACCACGTCGCCTTTCTCCGATTGCAGAACAGCTCGATAAAATCAGCGATGGGTACATCAGCGCCCTGCTACGTCGGGGCGAACTGGAAGGAAAACCGGGGCAGACATTGTTGCTGCACCATGTTCCGAATGTACTTTCCGAGCGAATTCTCCTTATTGGTTGCGGCAAAGAACGTGAGCTGGATGAGCGTCAGTACAAGCAGGTTATTCAGAAAACCATTAATACGCTGAATGATACTGGCTCAATGGAAGCGGTCTGCTTTCTGACTGAACTGCACGTTAAAGGCCGTAATAACTACTGGAAAGTGCGTCAGGCTGTCGAGACGGCAAAAGAGACGCTCTACAGTTTCGATCAGCTGAAAACGAACAAGAGCGAACCGCGTCGCCCGCTGCGTAAAATGGTGTTCAACGTGCCGACCCGCCGTGAACTGACCAGCGGTGAGCGCGCGATCCAGCACGGTCTGGCGATTGCCGCCGGGATTAAAGCAGCGAAAGATCTCGGCAATATGCCGCCGAATATCTGTAACGCCGCTTACCTCGCTTCACAAGCGCGCCAGCTGGCTGACAGCTACAGCAAGAATGTTATCACCCGCGTTATCGGCGAACAGCAGATGAAAGAGCTGGGGATGCATTCCTATCTGGCGGTCGGTCAGGGTTCGCAAAACGAATCGCTGATGTCGGTGATTGAGTACAAAGGCAACGCGTCGGAAGATGCACGCCCAATCGTGCTGGTGGGTAAAGGTTTAACCTTCGACTCCGGCGGTATCTCGATCAAGCCTTCAGAAGGCATGGATGAGATGAAGTACGATATGTGCGGTGCGGCAGCGGTTTACGGCGTGATGCGGATGGTCGCGGAGCTACAACTGCCGATTAACGTTATCGGCGTGTTGGCAGGCTGCGAAAACATGCCTGGCGGGCGTGCCTATCGTCCGGGCGATGTGTTAACCACCATGTCCGGTCAAACCGTTGAAGTGCTGAATACCGACGCTGAAGGCCGCCTGGTACTGTGCGACGTGTTAACTTACGTTGAGCGTTTTGAGCCGGAAGCGGTGATTGACGTGGCGACGCTGACCGGTGCCTGCGTGATCGCGCTGGGTCATCACATTACCGGTCTGATGGCGAACCATAATCCGCTGGCCCATGAACTGATTGCCGCGTCTGAACAATCCGGTGACCGCGCATGGCGCTTACCGCTGGGTGACGAGTATCAGGAACAACTGGAGTCCAATTTTGCCGATATGGCGAACATTGGCGGTCGTCCTGGTGGGGCGATTACCGCAGGTTGCTTCCTGTCACGCTTTACCCGTAAGTACAACTGGGCGCACCTGGATATCGCCGGTACCGCCTGGCGTTCTGGTAAAGCAAAAGGCGCCACCGGTCGTCCGGTAGCGTTGCTGGCACAGTTCCTGTTAAACCGCGCTGGGTTTAACGGCGAAGAGTAATTGCGTCAGGCAAGGCTGTTATTGCCGGATGCGGCGTGAACGCCTTATCCGACCTACACAGCACTGAACTCGTAGGCCTGATAAGACGCGCAAGCGTCGCATCAGGCAATGCTGTTATTGTCGGATGCGGCATGAACGCCTTATCCGACCTACACAGCACCGAACTCGTAGGCCTGATAAGACGCGGCAGCGTCGCATCAGGCAATGCTGTTATTGTCGGATGCGGCGTGAGCGCCTTATCCGACCTACACACAGCACTGAACTCGTAGGCCTGATAAGACACAACAGCGTCGCATCAGGCGCTGCGGTGTATACCTGATGCGTATTTAAATCCACCACAAGAAGCCCCATATATGAAAAACGCAACGTTCTACCTTCTGGACAATGACACCACCATCGATGGCTTAAGCGCCGTTGAGCAGCTGGTGTGTGAAATTGCCGCAGAACGTTGGCGCAGCGGTAAGCGCGTGCTCATCGCCTGTGAAGATGAAAAGCAGGCTTACCGGCTGGATGAAGCCCTGTGGGCGCGTCCGGCAGAAAGCTTTGTTCCGCATAATTTAGCGGGAGAAGGACCGCGCGGCGGTGCGCCGGTGGAGATCGCCTGGCCGCAAAAACGCAGCAGCAGCCCGCGCGATATATTGATTAGTCTGCGAACAAGCTTTGCAGATTTTGCCACCGCTTTCACAGAAGTGGTAGACTTCGTTCCTTATGAAGATTCTCTGAAACAACTGGCGCGCGAACGCTATAAAGCCTACCGCGTGGCTGGTTTCAACCTGAATACGGCAACCTGGAAATAATGGAAAAGACATATAACCCACAAGATATCGAACAGCCGCTTTACGAGCACTGGGAAAAGCAGGGCTACTTTAAGCCTAATGGCGATGAAAGCCAGGAAAGTTTCTGCATCATGATCCCGCCGCCGAACGTCACCGGCAGTTTGCATATGGGTCACGCCTTCCAGCAAACCATCATGGATACCATGATCCGCTATCAGCGCATGCAGGGCAAAAACACCCTGTGGCAGGTCGGTACTGACCACGCCGGGATCGCTACCCAGATGGTCGTTGAGCGCAAGATTGCCGCAGAAGAAGGTAAAACCCGTCACGACTACGGCCGCGAAGCTTTCATCGACAAAATTTGGGAATGGAAAGCGGAATCCGGCGGCACCATTACCCGTCAGATGCGCCGTCTCGGCAACTCCGTCGACTGGGAGCGTGAACGCTTCACCATGGACGAAGGCCTGTCCAATGCGGTGAAAGAAGTTTTCGTTCGTCTATATAAAGAAGACCTGATTTACCGTGGCAAACGCCTGGTAAACTGGGACCCGAAACTGCGCACCGCTATCTCTGACCTGGAAGTGGAAAACCGCGAATCGAAAGGTTCGATGTGGCACATCCGCTATCCGCTGGCTGACGGTGCGAAAACCGCAGACGGTAAAGATTATCTGGTGGTCGCGACTACCCGTCCGGAAACCCTGCTGGGCGATACTGGCGTAGCCGTTAACCCGGAAGATCCGCGTTACAAAGATCTGATTGGCAAATATGTCATTCTGCCGCTGGTTAACCGTCGTATTCCGATCGTTGGCGACGAACACGCCGACATGGAAAAAGGCACCGGCTGCGTGAAAATCACTCCGGCGCACGACTTTAACGACTATGAAGTGGGTAAACGTCACGCGCTGCCGATGATCAACATCCTGACCTTTGACGGCGATATCCGTGAAAGCGCCCAGGTGTTCGATACCAAAGGTAACGAATCTGACGTTTATTCCAGCGAGATCCCGGCAGAATTCCAGAAACTGGAGCGTTTTGCCGCACGTAAAGCAGTCGTTGCTGCGGTTGACGCACTCGGCCTGCTGGAAGAAATTAAACCGCACGACCTGACCGTTCCTTACGGCGACCGTGGCGGCGTGGTTATCGAACCAATGCTGACCGACCAGTGGTACGTACGTGCCGATGTACTGGCGAAGCCGGCGGTTGAAGCGGTTGAGAACGGCGACATTCAGTTCGTACCGAAGCAGTACGAAAACATGTATTTCTCCTGGATGCGCGATATTCAGGACTGGTGTATCTCTCGTCAGCTGTGGTGGGGTCACCGTATCCCGGCATGGTATGACGAAGCGGGTAATGTTTATGTTGGCCGCAACGAAGAAGAAGTGCGCAAGGAAAATAACCTCGGTGCCGACGTTGCCCTGCGTCAGGACGAAGACGTTCTCGACACCTGGTTCTCTTCTGCGCTGTGGACCTTCTCTACCCTTGGCTGGCCGGAAAACACCGACGCCCTGCGTCAGTTCCACCCAACCAGCGTGATGGTATCCGGCTTCGACATCATCTTCTTCTGGATTGCCCGCATGATCATGATGACCATGCACTTCATCAAAGATGAAAATGGCAAACCGCAGGTGCCGTTCCACACCGTTTACATGACCGGCCTGATTCGTGATGACGAAGGCCAGAAGATGTCTAAATCCAAGGGTAACGTTATTGATCCGCTGGATATGGTTGACGGTATTTCGCTGCCAGAACTGCTGGAAAAACGTACCGGCAATATGATGCAGCCGCAGCTGGCGGACAAAATCCGTAAGCGCACCGAGAAGCAGTTCCCGAACGGTATTGAGCCGCACGGTACTGACGCGCTGCGCTTCACCCTGGCGGCGCTGGCGTCTACCGGTCGTGACATCAACTGGGATATGAAGCGTCTGGAAGGTTACCGTAACTTCTGTAACAAGCTGTGGAACGCCAGCCGCTTTGTGCTGATGAACACGGAAGGTCAGGATTGCGGCTTTAACGGCGGTGAAATGACGCTGTCGCTGGCGGATCGCTGGATTCTGGCTGAGTTCAACCAGACCATCAAAGCGTACCGCGAAGCGCTGGACAGCTTCCGCTTCGATATCGCTGCAGGCATTCTGTATGAGTTCACCTGGAACCAGTTCTGTGACTGGTATCTGGAGCTGACTAAGCCGGTAATGAACGGTGGAACCGAAGCCGAACTGCGCGGTACTCGCCATACGCTGGTGACCGTACTGGAAGGTCTGCTGCGCCTCGCGCATCCGATCATTCCGTTCATCACCGAAACCATCTGGCAGCGTGTGAAAGTACTTTGCGGTATCACTGCCGACACCATCATGCTGCAGCCGTTCCCGCAGTACGATGCATCTCAGGTTGATGAAGCCGCACTGGCCGACACCGAATGGCTGAAACAGGCGATCGTTGCGGTACGTAACATCCGTGCAGAAATGAATATCGCGCCGGGCAAACCGCTGGAGCTGCTGCTGCGTGGTTGCAGCGCGGATGCAGAACGTCGCGTAAATGAAAACCGTGGCTTCCTGCAAACCCTGGCGCGTCTGGAAAGCATCACCGTGCTGCCTGCCGATGACAAAGGTCCGGTTTCCGTTGCGAAGATCATCGACGGCGCAGAGCTGCTGATCCCGATGGCTGGCCTCATCAACAAAGAAGATGAGCTGGCGCGTCTGGCGAAAGAAGTGGCGAAGATCGAAGGCGAAATCAGCCGTATCGAGAACAAGCTGGCGAATGAAGGCTTTGTCGCCCGCGCACCGGAAGCGGTCATCGCGAAAGAGCGTGAGAAGCTGGAAGGCTATGCAGAAGCGAAAGCTAAGCTGATTGAACAGCAGGCTGTTATCGCCGCGCTGTAATCAAAACACAGTGATGAAAACGAAGGCCGGAGCATGCTCCGGCCTTTTTTATCTCTTACAGAAATGGTAAAGAAGGCATAATTCCCCGTGAAATACTGGCTAAGAAGCCTTTATCTGGTTGTTCTTCTTTATTGATTAAAGGAAGGTCATCCAAATCGCCCAGCAAATACGTATTTTTTGCCTGCCAGTCAATCATCCATATTTTCAGCAGTGGATAAGCCAGACCGCCCGTAATCCCGGAGATCACCACCAACGCACACATGCGATAAAGCATACCGTGGTATGTTAAAGTTGAGCGAAAACGAATACGCCCATCATTCAGTGACAGGTTGCTCATAAAATGATTTCGCAACGACACCGTTAAATAACTGGTGCTAACAGCAATCCCAAAATAATAGATTAACTGCGCGATTATCATTTTACGTTGCATTTCCATAAATTGCTGTAAATTCTCAATATCATCATTTGCATACACAGAACTATCATACGCATTTAATATTTGATCGAAGATAATATAACCAGCAACAGCGAGAAAAGGTAATAAAGCTAAAAATGCGAGAATGGCATATTTTATACAATACGTAGTATCTAATTTCACCTTGAAACGATGTATACCGAAACTGGTATTGCTCCAGAGAAAACTCATTACCAGACTATATAAAGTACCATTAAAAATACCAATGGAAACAATACCAACTATTGCCATCAGAACCACAGATATAATAACACTACTTGAACTATTGGCATGTAGCATCTTTGTCGAGATAAAGAAAACAGTCCCCATCCCAATGGCCATTAAAATCGGCAAGAAAAAGGTTACCCACCAGAACCCTTTCATAGAGCAATTAAAACTAAATCTTACGCCGTTGAGACTGGTCATCAAGGCCTGATAACGCAGTCCTTTTGCTGCCATAAATATAAGCAAAACCAACAGTGACAAAGTCAAAACACAGCCAACAAGCGGCATATCTGCTGACACTGTCATTAATATTGCGAAATAGAAAAAAACAAAAACAAGACAACTAAAAAAAACATTCCCACCAGTAATTCCATAAGAAAATCGTTGTCCGTTAACTTCCATATTAGCATAGAGATAACGCTTACATTTCATTAATGCCCATGGTAAATAGATACCTAGCGTTATAATCGTTAACAACACATTCACCACACAAATAAGAAAATATCTCTCACCTGTACCATGAAAAACAAACGAATGGGACGGAACATCCATTTCATTAATAACTTGAGCCATAAAAATTCCCTGAATTAAAAAATCCATTGATATAATTTATAGATACAGACAGTAAAATGTTCTGCCACGTTACAATACTCTTATCAGTAATAGGCTGGCAAAAACTTTATTGCTTTATAAGATGCTTGCGCACGTAAGAAGAGAGTGGTATTAAACAAATGTATAATTACTTTATTTTTATTGGGTTAAACTATGAATAACATTGCGCCGCAATCACCTGTAATGCGTCGCCTGACGCTGCAGGATAATCCTGCTATCGCCCGCGTCATTCGTCAGGTATCCGCCGAATACGGTCTTACCGCTGATAAAGGCTACACCGTCGCCGATCCGAATCTTGACGAGCTGTATCAAGTGTATAGTCAGCCGGGTCATGCATATTGGGTGGTTGAGTACGAGGGTGAAGTGGTCGGCGGCGGTGGGATTGCGCCATTAGCAGGTAGTGAATCGGACATTTGCGAACTGCAAAAGATGTATTTTCTTCCGGCTATTCGCGGCAAAGGGCTGGCAAAAAAACTGGCCTTAAAGGCGATGGAGGAGGCAAGAGAAATGGGCTTCAAACGCTGCTATCTGGAAACGACCGCTTTTTTGAAAGAAGCGATTGGTTTGTATGAACATTTAGGTTTTCAACATATCGACTATGCACTTGGCTGCACGGGCCATGTTGATTGTGAAGTGCGGATGTTGCGCGAACTCTAAAAAAATGCCCGCTAGTGTGTGCTATCGGGCATTTTAATCAATTAATTAGTGGCGAACCCCGTCATCGTCTTCATCGACAAAATCTTCATCGTCGCCATCTTCGCCGTTGGGATCTTCAAAGTAAGTGCCCCAACCGTCGTACTCAACGTCAAATTTCTCCGCCAGCGTCATCAGTTGTTCAACCTGGGCATCGATCAGATCGGCATTCAACGCGCACTCGCTGAGGATGTCGCAGCAAATCACGATATCACCATCTTCAACTTCCAGCTCTTCTGGATCGGTCACTTCGTAACCGAGTTTAAACGCTTCAACTGCTGCTTTTTCCAGGGTTTCCAGATCGTCTGCGGAAAGATGGTGTTCGATGGTGTACAGCGCGTCCGGATCGCTGCCATCTTCCAGTAATTCTTCAATAATCAAACGTGTTTCTTCACGCTGTTCTTCCAGTTGTTCCGGGTTTGCCATGGCTCATTCCTCTTAATGTCCTGCCGATACTCATATTGTCACACACCACTGGCATTGCCTCCACCTTTGTGACAAAGATTTATGCTTTAGACTTGCAAATGAATAATCATCCATATAAATTGAATTTTAATTCATTGAGGCGTTAGCCACAGGAGGGATCTATGTCCGGGTTTTATCATAAGCATTTCCTGAAATTACTCGATTTCACGCCAGCTGAACTCAACAGCCTGCTGCAGTTAGCCGCGAAGCTGAAAGCCGATAAGAAAAGCGGCAAAGAAGAAGCCAAACTCACTGGTAAAAACATCGCGCTCATCTTCGAAAAAGACTCGACCCGTACCCGATGCTCTTTCGAAGTTGCCGCATATGACCAGGGTGCTCGCGTTACTTATCTCGGCCCAAGCGGCAGTCAGATTGGTCATAAAGAGTCGATTAAAGACACTGCCCGCGTGCTGGGTCGCATGTATGACGGTATTCAGTATCGCGGCTATGGTCAGGAGATTGTCGAAACACTGGCGGAATACGCTGGCGTGCCGGTATGGAACGGCCTGACCAATGAGTTTCACCCCACGCAGTTGCTGGCGGATCTCCTCACCATGCAGGAGCATTTACCCGGTAAAGCATTCAACGAAATGACGCTGGTCTATGCAGGTGACGCACGTAACAACATGGGCAATTCGATGCTCGAAGCTGCGGCGCTTACCGGTCTGGATTTGCGTCTGGTCGCGCCACAGGCATGCTGGCCGGAAGCTGCGCTGGTTACGGAATGCCGCGCTCTGGCACAGCAAAATGGCGGGAATATTACGCTGACGGAAGATGTAGCTAAAGGAGTTGAAGGTGCTGACTTTATCTATACCGATGTATGGGTGTCGATGGGTGAAGCAAAAGAGAAATGGGCTGAACGCATTGCATTGCTGCGTGATTATCAAGTGAACAGCAAGATGATGCAGTTGACCGGTAACCCGGAGGTCAAATTCCTCCACTGCCTGCCCGCGTTTCATGACGACCAAACGACGCTTGGTAAGAAAATGGCGGAAGAGTTTGGCCTACATGGCGGAATGGAAGTGACTGATGAGGTCTTCGAATCTGCCGCCAGCATTGTTTTTGATCAGGCGGAAAACCGCATGCATACCATCAAAGCGGTGATGGTAGCGACGCTCAGTAAATAATTGATATCGCTATAAAGATGCCGGGAAACACAAAAAACATCCCGGCATCACATTAATTTATGCAGTGATAGTTCAATTATTCCACCCCAATTTTTTTATTGCTATACGTAAATCTTCCGGAGGATTTAATTTTTCTAACTGTTCTTTATTAATATATTCACATATATTTATTTTCCCATCCCGGAGGATTTCCATCATTCTTGTTCTAATTTTTAATTCATTACCCATCTTTTCTTCAAAAATCTCAACGACATAACCCGGATGTTTTTTTACAATTTCATTTGTTTTTTCTTCATTACCATAAACATATCCTAACTCATTAAGATACAGCTGTTCGCCCTCATACTTCTTAAGTAATTGATAGAAGTACCACTTCGCAAAATCAGGTTGCTTCATGAAAAAACCTTTCAAAAAAATATCATTTACTAAAATGCTGACAGGCACTTCATCAAATAGCAACTTAACATCATCAAATAACCTTAGTATTAAGCGTGATTTTTCTTGATTGCTTAAGTTAAAATCATTGACATATGCAACCAACTTATCCCAAATCAATTCCTGTAATTTACGGCTATTTTTATAGGGTTCTTTATCGAGATTGAAAAATAAGGTCTCAGCTATTTTAATTTTAGATTGATCGCAGCTAAAATCTTTAGATTGATCGCGGCTAAAATCAATATGATTTATCACGGAGCATGCATACTTTATCTTTTCAGAATCACCAAAATATTGCATTCTTTTATTAAAACACCAATCCAGTATTCTTACATCATTAATATATGGGGATTTTAAAAAAGTCTCCAGAATCGAATCGATGACCGGTGTAAGGTTAACTTTTGCATCATCTAAGGAATCAATAAGAATATGAGACAGGTTAACTTTGATGTCATTAATTTCATTGTCAGTAGCTTTCTTATTATTAAGAAGATAATTATTTACTGCGTTAAGGTCATCTATTTCTTTCAGTATCCCTTTTTCACCAAGCAAGTATGAAATCGATTCATTACATACATAAGGCATTAATAGCAGATGTTCTTTCCTTATTGCTAATAATGCATTGTTCAATGGTTTTTCTAATAAATCCGTAATCGTAGAATCAACTGAATCTTTACAACTCACCTGCGAGTTATTCAAGTCCTGAGAATTATTTAACTCCTGCGGAATATTTAATAGACGAGCTATTTCCTTGTTAGCTTCGCGTTGGTAACATGCCAGAATCTTGTTAGTAATCAGGTGTAATGAACTCTCATCTTTTCTTTCAAAGGACTTTCCTTCATAACGATTAGTCGAACCATCAGGTTGTTGAAATATAATAGCCGTATGTCCTTGACGAGTCCCCATAGTAGTGAAAGCGGAAAGTGTGATTTCTATTTCCACCTTAGATAAATCCGCTCGTTCCCCTTCAGGATTATTCATAACAAACTTCATTATCTCACTGCCATCATTATTTTTGATATAAGATGAGGACTCAATATGAGCCATCATATTTCTTCCCGCTTCGTTGGAGCGTTTGCTAAAATCCACATAACCTAAAGTAAATATTTTTACCAAAAATTCCAAAAATGTCTTAGGATCAAGGATATTTCTTGTGTTATCCTGCCCCTCGGCATTACGGGCAAAATTATTCATTCCAACACGCCAGGTATTTAAAACTTCACTTTTTTGTTTAAAATTGTCGGCTAATGTAATGTGTTGAGAATAATTCAAATCTGATATTTTGCTCATGACGAACTCCTTGAGTTAATAAGAACGTCTAAGCATTACAAATTTTACTCACAAAAAAATATCAAAAAACGCTCTTTTCACAAACTCGCCGTAAACCTGGAGTTATTTACGGCGAAAAGTCATCACGCCATCAGCATCTTCACTACTGCTTTGCGAACCCGGGCTGGTGCGCCCACTGCGCACAGCGGTTTATGCACTTCCCCCGGATAAAACACAACAAAATCACCTTCATTTAGGATAACTGTTTTCTCATCAACGCCTTCCGGCAAAAATGCGATGTCTTTATCAGCTAACCAGTCGGTATCCGGCGTGCCTGCAGGTTGCGTGCTGAAGGTCATGCCTTCCTGACCTCTTAACACAATCTGAATGTCGAGATAGCGGGCATGGTACTCCGCACGGCGAGCTTCGTACGGCTCGGTCATATCTTCCGAGATAAGATAAAACAGACGATTGCCTTCGATATCGTGCTTACCCTTTGGCGTTTCTGCCGTAACGTGCGCTTTGATATGCTCAATCGCCTGGCGTAACTCCTGGGGTAGCCACGGCTGAAGATTATGAATATTTCCAATGATCATCTTTTCCACTCTTTAATTAAAACAATGTTTCATTTCTATCGTTATACGAAAAGATGATCAATTCCGCTAGCCTTAACGCGTGAATTATTGTCTTATCACAACTTATCGGCAGGCGCGTTCCCGCCTTTCGGGTCAAGGCCAGCATCACTCCTTGAGAATAGTTTTTATCGCTTCCCCCGCCAGTGCAGCTGTTGCACAGAGTTGTTCGATGGAGTGCCCCTCCCGTGCCTTCGCAGAAAGCCCTGACATCACGGTACTCATAAAATCAGTCACACATTGTGCGCTTTGTGGATGCCGCCTGGCGATATAGTCATAAATGGTCGTTTCTGCGGCGTGATAATATTGAACGGCAATATCACGCGCTTGTGGATCATGACTATGAATACCTTCAAGAACCATACAGCCAGCGCAGCCGCCGTTTTGGCTATATCTGCGCGCCGCTTCTTTTAATACCTCAGCCAGGCACTCCCCTACCGGACGATCATCACGAAGAATATCGGCAAGCGGAATAGCTTCCGTACCGACATATTCATTGAGTACACGGCTAAATAACCCAGCCTTATTGCCAAAAGCCGCGTAGAGGCTCGGGGGGTTAATACCAAGATAATCAGTAACTTCAGCAACACTGACAGCATCGAAACCTTTTTGGTGAAAAAGCACTTTTGCCGCAGAGACTGCCTGCTCAGGAGCGAAACGTCTGGGACGACCTGGAACGCGAGATTGTTTTTTAGTGACCATTACAAAACTTGTTGACAGAAAGTTAAAACAGTTTTGTAATGCATATTACATAATAAATCAAGGAGTCCTTATGGGCGCTTTTACAGGTAAGACAGTTCTCATCCTCGGTGGCAGCCGTGGTATCGGTGCCGCTATCGTACGTCGTTTCGTCACCGATGGGGCCAATGTACGATTCACCTATGCGGGGTCGAAAGATGCCGCTGAACACCTGGCACAAGAGACTGGAGCGACAGCAGTATTCACAGATAGTGCTGACAGAGACGCTGTCATTGATGTCGTTCGTAAGAGCGGCGCATTGGATATCCTGGTGGTAAATGCAGGTATTGGCGTCTTTGGCGATGCCCTGGAATTAAATGCCGACGATATTGATCGCCTTTTCAAAATCAATATTCATGCTCCTTACCATGCCTCTGTTGAAGCCGCCCGGCAGATGCCCGAAGGCGGGCGCATCTTAATCATCGGCTCCGTGAATGGCGATCGTATGCCTGTTGCAGGCATGGCTGCTTATGCCGCCAGTAAATCTGCCCTACAAGGCATGGCGCGCGGGCTGGCCCGTGATTTTGGACCGCGTGGGATCACCATCAACGTCGTCCAGCCAGGGCCAATTGATACCGACGCTAATCCCGCCAACGGGCCAATGCGCGATATGTTGCATGGTTTTATGGCCATCAAAAGACATGGGCAACCGGAAGAGGTCGCTGGTATGGTCGCATGGTTAGCAGGGCCAGAAGCCAGTTTTGTTACCGGCGCGATGCATACCATTGATGGCGCGTTTGGCGCATAACCGACTACGCTCAATTAAGCCCAGCCATTTCCCATGATGTCTGGGTTTTGTTTACTCACGTCGTCCGCTAAAAGCGGCTCCTGGTAAATATAAATCTTCTGTTCATGTCGTAAATCTTGAGGATAACCAAATGGTAGAAAGAACCGCTGTTTTCCCTGCTGGACGACATTCACTGTATGCTGAGCATCGTTATTCTGCGGCTATTCGTTCCGGCGATTTGCTGTTTGTTTCCGGGCAAGTAGGAAGTCGAGAGGACGGAACACCAGAACCCGATTTTCAGCAACAAGTCAGACTGGCATTTGATAATTTGCATGCGACCCTGGCAGCTGCGGGATGCACTTTTGACGATATCATTGATGTTACGAGCTTTCATACCGATCCAGAAAAACAATTCGAAGACATCATGACGGTGAAAAATGAAATATTTAGCGCCCCACCTTATCCAAACTGGACGGCGGTGGGTGTTACATGGCTGGCAGGCTTTGATTTTGAAATTAAAGTGATAGCGCGCATCCCTGAGCAGTAAGCAATAGTGTTAGCCGTTCGTTTTCACACTCCGTCCTATAAGTCGGATGAATGGAATAAAATGCATATCTGATTGCGTGAAAGTGAAAAAGAAAAAAGCAGGAAATGTCTGCAATTATTGATACCGAACGACAGTTCCCCTCCAGAATCACAGTAAATAAAAATGCATATATTTTGACTTTAAATTCATATAAACCGTTTGCGCTGACAAAATATTGCATCAAATGCTTGCACCGCTTCTGACGATGAGTATAATGCCGGACAATTTGCCGGGAGGATGTATGGTTCAGTGTGTTCGACATTTTGTCTTACCGCGTCTGAAAAAAGACGCTGGCCTGCCGTTTTTCTTCCCGTTGATCACCCATTCCCAGCCCCTCAATCGAGGGGCTTTTTTTTGCCCAGGCGTCAGGAGATAAAAGATGGCTAATCCGCTATATCAGAAACATATCATTTCCATAAACGACCTTAGTCGCGATGACCTTAATCTGGTGCTGGCGACAGCGGCGAAACTGAAAGCAAACCCGCAACCAGAGCTGTTGAAGCACAAAGTCATTGCCAGCTGTTTCTTCGAAGCCTCTACCCGTACCCGCCTCTCTTTCGAAACTTCCATGCACCGCCTGGGTGCCAGCGTGGTGGGCTTTTCCGACAGCGCCAATACATCACTGGGTAAAAAGGGCGAAACGCTGGCCGATACCATTTCGGTTATCAGCACTTACGTTGATGCGATAGTGATGCGTCATCCGCAGGAAGGTGCGGCGCGCCTGGCCACCGAGTTTTCCGGCAATGTACCGGTACTGAATGCCGGTGATGGCTCCAACCAACATCCGACGCAAACCTTGCTGGACTTATTCACTATTCAGGAAACCCAGGGGCGTCTGGACAATCTCCACGTCGCAATGGTTGGTGACCTGAAATATGGCCGCACCGTTCACTCCCTGACTCAGGCGTTAGCGAAGTTCGACGGCAACCGTTTTTACTTCATCGCGCCGGACGCGCTGGCAATGCCGCAATACATTCTGGATATGCTTGATGAAAAAGGGATCGCCTGGAGTCTGCACAGCTCTATTGAAGAAGTGATGGCGGAAGTTGACATCCTGTACATGACCCGCGTGCAAAAAGAGCGTCTGGACCCGTCCGAGTACGCCAACGTGAAAGCGCAGTTTGTTCTTCGCGCCAGCGATCTCCACAACGCCAAAGCCAATATGAAAGTGCTGCATCCGCTGCCGCGTGTTGATGAGATTGCGACGGATGTTGATAAAACGCCACACGCCTGGTACTTCCAGCAGGCAGGCAACGGGATTTTCGCTCGCCAGGCGTTACTGGCACTGGTTCTGAATCGCGATCTGGTACTGTAAGGGGAAATAGAGATGACACACGATAATAAATTGCAGGTTGAAGCTATTAAACGCGGCACGGTAATTGACCATATCCCCGCCCAGATCGGTTTTAAGCTGTTGAGTCTGTTCAAGCTGACCGAAACGGATCAGCGCATCACCATCGGTCTGAACTTACCTTCTGGCGAGATGGGCCGCAAAGATCTGATCAAAATCGAAAATACCTTTTTGAGTGAAGACCAGGTAGATCAACTGGCATTGTATGCGCCGCAAGCCACGGTTAACCGTATCGACAACTATGAAGTGGTGGGTAAATCGCGCCCAAGTCTGCCGGAGCGCATCGACAATGTGCTGGTCTGCCCGAACAGCAACTGTATCAGCCATGCCGAACCGGTTTCATCCAGCTTTGCCGTGCGAAAACGCGCCAATGACATCGCGCTCAAATGCAAATACTGTGAAAAAGAGTTTTCCCATAATGTGGTGCTGGCCAATTAATTGCGGTTGGTAATAAAAGTCTGGCTCCCTATAATGAGCCAGACTTTTTACCGCTGTAATAAAGGAGAAATCATGAGCAAAACTATCGCGACGGAAAATGCACCGGCAGCTATCGGTCCTTACGTACAGGGAGTTGATCTGGGCAATATGATCATCACCTCCGGCCAGATCCCGGTAAATCCGAAAACGGGCGAAGTACCGGCAGACGTCGCTGCACAGGCACGTCAGTCGCTGGATAACGTAAAAGCGATCGTCGAAGCCGCAGGCCTGAAAGTGGGCGACATCGTTAAAACCACCGTGTTTGTGAAAGATCTGAACGACTTCGCAACCGTTAATGCTACCTACGAAGCCTTCTTCACCGAACACAATGCCACCTTCCCGGCACGTTCTTGCGTTGAAGTTGCCCGTCTGCCGAAAGACGTGAAGATTGAGATCGAAGCGATCGCTGTTCGTCGCTAATCTTGATGGAAATCCGGGCTATCATGCCCGGATTAAGTCTGATGACAAACGCAAAATCGCCTGATGCGCTACGCTTATCAGGCCTACGTGATTCCTGCAATTTATTGAATTTGTTGGCCGGATAAGGCATTTACGCCGCATCCGGCATGAACAAAGCTTACTTTGTCTGCAATCTGAATCGGGGCTATCGTGCCCAGTTTATTCTTTACTGCCAGCCGTAACGACGGCTATAAAATCCTTTCACCAACTGAGTTAATGTCATATACCCTGCCAGAATCGCAACCAGCCACGGGAAATAGCTTAACGGCAGCGCCTGCAGCTGCAGATAACTGGCCAGCGGTGAAAACGGCAATGCGATCCCGACAATCATCACGATCACGGTCATGATCATTAACGGCCACGATGCACAGCTCTGAATAAACGGCACACGGCGGGTGCGGATCATATGCACAATCAGCGTTTGCGACAGTAAGCCCACCACAAACCATCCCGACTGGAACAGCGTTTGCGTTTCCGGCGTGTTGGCATGGAATACCCACCACATCAGGCAAAACGTCAGAATATCGAAGATCGAGCTGATCGGTCCGAAGAAGATCATAAAGCGCCCCAGATCCGCCGGATTCCAACGCTGCGGCTTTTGAATTTGCTCGTCGTCGACGTTATCAAACGGGATCGCCACCTGTGACACATCATACAGCAGGTTCTGAATAAGCAAGTGTAACGGCAACATCGGCAGGAAGGGCAAGAAAGCACTCGCCACCAGCACGCTGAACACATTACCGAAGTTGGAGCTCGCCGTCATTTTGATGTATTTCAGCATGTTGGCGAAAGTGCGACGTCCTTCAATAACCCCCTCTTCCAGCACCATCAGGCTTTTTTCCAGCAGGATGATATCAGCCGCTTCACGGGCAATATCTACCGCGCCGTCCACAGAAATGCCGATATCCGCAGCGCGTAAGGCGGGCGCATCATTAATACCATCGCCCATAAAGCCAACCACATGCCCTTCGCGCTTCAGTAAGGTCACAATGCGTTCTTTATGCATCGGCGTCAGGCGGGCAAACAGCGTGGTGCGCTGTGCGAGATTTGCCAGTTCGTCGTCAGATAGCGTTTCAATATCACTACCAATGACCACCTCTCCCGCGTCCAGCCCCACTTCATGGCACACTTTCGCTGCAACTAACTCACTGTCGCCAGTAAGGATTTTTACGGTGATTCCACTCGCTTTTAATGCCTTCAGTGCCGGAGCGGTTGTCTCTTTTGGCGGATCAAGGAAAGCAATATATCCTTCGAGGATCAGGTCGGATTCATCCGCCCGCTGGTAATCTCCTTCACGCGCTGGCAGGTATTTCGTCGCCACCGCAACCACGCGCAGCCCCTGACGATTCAGCGTATCAGTAACCCGCTTAATCTTACGCAGCATAATGTCATCGAGCGGCACAATCTCGCCATTGTGACGCACCTGCGAACACACATTGAGGATTTCCTGCAATGCACCTTTGCAAACCAGCTGATGGTGCTCGGTATTTTCTGCCACTACCACCGACATCCGACGACGCTCGAAATCAAACGGAATCTCATCAATTTTTTGCCAACGACTGGCCAGCGAGCGCGCTGACTCTTCATCCGTACCTTCGAGCACCGCTGTATCGAGCAGGTTTTTAAGTCCGGTCTGATAATGACTGTTCAACCACGCGCTATGCAGCACGCGTTCGCTGGTTTTACCGGAGATATCGGTATGATTCTCCAGCACAATTTTGTCCTGTGTCAGGGTGCCAGTTTTATCAGTGCACAGAATATCCATTGCGCCAAAGTTCTGAATAGCATCCAGATGTTTGACGATCACTTTCTGTTTCGACAGCTTTACTGCGCCGCGCGCCAGCGTCGAGGTAACAATCATCGGCAACATTTCCGGCGTTAAGCCTACCGCGACCGAAAGCGCAAACAGTGCCGCTTCCCACCAGTCGCCTTTGGTGTAACCGTTGATAAGCAACACCACCGGAGCCATCACCAGCATAAAGCGAATCAGCAGCATACTGACGCGGCTGATCCCCTGCTGAAAGGCATTCGGCTCGCTTTCCTGCTCACTAACACGCCCCGCCAGTTGACCAAACCAGGTATTGGCTCCTGTAGCAATCACCATTGCTTGTGCCGTGCCGCTCACCACGGTGGTGCCCATAAAACACAGGGTGTCACACTCCAGCGGATTGCTGTGCTCCGGCTGGCGAGTGGTAGCGGCTTTTTCCACGGGCAGAGACTCACCGGTTAACGACGCCTGAGCGACGAACAGATCCCGCGCCTGCAAGATACGTAAATCTGCCGGGATCATATCCCCCGCCGCCAGTTTTATAATATCGCCGGGCACCAGCTGGTCGATCGGGATCTCCAGCCAGCCATTTTCGCCTTTGTCGTTAATTACGCGCAGCACCGTCGCGGTATTGCTGACCATCGCTTTCAGGGCATCTGCCGCTTTAGTGGAACGTGCTTCCTGAATAAAGTTCAGCAACGTAGAAATAGCGACCATTAGCGCGATAACGCCCGCGGCAAATAAATCTTCCGTGGCGTAAGAAATAGCGCCGAGAATGGTAAGTAAAATATTAAATGGGTTGCGATAGCAGACCCATAAATGTACCCACCACGGCGACGGTTGTTGTGCGGGTAATTTATTTTCACCATGTTGTTCGCGGGCAGATTCCACTTCCGCCTGATTTAACCCTTCCGGATGGGTGTCGAACGTTTTCCACAATTCTTCTTCGGGCATCACCGCCATTTTCAGGCAATGCGCACTTAAGGACGGCGGGACCACCGTATTCACTGTCTGCTGCGCGCCAGGCAATGGATCACGATGAACCAGACGGGAAGGTAAATGGCGAATGAGCCGGGTAAAGATTTCTTTAAACATAAGGAGTCCCTCCGCACTGTCTGAAACAGTACAGAAATGTCTTCAGGCGTGGCGAAGCCTTACCTGAAGGTAATAAAGCTGAGCAGGGACGTTAAAACGTCACGGCCTTACGCATCCGGTAACGCCGTGAAAAGACGGGCTTACCGGAAAAGTTTTAATCTCCGTCGAGGGAGAGGCGTGGGATCAGGTTCCATATAACCTCCGGTAAGTGAATAAAGCGCCGCAAATAATAAGGAGAATCCAATAATATTCGTAGCATCTATGGCGATATAATACCTGCTGGCAACTAAACCAACGATAAACCAGACTTTACCCATTGCTGAATGCACGGGTAAAGTTAGGCTCAAATAATTAAACAACACGTTACAGGACAACAGGATGCAAAATCGGCTGACCATCAAAGACATCGCACGCTTAAGCGGCGTGGGGAAATCTACAGTTTCCCGGGTGCTGAATAACGAAAGCGGCGTGAGCCAGCGCACCCGCGAGCGTGTTGAAGCAGTGATGAATCAGCATGGATTTTCCCCTTCCCGCTCTGCGCGCGCTATGCGTGGGCAAAGCGATAAAGTGGTCGCCATCATTGTTACCCGCCTGGATTCGTTGTCAGAAAATCTCGCCGTTCAAACCATGCTGCCAGCGTTCTATGAACAAGGTTACGACCCAATCATGATGGAAAGTCAGTTTTCCCCGCAATTAGTTGCCGAACATTTGGGGGTGCTGAAACGGCGTAATATCGACGGCGTAGTGCTGTTCGGTTTTACTGGCATAACAGAAGAAATGTTAGCCCACTGGCAGTCATCGCTGGTTCTGCTGGCGCGTGACGCAAAAGGTTTTGCTTCGGTCTGTTATGACGACGAAGGGGCAATCAAGATCCTGATGCAACGGCTGTATGACCAGGGGCATCGTAATATCAGTTATCTCGGCGTGCCGCATAGTGACGTGACGACCGGGAAGCGACGTCACGAAGCCTACCTGGCGTTCTGCAAAGCGCATAAACTGCATCCCGTTGCCGCTCTGCCAGGCCTTGCTATGAAGCAAGGCTATGAGAACGTAGCAAAAGTGATTACGCCTGAAACTACCGCCTTACTGTGCGCAACCGACACGCTGGCACTTGGCGCAAGTAAATACCTGCAAGAGCAACGCATCGACACCTTGCAACTGGCGAGCGTCGGTAATACGCCATTAATGAAATTCCTTCATCCGGAGATCGTCACCGTAGATCCTGGTTACGCCGAAGCTGGACGCCAGGCGGCCTGCCAGTTGATCGCACAGGTAACCGGGCGCAGCGAACCGCAACAAATCATCATCCCCGCCACCCTGTCCTGATCGTTTCCTGAACGATAAATTGTGATCTTCGCTGCGTTTCGGGAACGTTCCCGTTTTTAAATTTTTCCGCGCAATATATTCTGCAGCCAACCAAAAATGTCATCTGCCATGGGGCTTTATGATGAGCAAAATAAACCAAACGGATATCGATCGGTTGATTGAACTGGTCGGCGGGCGCGGCAATATTGCGACGGTGAGCCACTGTATTACTCGCCTGCGCTTTGTCCTCAACCAACCGGCCAATGCCAGACCGAAAGAAATTGAGCAACTCCCCATGGTGAAAGGCTGTTTCACCAATGCCGGGCAATTTCAGGTGGTGATTGGCACCAACGTGGGTGATTACTATCAAGCACTAATAGCGTCAACCGGACAGGCGCAGGTTGATAAAGAGCAGGTAAAAAAAGCCGCCCGGCAGAATATGAAATGGCATGAGCAGTTGATCTCTCATTTCGCGGAGATCTTCTTCCCGTTGCTGCCCGCGTTGATTAGCGGCGGTTTGATCCTCGGTTTTCGCAATGTGATCGGCGATTTGCCCATGAGCAACGGTCAGACGCTGGCGCAAATGTACCCTTCCCTGCAAACGATCTACGATTTTCTGTGGTTGATCGGTGAAGCGATCTTCTTCTACCTGCCGGTCGGTATTTGCTGGTCAGCGGTGAAAAAAATGGGCGGCACGCCGATCCTTGGTATCGTGCTTGGCGTGACACTGGTTTCTCCCCAGCTGATGAACGCTTATCTGCTCGGGCAGCAGCTGCCGGAAGTGTGGGACTTTGGCATGTTCAGCATCGCCAAAGTGGGCTATCAGGCACAGGTGATCCCGGCACTGTTAGCCGGGCTGGCACTGGGCGTTATTGAAACTCGCCTTAAACGCATCGTACCGGATTACCTCTATCTGGTGGTGGTGCCCGTCTGTTCGCTGATCCTCGCGGTGTTCCTCGCCCATGCGCTGATTGGTCCGTTTGGTCGCATGATTGGCGATGGCGTTGCCTTTGCGGTACGTCACCTGATGACCGGCAGCTTTGCTCCGATTGGTGCGGCATTGTTTGGCTTCCTGTACGCGCCGCTGGTGATCACCGGCGTACACCAGACCACCCTTGCTATTGATTTGCAGATGATTCAAAGCATGGGTGGCACGCCAGTGTGGCCGCTGATTGCGCTGTCGAATATCGCTCAGGGCTCCGCCGTGATAGGCATTATCATTTCCAGCCGCAAGCACAATGAACGCGAGATCTCCGTGCCTGCCGCTATCTCCGCCTGGCTTGGGGTCACTGAGCCTGCAATGTACGGCATCAACCTGAAATATCGCTTCCCGATGCTGTGCGCGATGATTGGTTCTGGTCTGGCAGGATTACTATGCGGCCTGAACGGCGTTATGGCGAATGGTATCGGCGTAGGCGGCCTGCCGGGAATTCTCTCGATTCAACCGAGCTACTGGCAGGTATTTGCGCTGGCAATGGTTATCGCCATCATCATCCCGATTGTACTCACCTCGTTTATCTATCAGCGGAAATACCGCCTGGGCACGCTGGATATTGTTTAATTTTCTTCGGGGCGCAATTGCGCCCCCTCGCATTTGCAGGAATAACGTAATGACTAATCTTCCCCACTGGTGGCAAAACGGCGTTATCTACCAGATTTATCCAAAGAGTTTTCAGGACACCACGGGTAGCGGCACCGGCGATTTACGTGGCGTTATCCAACGCCTGGACTATCTGCATAAACTGGGCGTTGATGCCATCTGGCTAACCCCCTTTTATATCTCTCCCCAGGTCGATAACGGTTACGACGTAGCGAACTATACGGCGATTGATCCCATCTACGGCACGCTGGACGATTTTGACGAACTGGTGACGCAGGCAAAATCGCGCGGGATTCGTATCATTCTCGATATGGTGTTTAACCATACCTCTACCCAACATGCCTGGTTTCGCGAGGCGCTGAACAAAGAAAGCCCTTACCGCCAGTTTTATATCTGGCGCGATGGCGAACCAGAAACGCCACCGAACAACTGGCGTTCAAAATTTGGCGGTAGTGCGTGGCGCTGGCATGCGGAAAGCGAACAGTACTATTTGCATCTCTTTGCACCAGAACAGGCGGATCTCAACTGGGAGAATCCAGCGGTACGCGCAGAGCTGAAAAAAGTCTGTGAATTCTGGGCCGATCGTGGGGTCGACGGGTTGCGCCTGGATGTGGTGAATCTGATCTCCAAAGACCCGCGTTTCCCTGAAGACCTGGATGGCGACGGGCGTCGCTTCTACACCGACGGGCCACGAGCACACGAGTTTTTGCACGAGATGAACCGCGATGTGTTTACGCCACGCGGGTTAATGACCGTAGGTGAAATGTCCTCCACCAGCCTTGAGCATTGCCAGCGATACGCGGCACTGACAGGCAGTGAATTGTCGATGACCTTTAATTTTCATCACCTGAAGGTCGATTATCCCGGTGGTGAAAAATGGACGCTGGCTAAACCTGACTTTGTGGCGTTGAAAACATTGTTCCGCCACTGGCAACAAGGAATGCACAACGTGGCATGGAATGCCTTGTTCTGGTGTAACCACGATCAGCCGCGCATTGTTTCTCGCTTTGGTGATGAAGGTGAATACCGCGTGCCTGCGGCAAAAATGCTGGCGATGGTGCTGCATGGCATGCAGGGAACGCCGTATATCTACCAGGGCGAAGAGATTGGCATGACCAACCCGCATTTCACGCGCATTACTGACTATCGCGACGTGGAGAGCCTCAATATGTTTGCCGAGCTGCGCAACGATGGTCGTGATGCCAACGAGTTATTGGCAATCCTCGCCAGTAAATCCCGTGACAACAGCCGCACGCCCATGCAATGGAGCAACGGCGATAATGCCGGGTTTACGGCTGGCGAACCGTGGATTGGCCTGGGCGATAACTATCAACAAATCAACGTAGAAGCCGCGCTGGCCGATGACTCCTCGGTGTTTTACACCTACCAAAAGTTAATCGCACTGCGTAAGCAAGAAGCCATCCTGACATGGGGCAATTACCAGGATCTGCTGCCAAACAGCCCTGTATTGTGGTGCTATCGCCGTGAATGGAAGGGGCAAACCTTGCTGGTCATTGCCAACCTTAGCCGTGAGATCCAACCCTGGCAGCCAGGGCAAATGCGCGGCAACTGGCAGCTTGTGATGCATAACTACGAAGAAGCCTCACCACAACCCTGTGCCATGACTTTACGGCCTTTTGAGGCTGTCTGGTGGTTACAGAAGTAAGTATCCGCTAAGCCCCGGGAATGCCTGTCATTCCGGGGTTTTGTCTGTCAGCATGTTGTTTTTGTTGATTTTTCAACCAGCAAATTCATTAAAAAATTTACATAACGCTGTAGCGCCCGTCATCCGTACGCTCTGCTTTTTACTTTGAGCTACATCAAAAAAAGTTCAAACATCCTTGATGCAAAGCACTATATATAGACTTTAAAATGCGTCCCAACCCAATATGTTGTATTAATCGACTATAATTGCTACTACAGCTCCCCACGAAAAAGGTGCGGCGTTGTGGATAAGCGGATGGCGATTGCGGAAAGCACCGGAAAACGAAACGAAAAAACCGGAAAACGCCTTTCCCAATTTCTGTGGATAACCTGTTCTTAAAAATATGGAGCGATCATGACACCGCATGTGATGAAACGAGACGGCTGCAAAGTGCCGTTTAAATCAGAGCGCATCAAAGAAGCGATTCTGCGTGCAGCTAAAGCAGCGGAAGTCGATGATGCCGATTATTGCGCCACTGTTGCCGCGGTTGTCAGCGAGCAGATGCAGGGCCGCAACCAGGTGGATATCAACGAGATCCAGACCGCAGTTGAAAACCAGCTGATGTCGGGTCCATACAAACAACTGGCTCGTGCTTACATCGAGTACCGTCACGATCGCGACATTGAACGTGAAAAACGCGGTCGCCTGAACCAGGAGATCCGTGGTCTGGTCGAGCAGACCAACGCCTCGTTACTCAACGAAAACGCCAACAAAGACAGCAAGGTGATTCCAACCCAGCGCGACCTGCTGGCCGGGATCGTGGCTAAACACTATGCACGCCAGCACCTGCTGCCGCGTGACGTGGTGCAGGCACATGAGCGTGGCGATATTCACTATCACGATCTCGATTACTCGCCGTTCTTCCCGATGTTCAACTGCATGTTGATCGACCTGAAAGGCATGCTGACCCAGGGCTTTAAAATGGGGAACGCCGAGATTGAACCGCCGAAGTCGATCTCTACGGCAACCGCGGTAACTGCGCAGATTATTGCTCAGGTCGCCAGCCATATTTATGGCGGCACCACCATTAATCGTATCGATGAAGTGCTGGCGCCGTTTGTTACCGCCAGCTACAACAAACATCGCAAGACCGCAGAAGAGTGGAACATCCCGGACGCCGAAGGCTACGCTAACTCTCGTACCATCAAAGAGTGCTACGATGCCTTCCAGTCGCTGGAGTACGAAGTAAACACCCTGCACACCGCCAACGGTCAGACGCCGTTTGTAACCTTTGGTTTTGGTCTGGGCACCAGCTGGGAATCGCGCCTGATTCAGGAATCGATCCTGCGTAACCGTATCGCAGGCCTCGGTAAAAACCGTAAAACTGCGGTGTTCCCGAAACTGGTGTTTGCGATTCGCGATGGTCTGAACCATAAAAAAGGCGATCCGAACTACGACATCAAACAGCTGGCGCTGGAGTGCGCAAGCAAGCGCATGTATCCGGATATCCTGAACTACGATCAGGTAGTGAAAGTCACCGGTTCGTTTAAAACCCCGATGGGCTGCCGCAGCTTCCTCGGCGTGTGGGAAAATGAAAACGGCGAGCAGATCCACGATGGTCGTAACAACCTCGGCGTGATCAGCCTGAACCTGCCGCGTATTGCTCTGGAAGCAAAAGGCGATGAAGCCACCTTCTGGAAGCTGCTGGATGAACGTCTGGTGCTGGCACGTAAGGCGCTGATGACCCGTATCGCTCGTCTCGAAGGCGTGAAAGCGCGCGTGGCCCCGATCCTCTATATGGAAGGTGCTTGTGGCGTACGTCTGAATGCTGACGATGATGTTTCTGAAATCTTCAAAAACGGTCGTGCGTCTATTTCGCTGGGTTACATCGGCATCCACGAAACCATTAACGCGCTGTTCGGCGGCGAGCATGTTTACGACAACGAGCAGCTTCGCGCGAAAGGTATCGCCATTGTTGAACGTCTGCGCCAGGCAGTGGATCAGTGGAAAGAAGAAACGGGTTATGGTTTCAGTCTCTACAGCACGCCGAGTGAAAACCTGTGCGACCGCTTCTGCCGTCTCGATACTGCTGAGTTTGGCGTGGTGCCGGGCGTGACCGATAAAGGTTACTACACCAACAGTTTCCACCTCGATGTGGAGAAGAAGGTGAACCCGTACGACAAGATCGACTTTGAAGCGCCTTACCCGCCGCTGGCGAACGGTGGTTTCATTTGCTACGGCGAGTATCCAAACATTCAGCACAACCTGAAGGCGCTGGAAGATGTCTGGGATTACAGCTATCAGCATGTACCGTATTACGGCACCAATACACCGATTGATGAGTGCTACGAGTGTGGCTTTACCGGTGAGTTCGAGTGCACCAGCAAAGGCTTCACTTGCCCGAAATGTGGTAACCATGACGCCTCCCGTGTGTCGGTGACTCGCCGCGTGTGCGGATATTTAGGTAGCCCGGATGCACGTCCATTTAACGCCGGTAAGCAGGAAGAAGTTAAGCGCCGCGTTAAACATTTGGGGAATGGGCAGATAGGTTAATCTTCACTCTACGTTAAGCAAATGCCGGATGCGGCGTAAACGCCTTATCCGGCCTACATGGCAACAACGATTGTAGGTCTGATAAGACGCGACAGCGTCGCATCAGGCGTTGATTACCGGATGCATCCTATACGCGGACTGATAAGCCAGGCGAAACAATGAATTATCATCAGTACTATCCTGTCGACATCGTCAACGGCCCCGGCACTCGCTGCACCCTGTTTGTCTCCGGGTGTGTTCATGAATGCCCCGGTTGCTATAACAAAAGCACATGGCGGGTAAATTCCGGTCAGACATTTACTAAAGCAATGGAAGACCAGATTATTAACGATCTGAATGACACTCGTATCAAACGCCAGGGTATTTCCCTCTCCGGCGGCGATCCGCTGCATCCGCAAAACGTGCCGGATATTCTGAAACTGGTAAAACGCATCCGCGCCGAGTGTCCGGGTAAAGACATCTGGGTGTGGACAGGCTATAAACTCGACGAACTCAACGCTGCGCAAATGCAGGTTGTTGATTTGATTAACGTACTGGTCGACGGCAAATTTGTGCAGGATTTAAAAGACCCTTCCCTGATCTGGCGCGGCAGCAGCAATCAGGTGGTGCATCATTTGCGATGATAAGTTCCCTGTTACCTGAGTGCAGGCAACAGGGAAATGAGGAATTAACGATACTTCTGGTGATAGGCGTTGCGGGTCGTTTTCAGTTGCTCTGCAGCAGCCTGCGCTTCTTTTACTTTACCTTCATTTGCCAGCTTCAGCGCGTCGTCAATCTGACCGACCAGAATGTCGAAACCGTGGCGGAAATCTTTCATTTCCGGGCTGTCCGGTGATTTATCTTCGAGCTTCGGCGGCGTTGCTTTTTGCGCATCCAGCGCTGCGGCGCGCATCTTCGTTAACGCGTCTTTGACTTGCGCCGCGTTATCCGCTTTTTCGATCACTTTTAAATTGTCGTTGAGGGTTTCCATATTGTCTTCAAGATCAGCGGCAAACGACGCAGAACTGAATACCAACGAGGAGACTGCAAGAATAGCTAACAGGCTTTTACGCATTGCTCACTTCCTTTTTTATTTACACTTCATCCTTCACACTGCCTCATCGACGGCTACGCTCATTCGCCCGGGTCACGTACTGCGAGTACGCTCCCCGGCCCTCATTCACTTTCCGTCTCGATGCAGTGCGAATGATTTTGTGTAATTTTTTAGTTTATAGCGCGGCAGGTCGCGCCAGTTTTTTACTGCCCGGCGATTTTCATCTCCGGCAACAGCACAGAACCACACTGTATATTACTGCGTGTTTCAATATCGTTACCGACGGTGACAATATTGCGCCACATATCTTTTAAATTACCTGCGATGGTGATTTCACTAACGGGATACTGAATTTCGCCATTCTCTACCCAGAAGCCCGCTGCACCACGGGAATAATCACCGGTAATGGCACTCACGCCCTGGCCCATCAGCTCCGTCACCACCAGCCCGGTGCCCATCTCTTTGAGCATTTGTTCGAAGCTTAGCCCTTGTCCGGCAATCCGCCAGTTGTGAATACCGCCCGCATGTCCGGTGCTTTTCAGCCCCAGTTTCCGCGCCGAGTAGCTGGTCAGCAGCCACTGAGTCAGGATGCCATCTTTAATAATATCGCGACGCTCGGTGCGCACACCTTCGCTGTCGAATGGCGTCGACGCCAGCCCTTTCAGCAGATGCGGATGCTCTTCAATGGTCAGCCAGTCCGGCAGAATTTGTTTACCCAGCGAATCCAGCAGAAAGGTAGATTTACGGTAAACCGAGCCACCCGCTATCGCCCCCACCAGATGGCCAAAAAGCCCGGTTGCCACTTCATTGGCAAAAATGACTGGCGCTTTCATGGTGGAGAGTTTACGCGGTGACAGGCGCGATAAAGTACGGCGAGCACAGTCGGCCCCAACCCACTCTGGCGTTTGCAGATCGCTCATCGCACGACCAATGGTGTAGGCGTAATCACGCTCCATATCGCCATTTTCTTCGGCAATTACACAGCTGGAGAGTGAATGACGCGTAGAGCAGTAACCCTGCAACATGCCGTGGCTGTTGCCAAAAACTTTGACACCGTAGTGGCTGTTAAAACTGCCGCCTTCGGTATTGGTAATGCGTTTGTCCGCCTGCAATGCCGCCTGTTCTGCGCGGGCCGCCAGTTCAATGGCATCATCCGGGGAAACTTCAGCAGGGTGGAACAAGTCGAGATCTGGTGCGTCAAAGGCCAGCAGCTCTTTGTCTGCCAGGCCGGCACAGGGATCTGGCGAGGTATAACGGGCAATATCCAGCGCCGCCTGTACAGTACGGGCAATGGCCTGCGGGCTTAAATCGGTGGATGATGCGCTACCTTTGCGGTTCTGGTGATAAACAGTGATCCCCAGCGCGCCATCGCTATTGAATTCAACATTCTCCACTTCACCATAACGCGTGCTTACGCTAATGCCGGTGGTCTTGCTGACGGCAACTTCCGCACCGTCCGATTTGCCTGAGGCCAACTCCAGCGCAGTGGAAACTGCTTCTTCCAGAATCTTGCGCTGCGCTTCAACTTGAGAGATTACTTTCATTGCAAGTGCCATAATGTAGAGAGTTTCTCTGAAGTCTAACAGAGAACCGTTTTTCAGTGCGCATCTTAACTGGTAACATTAGCCTCTTTTTTTTAAGGAGCCTGAGATGACTAAGCAGCCCGAAGACTGGCTCGACGACGTTCCCGGTGATGACATCGAAGACGAAGACGATGAAATTATCTGGGTCAGTAAAAGTGAAATTAAACGTGATGCCGAGGAGCTAAAACGCCTTGGCGCGGAAATTGTTGATCTGGGGAAAAACGCGCTGGATAAGATCCCGTTAGATGCGGATCTGCGCGCGGCTATTGAGCTCGCCCAGCGTATTAAGATGGAAGGTCGCCGCCGCCAGTTGCAGCTCATCGGTAAGATGCTGCGCCAGCGCGACGTAGAGCCTATTCGTCAGGCGCTGGATAAGCTGAAAAACCGTCACAACCAGCAGGTGGTGCTGTTCCATAAACTGGAAAACCTGCGCGATCGTCTGATCGATCAAGGTGATGACGCCATCGCTGAAGTATTGAATCTGTGGCCCGATGCCGATCGTCAGCAACTGCGTACACTGATCCGCAACGCGAAGAAAGAGAAAGAAGGGAATAAGCCGCCGAAATCCGCACGCCAGATTTTCCAGTATCTGCGCGAACTGGCGGAGAATGAAGGGTAATTTTCGTTGTTGATGTGAGTATGGTTTGCCGGATGCGGTGCACCTGTAGGCCTGATAAGACGCATCAAGCGTCGCATCAGGCACTATGCTCAAATGCCGGATGCGGCGTGAATGCCTTATCCGGCCTACGCACACTATATCAGGCTGAGGCCGAATTACTGCGCAGCTTCCGCCTTCTTCGCCAGACCATCCAGCAGTTTCTGATGGATCCCACCAAAACCGCCGTTGCTCATCACCAGAATATGGTCGCCAGGCTGAGCGGTTTTCACCACCATATCTGCCAGCGTATCCACATCGCCACTCCAGTGTGCAGGCTGAACGCAGGCTTCTGCCACTTCTGCCACCTGCCACGGAATATGCGCCGGTTGCAGCAGGAAGACTTCATCGGCACGACCTAATGAAGGTGCCAGATCGTCTTTGCAGATCCCCATTTTCATGGTATTCGAGCGCGGTTCCAGCACAGCAATAATGCGCGCCGTACCACCAACTTTGCCACGCAGCGCCGCAAGCGTTGCCAGAATCGCCGTCGGGTGATGGGCAAAATCGTCATATACCGTCACACCATTCGCTTCACCACGCAACTCCAGACGGCGACGAGCATTAATAAACGAACCCAGCGCGTTAGCGGCATCTGCCGGCGCTACACCAACATGGCGAGCCGCTGCAATCGCCATCAGGCCATTGTGCATATTATGTTCGCCTACCAGCGACCATTTCACTTCGCCCACTTTTTCGCCATCCAGCAAAACTTCCCATTCGGAAGCATCGGTGGTCAGCTTTTTCGCCTGCCAGTGACCCTGCTCACCCACCAGCTCCTGCTCGCTCCAGCAGCCCATCGCCATGGTCTGTTTCAGGTTGATGTCATTTTCCGGCCAGATAATACGGCCCTGCCCCGGAACGATACGCACCAGATGGTGGAACTGTTTCTGGATCGCTTTCAGGTCGTCAAAGATATCGGCGTGATCGAACTCAAGGTTGTTGAGGATCAGCGTACGCGGGCAGTAATGGACAAATTTAGAGCGTTTGTCGAAGAAGGCGCAGTCATACTCATCCGCTTCGATAACAAAGAAGTCGCTTTCGCCCAGACGCGCCGAAACCTCAAAGTTCCCCGGCACACCGCCGATCACAAATCCCGGTTTGTAACCGCACTGTTCCAGAATCCAGGTCGCCATTCCCGCGGTGGTAGTTTTGCCGTGTGTACCGGCAACGGCCAGCACCCAGCGGTCGCGCAGCACAAAATCGTGCAGCCACTGTGGACCTGACATATAAGGGATGTTTTTTTCCAGTACCGCTTCCACACACGGATTTCCACGGGTCATGGCGTTGCCAATAATCACCAGATCCGGCTGCGGATCGAGCTGGCTGGCATCGTAACCCTGAATCAGCTCAATGCCTTGCTTCTCAAGTAAGGTGCTCATCGGCGGATACACATTGGCGTCCGAACCCGTTACTTCATGGCCTAACTGGCGCGCCAGCATCGCCAGACCGCCCATAAATGTGCCACAAATTCCTAAAATATGAATGCGCATACGTCACTATCCTTTTTTAATCTGCCGCTCATTTTACGCATATGTCGGGCAAGTGAGAAACGCATTTCAGGATAATCCGCAATTTGCTGGCGCGATTCACCTGAGCGCAACATTGAGATTATTTGTTAAGATTGTTGCGGTCGCTTTACTCCATAAACATTGCAGGGAAAGTTTTATGAAAACGTTAGGTGAATTTATTGTCGAAAAGCAGCACGAGTTTTCTCATGCTACCGGTGAGCTCACTGCTTTGCTGTCGGCAATAAAACTGGGCGCCAAGATTATCCATCGCGATATCAACAAAGCAGGACTGGTTGATATCCTGGGTGCCAGCGGTGCTGAGAACGTGCAGGGCGAGGTTCAGCAGAAACTCGACTTGTTCGCTAATGAAAAACTGAAAGCCGCACTGAAAGCACGCGATATCGTTGCGGGCATTGCCTCTGAAGAAGAAGATGAGATTGTCGTCTTTGAAGGCTGTGAACACGCAAAATACGTGGTGCTGATGGACCCCCTGGATGGCTCGTCCAACATCGATGTTAACGTCTCTGTCGGTACCATTTTCTCCATCTACCGCCGCGTTACGCCTGTTGGCACGCCGGTAACGGAAGAAGATTTCCTCCAGCCTGGTAACAAACAGGTTGCGGCAGGTTACGTGGTATACGGCTCCTCTACCATGCTGGTTTACACCACCGGATGCGGTGTTCACGCCTTTACTTACGATCCTTCGCTGGGCGTTTTCTGCCTGTGCCAGGAACGGATGCGCTTCCCGGAGAAAGGCAAAACCTACTCCATCAACGAAGGAAACTACATTAAGTTTCCGAACGGGGTGAAGAAGTACATTAAATTCTGCCAGGAAGAAGATAAATCCACCAACCGCCCGTATACCTCACGTTATATCGGTTCACTGGTCGCGGATTTCCACCGTAACCTGCTGAAAGGCGGTATTTATCTCTACCCAAGCACCGCCAGCCACCCGGACGGCAAACTGCGTTTGCTGTATGAGTGCAACCCGATGGCATTCCTGGCGGAACAAGCGGGCGGTAAAGCGAGCGATGGCAAAGAGCGTATTCTGGATATCATCCCGGAAACTCTACACCAGCGCCGTTCGTTCTTTGTCGGCAACGACCATATGGTTGAAGATGTCGAACGCTTTATCCGTGAGTTCCCGGACGCGTAATCTCCTGCGCCTCTCCACACGGAGAGGCGTTTTTATCGCTGCGCAATGTTGACTCTTGTCACAGGCGAACTCTGACGATTCTCCCACAGCACCGTTAATCCACGCTGTAATGCTATAAAAATAAATAACAAAATACCGATGGCGATTTTCGTCCACCATGAGCTCAGCGTGCCATCAAAGTTGATATAAGTCTGTATTAGCCCCTGAATCGCCACGCCAAAAAGCGTCCCTAATACCGTTCCAACGCCACCGCTCAGAAGCGTACCGCCAATTACCACTGAGGCGATAGCATCCAGTTCCACACCTACGCCCGCCAGCGCATATCCGGCCTGGGTATAAATCGAGAAGACAATCCCCGCCAGCGTTGCCAGTCCGGTGGAGAGCATATAAATGCGAATAGTGGTGCTGCGAGTGGAAATCCCCATCAGGTTCGCCGACGTTGCGTTGCCGCCAATGGCGTATACCTGATTACCAAAACGGGTACGATGCGCGAGGAAAATACCGATAACCACCACCGCCAACATCAGCAGTCCCATCGCACTTAAGCGACCGCCGCCAGGGATTTTCCACGCAAGGCTTGAGAGCGTGTCATAAATGGGATGGTTTATCGGAATCGACTCTTCCGAAACGAGATAGCTGACACCGCGCAAAAAGAACATCCCCGCCAGGGTAATGATAAATGCCGGGATCTTCAGGGCGTCGATCAAAAGCCCCATAAATGCGCCGAAGGCACAGCCCATCACCAGCACTAGCGGAAACGCCAGTAGCGGCGAGAGGCCGAAATCGCCAATCACTTTTGCCAGAAACACGCCAGTAAAGGCGATCACCGAACCGACGGAGAGATCGATCCCACCGGAGAGGATCACAAAGGTCATGCCAACGGCAATGATCCCAAGAAAGGCGTTATCGGTCAGGATATTGCAGATCACTCTTGTGGAAGCAAAACCGGGAAACTGGGTCAGGCAGTAAAGATAACCCAACACAAAGACGCCGATGGTGATCATCAGTGGCAAATTACGTTTTATCACGGCTACGTACTCCTTTAATCAGACTGATAAAGCGTTGCGACTGGACAATCAGCACGCAAAGAACCACCACCGCTTTTACAACCTGGTTCATCTCTGGCGGAAAGCCCGAAAGCAAAATTCCGGTGTTCATCCCCTGAATAATCAGCGCCCCCACCACCGAAAGCAGTAGGTTAAAACGTCCGCCCATCAGCGATCCGCCGCCAATAACCACCGCGAGAATGGCGTCCAGCTCCAGCCATAACCCGGCGTTATTGGCATCGGCACCGCGAATATCCGCCGCCACGATAATGCCCGCAATCGCCGCACACAGCCCGCTCAACACGTAGGTAAGCATGACGATGATCCGCGTGTTTACCCCGGCATTTTTTGCCGCCCGAATGTTGATACCAACGGCTTCGATAAACATCCCCAGCGCCGTTTTGCGGGTCAACAGCCAGAACAGGATAAGCGTCAGCACCGCGATAATGACCGGCGTTGGCAGGAACAACAGCGATCCACTGCCAAACCATGAGAGATCCGGCGAGTTAAACGTGACGATCTGTCCGGAGGTGATCAGTTGCGCCACGCCGCGCCCGGCGACCATCAGGATCAGGGTGGCAACAAACGGCTGAATTTTGAGGATCGCTACCAGTATGCCGTTCCACAATCCCGCCAGGATGCCAGTGCCCAGGGCGCTTAACAAAACAATCGGCAGGCTGAATCCCGCGACCGTCATCGCAGCCGTTGTGGCTCCGGCGATAGCCATCACCGCCCCCACGGAGAGATCAATCCCACCTGTTGCGATCACCAGCGTCATTCCGATAGCCAACAGCGCAACGGGGGCCGCACGGTTAAGAATGTCTATGGGGCTACCGAATAAACGCCCATCCTGGAGCACCACCTGCCAGAAATGCGGGGCCACCAGGCTATCGACCAGCAGCACCAGCAACAGTGCCGCCAGCTGCGGCATTCCCGTTGGCCAGCGAAAGCGCCTTTTCGGCGGCGTAGTGTCCGGGAGAGATTGAGGCATCACACTGTTCTCCTTACGCCGCAATGGCGTTCATGATCGCCGGAACGGAAAGCTCTGCCAGCGGGATCTCCGCCACCTGTTTGCGATCGCGCATGATGATCACCCGGTCGGCATAGCCCACCAGTTCTTCCAGTTCGGAGGAGATCACCAGCAGCGCCAGACCATCGGCGCATAGCGTTTCAATCAGGCGGATGATCTCGGCGTGGGCACCAACATCAATGCCGCGAGTTGGCTCATCAAGGATCAGAAATTGCGGTCGGGTCAGTAGCCAACGTGAAAGCAACACTTTTTGCTGATTGCCGCCAGAGAGAAATTCAATCGGTTGTTCAGTTGAAGGTGTGCGAATGCCAAGCTGGCGGATAAAGCGTTCGGCAATCTCTTGCTGTTCTTTGCGGGAAATGGGACGTAGCCAGCCGCGCTGGGCCTGGAGAGCGAGGATGATATTTTCCCGCACCGAGGCGGCAGCGATGATGCCATCGGTTTTCCTGTCTTCCGGGCAGAAGCCAATGCCCTGTACCGAAGCCTGATGTGGCGATCGCAGGTTTTGCGGTTTGCCTTTGATCAACGCCGTGCCGCTGTCAGCAGGTTTGATACCGAAGATCACTTCGGCGGTTTCGGTACGTCCTGATCCCAGCAATCCAGCCAGACCGACGATCTCGCCGGGGCGTACTTCGAGATCAAACGGTGCGATCGTTCCTTTTTTGCCGTAATTTTTGAACGCGGCAACGGGTTTGTCGCTCAACAATGTTCGCCCGGCACGCTGTAGCGCGTGGGTATCCAGCTCGCGCCCCAGCATCATTTTTACCAGTTCGATCTGCGGTAGCTCGCACGTTTCCCGACAGCCTACGAAACTGCCGTTGCGTAAGACGGTGATCCGATCGCTGACCTGATAGACCTGATCGAGAAAGTGAGTGACAAAAATCAGGCTGACGCCGCGATCGCGCAACTGACGCATCAGGTCAAACAGTAACTCCACTTCCTGGGTGTCGAGACTGGCGGTGGGTTCATCGAGGATCAGCACTTTGGCAGAGAGATCGATAGCCCGGCAAATAGCGACGATTTGCTGCATCGCGACTGAAAAGCGGTTGAGCGGTTCGCGCACGTCGAGGGAGAAACCGTAAGATGCCATCAGTTCGGTGGCGCGCTTTTCCATCTCTTTGCGGCGTAGAAGGCCGAAGCGTTTGGGTTCGCGGCCTATAAATAGATTATCAGCGACCGACATATTGGGTAGCAGGTTTACTTCCTGATAGACGGTGCCGATACCGAGTTGTTGTGCATGGGCGGTATTTTTCGGTGAGATAGCCTGGCCTTCCAGCCAGATGGTGCCGCGATCGGCGTGGTATACACCAGTTAATGCTTTGATTAGCGTTGATTTTCCTGCCCCGTTTTCACCGAGCAGCGCCATGATTTCGCCGCGGCGCAGGCTGAAATCAACGTTGTCTAACGCTTTGACGCCGGGGAAAAATTTACTTAATCCTTCGGTGCGGAGGATCTCCTGGTGTTGGTTAGTCGTCATGGTTTCCCCCGGTGTAAAGCGTGCTCCCAGTAGGCATGATAAGACGCGGTAAGCGTCGCATCAGGCTTCAGCGCACCACCGCCGGATGCGGCGCGAGCGCCTTATCCGGCCTACGAATCGGCATCAGGCATAGCAACCCTCAATACCCCATATTTTTCTTCTTCTCTAACTCTTCTTTTGCGGTATCAGGCAGATAAAGGGTGGATTTGGTCAGCGTAAGCTTTTCAGGCATGGTGCCGTCTTTTTTGTATTTCTCCAGCGCGTCGAAGGCGGGACCTGCCATATTCGGCGTCAGTTCAACACTGGCGTTCGCTTCGCCATCAATCATCGCTTTGTAGATATCCGGTACGCCGTCGATAGAACCTGTCAGAATATCTTTGCCTGGTTTCAGGCCCGCTTCTTTAATTGCCTGAATTGCACCAATCACCATGTCGTCGTTATGGGCGTAAACCATGCAGATGTTTTTGCCGTTGTTTTCCGCTTTGATAAAGCTCTCCATGACTTCTTTGCCTTTACTGCGGGTGAAGTCACCTGACTGCGAGCGGATAATTTTGATATTTGGCGCATTCTTAATGGCTTCGGCAAAGCCTTTCTTACGGTCAATGGCGACGCTGGCCCCAACAGTGCCCTGCAGCTCCACCACGTTGCATGGTTTGCCATTCACTTCTTTTACCAGCCAGTCACCAATCAACTTGCCTTCGAGAATGTTGTCGGCAGTGACGGTGGTCATATAGAGAGATTTGTCTTTCACATCAATAGAACGATCGAGCAAGAAGACCGGGATTTCGGCATCTTTCGCCTCTTTTAATACCGGTTCCCAACCAGTCGCAACCACCGGAGCGATAAAGATCGCATCCACCCCTTGCGCGACGAAGGAACGTACCGCTTTAATCTGGTTTTCCTGCTTTTGCTGACCATCGGCAATTTTCAGCGTAATTCCGCGTTTTTCGGCCTCACTTTTCGCCACATTGGTTTCTGCGGCGCGCCAGCCAGATTCCGATCCGACCTGCGAAAATCCTACGGTTAATGGAGCGGCCAACGCCATAGACGACATGGCTGCCGAGACTGCAGAGACTACAAGTAAGCGTTTCCACATAGGGTTGTCCTCGTCGGGGTAATTATTATTGGTGAAAAGATGTTCGCGAAAAAACTATAGACAATTCGTTATGTAACGGATTGCGTTACATCACACTTCAAAGAAGTAAATAAAACGTTAATCACAAGTTTGTAATCGCTTTCATCTCACTATGAAAAATGCGGCTACGGTTATGGATTTTCCTGCTCTGTATACCGTCTTAAAATTGGCGAAAAAGGAAAATGAAGACGAAAACAAGCGAAGACATTCGGCGCGAGTTGGCTATAATACTCGGCACTTGTTTGCCACATATTTTTAAAGGAAACAGACATGAGCTTACTCAACGTCCCTGCGGGTAAAGATCTGCCGGAAGACATCTACGTTGTTATTGAGATCCCGGCTAACGCAGATCCGATCAAATACGAAATCGACAAAGAGAGCGGCGCACTGTTCGTTGACCGCTTCATGTCCACCGCGATGTTCTATCCGTGCAACTACGGTTACATCAACCACACCCTGTCTCTGGACGGTGACCCGGTTGACGTACTGGTCCCGACTCCGTACCCGCTGCAGCCGGGTTCTGTGATCCGTTGCCGTCCGGTTGGCGTTCTGAAAATGACCGACGAAGCCGGTGAAGATGCGAAACTGATTGCTGTTCCGCACACAAAGCTGAGCAAAGAATACGATCACATTAAAGACGTTAACGATCTGCCAGAGCTGCTGAAAGCGCAGATCGCTCACTTCTTCGAGCACTACAAAGACCTCGAAAAAGGCAAGTGGGTGAAAGTTGAAGGTTGGGAAAACGCAGAAGCCGCTAAAGCTGAAATCGTTGCTTCCTTCGAGCGCGCAAAGAATAAATAAGTTCTTCTAGCGCAATAACCCTGAACGCCGGGCTTCGGTTAGTAAGGGTTTTTTTATGCCCGCGATAAATAAACTCTCTATTCCACCATCATTATTCTCAGCGGTTGCAAGGCTTGAACGGTAAGAACAAGCAAACCCGACCACCATTTTGCTGTTCATAGCCACTTGCTGGAAGTTAGCCGACCTCACTCATACTCACCGTTCAAAGCGTGCCCCCGTTTTACCCCTGCACATTTGTGAACGCCAGCAGAGTTTTTTATGCGATTGCAGATATGGAAAGCGGCTCGGAGAGAAAAGCAAAAGATGGAAAAGTTACAAAAAAAAATCGCGAGATACATCGCATAAAACAACGCCACCCGAAGGTGGCGTGCTTTTATTATTACTTATCCCTGTCTAACCAGTCGCCGCTTTCAATTAGCTTTAATCCATCGACGGGTCGTTGATAAACGTACATCCATGCACTCCCGTACGGCGTCTGAATCAACTGGCGCGCGTATTCACCGCCCCTGGTGCGCAAGGCATCAAGTTCGGCCAGCGTGGCGTTGTCAATACGATAAACTTCACCGTGTACTGTTCCGTTCCCCGGAACTGCGCCTGGATAGTGGCCCAGGCTATACAACTGGTAGTTATCGATACTGAAATCGCCCAGTAACTGGGCATTGGTCATCCAGTGACTGTTGCCTTGTTTGTGGCGTAAACTGCCGTAGACAAATATTCGCATTGCTAAAACTCGAACTGATAGAGCAAATCCAGTGCCTGGTCTACACCAGACACGGCTTCCAGATATAGCTTAGGCATCAGGCGATAACGTAACGTGAGTGTTGCTATAGAGTCAAATATACCCACGCCGTATTTCACTTGCAGACCTGGCAATACATAGCCGCTGACCACTACCTGGGAGGAGTCGCCTACTCCCTGGGTGTCGAGCGCTAAATTGCTTACGCCAAACGTCTCGCCGATTTTACCCACAATCTGGCCACTTTGCGCAACCCCCAGACCAATCAGCATCGAGGTCATTGCCGCACTGTCGCTCTGATCGCTCTCCAGCCCTTGTCCACGTAGCAAATAAGACAATGCAGCTTGTTGCGACATCGCCGGGTCAGAGAAGATCTCCGCTTTCGGTTCGTCCGCCAGACCAGTGACGCGAACTCCGGCGATTACGTCGTCTTCTGTAGCATCCGGGTTACGAATAGCTTCAATATTAAGATACGGTTGATCCGGCGGACCAGAGAACAGTAACTCACCTTTACGCACAATCAGATCCTGACCATAGGCATGGAAGCGCCCTTCAGGGATGTTGATCTGCCCGTTCAGGCCCAGCCCTTGTTTGTCCTGAACGACGTTAAGATCGCCCGTCAGCCGCGCTTTCAGGCCAAAGGCGTCAATGCGCACATTGTTGCCAACGTGGACAATCAGGTTACTGTTAATCGGAATCGACGCCGTTTTCGGCTCTTCCGGTTGCAGGTTATCGTTAAGCATCACCACATCGCTGGAGACGCCTACTGCGCTTTCCGGCAGATCGTGCACCACGATGCGCGCCCACGGGACATCCACGCGACCATCGAGGGTAAACAGGTTTGGTGTAGCCTCGAAGACAACATCTGGCGATACATCCATTCGTACCATCGGCGGCACGGTGATCCGCACTTTACTGCCTTTCGCCGTTACCCGCGCCCGCCAGTTTTCAATTTGGCTCCAGTCGGCATCACCGTTCAGGTAGATTTCACCCTGCTGGGTCCGTACTGTACCGGCAAGCGTCGAGCGCATACCATTAAAGTTGACCGCAAGCTGGCTCGGTTGCATATCAAACGGCATAAAGTTGCCGTCGATATCCACACCCGTAACCTGAAGCTGACCAAACAACTGCGGGCTTTGCACATCACCACCCAGACGCAAGTTGGCACTCACCATCCCCGCTGCTTTTTCCCCACGGGTAAAGATGGGGTTTATCATCGCAAGGTTGAAGTTACGGATATTGACGTTGCCACCAAGATTACGGCGGCCTTGCGGATCGGTCACCTGCACCTGTCCATCAAACTGGCCGTTATTGGTCAGGCGGATGGTCCAGCCCAATTCGGCACGGTTGTTACGCAATTCCGCCGTCAGATTCAGTGTCTGAAACGCCACGGGCAGCGCCGCATCGTTGACGGTTTGCGTTACCTGCACGTTACGCCCCGAAAGGGTGATACTGCCCTGCGGCAGCCCCTCTTTGGTGGTGTCCCAGGCAACGTCCGCTTTACCCGTGAAGATACCGCTGGCCTGAGTGGTTTCTGGCATAAATGGTTTCAGCATGGCCAGGTCGAAGCGGTTGAGATTCACCACCGCACGCCCTTCGGCACCCGCATCGATAGTTTGCGGCACGCACAGTTCCGCATTCGGGTTAAGCCAGCAGTGTGGCCCGATGCTGATTTTTTGCTCCTTATTGCGGTAATCCAGCGCAATATCGCGGGTCAGCGACCACGGGCCGACCGGCGTCTGGAAGCGGGTATTGCTAAGAGTTCCCTTCCAGCGTTCTTCTTTGCGATCAAAACTTCCTGCCAGATTAAGCTGCCCGGAGACAGGCTCGCCCTGAATCCGCAACTGTAACTCGTGCTGTTTTTCGCTGCCTTTGGCATTCAGGGTGACGAGGTTGATATTTACATCCGGCTGCGAAATTTGCTCAACGCGTACGTCGAGTTTCCCGGCGATCTGATCGGTGGATTTAATGTCGCCTTCCACGCGAACCTGCGCCACGGAAAGTTCCTGCCAGCGCAGGCCGCGCGCGGTGATATCTGCCAGTAGTTGTGGCGCTTCCACCGTGCCGCGTACTTTCACCAGCCCTTTCGCTGTACCGCCAAGCCCCGGCAGCGCGTTATCCAGCCCCGGCGCGTTGATGGTGGCATCAAGATTGAGATCTTTTACCCCCAGCTCGCCTTTCACTTCGGCACTGTTTGGCCCCAGTTCCAGATGAAGCCCTGGGATCATCCACTGCATATAACTGTTGCCTTTCAGCGTGCCGTCAACGTTCACTTTGTTCTGTTTGACGTTACCGGTCAGCTTCAGTTCTGGCACCTCCATCTGCCAGGTGCCGCCGTACAGGCTACCGCGGGTTTTAATCAAGCCATTGAGTTTCGACGGCCACTCTGGGATCTCTTTGGCGGTGTTAATGCCGTTAAGCGTTAGCTCACCGCGCCAACTAATGGCCTGCTGCCAGTCGAGCAACGCCTTGAGTTCAGTTTTCCCTTCCAGCGCCGCGACGGTGAGTTTGTCGAGATTGACCTGCTGTTCATTACCTTTGGCATCAAGGGTAATGGTGGCTGGCGGGATCTCCAGTCCCTTCACTGCCGTACGCATAGAGAGCGTGTAATCGGTCATTTTGCCGGTAAGTTTCAGTTTCAGATCATCCGCCTGATACTGCTTCTCACCAGTGAACGGCCAGTAAATCTGTTTGCTGTTCACTTCCACGTTGAGCGGCAATCCGGCTTCCGCCAGTCGCGTCTGGGCGCGTAAATCCATATCCACCGGACCGGAAAGATTAACGCCAATCTCCAGCTGTTCGCGCAGCGCGCCGCCCACTTTCAGCTTCACCTTTTCACCTTTCAACGGCTCCACGTTCAGTGTACTATTGAGAGTGATGTCCACCGGCCAGTTGTCTGACAGCTGCGCCGTGCCGCTGGCGTTGACGATCCCTTGACTGGAATCGATATCCAGGGCGTCCAGTTTAGTATTGCCGTCAATGCTGCTCACTTTCAGCAGCATGGTGCTCACGGTGATGTCCGTGTCGCCCGTCACGCGCAACTGCTCGCCCTTAAACTCTTCAATGTTCAGGTTAAGCGGCAAATGCACGTCGGTCATTTCCGGCAATACCGGGCGAGAAAAGAGATCTTTCAGCGTTTCGCCGAGCGGCTTTTCCTCCGGCTGCGGATTTTCAATTTTCGGTTCGACCACTTCTTCCTGCGCCACTTCCGCCACTTTCGGCAGAGCAATCAGCAGGCCTTTCAGCGACGTCGGTTTCAGGGTCAGGGTTTTCTCCTGCCAGTTCAGGCCGGAGGTGAAGTCCATCACCGATACCGTGGTGTCATCAATCTTGATGTTGACGTTGTCCAGTGCCACCCGTGTTAGGGTGATGGGATACGGCGTGGAGAGATCCAGCGGACCGCTATCTTCCTCTTCTTCAACCTGTTCAGAAGGGGGCATTTTTTTGCTGTCGATATTGACCTGGATGTTTTTCAGCGCCAGATCATTAATACAAACACTGCTGTTCCACAGGCACTCAAGCCCGACCGCCAGATGCAGATTGCCTGCTTTTACCGCCACGCCTGGCTGCTCATAACGAACGTCAGACAAGGTGAGATCGCGCCAGCCGCCGGTGACCTTGCCAACATCCAGTCCTGGCACCCAGCGATCCGCCGCTTTAAATACCAGATGCAGGCCGCTGGTGGTGCCCACCAGAAACGCCACCGATCCCAGCAACAGTAAGATAACGATAACCACGCCGAGGCTGATTTTTTTCCATAAACTCATAATTCTGGCCCCAGACCGATGTAAAACTGTAACCCGTGTTCGTCTTTATCCGCGACCGGTACGGCAAAATCGAGTTTGATTGGCCCGACCGGCGATTCCCAGCGTACGCCGACCCCGGTACCGGTTTTAAAGTCGCTGCGGCGAATATCGCTTACCGCTTCGCCACTATCGACAAACACCGCGCCCCACCATTTTCCGGTCACGTTGTACTGGTACTCCAGCGATCCGGTTATCAACTTCGAGGCCCCTTTCAGGTCACCGTTGGCGTATTTCGGAGCGATAGATTTGTATTTGTAGCCACGAATACTGCGGTCGCCCCCGGCGAAAAAACGCAGATCCGGCGGTACTTTGTCGAAATCACCGGTTTCAATCCAGCCCAGCGTGCCGCGTGTCACAAAACGATGGCGATCGTACAGTGTGCGGATCCAGACGTTTTGTGCCTGGAAAACGGAGAAATCGACATCTGAGCCCCAGGCAGTGTTGGAGTAGTCGATAGAGTAGCGTTGCGAGTCGCCCCAGGTTGGCATCAGGCCACCACGAGAACGCGTGCGGCTAATCATCACCCCAGGATAAAACAGCATCGTGGTGTTGGTAATTTCACCCTGGGTAAAGTGGTCGAGACTCCAGCGCAGGTTAATGGCACGCTGCCAGCCGCTGGAGAGATCCCAGTAGCGAGAAGCCACCAGCGTAGTGGAGTCAGATTCGGTATCGTTCAGGTCAGTGCGCTTAAAACCGCCCTGCACCAAATAATATTGTTCCAGTGGATTCTTCAGCAGCGGCATTTTATAGCTGAAGTCGAGGATCTGTTCCGGCGCGGAAATACTGGTACTGGTGGTCAGACTGTGACCGTATGAGTTCATCCACGGTTTTTTCCACGTCGCTTTCACGCGCGGTCCCACGTCCGTAGAGTAACCGACCCCGGTTTCGATGGTGTTTTCTGTTCGCGGCGAAACCACGCCCGTCAATGGTAATACTTTCGTTTCGCGCGCTTTATCAAATTGTGGAGCCACCACCACCGAGTTAAACCAGCCGGTAGCAGAAAGTCGGCGGTTCAGTTCCGCCAGATCTTTCGATTCGTACTCATCGCCCTCTTTAAACGGCACCAGATTTTGCAGGTATTCATCGCGGATTTGTGATCCTTCAAAGGTCACATGCCCAAAGCGGTAACGTTCGCCACTGTTATAATCAATATCCCAGAAGGCTTTATGCAGGCCGAGCGCAATGCCCAGCTGCGCTTTGGTAAATTCGCTATCGAAATAACCTTTACGCAACGCAATGCTGGTTAAGGACTTTTTGAAATTTTCATAATCGCCCTGGTTCAGCACCGTGCCAATAGCCGGGCGAGTATCGAGCAATTTCAAATAGTCTTTATCGGTCCGCGCGCCGCCGCGCAATACCACATCGGTGCCGCCAATTAACACCGGCACGCCTGGCGTGACTTTGGCGATCAATACCTGCCGCCCTTTCTTTGGCGGTGGACGGAGATCAAATTCAATGGTCGGCTGGTAATAACCCAGCGCTTTCAGACCTTCGCGGATGGCATCATCGACGCGTGCGCGAAAGCGACGGTCTGGCGTCACTTCATCACTTTCAATCGTAGAAAGCTGCGCACGAACGTTCTTTTCCAGCTGTCCCGATAACCCCTCGACCTGTAGACGGACGTTCGCGGCGGCGGCAGATCCGCTTAAGCAGAGTAAGCTTACACAGCATAACTGTCGGATATAGCGCACATTTTCTCCTGAATATCCTTTTTTCCTGCCCCTGGAACGCCGTTAAACGGCTTAACAAAAATCCAGTAATATGGATTAAAAAGAAGACTAAACCCCAAATATTTCTTATGTTTTACTTTAGACCTATTCACGGTGGTTATTGTGTGCAAATACGCCTCTTGTTACAACCTTAACCCCAATGACCGATTTTCGGGAGAGCGACACCATGAGTTTATTTGATAAAAAGCATCTGGTTTCCCCCGCCGATGCCCTGCCTGGACGTAACACCCCGATGCCCGTAGCCACGCTGCATGCGGTCAACGGTCACTCAATGACCAATGTACCTGACGGAATGGAGATTGCCATTTTTGCGATGGGTTGTTTCTGGGGTGTGGAGCGTCTGTTCTGGCAGTTACCCGGCGTTTACAGCACCGCCGCAGGCTATACCGGAGGCTATACGCCAAATCCGACTTATCGGGAAGTGTGCTCCGGTGATACGGGTCATGCCGAAGCGGTACGCATTGTTTACGATCCTTCCGTCATCAGCTATGAGCAGTTGCTACAGGTATTTTGGGAGAATCACGATCCCGCCCAGGGAATGCGTCAGGGCAATGACCACGGCACGCAGTATCGTTCAGCGATTTATCCGCTGACCCCAGAACAGGATGCCGCAGCTCGCGCCAGTCTGGAACGTTTTCAGGCGGCGATGCTTGCCGCCGATGATGATCGTCACATCACCACGGAAATCGCTAACGCCACACCGTTTTATTATGCCGAAGATGACCACCAGCAATATCTGCATAAAAACCCGTATGGTTACTGTGGAATTGGCGGAATTGGCGTCTGTCTGCCACCGGAAGCATAGCGTTACGGGTACAAATGTAGATTGTTGATAAAGTGCGCTTTATTTATGCCAGATGCGGCGTAAACGCCTTACCAGGCCTACAAAATCGTCCAAATTCAATATATTGCAAGGACTGCGTAGGCCTGATTGGCATAGCGCATCAGGCAGTATTGCATTTATCAGCAGTCTGAATTTTAACCCTCTGGCGACTTTACAGTACCTTACGCTATACTAGCCACTGAAAATGCCGGTTCACTTTCTTCGAATCGGCTTTCAATGTGTATTTCACACAAATTAATCAACTTCCCCTTCCGAGGATCTGGCCTGAAAGGTCGGATAAGATATGTTAAACAGTATTTTAGTCATACTCTGCTTGATCGCTGTAAGTGCGTTCTTCTCGATGTCCGAGATCTCACTTGCCGCCTCACGCAAAATCAAACTTAAACTGCTGGCTGATGAAGGCAATATAAATGCCCAACGCGTTCTGAATATGCAGGAAAATCCCGGCATGTTCTTTACCGTGGTCCAAATCGGTCTGAACGCAGTGGCGATTCTCGGCGGTATCGTCGGTGATGCGGCATTTTCTCCAGCTTTTCACAGCCTGTTCTCCCGCTATATGTCGGCAGAGCTCTCTGAGCAACTGAGCTTTATTCTCTCTTTCTCGTTAGTGACTGGCATGTTTATCCTGTTTGCGGATTTAACCCCGAAACGCATCGGTATGATTGCGCCAGAAGCTGTCGCTTTGCGTATCATCAACCCGATGCGCTTCTGCCTGTACGTTTGCACCCCGCTGGTGTGGTTCTTCAACGGACTGGCGAACATAATCTTCCGTATTTTCAAACTGCCAATGGTACGTAAAGATGACATCACTTCTGATGACATCTACGCGGTAGTGGAAGCCGGTGCGCTGGCGGGCGTGTTACGTAAACAGGAACACGAGCTGATTGAAAACGTCTTTGAGCTGGAATCCCGTACCGTTCCGTCGTCAATGACACCGCGTGAAAACGTGATTTGGTTTGATCTCCACGAAGATGAGCAAAGCCTGAAGAATAAGGTGGCGGAACATCCGCACTCTAAGTTCCTCGTCTGTAATGAAGATATTGACCACATCATCGGCTATGTCGATTCTAAAGACCTGCTGAACCGCGTGCTGGCTAACCAAAGCCTGGCACTGAACAGCGGCGTACAAATTCGCAACACGCTGATTGTGCCGGATACGTTAACCCTTTCAGAGGCGTTGGAAAGTTTTAAAACCGCAGGTGAAGACTTCGCGGTGATCATGAACGAGTACGCGCTGGTGGTGGGGATCATCACCCTCAATGACGTGATGACCACGCTGATGGGCGATCTAGTCGGTCAGGGGCTGGAAGAGCAGATTGTCGCCCGTGATGAGAACTCATGGCTGATTGACGGCGGCACCCCAATTGACGACGTCATGCGCGTGCTGGATATTGACGAGTTCCCGCAGTCGGGCAACTACGAAACCATCGGCGGCTTTATGATGTTTATGCTGCGTAAGATCCCGAAACGCACCGATTCGGTGAAATTCGCCGGCTACAAATTTGAAGTGGTGGATATCGATAACTACCGCATCGACCAGCTGCTGGTGACCCGGATCGACAGCAAGGCCACCGCCCTTTCGCCAAAACTGCCTGACGCTAAAGATAAAGAAGAAAGCGTCGCGTAACCCCCAGAAACATCAACGGCTCCTGAATCAGGAGCCGTCTTATTACTGCATAGCACTTTGGTTAAGCCATCTCTGTTTGCAGACGCATAACCTGACGGTTAACTTCGGACATCACTGACAAATGCAGCTTATCCTTCACTTTTGGGATAAGAATCTTACCCTTATCAAATTCAAAAGCGCCAACGTCCTTGATGTATAACCGTCCACGGAACAGGATCTTTACGTACTTCGCCACCTGAAGTGGGTTGTACCGTTGGAAAATTTTCATTGTTATCTCCTGCTGAGTATTACGCCTGTGCGGTGCCACAATCGGCCCAACTATTATGAGGCGCAAATTTTAATGCTTAGTGACTATAGACTATCCGGGCAATGTTTCCACCGCGTATAACTTTTTTTACCTAAAGGTTACAATTATTCAGAATTATCTTTTTACCGAAGCGCGGTCTTCAGTATAAGCATTCATTTTTCATATGATTTGTGCGCTTGACCGCAAACTGGCATCACACTTGCGGGAAATTCGATAAATAGCACATATGATTAAAACTCAGACCCAAGTGGTCGGATCACCTGCATATCATAAGAAGGAAACACCATGACCCTACGCAAGATTCTGGCACTCACCTGCCTGCTGTTGCCGATGATGGCTTCCGCACATCAGTTCGAAACCGGTCAGCGAGTGCCGCCGATTGGCATTACCGATCGAGGCGAGTTGGTGCTTGATAAAGATCAGTTTAGCTACAAAACCTGGAACAGCGCACAGTTAGTGGGAAAAGTGCGAGTACTGCAACATATTGCTGGTCGCACCTCTGCAAAAGAGAAAAACGCGACGCTGATTGAAGCGATTAAATCAGCGAAGTTACCGCACGATCGCTACCAGACCACCACCATTGTTAACACCGACGACGCGATTCCGGGTTCAGGGATGTTTGTGCGCAGCAGTCTGGAGAGTAATAAAAAGCTTTATCCCTGGTCGCAGTTTATTGTCGATAGCAATGGCGTCGCGCGCGGTGCCTGGCAGCTGGATGAAGAAAGTTCCGCTGTAGTGGTGCTGGATAAGGATGGTCGCGTGCAATGGGCCAAAGACGGGGCGCTCACACAGGAAGAGGTGCAGCAAGTGATGGACCTGCTGCATAAATTAATTAATAAATAGACACTCTGAATCCCGGATTCAGGAACGACTCGCGCGGAGTGTAATCCAGCGGTTTACCCTGCCAGTCATGAACGTGCGCTCCGGCAGCTGCAGCCACAGCATGACCAGCGGCGGTATCCCAAATATTCGTTGGTCCGAAGCGCGGGTACAGCTGCGCCTGCCCTTCCGCCACCAGGCAGAATTTCAGCGAAGAGCCGATGGACGTGGTCTGATGTTCGCCAAGCTGTTGCAGATACTCTTTCAGCTCCGCATCTGCATGGGAACGGCTGATAACCACCAGCGGCGGGCGCGCATCGCGGACCTGAATCTGCTTGCGCACACCGCACTCTTCTTTCCAGGCCTTGCCTTCTGCCGCGCTGTACATTATGTTCATTACCGGCGCATACACCACACCTAAAATCGGTTTGCCATGGTCAATGAGCGCAATGTTAACGGTGAATTCGCCATTACGTTTAATAAACTCTTTAGTACCATCCAGCGGGTCTACCAGCCAGTAACGCTGCCAGTGCTGACGGACTTCCCAACCGGGAGGATCTTCTTCAGAAAGGACCGGAATATCCGGTGTCAGCGTACGTAAACCGTCCATGATAACGGTGTGAGCGGCAATATCCGCTGCCGTTACCGGAGAATTGTCCGCTTTGCTGACGACGTCCATCGGTTTCGTCCCGTCGTAGACCTGCATAATGGCATCGCCTGCATTCCGTGCAAGCTGGCATACTTGATCTAACATTTCTCCACCTCGTCTCTGTGAGCGGTGTTAACTTATTGTTTTACTTATACCCTATCGTTAATGAATGCGCCAACTGTGATAGTGTCATCATTTTCAAAGCGTAAAATTGTGGCATTCTTCACTGTTCTATAAGTAAGGCGTTTATTCTCCCTTTTCTTTCGTATTCCCGATGATAAAAGGATGTCCCTGATGATTAAGTTTAGCGCAACGCTCCTGGCCACGCTGATTGCCGCCAGTGTGAATGCAGCGACGGTCGATCTACGTATCATGGAAACCACTGATCTGCATAGCAACATGATGGATTTCGATTATTACAAAGACACCGCCACGGAAAAATTCGGACTGGTACGTACGGCAAGCCTGATTAACGATGCCCGCAATGAAGTGAAAAACAGCGTACTGGTCGATAACGGCGATTTGATTCAGGGGAGTCCGCTGGCCGATTACATATCGGCGAAAGGATTAAAAGCAGGTGATGTTCATCCGGTTTATAAGGCGCTGAATACGCTGGATTATACGGTCGGTACACTCGGCAATCATGAATTTAACTACGGTCTGGATTACCTGAAAAATGCGTTGGCGGGAGCGAAATTCCCTTATGTAAATGCCAACGTCATTGACGCCAGAACCAAACAGCCAATGTTTACACCGTATTTAATTAAAGATACCGAAGTGGTCGATAAAGACGGAAAAAAACAGACGCTGAAGATTGGCTATATTGGCGTCGTGCCGCCGCAAATCATGGGCTGGGATAAAGCTAATTTATCCGGAAAAGTGACGGTGAATGATATTACCGAAACCGTGCGCAAATACGTGCCTGAAATGCGCGAGAAAGGTGCCGATGTCGTTGTCGTTCTGGCGCATTCCGGGCTATCTGCCGATCCGTATAAAGTGATGGCGGAAAACTCAGTTTATTACCTCAGTGAAATTCCTGGCGTTAACGCCATTATGTTTGGCCATGCTCACGCCGTTTTCCCAGGTAAAGATTTTGCTGATATCGAAGGGGCTGATATCGCGAAAGGCACGCTGAATGGTGTTCCGGCGGTAATGCCGGGCATGTGGGGCGATCATCTTGGGGTGGTCGACTTACAACTCAGTAATAACAGCGGTAAATGGCAGGTGACGCAGGCGAAAGCGGAAGCACGGCCGATTTACGACATCGCCAATAAAAAATCCCTCGCGGCGGAAGACAGCAAGCTGGTAGAAACACTCAAAGCCGATCACGATGCCACACGCCAGTTCGTCAGCAAGCCAATCGGTAAATCCGCCGACAATATGTATAGCTATCTGGCGCTGGTGCAGGACGATCCGACCGTGCAGGTGGTGAACAACGCGCAAAAAGCGTATGTCGAGCATTACATTCAGGGCGATCCGGATCTGGCAAAACTGCCGGTGCTTTCAGCTGCTGCACCGTTTAAAGTTGGTGGTCGCAAAAATGATCCGGCAAGCTATGTGGAGGTGGAAAAAGGCCAGTTGACCTTCCGTAATGCCGCCGATCTTTATCTCTACCCCAATACGCTGATTGTGGTGAAAGCCAGCGGTAAAGAGGTGAAAGAGTGGCTGGAGTGCTCCGCCGGACAGTTTAACCAGATTGATCCTGACAACACGAAACCACAGTCACTCATCAACTGGGATGGTTTCCGCACCTATAACTTTGATGTGATTGATGGTGTGAATTATCAGATTGATGTTACCCAGCCTGCCCGTTATGACGGCGAGTGCCAGATGGTTAATGCCAATGCGGAAAGGATTAAGAACCTGACCTTTAATGGCAAGCCGATTGATCCGAACGCCATGTTCCTGGTTGCCACCAATAACTATCGCGCTTACGGCGGCAAATTTGCCGGTACGGGCGACAGCCATATCGCTTTTGCTTCACCGGATGAGAACCGCTCGGTGCTGGCAGCGTGGATTGCTGATGAGTCGAAACGTGCGGGGGAAATTCACCCGGCGGCAGATAACAACTGGCGTTTAGCACCGATAGCTGGCGATAAGAAACTGGATATCCGTTTCGAAACCTCTCCATCAGATAAAGCCGCGGCGTTTATTAAAGAGAAAGGGCAATATCCGATGAATAAAGTCGCGACCGATGATATCGGGTTTGCGATTTATCAGGTGGATTTGAGTAAGTAATACACTTCTTTTTCGGCCTATAAATCATCAACCGCATCCGGCACTTTTGTCGGATGCGATGCTGGCGCATCTTATCCGCCCTACAAGTCATGAACCGTAGGCCGGATAAGCGCAGCCGGCAGTTATGCCGCACGTTCATCCCGCACCGCCAACACCTCGGGCAAATTCAACTCAATCCAGTCCGCCAGTGCAGCAACCTTTTCGCTCACCTGCTCGCCCAGCGGCGTGAGGCTATATTCCACATGCGGCGGCACCACCGGATACGCGATACGGTTAAGAAAACCATCCTGTTCTAACGCCTGTAACGACTGCGCAAGCATCTTTTCACTCACCCCACCGATTTTGCGCCGCAGGTCGCTAAAGCGATGAGTACCTTCGCGTAGCGCCACCAGAATCAACACCCCCCAACGGCTGGTGACGTGTTTCAACACCTCGCGCGACGGGCACTGTTCCGCAAAGAGATTACCCTCTTTCAGTTGTTGTGACAGGCTAACCTGACTCATTTCATACTTACCTTTTTGTACGTACTTACTAAAAGTAAGTTTAGGTGTTAGCGTATTTAAACACAAGACAAAACGATGGAGACTTCCCATGATCGCTATTACTGGTGCCACTGGCCAACTTGGTCACTATGTTATTAAATCCTTGATGAAAACGGTTCCTGCCAGCCAAATAGTGGCTATCGTTCGTAATCCGGCAAAAGCCCAGGCACTGACAGCACAAGGCATTACCGTGCGTCAGGCTGACTACGGCGATGAAGCCGCACTGACATCTGCACTTCAGGGAGTGGAAAAACTACTGCTGATCTCTTCCAGCGAAGTGGGTCAACGTGCCCCGCAGCATCGTAATGTTATTAATGCCGCAAAGACGGCTGGCGTGAAATTTATCGCTTATACCAGTCTGCTTCACGCGGATAAATCTCCGCTCGGCCTCGCCGATGAGCACATCGAGACGGAGAAAATGTTGGCTGATTCTGGCATCGTTTACACCCTGCTGCGCAACGGCTGGTACACCGAAAACTATCTCGCCAGCGCCCCGGCAGCACTGGAGCACGGCGTATTTATCGGTGCCGCGGGCGATGGCAAAATTGCCTCGGCAACGCGGGCAGATTATGCGGCAGCTGCGGCACGCGTGATTAGCGAAGCCGGTCACGAAGGCAAGGTTTACGAGCTGGCGGGCGATAGTGCCTGGACGTTGACACAGTTAGCGGCAGAGCTGACCAAACAGAGCGGCAAACAGGTTACCTATCAAAATCTGAGCGAAACCGATTTCGCTGCGGCGCTGAAAAGCGTTGGCCTGCCTGACGGACTGGCGGATATGCTGGCGGATTCTGACGTTGGCGCATCGAAAGGCGGTCTGTTTGATGACAGCAAAACGCTGAGCAAATTGATTGGCCGCCCAACGACAACGTTAGCCGAAAGCGTAAGCCATCTTTTTAATGTTAATAAATAGTTAATTAAAGTGGCATCCTCCCGCATCCTCTCTGATAATGACGGGATGCCGGGAGCAATCATGTCTGCTTCCTGAACGTTTCTTCTGACAGACCAATGGATGCCAGTAATGATTAGCGGCGTGCTGTACGCCCTGTTAGCAGGGTTGATGTGGGGGCTTATTTTTGTCGGGCCGTTGATCGTGCCGGAATACCCGGCGATGTTGCAGTCGATGGGGCGTTATCTGGCGTTAGGGTTAATTGCGCTACCCATTGCCTGGCTGGGACGCGTGCGTCTGCGTCAGTTGGCGCGTCGCGACTGGCTTACCGCCTTGATGCTCACTATGATGGGCAACCTCATCTATTACTTCTGCCTTGCCAGTGCCATTCAACGTACTGGCGCGCCTGTTTCTACGATGATTATTGGCACCCTGCCGGTGGTCATTCCTGTCTTTGCCAATCTGCTTTATAGCCAGCGCGACGGCAAACTCGCGTGGGGAAAACTCGCCCCGGCACTGATTTGTATTGGCATCGGCCTGGCGTGTGTGAATATTGCTGAGTTAAACCACGGACTCCCCGATTTTGACTGGGCACGTTATACCTCTGGCATCGTGCTAGCGTTAGTTTCCGTGGTCTGCTGGGCATGGTATGCCCTGCGCAACGCCCGCTGGCTGCGGGAAAATCCCGACAAACATCCGATGATGTGGGCGACGGCGCAGGCGCTGGTCACGCTGCCGGTTTCTCTCATCGGCTATCTCGTCGCCTGTTACTGGCTGAATATACAAACGCCGGACTTCTCCTTACCTTTTGGCCCCCGTCCGCTGGTGTTTATTAGTCTGATGGTTGCGATAGCCGTGCTTTGCTCATGGGTTGGCGCACTCTGCTGGAACGTCGCCAGCCAGCGATTACCGACAGTGATTCTCGGGCCGCTGATCGTTTTCGAAACACTGGCAGGTTTGCTGTACACCTTTTTGATACGCCAGCAAATGCCGCCGCTGATGACGCTGAGCGGTATCGCGCTGTTAGTGGTTGGCGTGGTCATTGCAGTCAGAGCAAAACCGGAAAAGCCTTTAACTGAATCTGTCTCAGAAAGTTGACATACTGGCAGTGAGTTAAATAAGCCTCTGCTACGTAAGGGTTATAGCATTTGCCTTAAAGATGCATTTAAAATACATCTTATCTTATTAAGAATGAGGTATCAGCTATGGCTTATCGCGACCAACCTTTAGGTGAACTGGCGCTCTCTATCCCTCGCGCTTCGGCTCTGTTTCGTAAATATGATATGGATTACTGCTGCGGCGGTAAGCAAACGCTGGCGCGTGCGGCGGCACGTAAAGAACTGGATGTTGAGGTCATTGAAGCTGAGCTGGCAAAGCTTGCTGAACAACCGATTGAGAAAGACTGGCGTAGCGCCCCGCTGGCAGAAATCATCGACCATATCATCGTGCGCTACCACGATCGTCACCGCGAGCAACTGCCGGAGCTGATCCTGCAAGCGACTAAAGTCGAGCGCGTTCACGCCGACAAACCGAGCGTGCCAAAAGGGCTGACAAAATACCTGACCATGCTGCATGAAGAGCTTTCCAGCCACATGATGAAAGAAGAGCAGATCCTCTTCCCGATGATCAAACAAGGCATGGGCAGCCAGGCAATGGGGCCAATCAGCGTAATGGAAAGCGAGCACGATGAAGCGGGCGAACTGCTGGAAGTGATCAAACACACTACCAATAACGTCACACCGCCGCCAGAAGCCTGCACCACCTGGAAAGCGATGTATAACGGCATTAATGAACTGATTGATGACCTGATGGATCACATCAGTCTGGAAAACAATGTACTGTTCCCACGCGCGCTGGCGGGTGAGTAATCTAAAAGCTGGATGGCATTGCGCCATCCAGCATGATAATGCGGTTATTTCCGCAGTTCAGCAGCCCGCTTCTTACCAATAAACAACCAGCCCAGCCCCAGTGCGATAAACCACAGCGGGGTGACCAACAGCGCCTGGCGAGTGTCATCTTCCAGTGTCAGCAACACGACCACGAACACAAAGAACGCCATACATACCCAGCACATCAGCTTGCCGAGCGGCATCTTGTAGATCGACTTCTCATGCAGATGAGGACGCTGTTTGCGGTAAACCAGGTACGAGCAAAGGATAATCGTCCAGACGAACATAAACAGAATCGCGGAAACGGTTGTAATCATCGTGAACGCGCCAATCACGCTAGGATTCACATACAGCATCACCACGCCACCGAGCAGGCAGATGCAGGAGAAGGTCAGCCCTTTCGCTGGTACTGCGCGCTTAGAAAGTTTAGCGAACGCTTTCGGTGCCACACCTTCCTGCGCCAGACCAAACAGCATACGGCTGGTAGAGAAGACGCCGCTGTTAGCGGAAGACGCCGCAGAGGTCAGCACCACAAAGTTGATCACGCTTGCGGCAGCAGGCAGCCCTACCAACACGAACAGTTCAACAAACGGGCTTTTCTCCGGGACTACCGAACTCCACGGCGTCACGGACATAATCACAATCAGCGCGAAGACGTAGAACATAATGATACGGATCGGAATGGAGTTAATCGCGCGTGGCAGTGATTTCTCCGGATCTTTGGTTTCCGCAGCTGTTGTACCTACCAGCTCAATCCCCACGAAAGCGAAAACCGCTATCTGGAATCCGGCAAAGAAGCCACTTAAACCTTTCGGGAACCAGCCGCCGTCATTCCACAAATGCGCGAATGACGCTTCCACACCGGTCGGTGACTGAAAGTGCATCGCCACCATGACCAGGCCGACGACAATCAGCGACACGATGGCGACGATTTTGATCATCGCAAACCAGAACTCCATCTCACCGAACATTTTCACGGTGGCAAGGTTGAGCGTCAACAGCAGCACTATCACCGCCAGCGAGGCGACCCAGTCGGAGAGATCGGGGAACCAGAACTGAGCATAAGCAGTGATCGCCACCACGTCTGCCATACCGGTTACAACCCAGCAGAACCAGTAAGTCCAGCCGGTGAAATATCCTGCCCACGGCCCGAGTAAATCGGAAGCGAAGTCACTAAAAGATTTGTATTCCAGATTCGAAAGCAGCAATTCCCCCATTGCCCGCATCACGAAAAAGAGCATAAAACCGATGATCATATAAACGAAAATGATCGACGGCCCGGCAAGGCTAATCGTTTTGCCAGACCCCATAAACAACCCCGTACCAATGGCACCGCCAATGGCAATAAGCTGAATATGTCGGTTTGTGAGATTGCGCCGTAGCGACTGTTCAGCCGGAGCCTGATCATCGGCAACGACTTTTACCTGATCTACCATGTTTTTTTCTTCCTGTACCTGTCTGTGTTGTTCAGGCTCTACGGCCTTTAGTCAGTCTATGATACGACGAATCTGTATCGGGACTCATCGATATTAGGTAACAATACGCGGGATGAATACTAAGATTTAGATCTAATGTTAATTTTATGTTTAAAGTGAGTGTCATATCACGGTGATAACGCGAAACAGCTCACAAAAATACACGCTTACGGGGTCTTTGCAACACAAAATAGCGCCGTTTGGCAAACTGAAGGGTTTATTGCTGAATGCCTGCTCCCCTCTGGTTCGAGGGGAACAGAATGCGCTGCTTAGAGGATTTCCAGCAGTTCGACTTCAAACACCAGGGTGCTGAACGGAGGGATGGATGCGCCTGCGCCGCGCTCGCCATATGCCAGTTCCTGCGGGATAGTCAGTTCCCATTTAGAACCTACCGGCATCAGAGTCAGTGCTTCAATCCAGCCAGGGATCACGCCATTAACCGGGAATTCAGCGGGTTCACCACGAGCAACGGAGCTGTCAAACACGGTGCCGTCGATCAGTTTACCGGTGTAATGAACACGAACGCGGTCAGTACGTGCCGGAATTGCGCCTTCACCCTGGTTGATCACGCGGAATTGCAGGCCAGATTCGGTGCTGTTCACACCTTCTTTTTTGGCATTTTCTTCAAGATATTTCACACCTTCGGCAGCCATCGCCTGGAAACGCTGACGACGAACGGCATCGGCGCGTTCGTGGATTTCACGCAGCGCGCGATGCACCACATCAACCGGAACAGCCGGATGTTTGCCTTCCAGCGCATCTGCAATACCAGCCACCAGCGCCTCCGGCAGCAGCCCTTGCAGGCCAGATTCACTCAGTTGTTGGCCTACCTGTAAACCAATGCCGTAGCTTGCTTGCGCTTCGATGGTGTCAAAAGTTGGGGTGGTCATCGTATTTCCTTTCTTAGGGTATAAAAGTAGCGGGCAGCATATCAGCCACACTTCTTTGGGTAAAACTTTGTCGCAGGAATGATGACAAATCCCGGGGAAAAAGAAACAATAGCAATATCCCGTATGAATATAATAAAGGCGGGTTTACCACGGACATCATAGCGTTAGCTTATTCATAGGCTATGATTGAGGAACAAGACGCGGAGCAGGAGGAAACCATGCCCGGGCGCTTTGAACTAAAACCAACCCTGGAGAAAGTCTGGCACGCGCCGGACAATTTTCGCTTCATGGACCCGCTGCCGCCGATGCATCGTCGGGGGATCATTATTGCCGCCATTATATTGGTGGTCGGATTTCTGCTTCCATCTGATGATACGCCCAACGCGCCGGTGGTGACGCGTGAAGCGCAGTTAGATATTCAGTCGCAATCACAACCGCCGACAGAAGAACAGCTGCGGGCGCAATTAGTCACACCACAAAATGATCCTGATCAGGTGGCTCCGGTCGCTCCAGAACCTATACAGGAAGGCCAGCCAGAAGAACAGCCGCAAACTACCCAAACACAACCATTCCAGCCAGATAGCGGAATTGATAATCAATGGCGCTCTTACCGTGTCGAACCCGGTAAAACGATGGCGCAGCTGTTCCGCGACCACGGACTGCCCGCTACCGATGTCTATGCAATGGCGCAGGTAGAAGGCGCGGGTAAGCCGCTGAGTAATTTGCAAAACGGGCAAATGGTGAAAATCCGCCAGAACGCCAGCGGCGTGGTGACGGGCTTAACCATTGATACGGGGAATAATCAACAGGTCCTGTTCACCCGCCAGCCGGATGGCAGTTTTATTCGTGCGCGGTAGATGAAGGGTCAACCAAAAGCCAGCTAAGGATTGTCTCTTTGATGACCTTACGTCTGGCTTCCAGTGCCTGGGGGGAAACCATACTGATATGATAAACCAGGCCAAGCGTATGCTGGTTGATCAAATAATATCCGCCAAGCGCAGCAATATTAATATTCACCTGCAATGGGTCGATATCTGGCTTAAAAATATTGTGTTTCTTCCCTTCATCCAATAAGGATTCCATTAACTGCAAGTGCGCATGGTTAATTTCTAAGAGACGCTGTGATTTTGCATAATGCACACCTTTACTTTGATTTTCACTATGCACAATTTTTAAAAACCAGGGATTAGTAATATAATAATCCCATGTAAAATCAATAATTTTCTCAATGGCTTTTTGTGGCGGAAGATCTGAGAAATCAAGGGCCTTTTCTTTTTGTCGAATATCGTTCCAGGTATATTCCAGTACTTCAATAAATAAATTTTCTTTATTACCAAAGTGATGATAAACCGTCTGTTTACTACACCCCGCAGCCTTAACAATATTATCGACCCTGGCCCCTTCATAACCATATTCGGCAAATTCATTAACCGCGCATAACAGCAGCTTTTCCTTCAGGCTCTGTACGTTGCTGGTATCAAGATACATAACGCTTCCCCACGACCTCTTCAAGATAACTATCTTAACCCGATTAATTAGAAGCTCCAGTAAAAAGGATAAAAACTTGTACTTTCATCAAGTTATCAAATGTCCTGTGATCACTATCGCATATCAACCAACCAGATGGTTGATCTTTCTTGCGGCACGTCGCAAGCTAATTGTCACTTAGAAAACAATATTCAAAAAAAGAGAGCTATTGTATGAAATCCACTCGTCCTGTTGCCGTGATTACCGGAGCCGCTCGTGGTATTGGAAAGGGCTGTGCGCTGGAGCTTGCTCGTGGCGGATTTAACCTGCTGATTAACGATCTTCCCGATGCCGACAGCGTAGAAAAACTGCATATCACACAACAAGAATGTATAGCTGAAGGCGTGGAAGTGATTTGCTTCCCTGCCGATGTCGGCGATCTCTCCTTGCATGAAGAGATGCTCGACGCGGCGCAAAACCTGTGGGGACGTCTGGACTGCCTGCTCAACAACGCAGGCATTTCAGTGAAAAAACGCGGTGACCTCCTCGACCTCGAACCAGACAGCTTCGATCAAAACATTGCCATTAACACCCGCGCGCCGTTCTTCCTTGCTCAGGCATTCAGTAAGCGCTTACTGGCACAGCCGAAACCGGAAGCGGAGCTGCCGCACCGCTCGATTATTTTCGTCAGTTCCATCAACGCCATCATGCTGGCGATGAATCGCGGCGAATACACCATTGCCAAAACCGCCGTTTCTGCCGCTGCTCGTCTGTTTGCTGCTCGCCTTTGTAATGAACAAATTGGCGTTTATGAAGTGCGCCCTGGTCTCATCAAAACCGATATGACTATTCCAGCAACGGCTTATTACGACGAACTGATTGCCAAAGGTCTGGTGCCGTGGGGACGTTGGGGTTATCCGGCTGATATTGCTTCCACCGTCCGCGCGATGGCGGAAGGTAAACTGATTTACACCTGTGGTCAAGCGGTCGCCATCGACGGCGGCTTAAGTATGCCGCGCTTCTGAGGCTGAATCATGAGAGATCTGTTACAACGCCCGGATTTATTCAGTATCAATACCGCGACACTGGGCTATAAAACGCCGCTACCCGCCATTATTGATGCCTGCGCCGCACGCGGTATTGGCGCAATTGCCCCCTGGCGCAGGGAGTTGCAGGGTGAAGATCTCCAGCAAATCGCCCGCCAGCTTGCCGCCAGTAACATGAGCGTTTCCGGTTTGTGCCGTAGCACTTACTACACCGCGCCGACACTGGCGGAACGCAAACTGGCGATTGATGATAACCGCCGGGCGCTGGACGACGCAGCGGTCCTTAACGCCGCCTGTTATATGCAGGTGGTTGGCGGGTTACCGCAGGGAACAAAAGATTTGTACGAAGCGCGGGAACAAGTAAAACAAGGGATTCGCCAGTTGCTGCCACATTCGAAAGATGTCGGCGTGCCAATTGCGCTGGAGCCGCTGCACCCGATGACTGCTGCCGACCGCTCTTGCCTGTGCACGTTACGTCAGGCGCTGGACTGGTGTGATGAACTCGATCCCGATGGTGAGTTTGGCCTCGGCGTGGCGGTGGATGTTTATCACGTCTGGTGGGATCCGGAGCTCGCCAGTCAGATCCTGCGTGCCGGAAAACGCATCCTCGCGTTTCATGTTTCCGACTGGTTAGTACCGACCACCGATCTGGTCAATGACCGGGGAATGCCGGGAGATGGCGTCATCAATATTCCGTCAATTCGTCGGCTGGTTGAAAACGCCGGATTTAATGGCGCTATAGAACTGGAAATATTCTCGCCTTACTGGTGGCAGAAAGATATTAACAGCACGCTGGATATTAGCGTCGATCGCATCGCGCATTATTGTTAAGGAATGATCATGAGTGACCAACCCGTTCTGTTCAGCAGAGCGGCGGCTTCTTGCCGCCTGACATTGAACCGTGAAGATAAATGTCATGCTATTAATGAAGAAATGATCGAATCTCTCGACCATTATTTAAATGAAATTGAAAACGACACCACATTACGATTAGTCGAATTAACGGCAACCGGCGATAAATTCTTTTGTGCGGGTGGCGATATTAAATCGTGGTCGGCCTATTCGCCATTAGATATGGGCAGAAAATGGATTAAACGCGGTAATGACGTTTTTAATCGCCTGCGAAACTTACCCCAATTAACCGTTGCGAATCTCAACGGTCATACCATCGGCGGTGGTATTGAACTGGCCTTGTGCTGCGATATTCGTATTGCCCGCCCCGGCGCGAAATTCTCTAACCCGGAAGTGATGCTCGGCATGGTGCCTGGCTGGATGGGCATTGAACGTGTGCTTAATCAGGTTGGTCCGGTGGTCGGTCGCCAGATGCTGATGCTGGGTAAACGCCTGACGGCGCAGGAAGCCCAGGCGGCGAATTTAATTGATGAAGTGGTAGAAAAAGAACAGGTGGAAAGCTGGATGGCGAACCAGTTAGCGCAGCTGGAAAAATGCGGTCCGGTGGCACTGGCGCATATTAAGCAACTGATTCTGGCACTGGAAAATAAACATGCCGATTACCCGCACCAGCTACTGGCCGGATTAATGTCTGCCACTCAGGATTGCCAGCAGGCGACGCGCGCCTTTGCCGAAAAAAGTAGCGTGAGCTTCCATAATCAATAAGGAAATTGTATGCGTAAGATAACAACCGCCGAGGCACTGGCGGCGCAAATTCAGGACGGTGCGACTATTGCTATTAGCGGTAACGGCGGCGGTATGGTAGAAGCCGACCATATTCTGGCTGCTATTGAAGCGCGTTTCCTGCAAACCGGACACCCTCGCGACCTGACGCTAATCCACTCGCTGGGTATTGGCGATCGCGACTGCAAAGGCACTAATCGTTTTGCGCACGCAGAGATGCTCAAACGCATTATTGCCGGGCACTTTACCTGGTCGCCCAAAATGCAGGCGCTGGTAAAAAATAACACGATTGAAGCCTACTGCTTTCCTGGTGGCGTGATTCAGGCACTGCTACGGGAGATCGGCGCCGGACGTCCGGGGCTTTTTACCCACGTTGGGCTGGGATCGTTTGTTGATCCACGCAATGGCGGCGGTAAGTCGAATGAATGCACTACCGACGACCTGGTAGAACTGATTGAAATCGACGGTGAAACCAAACTTCGTTATCGCCCTTTCAAAGTGGATTACGCGATTTTGCGTGGCACTTATGCCGATCCTCGAGGCAACGTCAGCCTTGAAGAAGAAGCGATTGATATGGATAGCTATTCCATGGCGCTGGCAGCACACAACAGCGGCGGCAAAGTGTTCGTACAGGTACGCGATGTGCTGGAAGCTGGCGCGATTGAACCACGCCGGGTCAAATTACCGGGCATTCTGGTTGATGGCATCGTTGAACACTGCGAACAACCGCAAACCTATCTTGGCGGTTACGACCTGACCATTAGCGGTCAACATCGCCGTCTGAGTTCTAACGACGCTATTGAACTGGTTAGTCATCCGGTGCGCCGCCTGATTGCCCGTCGGGCAGCACGCGAACTGGTGGCTGGCGCTTCAACCAACTTTGGCTTTGGTATTCCTGGCGGTATTCCAGGCGTAGCGCTGCGCGAAGGCGTTCCTTACCAAAGTTTATGGCTGAGCGTCGAGCAAGGCGTACATAACGGCATGATGCTTGATGATGCTCTGTTTGGTTGTGCCCGCAACGCCGATGCCATTATTCCATCACTCGATCAATTTGAGTTCTACAGTGGCGGAGGGATCGATATCACCTTCCTCGGCATGGGAGAGATGGATCAGTACGGTAACGTCAACGTCTCCCATCTCAATGGCAATCTCATTGGCCCCGGCGGTTTTCTCGAAATTGCGCAAAACGCCCGTAAAGTGGTGTTCTGCGGCACGTTCGACGCCAAAGGTAGCAAGATTGATGTAACGCCAGATGGCTTGCATATCGCCCAGTCAGGTCAAATCCCTAAACTGGTTACCCAGGTGGAAAAAATCACTTTTAGCGCCGCCTACGCACAGCAAAGTGGTCAGGAAGTGTTGTATATCACTGAACGCGCAGTATTCCAGTTAACGGCAGAAGGCGTTGAATTAATTGAAATCGCACCGAGTGTGGAGATTGAGCGCGACATTCTGCCGTATATGGCCTTCCGTCCAATTATCAAGCATCCACGCCTGATGGAAAGTAGCCTGTTTACGCCGATGGAGGATGCATGAGTCAGCTTGATGACACCATCCTTGATGCGCTGACGCACGTTACTTTCCCAAAGGGTTTTGCACAGGCAGAGCCCGCATGGGTTGTCACGGTAGACGGTGTTGATTACCCACTCTGGCAAACAGATGCCCTGGTAGTCGGCAGTGGTGCAGCCGGGCTGCGTGCAGCTGTGGAACTTAAACGCCGCCAGCAAAATGTGCTGATCGCCACTGCCGGGTTATATATGGGGACGTCGGCATGTTCTGGTTCCGATAAACAGACACTGTTTACCGCCGCTACCGCGGGCAACGGCGACAACTTCACCAAACTGGCAGAGGCACTGGCGAGCGGTGGGGCGATGGATCACGACACCGCTTATGTCGAAGCGGTAGGTTCTCTGCACACTCTTGGCGGGTTGCAATATCTTGGTCTGGAATTACCGGAAGATCGCTATGGCGCGATTCTTCGTTATCAAACCGACCATGACGAAGCCGGGCGTGCAACCTCGTGTGGGCCGCGGACCTCAAGGTTAATGGTGAAAGTGCTGTTGGAAGAAGTACAGCGCCTCGCCATTCCAGTGTTGACCAGTGCAACAGTGATTAAACTGCTGCATCAGCGTGACGAAAACGGCGAAGACCGTGTGGCGGGGGCAATCCTCGCGACCGGTCATCGCGCCCATAACCCTTGGGGGCTGGCAATTGTGACTGCGCCCAATGTGGTACTGGCAACAGGAGGGCCTGGCGAGCTTTATCGCGACAGTGTGTACCCACACAAATGTTTTGGCTCGCTGGGGCTGGCGCTGGAGGAAGGCCTGACGCTAACCAATCTGACCGAAAGCCAGTTTGGTATAGGCACGCCGCGCAGCACGTTTCCGTGGAATTTATCCGGCACCTATGTACAGGTGATCCCGTATATCTATTCCGTGGATGCTGAGGGTAACGAGTATAACTTCCTCGCGGATTACTATCGCACCACCCAGGAGCTGGCTTCAAACATTTTCCGTAAAGGCTATCAGTGGCCGTTCCACGCCACTCGGGTGATGGATTTTGGCTCCAGCTTGTTAGATATGGCAGTAGCGCAAGAGCAGCAATCAGGGCGTCAGGTATTTATGGATTTCAATCGCAATCCTGAACCTGTGCCGGGTGACCTGCCATTCTCATTAGAGCGACTGGACGACGACGTTCGCGCGTATCTGGAAAATAACGACGCTCTGGCACCATCGCCCATCGAACGACTGCAACGAATGAATCCGCTGTCTATCTCGCTGTATAAGATGCACGGTTACGATCTCACCACGCAGCCATTGCAGTTTGCCATGAATAATCAGCATATGAATGGCGGCATTGAAGTGGATATCTGGGGACAAACATCCCTGCCCGGTTGTTTTGCCGTGGGGGAAGTTGCTGGCACACACGGCGTCACTCGCCCTGGTGGTGCGGCATTGAATGCCGGGCAGGTTTTTGCTGTTCGTCTGGCACGTTTTATTGGTTGCACGCAAAAACGTAATATTGATGGAGATATAGCACAGCTGGTAGCTCAGGCACTGGCTTCTATAAGAGAGATCATTACTCAGGCGCACGATAACGGGACCGGGATGCCGTTGTCGGTTGTGAGAGAAAAAATTCAGGCACGAATGTCTGACCATGCGGGATTTATTTGCCATGCCGATAAAGTCCGACGCGCCACTCGTGATGCCCTGCTATTGAACGAATTTGTCCAACGGCATGGATTGGCTATCAAACATGTGGGCGAAGTTGCCGAGCTGTTTATGTGGCGGCATATGGCGCTGACCTCTGCCGCCGTCTTAACTCAACTGACACATTATATTGATGCTGGTGGTGGCAGTCGTGGGGCACGGATAGTTATTGATCCACAAGGCAAATGCCTACCACAAACTCGTCGCGGCGCAAAAGAAGAATGGCGTTTTCGCTCTGAACGTGCTGAAGACAAAAATCACAGATTAACGATTCAATATTCGCAAGGTTCTTTTATTACCGAAGTGAAGTCTTTACGTATGCAACCGTGTATTAACGGTATTTACTTTGAAAAAAACTGGCCAGACTTTTTAAATGGAGAAATTTACACACAATAATTTTCAATATTTCCTCTGTACCTGATTTTTATTACCTATTACACGGAAACACCAACAACCAGGGTTTATTAATATAATTAAAAGGTTTAAACATGAATAAAATAAAGAATTACCGGTGGCATATGATTGCCCTCGTATGCTTTATCACTGTAATCAATTATCTGGACAGAACGGCATTAGGTATTGCGGCTCCAACGATTATGGAGACAACCGGAATAACTAAAGAGCAATATTCATGGATTGTCAGTGCATTCCAGTTGGCCTATACATTAGGGCAACCGGTAATGGGCTTCTTTATTGATACCGTGGGTCTGAAGTTAAGTTTTGCGATATGTGCCGCAATTTGGGGCCTGGCGACAATGGGCCATGCACTCACCGGAACGTGGTCTGGTCTGGCATTTATGCGCGCCCTGATGGGTTTCAGCGAAGCGTCGGCAATTCCGGCGGGTGTAAAAACCGCATCAACATGGTTCCCGGCAAAAGAGCGTGGCGTGGCGACAGGTGTTTTCAATATGGGCACCTCACTCGGCGCGATGCTTGCTCCACCGTTGATTGCCTGGTGCATTATGTTTCATAGCTGGCAATTTGCGTTTATTGTTTCAGGTAGCCTTGCTTTGCTCGCGGCTTTATTTTGGTTCTTTTGTTATAAAGATCCGAAAGATGCCAAACGCCTTTCTGATGAAGAGCGCCACTATATTGAATCAGGACAAGAACAGCATCTTAAAACAGATAAGAAAGAAAAAACGTCAATCAAGCATATCCTCAGCCAACGTAATTTCTGGGGGATTGGCATCGCGCGTTTTCTCGCAGACCCGGCATGGGGAACCATTAACTTCTGGGTGCCGATTTTCTTCGTCGAAACGCTGCATTTTAGCCTGAAAGAAATTGCCATGTTCGTCTGGCTGCCTTTCCTGCTGGGCGATCTCGGCTGTTTAGCCAGTGGTTTTGTCGCGAAGTTCTTCCACGATCGCGGCGTGAGTTTAATTAACTCACGAAGAATTACCTTCACTATTGCAGCCGTCATTATGATGACGATTGGCCTGGTGAGTATTGTCGAAAATCCCTACATTGCCGTATTACTGATTAGTATTGGCGCGTTCTCGCATCAATGTCTTTCTACTGTAGCAGCAACTCTGGGTGGCGATCTGTTCAAAAAAGACGAAGTAGCTACCGCAGTGGGTATGGCAGGAGCCTGTGCGTGGAGCGGTCAGTTGATTTTCAACCTGTTTATCGGGGCATTCGTTCACATTATCGGCTTCGCGCCGTTCTTTATTGCCCTGGCTTTCTTTGACATTATTGGCGCCATTGCGCTGTGGACGCTTATCAAAGTTAAAGATGAAGAACCGCAAGTACAGTTAGCGACAAGCTAATTAATAGATATCAGAGCGTTATACTACCAGTTGTAACGCTTTCGCTATAAAGCAAAACGCCGACCAATGGTCGGCGTTTTTACGTCTCGTTGAATAACGAATTATTCAGCTACTACGTTTACGATCACTTTCGCGAATACTTCGCTGTGAACCTGGAAGCTCACTTCGTGTTCGCCAGTGGTACGCAGAACGCCGTTCGGCAGACGAACTTCGCTCTTAGCCACTTCAACGCCAGCTGCAGTTACAGCGTCAGCGATGTCGCGAGTACCGATGGAACCGAACAGTTTACCTTCGTCGCCAGCTTTAGACGCGATGGTAACAGTTTCCAGTGCATTGATTTTCTCAGCGCGAGCATTAGCAGCTGCCAGAACTTCAGCCAGTTTAGCTTCCAGTTCAGCGCGACGTGCTTCGAAGAATTCAATGTTTTTCTTGGTAGCTGGAACAGCTTTACCCTGCGGTACCAGGAAGTTACGAGCATAGCCCGCTTTAACGTTTACCTGATCACCCAGGCTACCCAGGTTTGCTACTTTATCAAGCAGAATAACTTGCATTACCTTATCCTCTCAAAGTCGTATTAATGGACCGTGACCGATTACTGATGGCGATCAGTGTACGGCAGCAGGGACAGGTAGCGAGCGCGTTTGATAGCGCGAGCCAGCTGACGCTGGTATTTTGCACGGGTACCGGTGATACGGCTTGGGACAATCTTACCGCTTTCGGTGATGTAGTTTTTCAGCGTAGCGATATCTTTATAGTCGATCTCTTGAACGCCTTCCGCGGTGAAACGGCAGAACTTGCGACGACGGAAATAACGTGCCATATGGCTAGTCTCCAGAATCTATCAATTCAATCTGCTCGGCATGCAAAACCATTTTGCTCAGTCCGTTCTTTGCCTTGTGGCATGAAATGAACCCCTGAACGGTTATGCGACTGCCGACCGTTATACTGTGAGTAATGGCCTGGTTTTCGTGTCCGCTAACAATAACGGGCATTTGGCACCACGCCTGCCGGTGAAAACCGGCTTCCTCCTGCACAGAACGATGCTCAAGCACGAACTGGCAGTGAGGAATTCCTGATGGACTGACCTTTCGAAGGGGAGTCCTGCACACGGTGCCGGACAACACCAGACGGTTGGTCATCAGAAATTACTCTTCAGAATCCCCAGCATCTGCATCATCTGCGGTTTCGTTTGCGAAATCATCGCGACGCTCGCGGCGCTCGTCTTTCGCTTTAACCATCGGAGATGCTTCGGTAACAGCGTGCTTGGTACGCATAACCATGCTGCGAATAACGGCATCGTTGAAGCGGAAGGTAGTTTCCAGCTCATCGATCACTTCCTGCGGAGCTTCAACGTTCATCAGAACGTAGTGTGCTTTGTGCAGTTTGTTGATCGGGTAAGCCAGCTGACGGCGGCCCCAGTCTTCCAGACGGTGGATCTTGCCTTCTGCACCAGTGATGGCAGCAGTGTAGCGCTCGATCATGCCCGGAACCTGTTCGCTCTGGTCAGGATGGACCATAAAAACGATTTCGTAATGACGCATCGAATTGCTCCTTACGGATTATTCAGCCTCCTGTCTGGGTCAGCCGAATCCCGGGGAGGCAAGGAACGTGTTAAAGGTCGGCTGAAAAATGACGCGTTATAGTACTGACATACCTTGCTAAACTCAAGGGCAGAGCAGAAATAAATCTCCCCTTTCGCAAATAACCACTAAGCCGCTGATTTGAAGTTCATCACACTTCATCATGCTGTTTTTTTGAACAACTGCATCAGAAATGGTCGCCATCAACTTTTTCATCCGTGATTAAAATTAAATCAGACCATCACCACATGAGGAGAGCACACAAAAACAGCCGTCGAGGAGGTATCTATGTTCAGCCGTGTTTTAGCCCTTCTGGCTGTGCTTTTGCTAAGTGCAAATACATGGGCAGCCATTGAAATTAATAACCACCAGGCCAGAAATATGGACGATGTGCAAAGCTTAGGCGTGATTTATATCAATCATAATTTCGCCACTGAAAGCGAAGCGCGTCAGGCATTAAATGAAGAGACAGATGCGCAGGGCGCAACGTACTACCACGTGATTCTGATGCGGGAACCGGGGAGTAACGGCAATATGCACGCCAGCGCGGATATTTATCGCTAGCACCAGGTATAACCAAAGAAACATTGCCATAGTTTGCTTTGCCCCCTTCTCAGGGGGCTTTTTTTGAAAAACGGCTGCGGAATTAGACCAGTTATCTCCCGAGGAAGGAAATTTCCGCAGCGCGTGTTCTACTTCTGCCCGTAATAAGCGTTAGGACCGTGTTTACGCATGAAGTGTTTATTCATCAGGAAGCTGTCGATGTGATTGAGTTGTGGATTAATACTGCGCGCAATCCACGCCATTTTCGCCACTTCTTCCATCACTACCGCGTTATGCACCGCGTCGTGGGCATCTTTCCCCCAGGCGAACGGTCCGTGCTGATACACCACAATTCCCGGCGTATGCAGCGGCTCGGCGTTGCCCAGCGTTTCGATAATCACTTTGCCAGTGTTCAGTTCGTACTCACCCTGCACCTCTTCTTCGCTTAATCCGCGCGTGCACGGGATATCACCAAAGAAGTAGTCAGCGTGCGTGGTGCCTAACGCCGGGATCGCCAGCCCCGCCTGCGCCCATGCGGTGGCATGAGTGGAGTGGGTATGGACAATGCCGCCAAACGACGGGTAACGACGGTAGAGTTCGAGATGCGTCGCGGTGTCGGAAGATGGGCGATACTCCCCTTCCACCACCTTGCCGCTCATATCAACCACCACCATATCGGCCGCTTTCATGGTTTCGTAGGCAACGCCGCTGGGCTTGATCACCACCAGCCCGCGTTCGCGGTCGATAGCGCTGACGTTGCCCCAGGTAAAGGTCACCAGCCCGTAGCGCGGCAGCTCCATGTTGGCTTCAAATACCTGCTGTTTTAGCTTTTGCATTATGCCGCCTCCACCATGCCCGCTTTCGCCATGCGCGCTTTCACCCAATCACGCGCTTTCGCCACTTCTGCCGCCGGGTCTTCCGCCGTTTCGCTCCACATCTCAATCAGGTACGGCCCGCAATAGCCACTCTGTTTGAGCGTTTCGAAACAACGTTCGAAATCCACCACGCCTTCGCCAAACGGCACGTTTTTGAAGACGCCCGGTTTGGTGTCTTTCACATGTACCGCGACGATATGCCCGATTCCGGCCTGCAACTCCATCTGCACGTCGTTGTCCCACGCCGAGAGGTTGCCGATATCCGGGTAGAGCTGGAACCACGGGTTGTTGAGATAGTGCGCGTAGCCCAGCGCCTTGCTGATGGAGTTCATCAATGGGTAATCCATGATCTCCATCGCCAGCGTCACCTGCGCGCGGCTTGCCATCTCAACGCTCTCTTTCAGGCCGTCACGGAAACGACGACGCGTTTCGTTATTGGCTTCCTGATAGTAAACGTCATAGCCCGCCAGTTGGATCACGCGAATACCGACATCCTGGGCGAACTGGATAGCTTTACGCATAATCTCCAGCCCCTGCGCCCGCACCGCGTCATCTTCACTGCCCAGCGGGAAACGACGATGAGCAGAAAGGCACATGGACGGCACGCGCACGCCGGTTTCAACAATCGCGTTCACCAGCGCCAGACGCTGCTCGCGGCTCCAGTCGAGGCGCGACAGGCGCTCGTCCGTTTCATCTACCGACATCTCGACAAAATCGAAGCCCAACGTTTTTGCCAGTTGCAGGCGTTCCAGCCAGCACTCCCCGGCGGGGAGCGCTTTTTCATAGATGCCAAGCGGGATTTGTTTGGACAACATATCCGCTCCTTAGCCCCACAGTTCGGCGATGGAACGTTTGAACTGACGTGCAGCTTCAACCGGAGAAGCGGCATCACGGATGCTGCGACCAGCGATAAACACATGAATCGGAATACCTTTGAACAGCGGCAGATCTTCCAGCGCCAGGCCACCGGTGACGGTGACTTTGAAGCCCATATCGGAAAGACGTTTGATCGCGGTAATGTCCGCTTCGCCCCACGCTACGCCTGCGGCCTGCGCGTCACGGCTGCGGTGATAAACCACCTGCTGAATGCCTGCGTCACGCCACTGCTGCGCCTGTTCCCAGGTCCAGTAGCCGGTCAGTTCGATCTGCATGTCGCCGTTAAACTCTTTTGCTACGTCCAGCGCGCCTTTGGCGGTGTTGATATCCGCACAGCAAATTACCGTCACCCAGTCAGCGTTGGCTTCGAAGCACATACGAGAGAGGATTTTGCCCGCATCGGCAATTTTGGCGTCTGCCAGTACGATTTTGTGCGGGTAAAGCGCTTTCAGATCGCGAACCGCACGCACGCCTTCGCCCACGCACAGAATGGTACCCACTTCGATAATGTCGACTTCTTCGGCAATCAGGCGAGTGGTTTCGTAGGCGCTATCCATAGTCTGGTTGTCCAGCGCGACTTGTAACATCGGTAATGACATCTTCAATTCCTTCTTAAGCTGCCGCGTTGGTGCGGTCAATGAGATCCAGTACTTCCTGCTCGGTACGGCAGGCACGTAAACGGTCGAAATTTTCTTCATCTTCAAACAGGTTGACGATCTGCATGATGCCCACTTCCTGGTGCGTGTTGGCATCGACCGCCGCCATGGTGATGAGGATATCCACCGGGTCGTTATCTTCGTGGTTGAACTCCAGAGGCTTTTTCAGCGTCACCAGCGCAAAACCGGTTTTCTTAACGCCCTCTTCCGGGCGACCGTGCGGCATTGCCAGGCCTGGTGCGAGCACAAAGTACGGACCGTGCTGTTCAACCGCATCCAGAATCGCCTGGTAGTAACGCGGCTCGACAACATCCGCCGCCACCAGCAGGTCAACGCCGATTTTTACTGCGTCCTGCCATGTCTCAGCTTCAGCCTGCAGGCGGATGGATTTATTCTCCGCCAGCGAATCACGTAATTTCATGGCGCGTCCTTACTTCACATCCTGCGGGAAATGCTCTTTGATCACTTCCAGCAGTTTCGGGCCAAAGTCGGCAGGAGAGAGCATGTTGCGCACACCAACCACGTATTTGTTGCCGGTCACGGTGATTTCGCCCGCAATGTGCGTAGAAGCGATGATGATATCCGCGCCGCTCAACTCGCTTTTGTATTCGCCAACCGCGCAGCTGTTTACCGTGTGGTCAATGTTTGATTGGGTTAAAAACTGGTCCACTTTCATCTTCATGATCATGGAACTGCCTTGTCCGTTGCCACACACAGCCAGAATACGTACGGTCATAATCAAAACTCCTTATTAAGCAGACTGTTCTGCCAGTTGTTTTTCTGCATCTTCTTCTGCGCGCAGTGCGCGGCCAGCGAAGAACATATAAGCCAGTGCAATTACAATGATGACGGCCATAAAGGCGATACCGATGGAGAAGAAGCCCTGCATCATCGGCGGTGCCAGAATCGACCAGTCCGCCATACCCATCCAGGCACTCATACCGGTAAGTTTCACCGCCCAGACGCAACCAAAGATTTCGATCATCCCCATCACCAGACAAATCTTCAGCGCCGCACGCCAGCCGCCGAAGTGGTTAGCGAACACGCCGATGGTGGCGTTGGAGAAGAACATCGGGATAAAGCCAGGAATAATCAGGATCGAGGAACCGCAGGCGACCAGGATGCCAACCGCAATCAGCTGACCGATAGTGCCCCACATAAAGCCCCAGACCACGGCGTTCGGCGCGAAGCTATAAATAGCCGCACAGTCAATCGCCAGAACCGCACCTGGGATCAGGCGCTGGGAAATGCCGTTAAATGCTTCAGAGAGTTCCGCCACAAACATGCGCACGCCCTGAGTGATGATGAAGATCGCCACCGCAAAGGAGAAACCAGTTTGCAGGATGTACACCGTCCAGTTCACTTTGCCTGCCATCGCCTGCACGGTGTCGATACCGAAGGAGAGCAGAATGGCACCAAAGAAGATGGTCATGACAATCGCCGTGGAGACGATGTTGTCGTGGAAAATATTCAGCCAGCCTGGCAGTTTGAGGTCTTCAACGCTTTCCTCTTTTTTGCCGAGGAACGGCGCAACTTTATAGGCAATCCATGATGCAAACTGCTGCTGGTGACCGATGGAGAAACCGCAGCCGTCCGTCACTTCCTGAGTCGGCTTGTACATCATGTTGGAGGTAATGCCCCAGTAGAGCGAAACCAGAATCGCCGTGCAGATAATGGTTGTCCACATGGAGTAGCCGAAAATAAACAACGTAACGGCAATCAGCCCCGCCTGCTGGAACATGATATGACCAGTCAGCATGATGGTACGAATACCGGTAATGCGACGCAGCAGCACGTAACAGATGTTCAGCGCCAGCGCTAACAACACCGCGTAACCTACCCAGCTATAGGCATCGCCCATGCGGTCGATGGTTGCCATCATCGACGCGTAAGTATCGGAAATTGCGCCGTTAATGCCGTAGACTTCGGACATTTTCGCCACCACCGGTTTGAAGGTGCTGGTGAGGATGCCGGACCCTGCCTGCAACAACATGAAACCAATTATGGTTTTAATCGTGCCTTTAATAATAACGCTGACACTTTTGCGCAGTAGGATGTAGCCCAGACAGGTCACAATACCCAGCAACAACGGGGCATTGGTCATGACCTGGTTAAAAAACACGGTAAAGATGTTGTAGAGGATCTCCATAACGATCTCCTGAAGAAGAGGTAACCGGGTATTCCGCACACCCGGAATGTTGTGCACTCACTCTAATTTTCAAAAGTAATCACAACAAGATTATTTATGATTAAATGTGACGCGACCCGCAAATAATTCCACACGGATAGAGTGGGATTCACACAACGAAACAATTATTTATTTAAATTCATTTAGTTAATTTAAATACACATTCCATTAAATCTTTCCACACTCAAAATCAACAACAACTTCCCTGGCAAAAAGTCAAAAAATGGTCATTGCCTTCCTGAAAAAATAGTGTCAGGATTAATCAAAACCAATCACATATTGATTCTAATTGAACTATCATGAAGGTAAATGGCGATGAGTAAAGTGAAAAGTATCACCCGTGAATCCTGGATCCTGAGCACTTTCCCGGAGTGGGGTAGCTGGTTGAATGAAGAAATTGAACAAGAACAGGTCGCTCCTGGCACATTTGCGATGTGGTGGCTTGGCTGCACCGGGATCTGGTTAAAATCGGAAGGTGGCACCAACGTTTGCGTTGATTTCTGGTGCGGCACTGGCAAACAAAGTCACGGTAACCCGTTAATGAAACAGGGTCACCAAATGCAGCGCATGGCTGGCGTGAAAAAACTGCAGCCAAACCTGCGCACCACCCCGTTTGTTCTTGATCCGTTTGCGATTCGCCAGGTCGACGCGGTACTGGCGACTCACGATCACAACGATCATATCGACGTCAACGTCGCTGCTGCTGTGATGCAGAACTGTGCTGATGACGTACCGTTCATTGGACCGAAAACCTGTGTGGATTTGTGGATTGGCTGGGGCGTACCGAAAGAGCGTTGCATCGTGGTCAAACCGGGCGATGTTGTAAAAGTGAAAGACATTGAAATTCATGCGCTTGACGCTTTCGACCGTACTGCACTGATCACCCTGCCTGCCGATCAAAAAGCGGCTGGCGTACTGCCGGACGGCATGGACGATCGCGCGGTGAACTATCTGTTCAAAACGCCTGGCGGCTCCCTGTATCACAGCGGCGACTCCCACTACTCTAACTATTATGCGAAGCACGGTAACGAACATCAGATCGACGTGGCTTTAGGTTCATACGGCGAAAACCCGCGCGGTATCACCGACAAAATGACCAGCGCCGATATGCTGCGTATGGGTGAAGCCCTGAATGCGAAAGTGGTTATCCCGTTCCACCACGATATCTGGTCAAACTTCCAGGCCGATCCGCAAGAGATCCGCGTGCTGTGGGAGATGAAAAAAGATCGCCTGAAGTATGGCTTCAAGCCGTTTATCTGGCAGGTTGGCGGCAAATTTACCTGGCCGTTGGATAAAGACAACTTCGAGTACCACTATCCGCGTGGTTTCGATGATTGCTTCACTATTGAACCGGATCTGCCGTTCAAGTCATTCCTGTAATCTGTCGTTTATACCGGATAGCGTGGAGTAGTTCGCGCTATCCGGCGTAGTATTTCCTGGCTATTTCAAATATCATCTAAAAAAATCAAATTTTATCGGAATAGCTCATGACTGAAGCACAAAGACATCAAATCCTCCTGGAAATGCTCGCACAATTGGGCTTTGTGACCGTTGAGAAAGTCGTTGAGCGTCTGGGAATTTCGCCTGCCACTGCGCGACGCGATATCAATAAACTTGACGAAAGCGGCAAACTGAAAAAAGTGCGCAATGGCGCAGAAGCTATTACCCAACAGCGCCCGCGCTGGACGCCGATGAATCTGCATCAGGCGCAGAATCACGATGAAAAAGTACGTATCGCTAAAGCGGCCTCGCAGCTGGTTAATCCGGGCGAAAGCGTAGTCATCAACTGCGGCTCCACCGCGTTTCTGCTTGGGCGGGAAATGTGTGGCAAGCCAGTGCAAATCATCACTAATTATCTACCGCTGGCAAATTACCTGATCGATCAAGAACATGACAGCGTGATCATTATGGGCGGACAGTACAACAAAAGTCAGTCCATCACTTTAAGCCCGCAGGGCAGCGAAAACAGTCTCTATGCCGGGCACTGGATGTTTACCAGCGGCAAAGGACTGACAGCAGAAGGGTTGTATAAAACCGATATGCTGACGGCAATGGCAGAGCAGAAGATGCTGAGCGTGGTAGGGAAACTGGTGGTACTGGTTGATAGCAGTAAGATTGGCGAACGCGCGGGAATGCTTTTTAGCCGTGCCGATCAAATTGATATGCTGATCACCGGCAAAAATGCTAACCCGGAAATCCTGCAACAACTGGAAGCGCAAGGGGTCAGCATTCTGCGTGTTTAAAGATGCTGGCGGAAAAATGTCACTGCAGCATCTAACGCCTCAGGCGTAATGCGGTGACGCACGCCTGGCTGCCATGAACAGGTTAGCAGTTTATCCCGTCCCGTCTCGCTTAAGGCCTGCTGCAAACGTAGTGATTCGTCGGCAGGCACAACGTCATCGTCGAGGCCATGCCACAGCAGTAGAGGTCTGTCACTAAGTTGTTCCAGGTGGTTTGTCGCTTCCCACTCTGCCAGCGGCGCGACAATGTTATTGAATTCATTCTGCTGTGCTGTCGTTTCAGGTATCAGCGGTGGAAACAGTGAACGGGCGAGTGATGTAAAATAGCCCGATCCCATCATGCTGGCGGTACATCTCACCGTGGGGTGGCGAGCGGTAATCCCCAGTGCCGTCATCGCGCCCATCGACGCACCACCGACTGCCAGACGGTCATCAAGCAGCCACTTTTCTTCGGCTATTGCCGCACGTAAAGTAGTGAATTCCTGCATACTTTGTAGCAAGATTTGCCAGAATTGATTTAACCGCCGCGCTGCGTCGCCACTAAAACGACTACCGTGATCGGGCGCATCCGGCATGATCACCCGCAAACCAGCCTGCGCCAGCGCAACGGCAAAATAGCTATACACCAGACTGGACGAAGTAAAGCCGTGATAAAAAATCGCGCACGGTAACGGGGTATCTTTTTGTCCGACAGGATAAGCATGAAGAACGGGAATATCTGCCAGCTCGCGTGATTCTATTTCAATCATCTGTCTCTCCTTTTTGTCTGGTATGACATGAAGAAATCCTTAGCACAAGTTTCTGCTGGCGGTATTAGTTCATAATGTTGAGATGTGGGTTACGCTTTCGTCACGTTTTCATTCGAAAATCGCGTACCAGGTAACAATTCGGGAACATTCCCCCAAAGTTAAATTAATAAGGCACTACACTATGGTTAGCAGGAAACGTAATAGCGTTATTTACCGGTTTGCCAGTTTATTATTGGTGTTGATGTTAAGTGCCTGTAGCGCACTGCAAGGTACGCCACAGCCAGCACCGCCAGTAACGGACCATCCGCAAGAGATTCGCCGCGACCAGACGCAAGGGTTACAGCGAATAGGTAGCGTAAGCACGATGGTTCGGGGTTCTCCGGATGACGCATTAGCAGAAATCAAAGCGAAAGCTGTCGCTGCAAAAGCTGATTATTACGTTGTCGTCATGGTGGACGAAACCATCGTGACAGGACAGTGGTATTCACAAGCCATTTTGTACCGTAAATAAATCAGACAACTTACATAGTCAGCTTTACATTGCTTTGCGTCCCTATGCGTTTACCTGTGCACAATAAATTACCGGCTGGAAGCCTGGGCGTTTATTACCGCGATGGAATGCCCTGCAACATGTGGGGAAACGAAAAATGGAGCTGACGATGAAACAATTACTTGCCTCACCCTCGCTGCAATTAGTGACTTATCCTGCGAGCGCCACGGCACAGTCTGCAGAATTCGCCAGTGCTGACTGCGTGACGGGCCTGAATGAAATAGGTCAGATCTCAGTTAGCAATATTTCAGGGGATCCGCAGGACGTGGAACGTATCGTGGCGTTAAAGGCCGATGAACAAGGTGCGTCATGGTACCGCATTATTACCATGTACGAAGACCAGCAGCCTGATAACTGGCGCGTACAGGCGATACTGTATGCATGAGTGTCATCTACAGCAAATGAACAATGCCGGATGCGGCGCGAGCGCCTTGTCCGGCCTACAATTTTCACATATTTCATTTAGTTAATCGAAACCAGCGTCGCATCAGTCGTATACGCTTACACACACACTCCCCCCGTCGCCCGCAGCAATAAATCATTCTGGATCTGCTCTGACAACCGTACGCCGCCGCGCGTATCTAACATCACCTGACACCACGCCTGCGCCATTGGCGGAGAAGCATATTTCAACATTTGCGCACCGCAGCCCAGCAGGAATAGCTGATGAGTAATCTCTCGCCCCAGTTCTTCAGCTGGCTTACGCAGCTGCTGCTGTAAACGACGAACCGCGCGATCAAAATAGCGATCCTGCCCTTTCACTTCCACAAATGCTTCCGACAATAAGTCGTATACGCCCGCTTGCTTATTGAGAACGCGCAACACATCCAGGCACATAATATTGCCGGAACCTTCCCAAATACTGTTTACCGGCATCTCCCGGTAAAGCCGCGGCAGCTCGCTCTCCTCGCAATAACCAATGCCGCCCAGCACCTCCATCGCTTCGGCCACAAACGGCATACCTCTTTTGCAGATCACAAATTTTGCCGCAGGCGTAAATAAACGCGCCCACAGGGCTTCTTTGGCATCGGCACGCCGGTCCCACGCTCGCGCAAGACGAAACAGCAACGCCGTTTGCCCTTCAAGCTGAAGTGCCATGCGACTTAAGACATGACGCATAAGGGGCTGTTGGATCAATGGATTACCAAAAACATGGCGTTGATGTGCATGATAAATCGCCAGCGAAAATGCACGGCGCATCATGGCATGGCTACCCAGGGCGCAATCAAAACGCGTCATCCCACCCATTTTCAGGATCAGACGAATTCCTTCCCCTTCCTGCCCCAACAACCAACCAATGGCATCCTGAAACTCCACTTCGCAACTGGCGTTAGAGCGATTACCCAGCTTATCTTTCAGCCGCTCGAGGCGAATCGCGTTGCGTTGCCCGTCAGGCAAAAAGCGCGGCACAAAAAAGCAGGACAGACCACCCGCGGTCTGCGCCAGCACCAGATGCGCATCGCTTTGCGGAACCGAGAAAAACCATTTATGCCCCACCAGCCGATAAGAGCCATCTTCCAGACGCTCTGCACGGGTGGTGTTGCTCATAACATCGGAACCGCCCTGCTTTTCCGTCATTCCCATGCCAATCAACAAACCGCGTTTTTGCCCACCTGGCAATAAGTGAGAATCGTAGCGATCGCTCAATAGCGGCGTGGTCCAGTCCTGAAACGGCGCGGGTAACATCTGTAACAACAATGGCGTGGCGGCAAAGGTCATGGTTATCGGACATAACGACCCTGCCTCAACCTGCGCATGTAACATAAAACGCGCCGCGCGCGCCACAAATGCGCCGGAGCGAGCGTCTTCTTCCCAGGCAAGATTGTGCACCCGATTGGTACATAGCGCCTGCATCAGCAGGTGCCAGGCGGGGTGAAAACGCACATCGTCCAGACGGCGTCCTTGCGCATCGTAGCGCAATAATTCAGGCGGATTCACATTCGCCAGCCGCCCCAGTTCAAGGGATTCAGCCGTTCCTAACTGCTGACCAATACTGGCTAGAAAATCGCTATCCCAGCCAGCACCTTCACGCGTTACCGCTTCGCAGAGCGCGCCATCAGACAGGTATAAGTTGCTGTTATTTAATGGTATAGGTTGATTAAAAACGGTGTGAGTTTGCCAGTGCACTGTGTCTCCCTCCATCAATGGCAGTCACCATTAGTATGGTCACTGCCATGGATTCATGACAGAAAGAGATTGCTAAAACATTCTTATCCAGCAATGTAATGCGGAACGAAACGTGAGGTGTCTTTGGTGATCAGTGTGTTATCTTCACGGATCCCCATTCCGCACGCTTCATCATCGACAATCCAGCTACCGATGAGTGTGTAGCTATCGCCAAACCGCGGCAGAGGTTGAAACGCCTGGTAGATCATCGGTTCATCGGCGTAATCACCATCAGCGTGGTCAACGACGTTATTCTGGCCGTCGAAAATGGTGACATTTCCGCCTTCGCGCGAGTAGAGCGGTTTACGCACATAGCTTTCGCCAGCGGCAATCTGCGATTTTTCACCCTCAAACCAGGATGCAAGAAGGTTAGGATGACCAGGGAAGAAGCGCCAAAGCAGCGGCATTAGCCCTTTATTACTCAAGATACTTTTCCATAACGGCTCCACCCATTGCTCGCGACGCTTGCGCAGCAGCGGACCGTTATCGTCACGCATCATCCACTCCAGCGGATACAGCTTAAATGCACGCTGGATGACATTATCATCAAGATCGGTCAGTACGCCGCCGACGCCCAAACCGAGATCTTCAATGTAGATAAACCGCGACTCCTGCCCTGCCTGCTGGGCGCAGTCCTGCAAGTACAGCACGGTACTCCTGTCTTCATCGGTGTCCTGACAGCAGCAAAAATAAAACGGTTCCCGACTGTAAAGCTCGCTAAAGCGTGAAATCAGGCGTTCCTGAATAGCATTGTACTGATCGGCATCACGCGGAATAATGCCGCTGCGCCGGGCATCCTCCAGCCACAGCCACTGGAAATAAGCCGACTCGTACAATGAAGTTGGCGTATCGGCGTTGTACTCCAGCAGCTTCACCGGCGCATTGCCACACCAGGCAAAATCCATCCGTCCATACAGCGAAGGATCGCGGGCGCGCCAGCTTTCAGCGATCACATCCCAGTACAACGGCGGGATCGCCAGTTGCGTCAGGATCTCTTCATCTTTTACCGCGCGATCCACCACCTCAAGGCACATCTGATGCAGTTCCGCAGTCGGTTTTTCGATCTGCTCTTCAATCTGGCGCAGAGTAAAACGGTAAGCCCGACTCTCATCCCAATAGATTTCATTGTCGATGATATGAAAGTCGAAACCGTTGTCAGCGGCGATCTGGTCCAGATCCCGTCGCACAGGAACGTTGTGTCTCAGCATGATTAGCCTCCCCAATGCCCACGGGCGCTGGAAGAACGACCATAGCCGCCGCGAGAAACGGTAGACGCTTTTTTGGTGGTAAAGCCGCCCGAAGAGTAAGACTCTTTTTTGCCAGAACCGGAGCGCCAAGAGTAATCACCAGAAGTGCTGCGCCAGACTGGGCGCGAAGCAAAAGAGGAACCGCCGCTGTTATAAACAAACGGCTCATCGCGATCTTTACGAATAACCCGGCTTAACAAAAATCCAGAAACGACCGGGATCCAACTCTGTTCAACATTGTCGTAGTAGCAATTTTCGTACTTAGACTGACAGTTCTGCTGAGTCATATTCTTCGGAACATCGGCATAAAATGCCGTTTTGGCGTTGTTCCAGCCACGCGCGCAAATGTCGGCATTATTACCGTCATCAATACAATCCTGCACTGTCGCGTAAAACGTTCCGTCGCTGTCGTTATCGACATCGCTACTATCGCTACAACCTTTCAATACGAAAAAAGCGGCACCGCCCATTAGCGCCAACGTTAAGTATTTTTGTGCGTAGCGATTGCGACGCGGTTCAAAAGGATTATTCGGTCTACCAATGCGACTAATCGCTCCGTGACCAATTTTACTGTTATTTCTTGATTTGCGTTTTCTGGCCATGATCGTCCATTACCATGTCATACAAGCTGCGTTAAAAATACCGCCAGCCAGCGCGGCGGTTCCCATAAACATTCCTGCTGCGGTATTGTGATTAATAATTTTTTCGCTTAATGCGGGCATATAAAGTCTGACACCAGCAAAAACGAGTAACTGAATCACCAGTGCAATCCCGCCCCAGGCGAAATAGTCTGGAATACTCACCGCATTGATTGCCGCACTGGATAAGGGGATAACGTAACCCAACAATGTACCGCTGAACGCCAGTGACGCCGCGGTATTATTGTTTTTGATTAACTGCCATTCGTTGTGCGGTGTAATTTTAGAATAGATAAACAGAAAAATAATCACCATAGCCACGCCAATAAAAAAATAGGCGCTAAAGGCAAGAAGTGAATCCAGTATATGCATTGTAAACGTCCTTGTAATTAACCAATAATATGAAGTGATGTCAGCGGGATATCGACACCCAACGCGCGCGAAAATAACCACTCTGGCTCGCCGAGATCGTTAAAAGATTCCTCACCATTTAGCAGCAAATATTCGTAAGTATCTTCGGTTACTTGCCGTTGGTAGCCCATGGTAAAATTATGGACCTCCCATTTGGCATGGTTTTGATTTTCTACTTTTTCCAGCATGTAGACGGGTTCGATATTTCCCGGTTCTTCGCTGTTAAAAAATCGCTGCCAGCGTTTTTCCTGCCAGTTTAAGGTCATTGCTCCCATCGCTTTGGCGTTGATCGCCTCGCGCCAGTGACTCTCTTTACTGATACCGTAGCTCTCTTCATAGTCAAAGAGCTTGATATCATCAATGTCATCAATATCTTCGCCGCCGGTGGTATTGATTTGCAGAAACTCATCGCCTGAAGTGTAGTAGCGGAAAATCTGACTACCGCCGCCCAGATCGATGTGGCTGACGGCGGCTACCGTAAATTCCTCACCCGGCAGCGCAATCAGCAATTCATCTTCCAGCAAACGAAACGCTAACGTGTCGAGCGTAAAGCCACTATTGAGATGAAGTCCCAGCGGACCACGAGCGATAGCTGGCTTATTATCCTTGCCAAACAGACGCTGGAAAAAACCAGACATATTTTATCCTTAAAATAGTTGCCAGCCTTTTAGCGAGGCTGGCAAAAAAATTACTCGCCCTGTTGGCGTTGCAGTCTTGCTAATACATCCTGGGCGCTACTTTTATTGCTACCGCCAATTCCGGCTTCCGCCAGCTTTTCGTCAAGGTCGCGACCGTCTGCGACTTTCTCCAACTGTGCGGCAGCATCCAGGCGAGCCTGACGTTCGGCCTGACGCGTTTGCAGGCGTTTTAAGGATTCTGCCGCTGTCGAAACGCTGGAAGATGCGCCAACGGTAGAGGTTGTTACAGCCTGTTGTGCACGCTGCATGGCTTCAGTGGCTTTAACGACTTCCATTTGCTGCTCAAACTGAGCGATACGCTGCGCTGTCGCTGTAACTGCTTTTTCCACGCCATCACGGGAGACTTCCAGATTCGACAACACTTGCTCTTCAGCGGTAATGAGATTCTCAAGGCGCGCGATTTCTTCAGCAACTTCGTTAATCAACGACGGATTAACGTTCTTGCTTAACGCTTCCAGCGCACGGGCTTCCAGACTGGCTTTGCGCTCACGTAAATCTTTCAGCTTATCGTGACTTAATTTCACCCGCGCCAGCAGATCAACGCGAGATTTTCCGGCTTTATCGAGTTCAGCTTTAGCGTCACGAATATGCTGTTCCAGCATGCGCACGCCCTGGGTTTCTTCAATGGATTCTTCCGCCTGGGAGATAAACGATTTCCCCAGCGTAAATAAACTTTTTAAAATTCCCATAAATACCCGTCCTTGTAATTAGTGTGAATATTCTTCTGTAATTTCAGCCAGATCCAATGCGTTATCTACCAGCGAGGTTATCTCAAGCAGGATATCTTCAAGAGAAGATTTAAGCGATAACGCCCCGAAAACAATGTAATACTCTTCCTGTTGTACGCTGGAGATCCCTACCGATGACAACGGCATCATCTTCTGATTTCTTAATAAGAAGGTATTAAATTCATCTGGATTGCTGATACTACTCACCGGACAAATAAAGGTTTCGATAATCATTTGGCGGGAAGTAAAAAGAATATTGATTTGCAAATCGCCATAATCATTCATTTTAATAATTAATGCGTTCTCGCTATTTGTTACATCAATATTTTGTTCAGGTACAGTTTGCAGCGCCGTCGCTAGCGCCAACGGATTCCATGTCATATATTATTCCATATAGATTAAGTTTAAATATTAATAAAATGAATATTTGCAGTACGTAATTATCTTACCAGCTATAGACAAAAAAAAACCATCCAAATCTGGATGGCTTTTCATAATTCTGAGAAATTAGCTGCGCTGGCGCACCGCTTCAAATAAGCAAATTCCGGTCGCAACCGAAACGTTCAGGGAAGAAACGCTTCCAGCCATCGGGATGCTGATCAACTCATCGCAATGTTCACGAGTCAGGCGACGCATACCTTCACCTTCCGCACCCATCACCAGCGCCAGGCGTCCGGTCATTTTGCTCTGATAGAGTGTATGATCCGCCTCGCCTGCCGTACCGACGATCCAGATATTCTCTTCCTGCAACATACGCATGGTGCGCGCAAGGTTAGTCACCCGAATCAGCGGAACGCTTTCTGCCGCGCCGCAGGCTACTTTTTTCGCCGTAGCGTTGAGCTGTGCGGAGCGATCTTTCGGCACAATCACCGCATGAACGCCTGCGGCGTCCGCACTACGCAGGCACGCGCCGAGGTTGTGCGGATCGGTTACGCCGTCGAGGATCAGCAGGAACGGTTGATCGAGCGAAGCGATCAGATCCGGCAGATCGTTTTCCTGATACTGACGTCCTGGCTTCACGCGGGCGATAATGCCCTGATGCACGGCACCGTCGCTTTTCTCGTCGAGATATTGGCGGTTTGCCAACTGGATAACCACGCCCTGAGACTCAAGGGCGTGAATCAGCGGTAACAGACGTTTATCTTCACGGCCTTTTAAAATAAAGACTTCCTGAAAACGTTCAGGGGCGCGCTCCAGCAGGGCCTGCACTGCGTGGATGCCGTAAATCATTTCGCTCATTAATGTACTCGTTGTTTACGTTTTGCCTGATGCACTACGTTTATCCGGCCTACATGATCTCTGCAATATATTGAATTTGCGTGATTATGTAGGCCGGATAAGGCGTTCACGCCGCATCCGGCATGAACAAAGCGCATTTTGTCAGCAATCTAACCCTCTTCTTTTAAAGAGGGTATTGATCACTCTGCCACTTTTTTCTTCGCCGCACGCTTCGCTTTGGTCGCTGCAGCTATTTTCTGCGTTTTCGCCGATGGCTTTTTCGCTTTTCTCGCGTCTTTCTTCGCCGCTTTCGGCTTCGTTTTTTTCTCACCGCGGAAGGCGCTGTCTGGCTCAAAGTTTACCTTTTTACCGACCTGACGACGCTTGCCGCCTTTTTTACCTGCATCGCCTTTTTTCGCTTTCTCGCGCGCCGTTTTACCGACGTTGCGCGGTGCGCGTTCGCTGGAGATCAGGCTAAAGTCGATTTTGCGCTCGTCCATATTAACCGCTTCGACGCGAACTTCCACGCGATCGCCCAGGCGATAAGTCTGGCCGCTGGATTCCCCCATCAGGCGTTGCCCTACCTGGTCAAAGCGATAGTAGTCATTGTCCAGCGAAGAGACATGGACCAGACCATCAATGAACAAGTCGTCCAGACGGACGAAGAAGCCAAAGCCAGTGACGCTGGAAATTACGCCTTTAAAGACGTTACCTACCTGGTCGAGCATGAAGTCACACTTCAGCCAGTCAGCCACATCGCGCGTTGCTTCGTCGGCACGACGTTCCGCCATCGAACAGTGCTGACCCAGTTGCAGCATCTCTTCCATCGAATAATGGTAGCCGCCGGTTTCAGTGGTGTTGCCCTGATGCCCCTGCTCTTTCGCCAGCAGATATTTAATGGCGCGGTGCAGCGTCAGGTCTGGATAACGACGAATCGGCGAAGTAAAGTGCGCATAGGACTGCAATGCCAGGCCAAAGTGACCACGGTTTTCTGGATCGTAAATCGCCTGTTTCATCGAGCGCAGCAGCATGGTTTGCAGCATTTCTGCATCAGGACGATCGGCAACCGACTCCAGCAGCTCCGCGTAGTCACGCGGTTCCGGCTTGTTACCGCCCGGCAGTTCCAGCCCCAGCTCCGCCAGCACTGAACGGAAAGAGGTAATCGCTTCGGTGCTCGGCTTGTCGTGAATACGGAACAGTGCCGGTTCTTTCGCTTTCTCAACGAAACGCGCCGCCGAGATATTCGCCAGAATCATGCACTCTTCAATTAATTTGTGCGCGTCGTTACGCTGGGTCTGTTCGATACGTTCAATACGGCGTTCAGCGTTGAAAATGAACTTCGCTTCTTCGCTCTCAAATGAGATCCCACCGCGTTCTTCACGGGCTTTATCCAGCACTTTATAGAGGTTATGCAACTCTTCGAGATGCTTAACCAGCGGGGCGTACTGCTCGCGCAGATCCTGATCGCCCTGCAGAATATGCCAGACTTTGGTGTAGGTCAGACGCGCGTGAGAGCTCATCACCGCTTCGTAGAATTTGTAGCCCGTCAGGCGGCCTTTCGACGAAACCGTCATCTCGCACACCATACACAGGCGGTCTACCTGCGGGTTGAGCGAACACAGGCCGTTAGAGAGCACTTCCGGCAGCATCGGGATAACCTGCGAAGGGAAGTACACCGACGTGCCACGGTTACGCGCTTCTCTGTCCAGCGGCGTTGACGGACGCACATAGTAGCTGACGTCGGCAATCGCGACCCATAAACGCCAGCCGCCGCCGCGTTTTTTCTCGCAGTAAACTGCATCGTCAAAGTCACGGGCGTCTTCGCCATCAATGGTGACCAGCGGTAAATCGCGCAGATCAACACGGCCCGCTTTTGCTTCTTCCGGCACTTCTTCTTTCAGCCCGGCAACCTGTTGCTCAACAGCCTGCGGCCAGATGTACGGAATTTCATGGGTACGCAGAGCGATATCAACCGCCATGCCGGTGCCCATATTGTCGCCCAGCACTTCGACGATTTTACCCACCGCTTTGGTGCGGCGAGTCGGACGCTGAGTCAGTTCGACTACGACCACAAAGCCCATCCTCGCGCCCATGATCTGATCGGGCGGGATTAAGATATCGAAGCTCAGACGGCTATCGTCAGGAACCACAAAGCCGACGCCCGCTTCAGTAAAGTAGCGACCAACAATCTGGCTGGTTTTTGGCACCAGTACGCGGACAATACGCGCTTCACGACGACCTTTACGGTCAGCGCCCAGCGGCTGCGCCAGCACCTGATCGCCATGAATGCAGGTTTTCATCTGCTCGCTGGAGAGATACAAATCATCTTTACGCCCTTCAACCCGCAGAAAGCCGTAGCCATCACGGTGGCCAATAACGGTACCTTTCACCAGGTCGAGGCGTTCCGGCAGCGCATAGCACTGACGACGAGTGAAGACCAGTTGACCATCGCGCTCCATCGCGCGCAGGCGGCGACGCAGGCCTTCAAGCTGCTCTTCGCCTTCAATGTGCAGTTCTACCGCCAGCTCATCACGGCTGGCCGGTTTTTCACGTTTGGTTAAATGTTCGAGGATAAATTCCCGACTAGGGATGGGATTCGCGTATTTTTCAGCTTCGCGTTCCTGGAAAGGATCTTGTGACATCTCGGTTCCTCCGTTGTCATCTCTGATGAAGATTTTCGTCACTCCACCAGCAATAATTTATAAAGCGGTTGATTCTCTTCAACCAAATCGGCAAGCGTGTAGTTATCCAGTTCCGTAAGAAAACTTTGCACGGCCTTAGAAAGCGCCTGTTTCAACCGACAGGCAGGTGTAATGTGGCAAAACTCACTGCTGCAATTCACCAGCGATAAGGGCTCCAGCTCGCGCACCACATCACCAATACGTATCGCACTCGCCGATTTACCCAGGCGAATGCCGCCATTTTTTCCACGAACAGCAGTCACGTAGCCGGCACGACTAAGTTGATTGATTATTTTGACCATATGATTACGGGAGACGCCGTAGACGTCAGTCACTTCAGAAATACTGGTCATCCGCCCTTCTGGCAATGACGCCATGTAGATCAGCGCACGTAATCCGTAATCAGTGAAACTCGTTAACTGCACATCAACCTCAAAAGGGAAATCGGGAAAAAATACATTTATATTGATGATAAACCAGCCACAAGCTGTGTCGCTAATTTATTTCAGTTCGGGGAAGGAAAAAAGCGAGGATTTAACACTGTGTCGGATAGCGTAATGGCTTAACCGACACAGCAATGTATCACACTGTTAGCCCGGCAGGCAAAATATCTGCCAGGCGTACCAGAATTACGCGTCGAACGGATCGCGCAGAATCATGGTTTCAGTACGATCCGGACCGGTAGAGATGATATCGATCGGCACACCAGTCAGCTCTTCAATACGCTTGATGTAGTTCAGCGCCGCCTGCGGCAGACCGCTACGATCTTTCACGCCGAAGGTGGATTCAGACCAGCCCGGCATGGTTTCGTAAATCGGCTCTACACCTTTCCAGTCGTCAGCTGCCAGCGGAGTGGTAGTCACTTCGCGACCATCCGGCATACGGTAAGCCACGCAGAGTTTAACCTCTTTCAGGCCATCCAGAACGTCCAGTTTAGTCAGGCAGAAGCCAGACAGGGAGTTCAGCTGTACCGCACGACGAACGGCAACGGTGTCCAGCCAGCCGGTACGACGACGACGCCCCGTAGTTGCGCCGAATTCGTTACCCTGCTTGCAGAGGAACTCGCCAGTTTCATCAAACAGTTCGGTCGGGAACGGACCTGCACCTACACGAGTGGAGTAAGCTTTGAGGATACCCAGAACGTAATCAACATAACGCGGGCCCAGGCCGGAACCGGTCGCCACGCCACCAGCAGTGGTGTTGGAAGAAGTTACGTACGGATAAGTACCGTGGTCGATATCCAGCAGCGTACCCTGCGCACCTTCAAACATGACGAAATCGCCACGCTGACGCGCCTGGTCGAGCAGGTCAGAAACGTCAACCACCATAGAAGTCAGGATGTCGGCAACAGCCATCGTATCATCCAGAACTTTCTGGTAATCAACCGCTTCAGCTTTGTAGTAGTTAACCAACTGGAAGTTGTGATATTCCATCACTTCTTTCAGTTTTTCAGCGAAGGTTTCTTTGTCGAAAAGGTCGCCAACACGCAGACCGCGACGTGCTACTTTATCTTCATAAGCAGGCCCGATACCACGACCGGTGGTGCCGATCGCTTTCGCGCCACGCGCTTTCTCACGCGCGTTATCCAGCGCAACGTGATAATCAAGGATCAGCGGACATGCTTCAGACAGCAGCAGACGCTCACGAACGGGGATGCCACGGTCTTCCAGTTCTTTCATCTCTTTCATCAGCGCGGCCGGAGACAGCACAACACCGTTACCGATGATGCTGGTTACATTCTCGCGGAGAATACCTGATGGAATAAGATGGAGAACGGTTTTTTCACCGTTGATTACGAGAGTATGGCCTGCGTTGTGACCGCCCTGGTAGCGTACAACATATTTAGCCCGTTCAGTCAGAAGATCGACGATCTTACCTTTACCTTCGTCACCCCATTGGGTGCCCAGTACGACGACGTTGTTACCCATTTTTCAAAATCACCGTTTGCTTAAAAATGGATTCTACCATCGCTTTTTCAGAGTTACAGCACTTTTTGCACTCAAAAATGACCTCGATCAGTCTGTTTTTTGTTCAGTCAATCGTTTTCCTCAACATGTAGTAGACCACAACGCCCGCAACCACAAGTCCACCGCCAAAACGACGTAAAATATTATCGGGCAAATTGGTCATCGCAGAGATCATCTTCTTCCATGCCTTCGGGTAAAGCATCGGCCCTAAACCTTCCAGTACCAAAACCAGGGCAAGCGCCAGCCAGATTGTCGAATTCATTCATTATCCTTATAGAAAAAGAAAACCACCGACATCCCTGAGGATGCGGTGGCTTTATTGACCTGTACCGCAGTCGTTATATTAACGCGTTGCGGAAGTCGGCGTCTTCATGTAGCGGAAGAAATCGCTATCCGGGCTCATGACCATCACGTCCTGATTGCCAGAGAAGCTGTTCTCATAAGCACGCAGGCTACGGATGAATGCGTAGAAGTCCGGATCTTTACTGAATGCATCAGCAAACAGTTTGGCTGCTTCGGCATCGCCTTCACCACGCATGATACGGCCCTGACGCTCAGCTTCTGCCAGCGTTCTGGTCACTTCATAGTCGGCAGTCGCGCGCAGTTTTTCCGCTTCTTCCTGACCTTGTGAACGGTGACGACGCGCTACCGCTTCACGCTCGGCGCGCATACGGTTGTAGATCGCTTCAGACACTTCGGTAGGCAGGTTGATCTGCTTAATTCGCACATCGACAACTTCAATACCCAGCGCCGCCATACTGTTCGGGTTGATGACCGGAACTTTGCCCTTCGTCTCAGCCGTTACGCGCTCTGCCGCTTCGGCAATGGCGTTATCTGCCGCCGGGGTAGTAACTTCATCTTCTGTACCCGCAGAACCGGAGTTCAGCGCGTCACGTACTTCGAGGGTCAGACGACCACGGGAATCGGTGACGATGTCTTTCACGTCCAGGCGACCAATTTCAGAACGCAGACGGTCAGAGAACTTACGTTTCAACAGCACTTCCGCTTGCGAAATGTCGCCACCACCCGTTGCCAGGTAGTAACGGCTGAAATCGCTGATGCGCCATTTGATGTAAGAGTCGACGATCAGGTCTTTCTTCTCTTTGGTCACAAAGCGGTCGGCCTGGTTGTCCATGGTCTGAATACGTGCGTCGAGCATTTTCACCGTTTCAATGAACGGTATCTTGAAATGCAGACCCGGCTCATAAACCAGAGGTTTGTTGTCATCGTCACGCAGTACCTTACCAAAACGCAGCGTAATACCGCGCTCACCTTCTTTGACGACAAAGACAGACATGTAAAGCACTACCAGCACGATGATGATAATCGCGATAACTGACTTACGCATCGTTATTCCCCCTGACGCTGGTAGTCGTTACGCTGCGCGTTGGCGCGGCGTTGGTCCATAATATCGCCCTGACTGGTGGACGACGTGTTGCTTGCTCCACTGGTTGTGGAGGAAGAGGCTGGCGGCAGACGCAGCAGATTGCTGGCACCGTTATCGCTCTTCGCCGCAGGGGCGTTACCACCTTTCAGCATCTGGTCTAACGGCAGAACCATCAGGTTGCCACCTTTATCGTTAACCAGCACTTTGCGGGTGTTGCCCAACACTTTTTCCATCGTCTCGATATACAGACGCTCGCGAGTAATTTCCGGCGCGGCTTTATATTCCGGCAGAAGTTTAGCAAAGCGCGCCACTTCACCCTGGGCTTCCAGGATGGTCTGGGCCTTGTACGCACGCGCCTCTTCGAGGATACGTTGCGCCTGACCGTTCGCACGCGGCTGAACTTCGTTGGTATACGCTTCTGCTTCACGAATGTATTGCTGTTCGTTTTCACGCGCGGCAATCGCATCGTCAAACGCCGCTTTTACTTCTTCCGGCGGACGAGCAGCCTGGAAGTTGACGTCCAGCAGCGTGATACCCATGTCATACGGACGAATCGTCTCTTCCAGTTCGCGCTGAGTATCGCTACGAATCACGGTACGACCTTCCGTCAGAATGCGGTCCATGGTGTATTTACCGATAACTCCACGCAGGGCGCTGTCGGTAGCCTGACGCAGGCTGTCATCCGGGCTGGTCACGCTATACAGATATTTTTCCGGATTGGTGACGCGGTACTGCACGTTCATCTCAACGCGCACTACGTTCTCGTCCGACGTCAGCATCACACCAGAAGCGGCCAGTTCACGCACGGCTTCCACGTTCACCGGTTTGACTTCGTCGATAAACGTCGGTTTCCAGTTCAGACCCGGCTCAACCAGATGGCTGAATTTACCAAAGCGTGTTACCACGCCGCGTTCGGCTTCTTTAATGGTATAGAAACCACTGGCCGCCCAGATAATGACAATCGCTGCCGCTGCGATGGTAACGACACGACCGCCAAGCTGCGGGCGCGGGCCTTGCGATGAACTGCCACCGCCAGATCCGGTGCCTTTACCGCCGCCCAGACCACCGAGCTTTTTGCTCAGTTTGCGGAAGATATCATCTAAATCAGGTGGCCCTTGATCGCGACCGCCTTTGTTTCCATTTCCCTCAGAGTTGCCGCCAGGTTTGCTGCTTCCCCACGGGTCGCGGTCTTGTCCGTTATTACCGGGCTGATTCCACGCCATGTTTGTGCTCCATATTTGTTATGCGGTGATCCCTGTTGTCTTTCGACGCCAGAGGATATGACTCCACGCTTCAGACGCTACGCCGTTAGATCAGGTAATCGATCAACGCCGGTTCTTGTTTACAGAGGCGACGCCAGTCAACGATCGGCATACGAACTTGCAGACTTACGCTGCCGTCCTCCTCCATCCACTCTTTTTCTATTGCCTGAAGCTGATAAAAACGACTTCTCAGACGCCCTTCCTGCGGTGGCAGACGCAATGTATGCTGCGCCACCTCGCCGGAAAGCCGCTCCGTCAAAGCCTGAAAAAGCTGTGGTATCCCCGCTCCGGTCTGTGCGGAAAGCCAGACACGGATCGGTTTGTTCTCTTCGTCCCGATCAATACGCGGTTCGAAATCTTCCAGCATATCGATCTTGTTCATCACCAGCAGGGTTGGGATCTCGTGAGCGTCGATCTCTTCAAGAACCGTATTCACCGCTTCGATGTTTTCTTGTACACGCACATCCGCCGCATCAATGACGTGCAGCAGTAATGTGGCTTGCCGCGTCTCTTGTAACGTGGCTTTAAATGCCGCCACCAGATCGTGCGGCAGGTGGCGAATAAACCCTACGGTATCTGCAAGTACGGTTTCACCGACATCTGCAACGTCAATACGCCGCAACGTCGGGTCGAGGGTGGCAAACAACTGGTCTGCCGCGTAGACCC